>CM039674.1:184194662-184879593 GCA_022496015.1 Hordeum marinum | reverse complement strand
GAGGGGTGAGAGGATGATAGGTGGGCCCCACCCCGTGGTCATCTTCTACCTCTCGACAGAGGGGGGGAGAGCTCACCGGAGGCGGTCCCATCGACGGCGAGGCATGCTAGAGGTGGGAACGTACTCAGTGTCGAGACGTCATTCCTTTGGAGGTGGAGGGGAGCACTGGAGAGTAAGGAGTCACCAACGACGAGAAAGCACGGCAGAGCTTCTTAGGGAGGAGGTCGTCGGCGTTGTTTCTTGCCACGATTCGAGCGGAGAGTAGGGGGAAAAGGGCCAGGGGTTTCTACGGTCTCGATGTAGGAGAAAGGGGGCCGGAGCGAGCCCGTGTCCCAAGATCATCGGAGCCCCGACGCGGCGGCGCCTCAGTCGATCTCAAGCACTAGTGCTCCGGGGCTCAAATGGGGGCGTGGGGTGGTTGATTGGGATGGAGGGAGGAGCAGTAAAGGGAGAGAGGGGTCTAAGGGTACCCTTTTATAGGCGTCCCACGGTCCACCGATCTTGGGTGTGCCGGCAGGATCGGGGCCGAGGCCAGAGGCCATGGGAGGAGGAGCTGGTGGGTCTATGGTCCACCTAGGGCTCGTCCATGACCAGAAGGAGCAAGAAGGGAGGCGGGAGCATGCACGCGTGTGAGACCCGCGGTTGGCCGAAAGGGGTGGCCGCGATGCGCGTGTGGAGAGCCGTGGAAGGGAGAGAAAGGAGGGAGTCAGAGGCGTGGCGTGTCCCGGACGTCGAGGGGCCTCAACTAGCGCAAGGGGGGAGCTCGAGGTGGTCGGCCGAGGGTAGGAGAGAGAGGTCAACTCTCTAGAGCGTGGTCGTGTGCTCTAGAGCGTGAGTTTGGCCGACATGATGACACATTTGGCACGCTCCGATGCGTCCACTTGTGTGAGGAAGCTGTAGGAGGGAGTATTTTACTAGAAAATCACCTTGGATGCTCTCATGCTGGATAGGAGAGAGGAGAGGCTGAGAACAAAAGAAGAATGGGGTTATCCAGGGGGTGCAAGTGGGGATTCCACCCACTCTATCATGCTCCCTATTTCTAGGACTTTTCCCTGAGGTGAGGGAGGGTGGTATGGTGTTGTGGTAAATATGGACTCGTGGAGAACAAGGGAAGGGGCTCAATAATTGATTCTTGGATTCTGCCTGAAGGTGTTTGATCAGTGTTTGAGCAGGCAAATGGGGTTTTCTTGCCATGAGAATTAATAGGTGACAATTTGGGTAAAATTAGAGTGGATCACAAAGTTTGAGCTCAATTGAGCAAAGTTTATAATGTAAACTTGGTAAACCCAAGAAATCAACAGAATCAGATTTCTATATATCTAGGCATGCATCTCATTTCCCCCAAATCCACCACTTGGTGTGGCATCAACATTTGGGGTTTAGCACATGCCCACAAAGTTTGGGGTCGAGGGAAGAAATTTCACAATGTAAAGTTGTTCAAATTTGAACCTCGACAGAGGGGTTTTTGGAATATTTTGGTGAAGCAAACCAGGGGGTGGATATGAAACTTTGCAAGATCATCACATATAGTGTGCCTTGATGGAATTTTCTTGGAATTTATTGAGAATATTTCTTATAGAAATATTTCAAAAGCTTGATTTGGGTAGAAAAGGTTTTGAAGGGTTTTTCCCATGATTTTTAACATGACCATGTGTTGAAAGTCATATATATGGAAAATATATGTCCACCGAGTTTCCCTAAATTTTCTCAAAAAAAATTCATGGCATTTAAAAAAAATTCCCTGTGAAAAACAATTTATGGCCTTAAGAAAAAGCATTTAAATAAAACAGCAAAATAATCTTTAAAAATATTATTGGGTGTCGTGGGAAGTAATATATATATATATATATATATTGGGTTTCAAATAAAGCCTTTGGGGAAAAAGGACCCACCCAATTTGAGGACTTGCAATGCAAACCTCCACTCAGGGGTTTATGAAATCCTAATTTGAATCAATCATTTTTGGCCAAAATTAATTTTGATACAAATGGTTTTAGGTACTACACACATGGTATGATCATTGGGAAAGATGTTTGGATCAGTGAAGATGAATATGGACAGGAGTAAAACCTATGAGTGCCAAACACAATCAACCAACAAGCAACAGTTCAATCAAGCATGTACTCAAAAAGTTTTAAATGGTTCCAAATTTTGTAAATCCAAAGCATAGCAAAGTGATACAAACATAGGTTGTGACAATGGTTTATTTAGAACTAACCCAGACTGATGTTGTTTTCAGCAAAACTACCGGCGTGTTGTTTTTTGGGCAGAAAATGAAAGTTCCCAAAATTGCCCAAAACTTTTTGATGTTTTTTGGAACAAAAGAGGAACAAGACGCTTCGTGGGAGGACCAAAAGAGCCATGAGGTGGGCACCACCCACCAGGGCACGCCAGGCCCCCCTAGCGCTCCCTGGTGTATGTTCCTCACCTCATGACCCACCTTCTTGTAAAACCAATGCCAAAAATTCCTATAAATATAGAAACCATCACAAATAGACCTAGACTTCTCATTACGCCGCCATAACTCTCTGTATCAATGAAAAACCAGTCTGGAGGCTTTCCAGTACCCTATCGGAGAGGGTAGATCATTTTCGGAGGCCATGTTCATCAACCCTATGGTCTCCATGATGAAGAGGGAGTAGTTCACCGTCGGAGCTGACGGTTTGTACTAGTGGCTATGTGTTCAATCTCTCTCATTCGTGTTCTTGAGATGGCATGATCTTGATGTATCACAGGCTTTGTTAATATAGTTGGATCGCGTGGTGTTTTGCCCTCTCTATCTTGTTGTTATGAATTGAGTTTTCCCTCTGAGATTTTTTTATTATCATATTGCATTCCTTTATGGATTTGAGAGCACCACATATATGTCTTGTAGTATGGTGATCATTCAGATCTTTACAGACTGTTTTGTTTTTGACAGATTCTGTTTTGCAATCATAGTTTTCTTGTTTCAAGTGTTTCCATAGTTTATATGTGGTAATATAAAATGTGGTAATTATGGAATACAGTAGGTATCATGTGGGAATAATTATGAATCTTGTCTTAACAGTACCTCAGTGAATGATCCATATTTACTATACTAACCCATCTCACGAAGTTCCGTTAAGTTTTGTGTGATTGAAGTTTTCAAGTTTTTGGTGAGATACCGATATGAGGTGAATAAGGAGAATCAAGAACCTAAGCTTGGCAATTCTCAAGGCACCCCCAAGGTAATATCCAAGGAATACTCAAGCGTCTAATCTCGGGGATGCCCCGGAAGGCATCCCCTCTTTCATCTCCAACATTATTGGTACATCTTACTTGGAGTTATATTTTATTCGTCACATGATATGTGTTTTTCTTGGAGCTTTATTTTATTTTGTTGTTCTATGTTACATGATATTTATAATCGGGTTTGTAATAAAATGTCCCAATAGTTGCCTCTTTGGATGCTTGAGTTATATGTTTGATATTTGTTGTGTAAAAACAGAATATTTTGCTGTAGTGTTGGAATTTTCATATTTTACTGGAATGTGGAAAGTTTCTGAAATTTTTACATAGTGTTTCAATATAAATTATTTAGCACTTCCCAAGTTTCCGTAATTGTTTGAGTTACGTAAGTAAACTATTTTAATAGATTGCTACAGACTATTCTGTTTGGACAGATTGTTGTCATAGTTTTGTTATCAACTTATCCTATAGTTTTCCTAGCCTATATTGGTAGATATAACTTGTGGAAATGATAGTAAACAGTAGATGATGTTTTAAAATTATTTTGGAACTTGTCTTGTCATTACATGAAGTGTGGATTGATTCTTATGTGTATTGATCTATCTCACAAGTTCTTTTCGAGTAATGTGTGGACGAAGTTTTTGGGAATAGGTGAAACCGTGATATGACAGGATTGAACGAGATACAAAATCTCAATCTTGGGGATACCCAAGGAACCCCAAGTAAATATTTCAATATGTCCCAAGCACCTAAGCTTGGGGATGCCCCGGTAAGCATCCCGCCTTTGTTCATCAACAATTATCGGTTAATATCGGTTGAGCCTAAGTTTTTGCTTGTCCACATGGTTTATGTTATCCTTGGAGTGCCATTTTTATTTTGCTTGATATTTAAATAAAATACTTAGATCTTAAAGTTTTTAGATGAGAGAGAGTTCTCAAATGGCTACCAATTTACTTACCTACTTGCTTCATCTTCACTTATATGTTTTTGGAGTAGCTTGTCATTTACTGTTGTGCTTCAGTTATATCCTACGAGTAAATTGTTGAATGAATTGAATACCATGAAGTTGAAATTATATGTTCATATCATGCCTAGTAGTAGCTTCACATTGTGTTTAGAAAGTGAAATCTTTTGAAGCTTGACAATCACAATATTGGTCATACAAGCAATTCGTGAATGATTAGTATATGGAAGAGAACTTTCACGTACAAATATATTATCTTGGACATATTGTATGATTCTGAATACACATTAATTCTTTTTCAAACTTGAGAAAATTAGTTGAAGTTGGACGAGGAAGACAACGTAATGAGTTATGGTTGTGTATATTTGCATAGAAGTTATATTGTTATGGATCCTCCAATATGTGGTGTATGCTCGGGATCTTTTGCTAGCCAAATATTTGTACTAAGTAGTGATACTACTTGTGCAGCCAAAAAACCCTAAACCCAATTTCTTTCCATGAGTGTCCATCATACCTACCTATGGATTCAATAAGATCCTTCAAGTAAGCTGTCATTGGTGCAAAAAGGCAATAAAAATTGCTTATAAATGTCTTTGATCATTTAGTGTAAAAGAAAAATGAGCATTGTACGAACTTGTGATGGAAAAGGAATAAAAGACACGGAGTGCATAATAAAGGTTTCTATCATAAGGGGAAATATAACGTGACGTTCTTTTCAATTAAGGGATTGTGCATACAAAACCAAAAAGTGCATGACAACCTCTGCTTCCATCTGCGAAGGGCCTATCTTTTACCTTTTAGTACTTACTTTTATGCAAGAGCCGATAGTATGCACTCTCATTTCAACCTCAATTATTCCCTAGTTGGCAAGCATAATGTGGTGGGGAAATATATAGCCACATATGGCCATTCAAATATATTTGATCATGACTTATTATTCTTGACAGTTATCTCTATGATAAATGAGTTGGGAGGCAAAACATTAAGCCCCTATCTCTCTCTATGTTCGATGGATGCCATTTGTTCAAAAAATATGCTTTGAGTACTAGCAATCATAGAAGACTATATGATGATTGAGTATGTGGAGCTCTTACTTAGTCTTTGTTGATAATTAGTTGAATTGCAATTGTTTGGTGACTAAGAACATCGGTTGTTAAGTTTCAAGAGAATTCATTGTTTGAACCATAACATGTGAATCGGTTGCTAGTTTATCATGATGAGTTTTATGAGAAAGAGTTGTTGTTATGATGCTACGAAAAGTGTGGAAATTATCATTGATCAAAATTATGCACTATGCTAGCATTCACACTACATAAATTATTTCTTCTACCATTTATCTGCTTGAGGACGAGTAGGAATTAAGCTTGGGGATGCTGATAGGTCTCTACCGTAAAATTTATGAAGTATTCATGCGGTATTCACCTATGTTTACAATACTTTTATATGGTTTTGTTGTGCTTTATATGATTTATTTAGAACTAACCTGGGCTGACGCTGTTTTTAGCAGAACTACCGTGTTGCTGTTTTTTGTGCCGAAATAAAAGTTCTCCAAATGCAACGAAACTTTTTGATGATTTTTCTAGAACAAAAGAGACACTAGAGGCTTTGCGGGAGGGAGAGAAGAGGCACGAGGTGGGCACAATCCACCAGGGCACACCGGCCCCCTCTGGCTTGCACTGGTGTCTTGTGGTCCACTCGTGGCCTATCTTCACGTGAAACCGATGCCCAAAAATCCTATATATTAAGAAACCACCAAAAATAACCCCAGATCAGAAGTTCCACCGCCGCAAGCCTCTGTAGGCATGAAAATCCAATCTAGACCCCGTTCCGGCACCCTCCCAGAGGGGGAAATCCTCACCGAGGCCATCTTCATCATCCCTGTGGTCTCCATGATGAGGAGGGAGTAGTCCACCCTTAGGGCTGACGGTTTGTACCAAGAGCTATGTGTACAATCTCTCTCTCTCTCTCGTGTTCCTGAAATGGCATGATCTTGATGTATCACGGGCTTTTTTAATATGGTTGGATGATATGGTGTTTTCCCCTCTCTATCTTGTTGTGATGAATTTAGTTTTCCCTTTGAGATTTTCTTATTACCGAATTGAATACTTTTATGGATTTGAGAGCACTTGATGTATGTCTTGCATGCCGATATTGCTACCTCTTGGACTTGCGTTGGTTTTCCGTTGAACAGGAAAGGGTGATGCAGCAAAGTAGATAAGTATTTCTGTCGGGACCATGATCCTAAGTCATTGGAATCCAGCCTCTAACACAACACATCAGTTTGCGGCCTCACGCATGGTAAACTCCACGACTACAGCCTTACCTCAGCCGGGACGTTTGCGTCTTTTGGCTCACGTATGTGAATATGTCACTAGCATTCAAACGTCAAAGAACCCGAGCCGACATGACTAGTCATAGAACCTAGGTGGCAAATTAGTACAGGAACATGCATACATAACCCAGGAATGCAGGTGTCGGCCTCAAGCGTGTGTAGACGAGTCATAGCAAGCTACAAGGACTCCATTACGTCGTGGGACATAAATGTCATCACTGCACGTAGATGAGTCGTAGCAGGCTACAGGGACTCCATTACATTGCAAGACATTTCCCCGAAGGGACAGACACAACAACAAAGAAGGATACATGTCGGTCAATCAATGTGTCTTGGTGGAAGCACAAAGAGGCAGTTCTCTGTAAAGAGTACTACTAAAGGCACATGACTAGGTGTCGGATCCCATACATACCGTTGCACGTCACACGTATGCATGACATGCCCGATATGCATAGATACAACTATGGCATCACAACATAATCATACAACAACACAACTTTTATTTTAGAGGCTTAGAGGAGCCTTGCATAATATGTTCTTACAAGTAGGGGTCACATGACCCTACACTCAAGTCATACAAGCAAGTTCTTACAAACCAAGCGGAAGCATCAAGCTGTCTGGGTACAGATAGATGAAAGGGGTAAAAAGGCACATGGCCTGACTATCTACAGCCCGCCACAAGGCATAAGGTCGTAGCTGGGACACCAACTATTCAGCGTCATCGACATCTAGGTAGAACCCACCTGATGGGTCATGAGTCTCATCTGCAACATTTATTAAGAAAACGTGAGTACAAACATACTCAGCAAGTCTTTAAAGCAGACCTAGTCTATTCATGCTCATGTATCACACAAGACCTCTAGTCCAGGCTATCGCCTGTTTGAGACTATACCTGCACCGAATTCCGGCCGAAGTTTCCGCTACGGCCCCAAATGATGTGCACGGGGTTCCCAAGCCCACCATTTGGGTGACCCTTGGTACACCGTTCCATTGCCTACTGCGTCCTAGCCCACCCCTAGGGTCAGCGCTACTCATGTACTCCAACAAACTATAATCACCAGAAACTACTTGCAACTCCTGGACCAAGGACTAGGCGGTTGATAAGTCGAGAGGGGTCGAGTTACCAGAACCCAATGTGTGGTAGTAACTAGCCTTGGATCACAAACACGGAACTCAATTCCTAAGAACGGTCCCGATGAGACAACCCTCTATGTACTCCTACATAGCCTCTCATCGCTACCTTTAGCAAATCGGGTTCATCATTTAGCTCATCACATTGGAACAATATTGTTTCACTCCAGTTCATCACCCAGATGAATCAGACCTGACACAACTCTAAGCATAGAAAGCATAGCAGGCAACGTAGGTAAAGCACATCATGGGTCAAGCATCTACCAGGTATGCTAGGTTACACGGTTTAGCTATTTACTGTGACAATGACAGGTCATGCAGAGGAATGGGTTCAACTACCGCAAATGACAGATAAATGAACGTTTGCCCCAATGCAGTAAACAATAGCAGGAGCGAGAGAATGAGATGATATCAGAATGATCAATGGGGTTTCTTGCCTTGCTAGGAAGCGGGAAGGTACTCTCCATTGTTCGGATACTTGGAGGTATCCTCGGAAGTAGAGCCTATCACAATGCAGATAGGTAATGATCAATAGACGGCAAGTGCAACAGTATGATGCATGATCATGACATGACAACATGAATGGATTAGATAATGCAACTACTATTAAAGTTAGATGGAGTGGATTTGAATATAGGTTCAAAATCGTTCTCCATTTAATATTCTATGTATTGACCTATTGCTAAATGTCAATGTTCATCTACATAGGTTGCTCTAATTTGCATGATAACAGCACCATTGGATTCATTGGTTTTTCTGATAAATTTTTATATATAATTTATCTCAATCTCAGTTATAGATTAATTTCTATGATTTTCGTAAGTTTTAAGTATTTTCTGGAATTAAATTAAATTAGGAAATCCCTTATTGCATCACCATGATGTCAGCAGGTCAACAGCCCGTTAACAGGTCAAACTTGACCAATGGGGTCCACTGGTTAGTGACCCAGACCCTAATTAGGTTTAACTAAATTCCTAATTACTAATTATTTAGGATGGGCCCACCTATCAATGGGTGTTTAAGTTAATTAAATTAATTAATTAATTTTCTAAACTAATCTTTAAACTAACAGGGTCGTGCCCACTTGACAGTTGACCCAGGGGGTCAACCCCGTGGTCAAATGGGTTGACTCGCCGGCGTTCAGTCGCCGGCGACATCAGGGACGGTGGAGGGGGGGTCAGAAAACCTCCTCCGGTGACCAAATGGACGACAGAGGGCACCGGACAGGCCTGCGTGCTCACGCGCGTCAAGCCCGACACACCCTAGGAGCTGGGATGACCGGAGTCGACGCCGGCGTTGAGCTCGGCGGCTGCCAAAGCTTGGCCGAGCACGGGCTTGTCGAATAAGGGTGCAAGAGGACCAACCTTGGGCTCCTAAGGCCTCTACGCGGTCCCACGACCTCAATGGTGGCTTTAATGGACCACCTGGTAACCAGGGCGACACCGACGTCGAGCTCGTGCGACAGAGCACTTCGGGTGCCGACGGAATCGGGGGCTACGACGCTCTAACAATGGGGAGAAGATGGGGAACATGGCTAAGAGCTTACAGCGGTTGCAGCGACATCGAAAGCGGGGTCGGGGAAGGTCTGGAGCAGCGGCGAGCTTCAGGTTCCTTCCGGCGGGCGGAGGTTGAGGATGATGGTGATGCGCCGATGGAGGGCTTTTGGCGGCGCATGGCTCGTCTAGGAGGAAGAGGGCATCGAGGCATAGCTTATGGGTGGCTCGGAGGCGAGGGGCAGTGGTTGGAGCGGCGAGACTACGGCGGCAGGGCTTCAGCGGCCATGGCGAATCAGAGGAGACGAGATCGCGAGGGAGAGAGAGGGCAGACTGAGAGAGAGGGGGAAGCGGTCGAGGGCGTCCTCGGGAGCTTTAGGAGCCCTCCACGGCAGCCAGGCAGGCAGGCGTTGGCCAGGAGCCACGTCGGCGCGCTGGCCACGCAACTGCATGTCCTCCTAGCAAAGGAGAAAGAAGACCCCTGCCCCTAGTGGTCTAGGCCGGCCTCTCTCCTGGGTCAAGCATAGGTAAGGCTCTCCTTTTTCTTATTTTTTCATTTTTGTTTTCTCTTTCTTTTCTGACATTTGTTTTATTTTTGCGAGGGCCTCAAAACATATTTCAAATTATATTGAAAAAATTTGCAAGCTTAGTTTGAATATTTCAAACCTCCACAAAAAGTTTCAATATTTTTGAATGACTAAAATATTTATAATGCTTTATTTGGCATTTTCATAAGCTTTATTATTTATTTTAAAATGATATATATGTTCTGAAAATTAAAATGTCCCCTGATATATTGATATCAATATTTATCAAAAATGGGGGGCATTTTTGCTGGGCATTTTGGATTTGTTGATTTTTCACAACATTTGAATTTGTTGATTCAGGTGAGGTGTTAGGGTTTCTGTTGATCGCCATTTCATATTGATGAAAAAAATCAAAACATGATGCACACCACAAGCTAACCAGAGCAATGCTAACTAGGGATGTGACAACTTCCCTCAGTCATTGAGAATCAAGGTATCAACCTAGTAGGAGGAACAAGCAAGTCACCAATGGATGCACCTACACAAACAATCAAACCCTTGCACCCAACGCTATAAAGGGGTTGTCAATCCCTTCACGGTTACTTGCAATGATTAGATTGGATAGAGATAGATGTAAAAGATTGCGGAAATTAAAAAAGGTAAATAAATTGCAGCAAGGTATTTTTGGTATACAGATCTAAAAATATAATATGAAAAATAGACCCGGGGGCCATAGGTTTCACTAGAGGCTTCTCTCTTGAAGGAAAATAACACGGTGGGTGAACAAATTACTGTTGAGCAATTGATAGAAAAGAGAATAATTATGAAGATATCTAAGGCAACGATTATGAAAATATAGGTATCACGTCCGTGTCAAGTAGACCGAAACAATTCTGCATCTACTACTATTACTCCCCACATCAACCGACTCATGCCTACATCTAGAGTATTAAGTTCATGAAGAATAGAGTAACGCATTAGGTAAGATGACATGATGTAAAGGGATAAACTCAAGAAATATGATGAAAACCCCATATTTTTAACCTTGATGGCAACAATACAAATACGTGCCTCGCTACCCCTACAATGTCATTGGGTGAGGACACCGGAAGATTGAACCCAAAACTAAGAACTTCTCCCATTGCAAGAATTACCAATCTAGTTGGCCAAACCAAAACAATAACTCGAATAGACATGCAAAGATATGAAATCATGTATATAAGAATTCAAAGTAGACTCAAATAATATTCATAGATAATCTGAGCATAAACCCACAACTCATCAAATCTCGACAAACAAACCGCAAAATAGTATTACATCGGATATATCTCCATGTAGATCATGTGGAACATGGTATTGAAGCACAAAGAGAGAGAATAAGCCATCTAGCTACTAGCTATGGACCCGAAGGTCTATGGTAAACTACTCACTCATCATCAGAGGGGCAATGGAGTTGATGTAGATGCCCTCCGTGATCGAATCCCCCTCCGGCAGATTACCGGAAAAGGCTCTAAGATTGGATCTCTCTGGAACGGATTCTTCTGGCGGTGGAAAAGTATTTTCATGGATCTCTTTGGTATTTGGGGAATATTTGGGAATTTATAGACCGAAGAATAGGGTTAGGAGACCTGGTGGGGGGCGACAAGCCTGCAAGGCGAGGCCAGGGTAGGTGGTTGCGCCCCACTGGCTTGTGACATCCTCGCAGGTCTCTTGCTTTCCCCTCGAAGTCTGGTAGATGTATTCTGGTCCAAGAAACACCATCATGAATATTTTATTACGTTTGGACACCGTTTAATATTCCTTATCCGCAATACTCAAAAACAAGGAAAAAGAGAAACTTGCACTAGGCTCTAGATTAATAGGTCAATCCCAAAGATAATATAAAATAGCATATTAATGCATATAAAAAATCCAAAACAGATAATATAATAGCATGGAACAATCAAAAGTTATAAATACGTTGTAGATATATCAGAATCCCCAAGCTTATATCCTGCTCGTCCTCAAGTACGTAAATAATAAAAACAAAATTTCTGATGTGCAATGCTACCTAACATATTTATCCAATTAATATTCTTTATTTTGGCATGAATATTCAGATAAATAAGACTCAAAACAAAAGCTTAATGTTGACATAAAAGCAATAATATTTCAAGCAACTAACAAAGCAATTGTGTCTCTTCAAAATATAATGGCAAAAGAAAGTTATCCCTACAATATCATATTGTCTGGCTACACTCCATCTTCCCCACACAATGTATTTATATCATGCACAACCCCGATGACAAGTCAAGCAATTGTTTCACACCTTTTATGTTCTCAAACTTTTTTGTAACATCCCAAAATTTCATTTTGGAATGTTATGATATAGTTATGCATCTATCATCATCATTGCTTGATTGTATGTAATAGTTGAAATGTCTTTTCTGACTTTCTGAAAGTTCTTTCTATCTTTTCCTATATTTGCTTTCACCTATTTGAAATTTTGGTTAAAAGTTCAAATAAGAGAGGAGGAACATGACACTCCACACCAGGGACTAATTGGTGATATATTTGAACAATAATAACCAGGGGTTATTTTGAAAATATTTGCAAAAAGGGTTTAAAAACAATTAGACAATTTCTGAAAATAATATTTTTTTCAAATTGTTCAAATGACAGAATAGAAATGTTCATTAAATAGAATTTATTATTCTGTTAATTTTGATATATAATACCCCTATATTTAGAGTCGATTTGAATGCTTTAAATGTATTTGAATGTCTCTGGAAATTTATATTAAAGAAAATCGGTAACGGTTGCATTTAAACGGGCCGGCCCACGGGCAATTAATCGCGCATTCACTACGAGCCGGCCGACCGCGCGCAATGGTCACTCTCTTCACTCACTGACACCGGGCCCCACCCCCGACCGACCGTTACACCGAAGGTCGTCTCCCTCCCCCGCGAGCGCCGGACCGGATCTCGTCGCCGACCGTTTCCCCTCGCCGGATCTCTCTCCCCATTACTCCCCCGCACCCCTCGAGCGCCCTATAAGTAGCCGGAAACCCCCGCATCCATTTTCCCCCGAGTACCCCGACGCCGATGACTTCTACCCCGTAAGCCCCCTCGACCATCGGATCCCGAACCCACGGTCCAGATTAGAACGGACTTAAGTCCGAACCGGTATCTTCTTCCGAATCGGTCGCCCGCTCTAATTCACCTACCGCACACACTCGCTAGCCAATCGGATCACGCCACGTAGCCCCCTGACCGACGCATATCTTTTTTTCATTTTCTGTTTTGTTTTAATTAACAGAATGTTTTCAAATTTTGTTTTGCTTATATCTTTTAATCTATTTAGTGTTTTGAGTTGATTCTTTTTGCAATAGCTCACATTTTTCATGTAGTTTCACCCTGTACTTTTAAATTTCAAATTTGACCTATAAAATTTGAATTGAATCAAATTTGCTTAAAATCTTCAAATCTGAATAACTAGAGTTTGAAAATAGATTTTGACATGATTCTTTTTGCTACTGTTTGGTATTAGTTAGGACTATCTTCATGTATAGTTTGAGGATTTTCAGGATATATTTGATTAGTGTTTTAACAAAAAAACAGAATCTGCTCAGTATTATAATATAGTTTTATAAACTCAATTTTGATTAGTTTGGTTTAGAATTAGTTTTATTTGTTTATTAGGCTCTGTTAGTAAACATTTAGTGTTTTCACTTAATGTTAATAAAAATATAAATTTGCTTAGTTTAATTTTAATTAACATAGGAATCAAAATTTCTTTTCAATTAGGCTTAATTTGACTAAAACAACTAATTAGTAATAGCTTTGCTTTCAAACAAAGTTTTGTATATTTTGATTCTGTTTTCTAAGACAGATTTAATTGTAAATTATTTTCTGTTAAGAACATGTTTTACTAATAAATAATAAGTTTAGTTTTTCATTCTTTTGTTAATATAACTATAGTTGATTCATATAGTGTTTGTCAAAACTTTTACAAACTTTACTAAAGTTTTCCCAACAAACTTAAATTGATTTTCTTTGTTTAATAATAAAATATTCTATTGTTGCCTTGCTATCAACAATTGTCTTGCTATTTCAAAATAGTTTTATTATGTAGTAGTGTTTTCATCATCTCCTTTTGAAAAACAAAACTTTGTGTGTTTTACTTGCTAGAGACTTTTGTGCATTGTTTGCCTTGTTTGTTTAGTACTTCTTTGCTGAATGTTATGAGTATTTATTTTGGTTGTATGCTTATTTGAGTGCATTGTTTTTTTCGTTAGATTATCCGGAGTGCGAAGCTTGTTACTTAGAGTCACTCACGTACGAAGATCATCAATCAGGCAAGTCACTTTGATCATGTTTTACCCATGTTTTATATGCATTAGTTCTACCATCTCCCCAGTTACATGCAAGATAGGTTAGTTGGAAACTTGGTTACATTGTAATAGTATCATGTGGTAGGTACCCCCCTCAACCTCTTTGACACATTGGCCCCGGGAAACGTTGTTTTACCTTTTGCTATGCTATTAGTAGACGGGGTTGGTTGTGTGATTCATGAGAGTTGAGAGAGTTAATAATTTCAAGACCTGCATAATGATCAAGATTTCAAGACTCCAAGTTTTCAACGTACCTCTGGGTGGATGATGGTTGAACGGCACCCTGGAGAAACCAGTGGTTAGCCTAGGTGATGCTGGAGATGGCCAGTATTCACGCGGAAAGGTCCACCCAGGCACAAAGGGATGGATGGGTGCTTCAAGACCCAAGGCTTACCTGCACAGCCACAAGTCATTATGGGCTCTGGCTTGGTTGGATATCGTGGTGACTCTGGACAGGCGGTGCTACGAGAGGTAGAAGAACGGTAGGAAAGGATGGGCACCGTCAGAGTCGTAGGGAAACCCTTTGGAAGACCATGTTTTGGTCATCCGTTTCTCAAACACCCTGAAGTGCGAGAAATCAAACGGAGGCGACCAAATCTTGTGGGGAACGTGTGCAAAACTCTGCAGAGTACTCAAACCTAATCGATTAGCCGTGTCCACGGTCATGGACGACTTGAGCCAAAGGAATTGGAACTTCCGGAACTCTCAACACAATTAATATGATGATGTGGGAATTTAATAATTTTGGGTATGAGAACTGGTTGGTGGAACCATCTCATTAATCAACCAACTTAGTAATATTTTGCTTAGCCCCTTTTCTTGATGTAGGAAAAAATTGGCTTTATGCAAAACTTACCACCCCACCTGCCATATATGCATATAGACTAGATGACTACCTTTTTACCCTTCTCTTGTGACTTTGCCGGCATATTCCATATGCTGACCTACACGGCTGCAACGTATCATGTTGCAGAGTATTTTTCCGACCAGGAGTGAGGACACGTTCTACGCTCAGTGAGATGCCCTTGGAGTCAGATGGACTCATCTACCTTCGACGCTTCCGCAAGATTTAGATATTCTCATGAGTTGGCTTTTAGCCACTTTACTGTAATTTTTATTGTAATAAAGGACTCGATATGAGATTTCGATTAATATAATGCTGTGTGATTTCCCTTTGATATATACATTGATGTACCGTGTGTGTACCAGCATGATCTTGGGATGGTACGGAAACACCGAAGACTTGACCTTTCAGGTCGGGTCGCTACAGAAATGGTATCAGAGCACACGCTGACCATAGGACGTAACCTCTAGGATTGGAAAGCCTTAGAATTGTTTCTCTTTTTCTTTAAATATCTTATACTCTCATCTATTCGTTTCTGACTTCTCTCCGATTATTTCAAAATTTATAGATGGCCACCTTCATCCCAGTGTTGATCACGGAGTTTTGCCAGCCTGACGCAACGATGCCCTTTGGTAAGGAGCTGATGAGGATCGTCAAGGACGTAAGGATTGCTTTGCCGAGCATCACCGGGATTCCTATCATGTCATTTCCCCAAGATGGACGCTACAGGATCGAGGTGCATATTCCAGGGAAGACTTTTGGGAACCGGAAGGAACCCATCGACCTCAAGTTCGTGGCACCCAGTTGGATACTTGGGAGAGACATGGCCATTCATCGTGCCCTTGGACGTATTCAGGAGGAATACAGAGGTGGAACCATTTCACCAGGACTCAGCATGGTTTGCCGCAGAGATGCCCATGGCAACATCATCACCAATCCCACTGCAGACACCACTATCTCTTATATCCAGACCTTGGAGACTCACATCAGGACTCTGGAGCTTCGAGTTCGTGTTGATACGAAGACAATCAAGAATCTGATGAACCGCGAGCTGGACCTTGAAGCTGATCTGCGAGAGGCCAACTATGAACACGAGCATGAAGTGAAGGACTTCCTAGAGAGGATTGATGAGCAGAATGCACGCATCGCCACTCTGGAGGAGCATCTAGACATGGGAGAAAACCTTCACCCCGAAGGAGACATGGCACCCTTCATCAGCGACGATGAAGACTATGAGGAAAGTACCACCGGAGGACCTACGACTATGCACTTCTGAGGAGAACTTTAGTTATGCCCTCCAATGTATCTTTTATTTTTCGACGTTAAAGCGTAGGTCGATGTTTAGCTTGTCTGAGATTTGTATCTCGATGTTTGTCATTGATTGAACAAATGAATGAGTGTTTGGTGTGATATGTTTGTTGCATTGCATCTGGGTAGTGAAATTCTTCTAGACCCTTGTTCTATTCTAATTCTCATCCCTCTGAAAACAGCAAGATGCCTCCACGACGTGAGACCGATTTCACTTTTCCGCCGGAACTCACTCAACTCCTTCAGCAGCAGAATGCACTGATGCAACTATTGATTCAGAATCAGACCAACAACCAGAACAACAACAACAACCACCATCCACCCCAGACTGACAATCTCACCCGTTTTCTGAGGTTGAACCCTCCAACTTTCTCCAGCAGCACTGAACCCATTGTGGCAGATGACTGGCTCCGTAAGATGGAGAGAGAACTTGTCACCGCTGGATGCACTGACGCTGAGAAAGTGCGATTTGCCGCACATCAACTGGAAGGACCAGCAGCATCATGGTGGGAGAATTACACCACCACTTATCCTATTGCAGATGTGACTTGGGAGCAGTTCAAGCTTGCTTTCCGCACCGCTCATGTTTTAGCTGGAGCCATGAGTCTAAAGAAGCGCAAGTTTCGCAACTTGCGCCAGGGTAACCGCTCTGTGGCCCAATATGTGGAAGAGTTCAGCATGTTGGCCCATTATGCCCCAGGAGATGTGGCCGATGATGCAGCCAAGCAAGAAAAGTTTTTGGAAGGACTCAACGACGAGTTGAGCATACAGCTGGTAGTGGCTAATTTCAACAACTACCAAGAGCTGGTGGATAAGGCACTTATTCTGGAAGGTAAACAGTAGCAGATTGAGAACCGCAAGAGGAAGTACACTCAGGGGAAGTTCAACTCTGGAACTCATCAGAAGCCTCGCTACTCCCCGTACTCAGGGAATACCGGATCAGGAAACGGTAAGTTTGGAAAGCACACTCATGCTGTGCATAACCATGGAGGCCACCATCATGGAGGAAATGGGAACAATTGTCCCAACCATGGTAACTTCAAGACTAACAATGGGAATGGGAACAACAACCAGCACCGTCAAGTTCCTGCTCAGAAGGATCTGAGTCACATTACCTGTTTCAAGTGCCAGAAGACAGGGCACTATGCTACTGAGTGTCCCCAAAGCAAGCAAGGCAGTGGAAACGGCAACAACAACGGCAATGCAGCAGTTAAGAAACCCAATCCGTTTCCCCGTGCTCAAGTAAATCACATCGACGTGGAAGAAGTCTATGATCAGCCCGAGACTGTGGTTGGTAAGTTTTTATTGCATTCATGTCCTGTTACAGTACTTTTTGATTCTGGTGCAACTCATTCATTCATATCAAGGGTAGTTGTGGATAAGTATGGTTTGCCCACCAAAACCCTTAGTCAGCCCATTAAGGTTAGTTCTCCAGGAGGTATGATGATGGCAGGGATAGGATGCCATGCCTTGAAACTCAATATAGGGAACCATGTTTTTCCCACCGACCTCATCGTCTTAGAGTCACAAGGATTGGATGTAATCCTAGGCATGGATTGGATGACCAAGTATGAAGGAAATCTTGATTGCCCTAGCAAGTCTGTTTCACTCACCACCCCGGAGAACAAGAGGATTAAGTATGTATCCCGACGCACATGTATGAGTGCTAGGTTAAACACTCTCACGGGAGTTGTTCAGGAGGAAGTACCTGTGGTAAAAGACTTTCCAGATGTATTTCTGGAAGAATTACCAGGAATGCCACCAGATAGGGAGATTGAGTTCTTAATAGAGCTACAGCCAGGGACAGCCCCAATTTCCAAGAGACCCTATCGGATGCCCGCAAATGATCTGTTGGAAATCAAGAAGCAAATTAAGGAGTTATTGGACAAAGGTTATATACGCCCAAGTTCTTCACCTTGGGGAGCCCCAGTTCTTTTGGTGGAGAAGAAGGATAAAACCTTGAGAATGGTAGTCGATTATCGTGCCTTGAACGAGGTGACTATCAAGAACAAGTACCCTCTACCGATGATTAATGATTTGTTTGATCAGCTCGTAGGAGCCAAAGTATTCTCCAAGATCGATCTTCGATCAGGGTATCACCAGTTGAAAATTCGTGAACAGGATATACCCAAAACAGCTTTCACCACGAGGTATGGCTTGTATGAGTATACGGTCATGTCTTTTAGATTGACTAATGCTCCTGCCTACTTCATGAATTTGATGAACAAAGTATTCATGGAATACCTAGACAAGTTTGTTGTGGTGTTCATCGATGACATTCTGATATTCTCCAAGAACGAGGAAGAGCATAAGGAACATTTGCGTTTAGTTCTGGAGAAGCTGAGAGAGCATCAATTATATGCCAAGTTCAGTAAATGTGAATTTTGGCTGACGGAAGTCGGATTCCTTGGACATGTTATTTCCGGAGATGGAATAGCAGTGGACCCCGCTAAGGTTGAAGCCGTCACCAAGTGGAAGTCACCCACCTCAGTTAAGGAGATCCGCAGTTTCCTCGGACTTGCCGGTTATTACCGGAGGTTCATTGAGAATTTCTCAAAGATTGCCAAGCCCATGACAGAGTTGTTGAAGAAAGAATCCAAGTATGTTTGGACTGTGGAATGTGAAGCCAGTTTCCAGGAGTTAAAGGAACGTTTGGTCACAGCTCCAGTATTGATTTTGCCCGATATTCGGAAGGATTTCCAAGTTTACTGTGATGCCTCACGTCAAGGACTTGGAGGAGTACTTATGCAGGATGGAAAAGTTGTAGCCTACGCTTCCAGACAGCTACGACCTCATGAGTTGAATTATGCCACTCATGACTTGGAGTTAGCAGCCGTAGTGCACGCACTCAAGACTTGGAGACATTTCCTTATCGGAAATAGTTGTGATGTTTACACCGACCATAAGAGCCTGAAGTATATCTTCACGCAGAAAGAGTTGAACCTCAGACAGAGGAGATGGTTAGAGTTAATCAAGGACTATGACATGAGATTACACTACCATCCAGGTAAGGCTAATGTTGTAGCCGATGCCTTGAGTCGGAAAACTTATGTGAACACACTCACAGCTGGAGGATTACCTCAAGAGTTAGTCGATGATCTCAGAGAGCTCAAGCTAGAGATAGTTCCAAGGGGATATGTTGGTACACTGGAAATTCAGTCCACCTTGACCGAAAGAATTCGTGAAGCCCAGAAATCGGACAAGGAGATAGCTGAGATTAAACAGAGAATGGAAGATGGTAAAGCTAAAGGTTTTCGTGAGGATGAACACGGAACTTTGTGGTTTGAGAACCGAATCTATGTGCCCACTGAACCAGAACTCAGGAAGTTGATACTTCAGGAAGCCCACGATTCACCTTACTCGATACACCCAGGCAACACCAAGATGTATCTGGATTTAAAGGAAAGTTATTGGTGGACAGGTATGAAGAAAGATGTTGCGGAACATGTTGCAATATGTGATGTTTGTCAGAGAGTAAAAGCAGAACATCAGAAACCAGCAGGGTTACTCCAACCTTTGCCGATACCCGAGTGGAAATGGGAAAAGCTTGGTATGGATTTCATCACAGGATTACCCAGGACCCGTTCAGGTTATGATTCTATCTGGGTAGTGGTTGATCGCTTGACCAAGGTAGCTCATTTCATTCCAGTGAAAACCACTTATACCAGTGCTAAGCTAGCCAAAATATATATGACCAGAATCGTATGTTTGCATGGAGTTCCGAGGAGTATCGTGTCAGATAGAGGAACACAATTTACCTCAAAGTTTTTGCATCAATTACATGAAACTTTGGGTACAAGGCTAGAGTTCAGTACAGCCTTTCATCCGCAGACAGATGGACAGACTGAGAGAGTCAACCAGATTCTGGAAGACATGTTGAGAGCTTGTGCGCTAGATTATGGATCTAGTTGGGACGACAACTTACCTTACGCAGAATTCTCATACAACAACAGTTATCAAACCAGTCTAAAGATGGCCCCTTTCGAAGCTTTATACGGAAGGAGGTGCAGAACACCACTGACGTGGGATGGTGTTGGAGACCGACAACTCTTTGGTCCCGACCTTATCCGAGATTCTGAAGAGAAAGTCAAGTTGATACATGACAGACTCAAGATAGCTCAATCTCGACAAAAGAGTTATGCTGACAGCAAACGTAAAGAAGTGATGTATGAAGTGGGAGACCGAGCATATCTTCGTATATCCCCGCTTCGAGGAATCAAGAGGTTTGGTGTTAAAGGAAAATTACCACCCAGATTCATAGGCCCCTACAAAATTCTTGAACGTAGAGGTGAAGTTGCATACAAACTGGAATTGCCGGAAGGATTATCCGAAGTTCATGATGTGTTCCATGTTTCCCAGCTGAAGAAATGTCATGCTGAGATGGCTGACATCCCTTTGCGAGACACCGTGCCCCTAGAGGCCATACAGCTTGATAGTGATCTGACTTATGAGGAGAAGCCTGTCAAGATAATCGAGACATCCAACCGAGTTACCCGCAGCAAGATTATCAAGTTCTGTAAAGCTTTGTGGAGTCACCATACCAAAGAAGAAGCCACCTGGGAACGCGAAGAAGATCTTCGTAGAGACCATCCGCACCTATTTTCTAGCCAACCCGAATCTCGAGGGCGAGATTCATCTTAAGATGGGTAGGTTTGTAACATCCCAAAATTTCATTTTGGAATGTTATGATATAGTTATGCATCTATCATCATCATTGCTTGATTGTATGTAATAGTTGAAATGTCTTTTCTGACTTTCTGAAAGTTCTTTCTATCTTTTCCTATATTTGCTTTCACCTATTTGAAATTTTGGTTAAAAGTTCAAATAAGAGAGGAGGAACATGACACTCCACACCAGGGACTAATTGGTGATATATTTGAACAATAATAACCAGGGGTTATTTTGAAAATATTTGCAAAAAGGGTTTAAAAACAATTAGACAATTTCTGAAAATAATATTTTTTTTCAAAGTGTTCAAATGACAGAATAGAAATGTTCATTAAATATAATTTATTATTCTGTTAATTTTGATATATAATACCCCTATATTTAGAGTCGATTTGAATGCTTTAAATGTATTTGAATGTCTCTGGAAATTTATATTAAAGAAAATCGGTAACGGTTGCATTTAAACGGGCCGGCCCACGGGCAATTAATCGCGCATTCACTACGAGCCGGCCGACCACGTGCAACGGTCACTCTCTTCACTCACTGACACCGGGCCCCACCCCCGACCGACCGTTACACCGAACGGTCGTCTCCCTCCCCCGCGAGCGCCGGACCGGATCTCGTCGCCGACCGTTTCCCCTCGCCGGATCTCTCTCCCCATTACTCCCCCGCACCCCTCGAGCGCCCTATAAGTAGCCGGAAACCCCCGCATCCATTTTCCCCCGAGTTCCCCTTCTCTCTCTCGCCGAGGCGCTGTCAATTGCTCGCCGGAGTTACTCCACCACCGAACCTCCCGTCGAGCGTAGCCACCACCTCCGACCACCGTTCGCCTCGCCGTCGCCACCAATCAACTCCGGAGAACCATCGCCGTCGCCCGGACCACTTCCCCGTCTTCCCCGACCACCGGAGCACCTCGCCGTCGCAATCACCGCTACCGGACTCGCCGGAGTACCCCGACGCCGACGACTTCTACCCCGTAAGCCCCCTCGACCATCGGATCCCGAACCCACGGTCCAGATTAGAACGGACTTAAGTCTGAACCGGTATCTTCTTCCGAATCGGTCGCCCGCTCTAATTCACCTACCGCACACACTCGCTAGCCAATCGGATCACGCCACGTAGCCCCCTGACCGACGCATATCTTTTTTTCATTTTCTGTTTTGTTTTAATTAACAGAATGTTTTCAAATTTTGTTTTGCTTATATCTTTTAATCTATTTAGTGTTTTGAGTTGATTCTTTTTGCAATAGCTCACATTTTTCATGTAGTTTCACCATGTACTTTTAAATTTCAAATTTGGACTATAAAATTTGAATTGAATCAAATTTTCTTAAAATCTTCAAATCTGAATAACTAGAGTTTGAAAATAGATTTTGACATGATTCTTTTTGCTACTGTTTGGTATTAGTTAGGACTATCTTCATGTATAGTTTGAGGATTTTCAGGATATATTTGATTAGTGTTTTAACAAAAAAACAGAATCTGCTCAGTATTATAATATAGTTTTATAAACTCAATTTTGATTAGTTTGGTTTAGAATTAGTTTTATTTGTTTATTAGGCTCTGTTAGTAAACATTTAGTGTTTTCACTTAATGTTAATAAAAATATAAATTTGCTTAGTTTAATTTTAATTAACATAGGAATCAAAATTTCTTTTCAATTAGGCTTAATTTGACTAAAACAACTAATTAGTAATAGTTTTGCTTTCAAACAAAGTTTTGTATATTTTGATTCTGTTTTCTAAGACAGATTTAATTGTAAATTATTTTCTGTTTAGAACATGTTTTACTAATAAATAATAAGTTTAGTTTTTCATTCTTTTGTTAATATAACTATAGTTGATTCATATAGTGTTTGTCAAAACTTTTACAAACTTTACTAAAGTTTTCCCAACAAACTTAAATTGATTTTCTTTGTTTAATAATAAAATATTCTATTGTTGCCTTGCTGTCAACAATTGTCTTGTTATTTCAAAATAGTTTTATTATGTAGTAGTGTTTTCATCATCTCCTTTTGAAAAACAAAACTTTGTGTGTTTTACTTGCTAGAGACTTTTGTGCATTGTTTGCCTTGTTTGTTTAGTACTTCTTTGCTGAATGTTATGAGTATTTATTTTGGTTGTATGCTTATTTGAGTGCATTGTTTGTTTCGTTAGATTATCCGGAGTGCGAAGCTTGTTACTTAGAGTCACTCACGTACGAAGATCATCAATCAGGCAAGTCACTTTGATCATGTTTTACCCATGTTTTATATGCATTAGTTCTACCATCTCCCCAGTTGCATGCAAGATAGGTTAGTTGGAAACTAGGTTACATTGTAATAGTATCATGTGGTAGGTACCCCCCTCAACCTCTTTGACACATTGGCCCTGGGAAACGTTGTTTTACCTTTTGCTATGCTATTAGTAGACGGGGTTGGTTGTGTGATTCATGAGAGTTGAGAGAGTTAATAATTTCAAGACCTGCATAATGATCAAGATTTCAAGACTCCAAGTTTTCAACATACCTCTGGGTGGATGATGGTTGAACGGCACCCTGGAGAAACCAGTGGTTAGCCTAGGTGATGCTGGAGATGGCCAGTATTCACGCGGAAAGGTCCACCCAGGCACAAAGGGATGGATGGGTGCTTCAAGACCCAAGGCTTACCTGCACAGCCACAAGTCATTATGGGCTCTGGCTTGGTTGGATATCGTGGTGACTCTGGACAGGAGGTGCTACGAGAGGTAGAAGAACGGTAGGAAAGGATGGGCACCGTCAGAGTCGCAGGGAAACCCTTTGGAAGACCATGTTTTGGTCATCCGTTTCTCAAACACCCTGAAGTGCGAGAAATCAAACGGAGGCGACCAAATCTTGTGGGGAATGTGTGCAAAACTCTGCAGAGTACTCAAACCTAATCGATTAGCCGTGTCCACGGTCATGGACGACTTGAGCCAAAGGAATTGGAACTTCCGGAACTCTCAACACAATTAATATGATGATGTGGGAATTTAATAATTTTGGGTATGAGAACTGGTTGGTGGAACCATCTCATTAATCAACCAACTTAGTAATATTTTGCTTAGCCCCTTTTCTTGATGTAGGAAAAAATTGGCTTTATGCAAAACTTACCACCCCACCTGCCATATATGCATATAGACTAGATGACTACCTTTTTACCCTTCTCTTGTGACTTTGCCGGCATATTCCATATGCTGACCTACACGGCTGCAACGTATCATGTTGCAGAGTATTTTTCCGACCAGGAGTGAGGACACGTTCTACGCTCAGTGAGATGCCCTTGGAGTCAGATGGACTCATCTACCTTCGACGCTTCCGCAAGATTTAGATATTCTCATGAGTTGGCTTTTAGCCACTTTATTGTAATTTTTATTGTAATAAAGGAGTCGATATGAGATTTCGATTAATATAATGCTGTGTGATTTCCCTTTGATATATACATTGATGTACCGTGTGTGTACCAGCATGATCTTGGGATGGTACGGAAACACCGGAGACTTGACCTTTCAGGTCGGGTCGCTACATTTTTCAACTCTCACGCAATACATGAGCATGATCCATGGATATAGCACTATAGGTATTGAATAAAAAGGAGAAGATAGTCTCACATCAATTAGGCGTATCAACGGGCTATGGAAATACCCATTAATAGATATTAATGTGAGTGAGTAGGGATTGTCATGCAATGGATGCACTAGAGTTATAAGTGTATAAAAGCTGAAAAGGAAACTAAGTGGGTGTGCATCCAACTTGCTTGCTCGTGAAAACCTAGGATAATTGGATGAAGCCCACCATTGATATATACAAGCCAAGTTATATAATGAAAAATTCCCACTAGTATATGAAAGTGACAAAATAGGAGACTCTCAATCATGAAGATCATTGTGCTACTTTGAAGCACAAGTGTGGCAAAAAGATACTAGCATTGTCCCTTCTCTCTTTTATCTCTCTCTCTTTTTTGGTGGGTATATTTGGCCTCTCTTTTTTAAAGTCTGGAGTCTCATCCCAACTTGTGAGGGAATCATAGCTTCCATCATCCTTTCCTCGTATGGGACAATTCTCTAATAGTGATGGTCATCACACTTCTATTTACTTACAACTCCAGAATTACAACTCGATATCTAGAACAAAAAATGACTCTATATGAATGCCTCCGGCGGTATAACGGGATGTGAAATGATCTAGCATAGCAAGTGACATTAAAAACGGACAATCCATGAAAACATCATGCTAGCTATCTTATGATCATGCAAATAAATATGAAAATGATAGTGCGTGTCATAATAAATGGAATGGTGGAAGTTGCATGGCAATATATCTCGGAATGGCTATGGAAATGCCATAATAGGTAGGTATGATTGTTGTTTTGAGGAAAGATATATGGTGGATGTTTTAAGGAAGGTGGTTTATTGTACTAGCGGAAGTTGTGCGGTACTGGAGAGGCTAGCAAAAGTGGAAGGGTCAGAGTGCGTATAATCCATGGACTCAAGTTAGTCTTAAAGAACTCACATACTTGTTGCAAAAGTCTATTAGTCATCGAAGCAAAGTATTAGACGCATGGCCCTAGGGGAAAGGTTGGTAGGAGTAAACCATCGCGCACTCCCGACCCTCACACAAAGGCTGGCAATTAGTAAACAAATCATGCTCTAACTACCTTACATAACGGTTCACCATATGTGCATGCTACGGGAATCACAAACCTTTACACAAGTATTTTTACCAATTCACAATTACTTCCTAACATGACTCCTAATATTACCATATTTATATCTCAAAACTTTATGAAAGGAATCAAACTTCTCATAATATTCAATGTACTTTATATGGAAGTTTTTATTGTATCCCTCTTGGATGCCTATTATATTAGGACAAAACTCATAACCTAAACCAATTACCATGTTGTTTAAAGACTCTCAAAATAATATAAGTGAGGTATGAGAGTTAGATTATTTCTATAAAATAGAACACCACTGTGCTCTAAAAATATATAAGTGAAGTACTAGAGGAACATTGCCTAGCTCAAAAGATATAAGTGAATACATAGAGTATTCTAATAAATTCATGATGAACGCATGTCTCTATCACAAGATGTGTGTAGAAAGGATGATTGTGGCAAACTTAAAATCGAAGACTCATATCATACAAGACGCTCCAAGCAAAACACATAACATGTGGTGAATAAAAAATATAGCCTCAAGTATATTTACCGATGGATTGAAGACGAAAGAGGGGATGCCTTCCGGGGCATCCCCAAGCTTAGGCTCTTTGGTATCCTTGAATATGGCTTAGGTTGCCTTGGTCATACCAAATCTTGTTGGGGAACGTAGCATGGGAAATAAAAAAATTCCTACGCACACGCAGATCTATCCATGGTGATGAGCATCTACGAGAGGGAGAGTGGATATACATACCCTTGTAGATCGCTAAGCAGGAAGCGTTAAGAAATGTGGTTGGTGTAGTCGAACGTCTTCGCAATCCAAATCACCGTACGTCCCACGATCCAATCACGATCCATCCTGCGATCCTGTCACGATCCATCCCGCGATCCGATCACAATCCGTCCCACGAACTTGATCCAATCCGTCCCACGAACTTGGTCACGATCCTTCCGATCTAGCACCGAACGGACGGCACCTCCGCATTCAGCACACGTACAGCTTGATGACGATCTCCACCGTCTTGATCCAGCAAGCAGGAGTGGAGAGGAAGAAGATTTCTCCGACATCCTGATGGCGCTCCGGCGATGGTGGTGGAGCAATTCCGACAGGGCTTCCCCTAAGCACTGCAGAAAACCGATCTAGAGCAGAAACTATGCACTGGAGGAACGGGTAGCATGTGGATGAAAAAACTAGTGCAAAAACCCAAAACCCTCTAGTATATATAGGAGGAGAGGAGGAGAGGAGGCAGCCTTGGCCTCCAAGGCTAGCTGGTTCGGCCGAACATACTAGGAGAGGAGGATTCCTCCTCCAATCCTAGTCGGACTAGGATTGCTCCTTTTTGCCTTTTTTTCCACCTTTTCCTATTGGTTTTTTTTCCTGCAGCCACATGGGCCTTGTGTGGGAGTTTCCACCAGACCACTAAGGGCTGATATTAACTCTCCCACAGCCCATGAAGCCTCTTGGGTCGAAATACCCCTCCCGGAGGCCTCCCTGCACACTCCCGGCACTCCCGATACACTACCGATGAGCCCGAAACTTTTCCGGCGACCAAAACAAGACTTCCTATATATGAATATTTACCTCCGGACCATTCGGGAGCTCCTCGTGACGTCCGGGATCTCATCCGGGACTCCAAAAAAACTTTTTTCACCACCATACATAACTCTATACTACCGAAACGTCACCAAACCTTAAGTGTGCAGACCCTACGGGTTCGAGAACTATGTAGACATGACCGAGACACCTCTACGGTCAATAACTAATGGCAGGACCTGGATGTACACATTGGTTCCTACATATTCTATGAAGATCTTTATCAGTCGAACCTCTATGTCAAGGATTCAGTTAATCCCGTATGATGTTCCCTTTGTTCTTCGGTATGTTACCTGCCCGAGATTCGATCGTCGGTATCTCCATACCTAGTTCAACCTCGTTACTGGCAAGTCTCTTTACTCATTCCGTAATACAAGATCTTGTAACTAACACTTAGTCACATTGCTTGCAAGGCTTATTGTGATGTTGTATTACCGAGTGGGCCCTAAGATACCTCTCCGTCACACAGAGTAACAAATCCCAGTCTTGATCCATGCCAACTCAACAGACACCCTTGGAGACACCTGTAGAGCACCTTTATAGTCACCCAATGACGTTGCGACGTTTGATACACATAAGGTACTCCTTCGATATCTGTGAGTTGCATGATCTCATGGTCATAGGAACATATACTTGACATGCAGAAAACAATAGCAATAAACTGACACGATCATAAGCTACGTTTGTTGTTTGGGTCTTGTCCATCACATCATTCTCCTAATGATGTGATCCCGTTATCAAATGACATCTCATGTCCATGGCTAGGAAACCTTAACCATCTTTCGATCAACAAGCTAGTTCACTAGAGGCACACTAGGGACATTGTGTTTGTCTATGTATCCACACATGTATCCATGTTTCCAATTAATATAATTATAGCATGGATAATAAACGATTATCATGAACAAGGAAATACAATAATAAACACTTTATTTATTTCCTCTAGGGCATATTTCCAATAGTCCTCACTTGCACTAGAGTCAATAATCCAGTTTCACATCACTATGTGATTTACATTGTAATGAATCGAACACCCATGCAGTTCTGGTGTTGATCATGTTTAGCCCTTGGAAGAGGTTTAGTCAACGGGTCTGCAACATTCAGATCCATGTGCACTTTGCACATATTTATGTCTTTTTCCACGGTGTAATCGCAGATGGAGTTGAAGCGTCACTTTATGTGTCTGGTCCTCTTATGAAACCTTGGTTCCTTGGCCAGAGCAATGGCACCAGTGTTGTCACGGAACAGGTTCATTGGATTCAGTGCACTAGGCACTACTCCAAGATCTGTCATGAACTGCTTCATCCAGACACCTTCCTTCGCTGCCTCCGAGGCTGCGATGTATTCTGCTTCGCACATAGAATCAAATACCATGCTTTGCTTGGAACTGCACCAGCTTACCGCTCCCCCGTTAAGAATAAATACGTATCCGGTTTGCGACTTAGAGTCGTACGGATCAGTGTCAAAGCTTGCATCGACGTAACCCTTTACGACGAGCTCTTCATCACCTCCATAAACGAGAAACATTTCCTTAGTCCTTTTCAGGTACTTAAGGATATTCTTGACCGCTTGCCAGTGCTCCATTCTAGGATCACTTTGAAACCTTCTGGCCATACTTATGGCAAGGCTGACATCGGGTCTTGTGCAGAGCATTGCATACATGATAGATCCTATGGCTGAAGCATAGGGGATGACACTCATCTTTTCTCTCTCTTCTGCAGTTACTGGGCATTGAGTCTTACTCAACTTCACACCTTGTAACACAGGCAAGAACCCCTTCTTGGACTGTTCCATTTTGAACTTCTTCAAAACTTTATCAAGGTATGTGCTCTGTGAAAGTTCTATTAATCATCTCGATCTATCTCCATAGATCTTAATGCCTAATATGAAAGCAGCTTCTCCTAGGTCCTTCATCGAAAAACTCTTGTTCAAATATTCCTTCATGCTTTCCAGCATTTCTATATTGTTTCCAATCAGCAACATGTCATCCACATATAATACTAGAAATGCTATAGAGCTCCCACTCACTTTCTTGTAAATACAAGTTTCTCCGTAAACTTGTATTAACTTAAACGCTTTGATCACCTCATCAAAGCGCTTATTCCAACTCCAAGATGCTTGCACCAGTCCATAAATGGATCACTGGAGTTTGCAAACTTTGTCAACATTCTCTAGATCGAAAAAACCTTCGGGTTGCATCATATACAACTCTTCTTCAAGGAAACCGTTGAGGAACGCTGTTTTGACATCCATCTGCCAAAATTCATAGTCGAAATAAGTAGCTATTGCTAACATGATTCTGACAGACTTAAGCATCGCTACGGGTGAGAAAGTCTCATCATAGTCAACTCCTTGAACTTGTGAAAAACCCTTTGCCACAAGTCAAGCTTTATAGACGGTGACATTACCATCCGCGTCTGTCTTCTTCTTAAAGATCCATTTGTTCTGAATGGCCTTTCGCCCTTCAGGTAATACTTCCAAAGTCCATACTTTGTTTTCATACATGGATCCCATCTCAGATTTCATGGCCTCTAACCATTTCTCAGAATCCGGGCCCATCACTCCTCCTCCATAGCTCATAGTTTCATTGTTGTCCAACAACATAACCTCCAAGACAGGGTTGCCGTACCACTCAGGGGTAGTACACGGCCTTGTCGACCTACGAGGTTCAATAGCAGCTTGATTCGAAGGTTCATGACATCATCATTAACTTCCTCTTCTACCATCGTCGGTTCCATAGAAACATCTTTCTGTGCTGCGCTACTTTCTGCTTGAAGTAAAGGTTCAATAACCTCATCAAGCTCTATTTTCCTCCCACTCAATTTTTTCGAGCGAAACTCTTTCTCAAGAAATGTTCCGTTCTTAGCGACAAACACTTTGCCTTCGGATCTGAGATAGAAGGTATACCCGATTGTCTCTTTTGGGTATCTTATGAAGACACATTTCTCCGCTTTGGGTTCCAGCTTTTCAGGCTGAAGCTTTTTGACATAAGCATCACATCCCCAAACTTTAAGAAACGACAACTTTGGCTTCTTGCCAAACCATAGTTCATATGGCGTCGTCTCAACGGATTTTGATGGTGCCCTATTTAAAGTGAATGCAGCTGTCTCTAATGCATAACCCCAAAATGATAGTGGCAAATCAGCAAGAGACATCATAGAACGCACCATATCTAATAAGGTTCGATTACGACGTTCGGACACACCATTACGTTGTGGTGTTCTGGGCGGTGTCAACTGTTAAACAATTCCACACTATCTTAAGTGACTGCCAAACTCATAACTCAGATATTCACCTCCTCGATCAGATCGTAGGAACTTAATCTTCTTGGTACGATGATTCTCAACTTCAGTCTGAAATTGCTTGAACTTTTCAAATGTTTCAGACTTGTGTTTCATTAAGTAAATATACCCATATCTACTTAAGACATCAGTGAAGGTGAGAAAATAACGATATCCACCACGCGCTGTAACATTCATTGGACCGCACACATTAGTATGTATGATTTCCAATAAGTCACTCGCCCATTCCATTGTTCTAGAGAACGGCGTTTTAGTCATCTTGCCCATAAGGCATGGTTCAGATGTGTCAAGTGATTCAAAATCAAGTGACTCCAAAAGTCCATCAGCATGGAGCTTCCTCATGCGTTTTACACCAATATGACCTAAACAACAGTGCCAAAAGAAAGTGGTACTATCATTATCAACTCTACATCTTTTGGCATCAATGTTATGAACATGTGTGTCATCACTATCAAGATTCAATATGAATAAACCCCTAACATTGGGTGCATGACCATAAAAGATATTACTCATATAAATAGAACAACCTTTATTCTCTGATTTAAATGAGTAACCATCTCGCAATAAACAAGATCCAGATATAATGTTCATGCTTAACGCAGGCACTAAATAACAATTATTCAGGTTCATCACTAATCCCGATGGTAATCGAAGAGAGAGCGTGCCGACGGCGATCACATCAACCTTGGAACCATTTCCCACGCGCATCGTCACTTCGTCCTTTGCCATCCTTCATTTATTCCGTAGTTCTTGCTTTGAGTTGCAAATGTGAGCAACCGAACCGGTATCAAATACCCAGGCACTACTACGAGAGCTAGTAAGGTACACATCAATAACATGTATATCATATATACCTTGTTTGTCGTTGGCCGCCTTCTTGTCAGCCAGGTACTTGGGGCAGTTCCGCTTCAAGTGACTAGTTCCCTTGCAATGAAAGCACTCAGTTTCTGGCTTGGGTCCATGCTTGGGCTTCTTTACAGGAGTAGCAATTGCTTTGCCATCTTTCTTGGTTTTACCCTTCTTGCCATTGCCCTTGACTTTGCCATTTTTCTTGAAACTAGTGGTTTTATTGACCATCAACACTTGATGTTCTTTCTGGATTTCAGACACAGCGACTTTTAGCATCGCAAACAGCTTGGCGACTGACTTATTCATCCCGTGCATGTTATAGTTCATCACAAAGCTCTTGTAACTAGGTGGCAGTGATTGAAGAACTCTATCAGTGATCGCATCTGGCGGAAGGGCAATTCCCAACTCCGCTAGACGAGTTGAATACCCAGACATTCTGAGTATATGTTCACTAATAAACCCGTTCTCCTCCATCTTGCAAGCATAGAACTTATCGGAGTTTTCATACCTCTTGATCTGGGCGTTCTTCTGAAAGATAAAGTTCAACTCCTGGAACATCTCATATGCTCCATGACGTTCAAAATGTCTTTGAAGTCCCGGTTCTAAACCATACAATATTGCACACTGAACTATTGAGTAATCTCCAGTACATGCCTCCCAAGCATTCTTAACGTCTTCGGAGGTTATGTCTTCTGGTTGGTCACCAAGCGGTGCATCAAAGACATATGATTTCTGGGAAGCCATGAGGATAATCCTCAGATTACTGGCCCAGTCAACAAAGTTACTTCCATCATCTTTAAACTTAGCTTTCTCTAGGAACGCTTTAAAATTCAGGGGCGCTACCGTGCGAGCCATTTATCTACAACATAAATATGCAAAGTTTACTTAGACTATTGTTCAAGATAATGAGTTTAGTTAATCAAATTACTAAAGCTCCCACTCAAATTGACATCCCTCAGGTCATCTGAGTGTCACATGACCCAAATCCACCAACTCAAGTCCGATCATCACGTGAGTTGAGGTGGCTTCAATGGTGAACATCATCATGTTGATCATATCTACTATACGACTCATGTTCGACCTTTCGGTCTCTTGTGTTCCGAGGCCATGTCTGTACATGCTAGGCTCGTCAAGTTTAACCCGAGTGTTCTGCGCGTGCAACACTGGCTTGCACCCGTTGTATGTGAACGTAGAGTCTATCACACCCGATCATCACTTGGTGTCTCAACACGACGAACTTTCGCAATGGTGCACACTCGGGGAGAACACAATTTATCTTGAAATTTAAGTGAGGGATCACCTTATAATGCTACCATCATACTAAGCAAAACAAGGTGCATAAAACGATTAACATCACATGCAATTCATAAGTGACATGATATGGCCATGAACTTGTGCTTTAGATCTCCATCTTGAAAGCACCGGCATAATCTCCATCGTCACCAGCAAGACACCATGATATCCATCATCTTGATCTCCATCAACGTGTCGCCATCGGGGTTGTCGTGCTCAACATGCTTATACTACTATTGCTACCGTTTAGCGATAAAGTAAAGCATTACATAGCGCTTAATGATTGACACGCAGGTCAGACAATAATTAAAGACAACCCTATGGCTCCTGCCAGTTGCCGTACTCATCGACATGCAAGTCGTGAAATTCTATACATCACATGATCATCTCATACATCACATATATCACATCATGTAATTTTCCATATCACATCACAACATACCCTACAAAAACAAGTTAGACGTCCTCTAATTGTTGTTGCATGTTTTACGTGGCTGCTACGGGTTTCTAGCAAGAACCATTCTCACCTATGCATAAACCACAATGGTGATACATAATTTTCTTTTCAACCTTCTCAAGGACCGCCTTTGTCGAATCCGATCCAACTAAAGTGAGAGAAACTGCCACCCGCAAGCCATCTAGGCAACAAGTTGCGTCGAGGGAACCGGTCTCTCGTAAGCATACGAGTAATGTAGGTCCAGGCCGCTTCATCTCACAATACCTCTGAACCAAAATCCGACCAAGAGAGGAAGCAATCTAAGCATCAACGCCCACAAACCTTTTGTATTCTACTCGAGATCTCATCTACACATAGACCTAGCTCATGATGCCACTGTTGGGGAACGTAGCATGGGAAACAAAAAAATTCCTACGCACACGCAGATCTATCCATGGTGATGAGCATCTACGAGAGGGAGAGTGGATCTACATACCCTTGTAGATCGCTAAGCGGGAAGCGTTAAGAAACGCTGTTGGTGTAGTCGAACGTCTTCGCGATCCAAATCGCCGTACGTCCCGTGATCCAATCACGATCCATCCGACGATCCAATCACGATCCGTCCCGCGATCCGATCAAGATCCGTCCCACGAACTTGATCACAATCCGTCCCATGAACTTGATCACGATCCTTCCGATCTAGCACCGAACGGACGGCACCTCCGCGTTCAGCACACGTACAGCTTGATGACGATATCCACCGTCTTGATCCAGCAAGAAGGAGTGGAGAGGAAGAAGAGTTCTCCGGCAGCCTGACGGTGCTCCGGCAATGGTGGTTGAGCAATTCCGGCACGGCTTCGCCTAAGCACTGCAAAAAACCGATCTAGAGGAGAAACTATGCACTAGAGGAACGGGTAGCACGTGGCTGAAAAAACTAGTGCAAAAAACCAAAACCCTCTAGTATATATAGGAGGAGAGGAGGAGAGGAGGCAGCCTTGGCATCCAAGGCTAGATGGTTTGGCTGAACCTACTAGGAGAGGAGGATTCCTCCTCCAATCCTAGTAGGACTAGGATTGCTCCTTTTTGCCTTTTTTTTCCACCTTTTCCTATTGGTTTTTTTCCTCTAGCCACATGGGCCTTGTGTGGGAGTTTCCACCCGCCCACTAAGGGCTGATATTCACTCTCCCACAGCCCATGAAGCCTCTTGGGTCGAAATAACCCTCCCGGAGGCCTCCCGGTACACTACTGGCACTCCCGGTACACTACCGATGAGCCCGAAACTTTTCCGGCGACCAAAACAGGACTTCCTATATATGAATCTTTACCTCCGGACCATTCCGGAGCTCCTCGTGATGTCCGGGATCTCATATGGGACTCCGAACAAACTTCGGTCACCACCATACATAACTCTATACTACCTAAACGTCACCAAACCTTGAGTGTGCAGACCCTGCGGGTTCGAGAACTATGTAGACATGACCGAGACACCTCTACGGTCAATAACTAATGGCAGGACCTGGATGTACACATTGGTTCCTACATATTCTATGAAGATCTTTATCGGTCGAACCTCTATGTCAAGGATTCAATTAATCCCATATGATGTTCCCTTTGTTCTTCGGTATGTTACTTGCCCGATATTCGATCGTCGGTATCTCCATACCTAGTTCAACCTCGTTACTGGCAAGTCTCTTTACTCGTTCCGTAATACAAGATCTCGCAACTAACACTTACTCACATTGCTTGCAAGGCTTATTGTGATGTTGTATTACCGAGTGGGCCCTGAGATACCTCTCCGTCACACGGAGTAACAAATCCCAGTCTTGATCCATGCCAACTCAACAGACACCCTCAGAGACACCTGTAGAGCACCTTTATAGTCTCCTAGTTATGTTGCGACATTTGATACACACAAGGTACTCCTCTGATATCTGTGAGTTGCATGATCTCATGGTCATAGGAACATATACTTGATATGCAGAAAACAATAGCGATAAACTGACACGATCATAAGCTACGTTTGTTGTTTGGGTCTTGTCCATCACATCATTCTCCTAATGATGTGATCCCGTTATCAAATGACATCTCATGTCCATGGCTAGGAAACCTTAACCATCTTTCGATCAACGAGCTAGTTCACTAGAGGCACACTAGGGACATTGTGTTTGTCTATGTATCCACACATGTATCCATGTTTCCAATTAATACAATTATAGCATGGATAATAAACGATTATCATGAACAAGGAAATACAATAATAAACACTTTATTTATTGCCTCGAGGGAATATTTCCAACAAATCTTAGGCTCTGTCATTCCTTATTCCATAGTCCATCAAATCTTTACCAAAAACATGAAAATTTGACAACACAAAACTCAACAGAAAACTCATGAGATCCGTTAGTATAAGAAAAATAAATGACCGCTTGAGGTACTGTTGTGAACACATTATTTATTTATATTGGTGTAATGTCTACTATATTCCAACTTCTGCAAGGTTCATACCCCCGATACGACTCATAGATACATCAAAATAGGTAAAAAGCACAAAGAATATAGAATCTATCAAAAATAGAACAGTTTGTATCAATCTGGAAACTTTGTATACTTCTGTAACTCCAAAAATTCTGAAAACTTAGAACAGCCTGGCAAATTTTTATATCAATATTTTGAAAATATTTTGGACTCATTCGTCTCTCTGATAAATTTATAAAATGCCTAGACTAGGCGCAAAAGTTTCTGTTTTTCAGCAAGATCAAAACAACAATCACCATAGACCATCCCAAAGGTATTACTTGGCTCAAACACTAATTAAAACACCAAAACACAATCACTACAGAGGTAGTAATGTGTAAAACACTCAAAAACAGAAGGAAATACGTAAGATAAAAATAAAATTGGGTTGCCTCCCAACAAGCGCTATTCTTTAACGCCCTAGCTAGGCATAACACAATATATCTAGGTAGTGTCATCTTTGGTATGCAATCCAAAAGTAGCTCTCATCATAGATTCATAAGGCAGATTTATTATATTTCTAGGAAAGTGTTCCATGGCTTTCCTTAACGGAAATTTGAATCTAATGTTTCCTTATTTCATATCAATACTTGCACCAACTATTCTAAGGAAAGGTCTACCAAGGATAATAGGACATGTAGGATTGCAATCTATATCAAGAACAATGAAATCTATTGGAACATAATTCCTATTTGCAACAATAATAACATCATTAATCCTTCACATAGGTTTCTTAATAGTGGAACCCACAAGATGCAAATTTAAAGAGCAATCATCAAGATCATGGAAACCTAGCACATCACATAAACTATACGGAATCGTAGAAATGCTAGCACCCAAATCATACAAACCATGGCACTCATAATACTAAATTTTAATATCAATATTAGGTTCCCACTCATCATGAAGTTTTCTAGGGATAGAAACTTCCAACTCAAGTTTTTCCTCAAAAGATTTCATCATAGCATCAACGATATGTTTAGTAAAAGCCGTATTTTGATTATAAGCATGTGGAGAATTCAACATGGATTGCAACAAGAAAATAGAATCAATCAAAAATAAGTTATCATAATTTAAGTCCTTAAAATTCAAAAGAGTGGGTTTATTTCTATTTAAAGTTTTGACCTCTTCAATCCCACTTTTATCAATTATAGCATTAAGATCTATAAACTCTGAATCATTGGTATGAATTTCAAATAAATGACTTATCTCGAGTCCCATCTTTATCAAGATTTATATTGGAAAACAAAGATCCAATAGGAGTCACATCAATCACTTTGATATCTTCAACATTATTATCAAGGGAACACACTTTTTCAAGCCATTTACGCCTAGCACATATTTTAGCGATTCTTTCCATACACTCATAAATAGAAGTTCTCATAGATTTGAAGGACTCGTTAGTATCATGCTTAGGTGGAGTAGATCTAATTTTAAAATAATCAATCTCAAGTGAGAGTCTATCAACGTTCCTAGCCAAATCATAAATCTTGAGCAAATTTTCTTTAATCATAGCATTCAAAACCTTTTTGCAACCAATAAATTCTTTAGCATTATTCTCAATATCAGAGGAAATCTTATTATAACTTCCAGAAGAATTGTTGTAGGAATTATCATAATTATTAGAGGAATTACTAGGAAACGGCCTAGGGTTAAAATTACCTCTAGGCGCGTTATTACCAATCTTGTTTCTACCAACAAAATTCACATCCATAGATTCATTATTATTTCCACTCAAAGAAGACAAAGGCATATCATTAGGATCAATAGGAGCACTCTCATTAGCAAATAGTTTCATCAATTCATCCATATTTTCACTCAAAGTATTTATTTCTTCAATAGCATGCACTTTTTTACTAGTAGGAGATCTTTCGTTATACCATTGAGAGTAATTTGCCGTAATATTATCTAGGAGTTTAGTAGCTTATCCTAATTTGATCTCCATAAAAGTACCACCCGCGGTGGAATCTAGAAGATTCCTAGATGCAAAATTCAATCCCACATAAAAATTTGTATAATCATCCATAAACTTAAACCATGTGCGGGGAAATTTATAATAATTAATTTCATCCTCTCCCAAGATATGCAACATGCTCATGATCAAGTTGCTTAAAATTCATTATGTCGTTCCTAAGGGAGATGATCTTAGCGGGCGGAAAGTACATGGAAATAAAAGCATCTTTACACTTATTCCAAGAATCAATATTATTTTTAGGCAAAGATGAAAACCAAATTTTAGCATGATCTCGTAGTGAGAACGGGAATAGCTTCAATTTAACAGTATCATTATCCGCATCTTTCTTCTTTTTCATATCACACAACTCAGCGAAAGTACCTAGATTGGATACAACATCTTCACTAGGAAGGTTGGAAAATTATCCTTTCATAACAAGCTTAAGCAAAGCGGCATTAATTTCATAAGATTCTGCACTAGTGGAGGGAGCAATCGGAGTACTAATAAAATCATTATCATTAGTATTTGAAAAGTCACACAACTTGGTATTCTCTTGGGTCATCGTGACAAAGCAAACAATCTAGCACACAAGCAAACAAAAAGCAAACGAAAAGGCGAATGGGAGAAGGGCGAAAAAACGGCAAATCTTTTTGGTATTTTTTCAAAATCGTTTTAGAAGTGGGGGAGAGATAAACGAGAGGAAAATTGCAAATAATGTAAATTCAAGAGATGAGTTTGTGATGGGTACTTGGTAGGCTTGATGTAGATCTCCCCAGCAACAGTGCCAGAAATTGGCAAGTTGACGGGAAAGTTCTTGTCTTGACTTGCTATGTATCCCCTCCGGCAACGGCGCCAAAATTGGCAAGTTGACGGGAGAGTTCTTGTCTTGACTTGCTATGTATCCTCCCCGGCAATAGCGCCGGAAATTGGCAAGTTGACGGGAGAGTTCTTGTCTTTACTTGCTATGTATCCTCCCCGCCAACGGCACCAGAAATTGGCAAGTTGATGGGAGAGTTCTTGTCTTGACTTGCTACGTATCCTCCCCGACAATGGCGCCAGAAATCCTTCTTGCTACCTCTTGAGCTTGCGCTGGTTTTCCCTTAAAGAGGAAAGGGTGATGCAGCAAAGTAGATAAGTATTTCCATCAGTTGTTGAGAACCAAGGTATCAATCTAGTAGGAGGAACAAGCAAGTCACCAATGGATGCACCTACACAAACAATCAAACTCTGGCACCCAATGCTATAAAGGGGTTGTCAATCCCTTCATGGTTACTTGCAAAGATTAGATCTGATAGAGATAGATGTAAAAGATTGCAGAAAGTAAAAAAGGAAAATGAATTGCAGCAAGGTATTTTTGGTATTTTCGGTATATAGATCTGAAAATATAATATGGAAAATAGACCTCGGGGCCATAGGTTTCACTAGAGGATTCTCTCCTAAAGGAAAATAACTCGGTGGTTGAACAAATTACTGTCGAGCAATTGATAGAAAACCTAATAATTATGAAGATATACAAGGCAATTATTATGCATATAGGCATCACATCTGTGTCAAGTAGACCGAAACGGTTCTGCATCTACTACTATTACTCCACACATCGACTGACTCCTGCCTGCATCTAGAGTATTAAGTTCATGAAGAATAGAGTAATGCATTAGGTAAGATGATATGATGTAGAGGGATAAACTCAAGAAATATGACGAAAACCCCATCTTTTTATCCTTGATGGAAAAAATACAAATATGTGCCTCGCTACCCCTACTATGTCACTAGGTGAGAACACCGCAAGATTGAACCCAAAACTAAGCACTTCTCCCATTGCAAGAATTACCAATCTAGTTGGCCAAACAAAACCAAAAACCCGAAGAGACTTGCAAATATATGAAATCATGCATATAAGAATACATAAAAGACTCAAATAATATTCATAGATAATCTGAACATAAACACACAATTCATTGGATCTCGACATACACACCGCAAAATAGTATTACATCGGATAGATCTCCATGTAGATCTTGAAGAACATGGTATTGAAGCACATAGAGATAGAAGAAGCCATCTAGCTACTAGATATGGACCCAAAGGTCTATGGTAAACTACTCACGCATCATCAGAGGGGCAATGGATTTGATGTAGATGCCCTCCGTGATCGAATCCCCCTCCGGTAGATTACCGGAAAAGGCTCCAAGATTGGATCTCTCGGGACCGGAGGCTTCCGGTGGTGGAAAAGTATTTTTGTGGATCTCTTTGGTATTGGGGAATATTTGGGAATTTATAGACCAAAGAATACGGTTAGGAGACCTGCTGGGGGTCACAATCCTGCCAGGGGCGACCAGGGTAGGTGGTCGTGCCCCCTAGCCTGTGACCTCCTGGCAGGTCTCTTGCCTTCCCCTCCAACTCTGGTAGATGTCTTCTGGTCCAAGAAGAATCTGTTGGGGAACGTTGCATGGGAAACAAAAAATTTCCTACGCTTCACCAAGATCAATCTAGGAGATGAGCATCTATGAGAGGAGAGATTGGATCTACGTACCCTTGTAGATCGCTAAGAGGAAGCGTTAAAGAACGTGGCTGACGTAGTGGTATGTCTTCGTGATCCAAATCGCAAGCCGTCCCACAAACTCCCGATCAAGTACCGAATGGATAGCACCTCCGTGTTTAGCACACGTGCAGCTCAGTGAAGATCTTCGCCTTCTTCATCCAGCAACAGGGAGCGGAGAGGTAGACGAGTTCTCCGGCAGCGCGACGACGTTGCGGTGATGGTGGTGGAGCAATTCTAGCAGGGCTTCGCCTAAGCACTACTGAAAACCGATCTAGAGGAGAAAACGATCTAGAGGAAGAAGAGGGCAGCACTTAGCAGAATTAGGGTTAGGGCTGACCTCAAAATCCCGAAGTATATATAGGAGGGAAGGGGGAGGAGACATCCCTAGCCTCTCCTCCAAGGACAGGTTCGGCCGAAGCAAGCGGACGAGTCAACCTCCCACAAGGGAGGTGGATTCCAAGTGGGATTCTTCCCTAACTTGGCCCCTACTCTTCCTCCTTCTTCCCCTGCGCATAGGCCCTTATGGGCTGGCTTTCCCAGCCCACCAAGGGATGGTGAGCCACCTCTAAGGCCCATGTGGCCCCTTGGGGTATGTGGGCCCCACTTGGTGGTCCTCGGAACCCATTCGTCACTCTCGGTACACTGCCGGAAATGCCCGAACCTTTTCCGGAGTTCAAACACCACTTTCCTATATATCAATCTTTAACTCCGGACCATTCCGCAGCTCCTCATGAAGTCCGGGATATCATCTGGGACTCCGAACAACCTTCAGTCACCACCATACATAACTCTATACTACCGAAACGTCACCGCACCTTAAGTGTGCAGACCCTGCGGGTTCGAGAACTATGTAGACATGACCGAGACACCTCTACAGTCAATAACCAATAGTGCAACATGGATGACCATATTGATTCCTACATATTCTATGAAGATCTTTATCGGTCGAACCTCTATGTCAAGGATTCAGTTAATCCCGTATGATGCTCCCTTTGTTCTTCGATATGTTACTTTCCCGAGATTCGATCGTCGCTATCTCCATAACTAGTTCAACCTCGTTACCAGCAAGTCCCTTTACTCGTTCCATAATACAAGATCCCATGGCTAACACTTAGTCACATTGCTTGCAAGGCTTATTGTGATGTTTTATTAGCGAGTGGGCCCTAAGATACCACTCCATCACACGGAGTAACGAATCCCAGTGTTGATCCATGCCAACCCAGCAGACACCCTCGAAGATACCTATAGAGCACCTTTATAGTCACCAGTTACGTTGCGACGTTTGATACACACAAGGAACTCCTCCGGCGTCCGTGAGTTGCAAGATCCATGGTCATAGGAACATATACTTGACATGCAGAAAACTGTAGCAATAAACTGACACAATCATGTGCTACGTTTATAGTTTGGGTCTTGTCCATCCCATCATTCTCCTAATGATGTGATCCCGTTATCAAATGACATATCATGTCAATGCAATGTGTTTTCAATCAATACAATTATAGCATGGATAATAAACAGTTATCATGAACAAGGAAATATTCAAACGAAATAAACTTTCCAATAGAATCGTCGCCAAGATTTTATTCCGTTTGGACTCCGTTTAACATTACTTATCTGCAATACTCAAAAACTAGGAAAAAACAGAAATTGGCACTAGGCTCTAGATTAATAGGTTAGTCCCAAAAATAATATAAAAAAGCTTATTAATGCATATAAAACATCCAAAACAGATAATATAATAGCATGGAACAATCAAAAATTGTAGATGCGTTGGACATGTATCATATACCCATAGTGACATTGGGGTATTCATGTGATTGCCTTGATATATGTTATGGCATAAATTTGCATATTCCAGTGACCTTGGTCACCTATGCATAGGGGTTGATTGCACGCTCTCATACCATGTTCTCCGATAGAAAAATTGGGGCACTCTTTGAGGTTCTTTGTGTTGGATTGAGTATTATGAATCTGAAATTGTTTGATGCGTATCATATAATTAAATCATGGATATTTGTGGTGACATTGGAGTATCTAGGTGACATTAGAGTTGGTTGACACATATCAGATTGTGTTATTCTACTAAGAACTCTTAGATAGATTGATTGGAAAGGATAACTTGGTGTTATTTTAGTATGAACTCTTGGATAGATCGATCAAAAAGGATAATCAGAAGGTGGTTTTGTACCCTACAAACAATTTCTTCTTATGTTTTCCGCTAGATAAGAACTTTGGAGTGATTCTTCGTTGCATGTTGAGGGATGCTTATGCGATCCAATTATATTAGCATTGGAGAGATTGCACTAGCAAAAGTAAGGACCCTAGGCCTTATTTCCAAGCATTTATACAATATTTTCTCGCTGTTTACCACTTTCTACCTTGCTGTTTTTATATTTTCATATTACAAAACCTATTTCTATCATCCATATTGCACTTGTATCACCATCACTTTGCCGAACTAGTGCACCTATAGAATTTGCCATTGTATTGGGTGTGTTGGGGACACAAGAGATTTCTTGTATTTGATTGCAGGGTTGTTTGAGAGAGACCATCTTCATCCTACACCTCCCACGGATTGATAAACCTTAGGCCATCCACTTGAGGGAAAATTGCTACTGTCCTACAAAACTCTACGCTTGGAGGCCCAACATAGTGTACAAGAATAAAGTTGCATAGTAGACATCACTTAACTCTAGGTTCCCAAAACGGATCTCTTGATGGGGGGCAAGCTACCGACCTGGCCAAGATGGTTGGTTGAACCGGCATGCAGTACGATGCTATGAAATGCGAAGATATGTCTAGGAAGGAAGACGTCCTTGTTAAAGACGTTGTTGTTGATGATTAAGCATGCCATCGATCCTTTTGGCGATCCTATAGGAGAACTCTCAATGAAAGAACCAATGTCAGTGTTAAAACTAGCAGACCTCAGCTAGGGGGTCCCAAGCTGTGGATCTTGGATCAATGGGAACAGGGAACAAAGGGACAATATTTACCCAGGTACGAGCCCTCTCGAAGAGGTAAATATGTCCTACTTGATTGTATTGATGTGTGTATGACGATTATAGAGTCAATCTACAATGAGATCAGATGAGCTAAGCCCTAAAAGAGTTGGAATAATGGTTCTCCTCCTCTACGTACTAAAACATCTGGTTTATATAGACACGAGCGGTACCTAGGGTTATAGTCGGTTACCATCAAGGGATAAACGCGCCGATCTTTCCATCTTGACTTGGTGGACACACCAAGGCAACGAAGGTCTTCTTCCTGAATACGAAGTCATCTTATAGCTCGGCCATCATGCGATGGCCACAAAGCAGCCCACCTGTCCAGTCCATAGGAAATAGGCTGGTGGACCGAGGACCCCTTAGTCCTGGACTCCCTCACTCAGTCCATTTGTTGCCCTCATGATAGATTCATAAGGTCGTTTGATTAAATTTCTAGGAAGGTGTTCCATCCCCTTCTTTAGTGTGAATTGGAATCTTATGTTTCCCTCCTTCATATCAATAATAGCGCTTATAGTTCATAGGAAAGGCTTACCAAGTAATATTGGACCAAACGAATTGCATTCAATATCAAGCACAATTAAATCCATGGGAACATAATTCCGTTAGAAATAATGAGCACATAATTTAGTTTAGTAGTAGGTTCCCACTCGTCATGCAACTTTCTAGGAATAGAAACTTTTAACTCAAGTTTTTGTTTAATAAAAACCTTATTTTGTTCGTAAGCATTGGGTGACATAATAATGGATTTTAGAAAGGAACTGCATTGTACTAGAGAACAATTATTATAATTAAAGTCCTTGTGATCCAAGATAATGGGTACATCACTAGTTAAAGTTTTGACCTCTCCAAACCCACTTTTTTCATTTTTATAATTAGAATCATCACCCTCCGAACAAATGGGACGCCTTCTACTTAAAGCTGACTCATCTTCGGTACCTTTATCATCTATTTTCACATTAGTAAACAAAGATTCAATGGGATAAGTACCAATCGTTTTAATATCTTCATCACGATTACGATAAAAACCAGGTGGAAGAGCCTTTTCTAATAATTCTTGCTTAGATCTCAACCTAGAGGTACTATACTTTCTTTCATTAATAGATATTTGGATGGATTTAATAGACTCACTAATATCATGTTTGGGTGGCAAAGTTTTACTCTTAAGAGTTTCCAGATCATGAGCAATCATATCCACGTTTCTAGCCATATCGTCAACTTTATGCAAGTTTTCTTCTACCATAGTGTTGAAAATCTTTTGAGAACTAATAAATTCAATAATGGTGTTCTCAAGATCAGTAGGTATCCTATCATTATTACTATATGTTCCATAGGAATTACCATAAGAATTTCCATAGTTATTAGAGGAATTACCGGGATACGGCCTAGCATTGAAATTACCGTTACAAGCATTATTGTCTAAGTTATTTTGCGGGACAAATTCACATAAATAGCATCATTATTTTTCTCAATCAAAGTAGACAATGGAATATCATTAGGATCAACTTAAGAATTATTGTTTGCAATCATATTCATAAGAGCATCTATTTTACAACTCAAAGTTGTAATTTCTTTGATGGAATTTACCTTCTTACCAGTTGGATCTCGCTCGGTGTGCCATTTAGAATAATTTGTCATGATGTTGTCTAGAAGTTTTGTAGCCTCTCCTAATGTCACATCTATAAAGGTACCACATGTAGTAGAATCTAGATGGTTTCTACACACAAAGTTCAGTCCAGCATATAAATTTTGTATAATCATCCATAAGTTTAAGCCATAAGTGGGACAATTTCTAAACAAAATTTTCATTATCTCCCATGATTGTTAATCATGTTCTTGCTCATGTTGTTTAAAATGCATAATTTGGTTTCAGAGAGAAATATTTTTATCGGGAGGAAAATACTTGGTAATAAAAGCATCCTCACAGTTATCCCATATTCCAATACTATTACGAGGCAAGGATGAAAACCAAGTTTAGCTTTATCCCTTAGTGAAAAAGAACATTATTTTGTCGCCACAGTGGGAACAAAAGGTACCATGACCCGTCTGCCTCTGACCTAGGAGGCGACACTTGGGTCGGCCCATATAGGTTGGCTCGGCTGCAGGCGCTTTCGAAGGTCATCACGCAAGGACGGAGGTCATCAGCAAGCCCATTGATACTTCTCCGACGTATCGATATATTAAGTATCCATGCCATATTTTCATATGTTTACAATACATTTATATGGTTTTGATGCACTTTATATGATTTATTTATAACTAACCCGGACTGACGCTGTTTTAAGCACAATTACCATTGCGTTATTTTTGTGCAAAAAATAAAAGATCACGAAATCGCCCGAAACTTTGTTATGATTTTTTTTGGGGAAATATGAAATACAGGAGCGAAAAACCACTGGAGGAGAGCCACCTATGGGCCACGAGGCAATGGGACGCCCACTCCCTAGGCGTGCCCTGTTGTGTGGTGGGGCCCATGTGGCTCCGGCTAGCGTGATTCCAATGCTGAAAAATCCTATATACCAAAACCCTCAGAAATAAACAGAGAACTTCCGCTCCTCTATCACAACTCTCTATATCGATGAAAAACCCATCTAGAGCTTTTTCAGTACCCTGTCGGAGGGGGGGAATCATCTCTGGTGGCCATCTTCATCATTTTCATCATCAGTACCCTGTAGAGGCCATGACAAGGAGGAAGTAGTTCACCCCCAGGACTGAGGGTATGTACCAGTAGCTATGTGTTCAATCTCTCTCTCGTGTTCATGAGATGCCACGATCTTGATGTATCGCGATCTTTGTTAATATAGTTGGATCATATGTTGTTCTTCCCTTGTTATCTTGTTGTGATAATTTGAATCTTTCCCTTTGAGATCTAATTATGTTGGAATGAATATTTTGGATTTGAGAACACTTGATGTATATCTTGCATGTGGATATTCGTGGTGACAATGGGGTATTCTATTAATTCACTTGATATGTGTTATGGCATCAACTTGCAGATTCCGGTGACCATGGGGATCTATGCATAGGGGTTGATTTCACGTTTTCATGCTACTTTATTCGATAGTAATCTTGGGGTGCTCCTTGAAGTTATTTGTGTTGGATTGAATGTGACAGACCTGAAACTGTTTGATGCATGTCGCATAATTTACCCACGAATACTTGAGGTCACATTGGAGTATCTAGGTCACATTAAGGTTTTGATTGATATGTGTCATTGGTGTTATTTTACTATGAACTCTAGGCCTGTTTGTGACACTTATAGGAATATCTCAAAAGATCGATCGAAAAGAATAACTTCGAGGTCGTTCTACTACCTACGACAATTTCATCTTATGTTCTCCACTACTTATGAACTTTGGAATGATTCTTTGTTGCGCATTGCGGATGATCATATGATTATTCTATGTTAGCATTGTTGAGAGGTTGCACTAGTGAAAGTATGAACCCTAGGCCTTATTTCTAAGCATTTATACAAAGTTTTGCTCGTTGTTTGCCACTTGCTACCTTGCTTTTTTATATTTTCATATTACCAAATCCTATATCTGCCATCCATATTGCACTTGTATTACCATCTCTTCGCTGAACTAGTGCACCTATACAAATTGCCATTGTATTGGGTGTGTTGAGGACACAATAGATTTCTTGTATTTGATTGCTGGGTTGTTTGAGAGAGGCCATCTTCATCCTACACCTCCTACGGTTTGATAAACCTTAGGTCATCAACTTCAGGAAAATTTGTTGTTATCCTACCAAACTTTGAATTTGGAGGCCCAACAACGTCTACAAGAATAAATGTGCATAGTAGGCATCACCCACCAGCGCATCAATGATGACTCATTTATCGGGAGGAGACCGCCTTTAGTCAGGATAGGTCAGGACCCCTACCCCCCTTTGGATTGCCACACCACAGCCTCCCTTTCCCGCTCATTTTTAGGGGAAGAAGACCAAGGCACTACAAAGGGGCCAGATCCTCTTCCATGTAAGGGTATGGAACCATTTCTCACCCACACCTCGTGTACGGCGAGCGACATGCTCTCCATTGCAGTCCAACACAGGCAGGAGTAGGGTATTACACTACATGGTGGCCCGAACCTAGGCAGCTCGCTACGTCCCCTTCTTGTTTGGTGTGAGTGGGTGTGATCTTCATCATCTCGCCATAGTTTCCATCTGGTCATAGGTTGCCAAGCAAAGCTCCCCAGTGTTTGAACCCTAGTTCTCGAAGAAGTTTCTTGGATGCTGTCGGGACCCCGATCCTAAGCCATAAGAATCCAGCATGTAACACAACACATCACTATGCAGCCTCACGCATGGTTAACTCCACGACTGCCACCATACCTGGGCCGGGACCGTTTGTGTCTTTTGGCTCATGTATGTAAATATGTTGCTAGCATTCAAACGTCAAAGAACCTGGGCCGACATGATTTGTCATAGAACACAAGTGGCACATCCATATAGGAAAAGGCATACGTAACCGAGGAATGCACGTGTCAGTCTCTAGCGTGTGTAGACGAGTCATAGCAAGCTACAAGGACTCCATTACACCATGGGACATAAATGTCATCACTGCACGTAGACAAGTCATGGCAGGCTACAGGGACTCCATTACACTGTGATACATTTCCCCGAAGGGACAGACACATCAACAAAGAAGGATACATGCTGGTCAATCAATGTGTTCGGAGTAGTAGCAAGCTACCAAGGCTCGGTGGAAGCACAAAGAGGCAGTTCCCTGTAAAGAGTACTACTAAAGGCACACAACTAGGTGTCGAATCCATACATATCATTGCACATCACGTGTACGCATGACATGCCCGATATGCATAGATACAACTATGGCTTCACAACATAACCATACAACAACACAACATTTTTTAGGAGGCTCATAAGAGCCAACATAGTGTGATATTACAAACAGGGGTCACGTGACCTGACACGCAAGTCATACAAGCAACAAGCGGAAGCTTAACATGTCTGGGTACATACATCTAGAAAAGAAGAAGGGTGAGGAAGCCTGTCTATCTACAATGCCCTCCATAGGAACCAGACCTCTGGCTGGGATTCCCAAGCTAAATGGCCAACATCGATCTTATCGTAGAAACCACTAGCGAGACTGGAGCCTCCTCTGCAAAAACATAATTAAACAACAGTGAGTATTGAGTACTTAGCAAGACTTAAATCACAACTAACTACAAATGCATAGGTATCAACCAAGGGAGTTGTGGGGTTCAACGCAGCAAGCCAGCTTTGTCTCGGTGGCTATCCTATACTACGACTTTCATAACCTTGAAAAGTTTTGTGAAGCGTACACGAGTCCACTAACAGCACAACAATACACCACCATGGATACGCTCCCGCCTTCCTACGAGAGTGCCATCCACGATACTCACACTTGTATTGAAGTTTATGAGTAACCCATTAAATTGTCTATGAACCATATAAGTCTCCAAGTAGTCCATATTCGCAGACGCGGCTATTCGAATAGATTGATTACCCTGTAGGGGTGTATTTCGTCACACATGCTCCCGGCACTTACCGCCATGTTCTCGTAAAAAGGCACCTCAGAAACCTTCAAGCGGAAGCCCAGCAAGGGAGTCGGCCACGACTTGACTAACCACACAAGACTCTAGTCCAGGTTTATCGCTTAGTTGAGACTGAACCCGCAAGGAAGTCCGACCGAAGTTTCCTCAATGGCCCCAAACGATGTGTACAGGGTTCCCAAGCCCACCTTGATGGATGTTAATACACTTGGTACACCAGGCCACGATGCCTAGTCTGTCCCAAGCCCACCTGTACTGGGTGCCACTCGGTAGACTATTAGCATGTTCTACAAACACCAGAAACTATTTGCAACTCCTGGACAGAGATCAAGTCGATTAATAAGTCGAGAGTATCAATTAAGGATCCCAATGTGCGGTAGTAGCTAGTCTTGGATAACATACATAGGACTCGGTTCTTAAGGACGGTCCCAATGAGACAACCCGCCATGTACTCCTACATGGCCTCTCATCGCTTCCTTTACCAAATCGGGTTCACAACTTAACTCTCATCATCATAACAAGTTCAGTTCACTTCGGTTCATCACCTAGATGAATCAGACCTGACACAACTCTAAGCATAGCAAGCATAGCAGGTTAAAGGCACAACATGGATCAAGCATCTACCAAGTATGCTAGGTTGCATGGTTTAGCTATCTACTGTGACAATGATAGGTTATGCAGGGGAATGAGTTCAACTACCGGAACATGTAAAAGTTGAAACGTTTTGTCCTAATGCAATAAGTGAGAGCAAGAGCGAGAGAGTGGGATTGTATCGAATATGTTCAAGAGGGGTTGCTTGCCTAATAAGATGATGACACGTTACTGTTCTGCAGATGGATACTCGACCGTATCCTCCGAAACAGTGCCTAACACGAAGAACAACAATCGAAGGGGGAACAAATCAATACACATCAAATGCAACAATATGATGCATGAATATGACATGGCAATATGATGTGTTTGAGTTAATGCATCTAGCAACAGATTTAAATGAAGTAGGTTTGAACTCAAGGTTCAAATTCAACTTCGTATATGAAGTTCCATAAAGCATTTGAACTAAAATGTCCAAGTTCACCTATTTAGGTTGCTCTAACATGCATGAAAATGGTACAGATGGATTCATTGGATTTGTTTGATCAATTTTCATATATACATTATTTTCATTTAACTTACAGATTAATTTATATGAATTTTCTAAGTTTTTAGCAATTTCTGGAATTATTAAAAATCTAGAAATACATTTATTGCGTCAGCATGACATCAGCCTGGTCAACCGACCGCTCCAGGTCAAAAATGACCATAGGGACCCACTAGTCAGTGACCCAGCAGCTAAGCAAGGTCAAATCCAGCACTGACTGGGGTTTGACCCACTTGCGAGGTCCACTGCCAGTCTCTGCGGAGGTAATTAACCATGGGGGTTAGCGCTAATGGCCTTGCCACGTCGGCCACCGGCCTTTAGCCGCCGCCGACCGTGGACCGTGGCGGTGACCGGGTCGGAGCGGCGCTGCAGGGGATCTCCGGGCGAGCTAAGGGCACTGGGGCATAGCCCAAGCTCACCCTCATTGTGTGTAACACACGAGGAGGCGAGGGGCGGCCGGAGCTGACGGCGGTGAGCTCGCTCGTCGCAGCAAGAGCTCGGGTGAGGGTGGCAACGGTGCTATAGGCTGCGGGAGGAGGAGCAAGAGGTGGCTACGGGCTCCTGGAGAGGTGCTGAGCACGAGGACGTGCTCGGGCATGGGCTGCAGCTGTTGTAGCCACGGCTACGCCATGGCTAGTGGCGAGCACCATTCGGCTCCAGCAGGGTAGCGGCGATTACGGCGCTTCTTTTGGAGCTGACGGTGAGGTTGGGGACGCTCCGGAGTGGCAAATCGATGGCGCCGACGGCGGCTTCGGTTCCGGCTACAATGGCGACAAAGCGAGGGGAGAGGGGAGAGAGTGGCGAATGGATGGGGATGGCTCAGGGGAGGCTCCGTGGAGTTTCAAGGGGCCTCCAGAGGCAGGCAGGCGAGCAGGAGGTGGCCAAGTCGTCGCTGGCGCCACACCACGCACATGCCTGTCCTCCTGGCAGGAGGTGGAGGAAGACCCCCTGCCCCTGGTGGGCTGGGTTGGGCCACTTCCCCTTGGGGCAGGTGAGACAGGTAGCATTTCTCCTTTTTCTTCTTGTTTTGTTTTTTCTGTTTGTTTTGTATTAATTCCAATAGGTTTCTGATTTAGTAAAAATACCAAATCAATTTTATTAATTTTAAAAATAAATATGTGGTTATATATAAAAAATCTAAAGCCACATAAAAGTTTTCCAAATTATTGGGGATTTTAAAAGTATTTATAGCATTTAAAAGCTCCAATCTGAATAGTTATTGATTTAATTCAATATCCAAAAATGACATTGTAAAATACGCACCACCCCTGGTTTATGTTGCCACATTATTCTAGAGAAGATGAACATTTTTTCAGAGCCACTTTGGATCATTGAAAAATATTTCGGTTGAACCTATTTTAATTCAAATTGTGCTAGGGTTTTGATCATCCCCATTTCAAGTTTAAAAAGAATTTAAACATGACGCAATCACAAGCATGGATCCTAGTGCATGCTAAATCTAGGGATGTGACAGACGTAGATCCCAAACTCTGACATTTGGTGTGCCACGTAGGGGGACTTGTCGTCTTCGTGCCTTCGACCTTGACGTCAACATCGACATCGACGATGCCGGCGCTCGTCGGGAGAACACGGCACGTCAAGCTGCCGCCAGGGTCTACGAGGCGCCCACCATCCAAGGTGCCCCGGGTTGGCAACCTCACGCCACCAGCGAGGCCATTGGGGAGCAGGTGGCCTCCTCTGCCTGCTAGTTGGTGGACAAGCAGGCGCCTGGACACTCCATCATCGCCTCCTCACTCGCATGTCAGATCCCTCCTTTTTCGCACACCGCATTGCTCCTGGCATGAGGGCTACCATGCTATCATCCCGACAGGGACGAATGCGACACCTAGCTCGAGCGCTTTATAGAGCTCGCCTCTGCCACACATGGTAGCCAGGCACCCCCTCGCTCCTCGCTCGCTTCATCACGACACGTCGAGCGACCCAGACACACCACTTCCCCCTCCTCTGGGCGATGGCGTGGCCGGATCGTGTCGTGTTGTGTGTGCCTTGGAGCTGTCCCATGGTTCGTCTGCGTCGGGTGGCATCGACTGCTGCCACAAAAGTCACGTCCCCCCGTAGCGTCACCGCAGTTTGGCGTGGGAGCCGCGTGGCTCTGGCCAGGGGCGCTGTCACCAGTGCGGGATCCCAAGGGCCCCACGGGATGTCTTGCATCCTATGAGGGGCCCAGGCCCCCCTGGCCAGCCGCCACCTCAAGCGCTTCACGCGCGAGGTGAACGCGACCCGTTTGGCACGTGAGTCCACCGACCACCTCAAGTGATCCGAGTAACCCATCACCTTCTATGCCAATGATCATGCCAAGTCCACTAGGGTTGTGGGTGCCATCCCTGTTTTATGTACTCCCACTCTAAGCCGGGTGGCCATCTCCAAGATGCTCATCAATGACGATGTGGGCCTCAATGTGCACTCGGTGGAGACTTTCGAGACACTCCTGGTGCCCTATGAGCTCCTCTCACCCACCAGGCCCTTCTCGGGCGTCACTGGCGACTTCACTTTTCCCCTAGGTTAGGTGCGCCTTCCCGTCACCTTCGGCACCGACAAGAACTACCGTATGGAGTTGGCTCACATCAGCCTACCCTACAATGCCATCTTGGGTTACCCGGCACTCTCCAAGTTCATGGATGTGATCCACCACGCCTATGGCCTCTTCAAGATGCCCGGCTGCAGCGGCACCCTCACCGTCCTTTGCAATGAGAAGGATGCGACTTAGGCCCTTGCACGCGCCTACAAGACAGCTGCCACCACATCACTGGCCAAGGATGATGCCCCTGAGCTGGCGCCCGCAAGGAAAAAATCTCGTGTTCTCCTAGGAGCGGGCTGAGAGCAAGAAGGTATTGCTGGATGGGAGTGGTGCGGGGCCCTTCCTCACCATTGGAAGTGGCCTTTCCCCCAATAAGGAGAGCACGATCATCGCCTTCCTCCAGGAAAATGTTGGTAGGTTCGCTAGGAGCACCTGGGACATGCCCGGCGTACCAAGAGAGGTCATCGAGCACCACTTGGCGATGTGCCCCAACGCACATCCTATCAAGCAAAAGGTGCGGCGCCAGCCAACTGAGTAGAGAGAGTTCATTGTTTATGAGCTCGAGAAACTCCAAGACGCTAGAATTATCCATGAAGTGCTCCATCTAGAGTGGATTGTCAACCCCGTGGTCGTCGCCAAGCTGCACAGAGGCAAGTGTATGTGCATCGACTTCACCAACCTCAACAAGGCCTGCCTCAAGGACCACTTCTCGCTACCGAGGATCGACTAGATAGTAGATTCCATCGCCGGGTGTGATCTGCTTTGCTTCCTGGATGCCTTCTCAGGCTATCATCTTATCAAGATGGCAAGGGAGGATGAGGAGAAAACTGCCTTCATCACCCCTTGCAGATTATTCTGCTACATGTGATGCCCTTCAGCCTAAAGAGCGAGGGAGCCATCCATCAAAGGTTGATGCACATCTACCTGGGGTGCCAGATAGCAAGAAAGGCAGAGGTATACATCAATGACATTGTCATCAACATGCGTGAGGCATGCACCCTCATCGAGGACCTAGGAGAAACTTTTGCCAACCTGTGTAAGGTTAACAAAAAACTTAATCCCGCCAAGTGTGTCCTCAAGGTCCCTTCCAGCAAGCTCCTTGGTTTCCTGGTCTCCCACCACAATATTAATACCGACTCTGAGAAGATAAAGGCTATCGAGGAAATGCATCCGCCCGCAACCTCAAGGAGATGCAGCATCTGGCAGGGTGCATGGCCTCGCTCGATCACTTCATATCCAAGTTCGACAAGCGGGCTCTGCCTGTCTTGAAGCTCAAAAGGAGGTTCGGACACTTTGAGTGGACCCCCAAGGCCGACATTGCATTCAAGGACCTCAAGAGGTACCTCACGATCCCTCCCGTCATGGTCTCCCCGTGCCCCCGCGAGCGCCTTTTGTTGTACCCTGAAGCCACCCCCCGAACGACCAGCACTACCATTGTGGTGGAGTGGGAGGAGCGAGCCTGCGCCAAGAAGAAGCCTGTCGAGTCCGGGGCTATAGATGCCACACCTGTAGAGGCATCACTTGATCCCCTCAAGGTCGTGCCAATGCCTTTTGAAGGCCCTCCTCTGGGGCCATTGGAGCACCTTTAGGAGGCCTCAGCACCCCCTCAGGAGGCTTCTGTAGTCCTGCCTCTCGAGGCCCCTACGGTGTCGCTACCTAAGCTCCTTAGCAAGCATGACTTGGACACCACCATCACGCGCCTCGTCGAGCACCCTATATACTTCATCAGTGATAACCCACAAGTATAGGGGATCGCAACATTTTTTGGGGGTAAGGTATTCAACCCAAATTTATTGATTCGACACAAGGGGAACCAAAGAATATTCTGGACTATTCGTAGCAGAGTTGTCAATTCAACCACACCTGAAAGACTTAATATCTACAGCATAGTATTCAGTAGCAAAGTAGTATGGAAGTAACAGTAACGATGGCAAAAGTAATAGTAGCAGTTTTGTAGTGATTGTAACAGTAGCAACGGAGAAGTAACTTAGCAGAGATCAATATGTGGAAAGCTCGTAGGCAATGGATCAATGATGGATAATTATGTCGGATGGCATTCATCACGCAACAGTTATAACATAGGGTGACACAGAACTATCTCCAATTCATCAATTTAATGTAGGCATGTATTCCATATATAGTCATACGTGCTTATGGAAAAGAACTTGCATGACATCTTTTGTCCTACCCTCCCGTGGCAGTGGGGTCCTAATGGAAACTAAGGGATATTAAGGCCTCCTTTTAATAGAGTACTGGACCAAAGAACTAGCACTTAGTGAATACATGAACTCCTCAAACTACGGTAATCACCGGAAAGAATCCCAGTTATTGTCACCCTGGGGATGCGTATCATAACTCGTAATAGGTGTCTACAACTAGCAAGATAGGATCAAGAACACATATATATTCATGAAAACATAATAGGTTCATATCTAAAATCATGGCACTCGGACCCTAGTGACAAGAATTAAGCATAGGAAAGTCATAGCAACATCAATCTCAGAACATAGTGGATACTAGGGTTCAAACCCTAACAATACTAACTCGATTACATGATAAATCTCATCCAACCCATCACCGTCCAGCAAGCCTACGATGGGATTACTCACGACGGCAGAGAGGATCATGAAATTGGTGATGAAGGATGGTTGGTCATGACGATGGCATCGATTTCCCCTCTCTAGAGCCCAAAATGGACTCCAGATCTGGCCTCTCGAGGAAGAACGGGAGGTGGCGGAGGCTCTGTATCGTGAAACACAATGAACTCTTCTCCTTAATTTTTTTTTCTCCACGAATAGTAATATATAGGAGTGAAATTGAGATTGGTGGAGAAACAGGGGGCCCACAAACCTGCTAGGCACGGCCAGAGGGGTCCCATGGCTGGCAGGCTTGCCACCTGTGGGTGGCCCCTTTCGGTTGATTCTTTCGCCAATATTTTTTATTAACTCCAAAAATATTCTTCGTAAATTTTCAGATAAATCCGAGAACTTTTATTTCTACACAAAGATAACACCAAGGCCATTCTGCTGAAAACAGCGTTAGTCCGGGTTAGTTCCATTCAAACCATGCAAATTAGAGTCCAAAACAAGGGCAAAAGGGTTTGGAAAATTAGATACGATGGAGACATATCAACTCCCCCAAGCTTAACCCATTGCTTGTCCTCAAGCATTCAGTTGATAAACTGAAGGTGATAAAGAAAAACTTTTACAAACTCTGTTTGATCTTGTTGTAAATATGTCTAACCGATGTTCAGATTTTCATCAAATATCATGGACTAACCACGTTCACAATAACATTTAGGTCTCACATTCACTCATATCAATGGCATAATCAACTAGAAAGCAATAATAATAACTCTTGGATGACAATACTTTTATCAAAACAATCATGATACAATATCATGAAATGGTATCTCGCTAGGCCTTTCTGAGACCGCAAAACATAAATGAAGAGCACCTCTAAAGAACAAGGACTGACTAGACATTGTAATTCACGGTGAAAGAGATCCAGTCATGCTCATACTCAATATCAATTAACATCAAAGCATACAAATGACGGTGGTGCTCTCTAACTGGTGCCTTTATAAGAGGAGGATGACTCAACAATAAAGTAAATGGAAAGATCCTTGGCAGAGGGAAGCATTGATTTGCAGAGGTTCCAGAGCTCGAGTTTTTAAAACAAGGATAAGTAATAATTTTTTGAGCAGTATGCTTTCATTGCTCACATAACAACCAAGAGTTTTCAACATCTTCCATGCTAGATACATTATAGGAGGTTCCCAAACAGGATGATAAAGTGTTTACTCCACCTCCACCAATCAATCACACTCCTCGGCGAGCCGAATTCATGGGTACCGTCCATACAAACACAATCCCGAGGGAGTTTTGTTTAATTATATTTTGATTTTATTTCGAGCATGGAACTAGGCTTCCCGATTACCAGCCACTTTCTCATAAATGATAGTGAATCAACCCATATCGTGAGAATAATCCACCTAGCATGAGAGATATTGACAACCCCTAGTCGCCACATGAGAGATTTGGGCATACAAAACAGAATGTTTATTTGAAGGTTTAGAGTTTGGCACATGTAAATTTACTTGGAATGGCAGGTAAATTCCGCATATAGGCAGGTATGGTGTAGTCATATGGAACAACTTTGGGTTTGAGGAATTGGATGCATAAGCAACATTCCCGCTTAGTACAAGTGAAGGCTAGCAAAAGACTGGGGAGTGACCAACTAGAGAGCGACACAGTCATCAACATGCTTTGAGATTAACCAACAATGATTGCAAGCATGATTAGGAGATAAATCACCATGAACATAAATATCGTAGAGGCTATGTTGATTTTGTTTCAACTACATGCATGAACATGTGCCAAGTTGTGCCACTTGAATCGTATAGAGGAGGATACCATCCCATAATACTACATCACAACCATTTTAATATGCATGTTGGCACCCAAGACAAACCATTATCAACTCTTAGCTAATTAAGGATGGCATGAGTAACTATAATCTATAATGGTCATTGCAAATATGTTTCACCCGTAATGAACTAAATTTAGAATGATGAGCTAATCATATTTACTAAAGCAAGATAGGTCGAGTTCATACCAACTTTTCTCCATCCTACTCTTTTCATCAAATATCATCATTATTGCCTTTCACTTGCACGATTGAATGGTGTGGATAATAATAAGAGTGCATGTGCATTGGACTAAGCTGGAATCTGCAAACAATAACTCAAAGGAGAAGGCAAGGTAATATGGGTTCTCTGATCAATAAATAATTATGCATATGAGAGCCACTCAACATTTTCATTGTGGTCTTCTCCTTACGACCCTAAGAAAGGAAATTCAAAACAACAACGAGAAAAAAATTATTTACATGGGAAAGCTCCCAACAAGCAAAAGAAGAACGAAGAATCTTTTGGGGTTTTGTTTTAATGCTACAACTAAGAAAACTAGAAGGTAAAGCTATAACTAATTTTTTTGTATTTTTCTCAAAGTTAATTAAACACACAAGAAGAAAACGGAAAAGGATAAACTACCATGGATGGTACAGTGAAGGAGTATGAACACCGACTACTAAAATGTGAGAACATGAATGTAATGTCAGTGAGAGATGCGTACTCCCCCAAGCTTAGGCTTTTGGCCTAAGTTGGTCTAGGGCCATGGCTAGAAACAACTCTCTCCCGGATACTCCGGAGCGTCCTCAGAGTTCCATTGGTTGGCGAGCTCCTGTAGCTCCCACTGAAAACTGGCTCAGAATACGGATCAAGGGTTGGTGCCGGTTCTGGAGCTGGGGGTTGCGTCAGGCCCCAATATCTGGAAATGTCTTCGGGCATAATGGTGTACCTGCCTGAGTGAATATCGAACAAAGAAGAATCAGGCAGAGTAATAATCTCACAAGTACCCTGGCTAAAAACTAAGTTGTAGAGCAGCCTCCTATCATCATTTTTCTTAATAACACCATGTGCTACCATACGGTCATAATCTCAGAACTTCGAGGGTAGCAGCCACTCATCTTCCTCGTCAACCCTAATGGGTATCTCAAAGTGTATGGCCAGACGAGATGCATAGATACCTCCGAATATGGGGCCCTCGAATGGTTGGAGTCCAACCGTTGGGCCACCATAATGCCGAGACTAAAGGTTCTATCAGCCAATAAAGCATGGTGCTGAATGGCGAGTTCGAGGGCACTAAGACCTCCACAATCCCAGCGACCAACTAAACATCTCCTCGCAAATAATGAATAATAGCGTAGCACAGGGAAATGTAAACTAGCTACTCTTGCCTTTGACACCCCTCTCTCTTCCCCTAAAGTGATTTCAGCTATAAAATCTTCCATGTCTCTAGGACATGGTTCCCTGATGCTGCCCTCATATGGTATTCTGCAAACTTTGCAAAAATCATAAAGGTTCATTTTCTTCGGCACATCATATAAGTGAAATTCTACCGTAGGAGGGTCTTCCCTAACATGAGAATAAAAAATTCCACAAAGGTATCCGTGAGCAGGAGGTACTGGTCACACTTATCGTTGAGGAAGTTGGTGAGGCCTGCATTCTCGGCCAAATAATAGAAATATTCATAAATGCCAGCCGCCCTCAAGAATGTGTCACTTGGCCATTCACATGGTCGAACTTCTACGATGCAAGGAAGATTATACTTGGGTATCTTCTTCATCTGATTTTCATCTTCCTTAGAACTCCACCTTGAAGGGCCTCTTAACAATCTCCTCACCATTTCTTTCTTTGAAAAAATCTGAAATTTTTAGTGACCCAAAATAAAGGTGAACAAAACTCAACAAAACTCATAGCAACTACTCCCACTAGTGCCTGGAGGATATATCATGCATCAAAACTACTTGGGACTACAAATTTGACATCCAAGCTCAAGAACAAGGTCACCACAGCAGCAAAAAATTGCAATATATAAAACACTAGAACAAAAACTTATTGCACCATTGGAGGAGCCACATACCGTAGAACAATCTCCCAAAACAGTTTTGCAAATGAAGCTTTGCACCAGTTGATCGAAAATGGCAGCAAAATGAGCTAGAACACGGGTTTGAGCGGTGGTGGTTTTTTTCTGGAGGAAGATGAAGTGGATGGGTGCTGAAATAAGTGAAGGGGGCGACATGGGACCCACAAGCCTACTAGGCGCGACCAGGGGGGTGGTCGCGCCTTGTGGGCTTGTGACCGGTGCAGCCCCCTGCTGCATGTTGAGTGCCAGATATTTTTAAATATTTCAGAAAACATCATACTACATTTTCAGGGCATTGGAAGAACTTTTATTTTCAGGTCATTTTTGTATTGCACGGAAATCTTAGAAAATAGAAAATAAATAGAATTTTTATTTAATTTAATCTAACTAATAGAAAGTAAAGGTTGGGTACAAAAAATTGTGCTTTCTAAATTCAACCATCTCATCCTCATCAAAAGGACTCCATCAATAAGGTTGATCAAGTCTTATTAACGAACTTCTTTCGAGTAACATGAAAACGGAGAATTTTTGAATAATCATTAAGTTACCTCAATGGGTATATGCATATCCCTAACAATAAGTATATCATATTTCTTCTTGACAGTAGGAAGAGGGAATTCAAAGTCTCCAATAATAATTGTTGGAATTCTTTCAATGGAGTCGATACTATGAACTTGAGGTTGTTTCTTCAGAAAGTGTACCGTATGCTCATTACCATTAGTATGAAAAGTGATACTGGCCTTGTTGCAATCAATAACAGACCCTGCAGTATTCAAAAAGGGTCTACCAAGGATGATCGACACACGGTCGTCCTCGGGAATATTAAGAATAACAAAGTTCGTTAAGATAGTAGCATTTGCAACTACGACATGTACATCCTCACAAATACCGATAGGTAGAGCTATTGATTTATCAGCTTCCAAATCATGTAAAGCAGTTTTACCATATTTTCCTTTAATAGAGCATGGTATAGTTGGTATTCCTGGATCTCCTAATTTCTTTGGTACTCCACCCTTAAAACTATATTTAGCAAGCATGGTGGAAATCTTAGCTTTCGGTATCTTTCTTTTATTAGTCACACTATCTTTCATATACTTAGCATAAGGAGACATTTTCAGAATATAAGTCAAGCGCATACGTAAAAACACAAGTCTAATCATTTCAACAAAGCACTCAAAATCCTCATCATCCTTTTTCTTGGATGGTTTAGGAGGAAAGGGCATGGGTTTCTGAACCCATGGTTCTCTTTCTTTATGATGCTTCCTAGGTTGTGGGTTATCAAGATCAATAGCAGGTTCAATCTCCACATCATTATCATTACTAGGTTGAGCATCAATATGGACATCATCGTTAATATTATCGCTAGGCTCATATTCGTCACCAGATTGTGTTTTAGCATTAGAATAGAAATGTCTTTTGGTTTTTAGGTGTATCTATCACAGGTTCACTAGCAGCATGCAAAGTTCTATCATCATCCTTGTTCCTCTTATTAATGGAGTGACTAGGTGCATCAATATTACTCCTTTGAGAATCTTGCTCAATACTCTTAGGGTGTACCTCAAGATACAAAGGTTCCTGAGTCATTCATCCACCTCTAGTCACAACTTTAATAGAATGATCATTGTTCTTACTATTCATTTCATTAAGCAAATCATTATGTGCCTTAAGTACTTGTTCTACTTGACTAGTTACCATGGAAGCATGTTTACTAATCAGTTTAAGATCATTGATAATTCTACTCATATAATCACCTCAGCGATCAAGCATGAAAGCATTATGTTTCAATTGTCTACTAACATAGGCATTAAAAATTTCTTGCTTAACAAAAAAATTTATCAAACTCATCCAAGCATTGTCTGTCAAACTTATTTTAAGGAATCTCGCTTTCATCAAATCTACAAAGAGAATTTACCTCTACTACCTGTGTCGGGTTATCAACACCATGTATTTATTCGATAGGTGGTAGATTCTTCACATCTTCAGCTTTAATACCATTTTCCTTCATAGATTTCTTTGCCTCTTGCATATCTTCAGGACTGAGAAATAGAATACGTCCTTTCTTCGGAGTTGGCTTTTCAGGTGGTTCAGGAATAGTCCAATCATTATCATTGCTCAATATATTATTCAATAGTAGTTCATCTTGTTCAACAGTTTGTTCCCTGAAAACACAACCAGCACAACTATCTAGGTGGTCCCTAGAAGCATCGGTTAGTCCATTATAAGAGATATCAAGTATTTCATTTTTCTTGAGGGGATGATCACGCAAAGCATTTAGTAATTGGAGAAGCCTCCCCCAAGCTTGTGGGAGACTCTCTTCTTCAATTTGCACAAAGTTAAATATTTCCTGCAAGGCAGCTTGTTTCATATGGGCAGGAAAATATTTTATGGAGAAGTAATATATCATATCCTGGGGACTACACACACAGCGAGGAGCAAGACAATTAAACCATATCTTAGCATCACCCTTTAAAGAGAAAGGAAACAATTTAAGGATATATTAATAATGATTTTTTCCTCATGAGTAAATAGGGTGGCTATATCATTCAATTTGGTAAGATATTCCACAACAGTTTTAGATTCATAACCATGGAAAGGATTAGATTCAACCAAAGTGATTAACTCAGGATCGATAGAGAATTTCTAATCCTTATCAGTAGCAAAGATAGGTGAAGTAGAAAACTTAGGATCATATTTCATTCTAGCATTCATAGATTTTTCTTTCCACTTGCGTAGTAATTTCTTAAGATCGTCTTTATTCTTAGAAGCAAGAAAGTCCCTAGCTACCTCTACTTCCATAATATAACCCTCGGAAATATCAGGCAATTCATATCTAGGAGAGCTAGGTCTAGCAGGTGTCTCATAGTGTTCGGTTTCAATAATTTCATCAGTCTCAGAAGTATCATCAGTTTCAGCATTGACTCTAACAATTTGTTCATCAAGAAATTCACCCAGTGGCACAGTATTATGAAGCAAAGTATCATCATCAGGATCATGCATAGCATAAGAGGCATCATCAATTACTTGGGACATATCAGAATTACTAGCAGGTGGTGGTGTCACAAATTTACTCATAACAGAAGGTGAATAAAGTGCAGAGCTAGATGTCAGTTCCTTACCTGTCCTCATAGTTGAGGGGTAGATCTTAGTCTTAGCATCTTTCAGATTCTTCATAGTGATCAACATATATATATATATCCCAAGTGACTCAGAGAATAGAGCTATGCTCCCCGGCAACGGCGCCAGAAAAAGGTCATGATAACCCACAAGTATAGGGGATCGCAACAGTTTTCAAGGGTAGAGTATTCAACCCAAATTTATTGATTTGACACAAGGGGAGCCAAAGAATATTCTTGAGTATTCGCAGCTGAGTTGTCAATTCAACCACACCTGAAAGACTTAATTTTTGCAAAAATTATTCAGTAGCAAATGAGTATGGAAGTAACGGTAACGATGACAAAAGTAACAGTAGCAGTTTTGTAGTGATTGTAATAGTAGCAACGGAGAAGTAACTTAGGAGAGATCAATATGTGGAAAGCTCGTAGGCAATGGATAAGTGATGGATAATTATGTCAGATGGCATTCATCATGCAACAATTATAACATAGGGTGACACAGAACTAGCTCCAATTCATCAATGTAACGTAGGCATGTATTCCATATATAGTCATACGTGCTTATGGAAAACAACATGCATGACATGTTTTGTCCTACCCTCCCATGGAAGGGGGGTCCTAATGGAAACTAAGGGATATTAAGGCCTCCTTTTAATAGAGTACTAGACCAAAGCATTAGCACTTAGTGAATACATGAACTCCTCAAACTCGTAATAGCTGTCTACAACTTGCAAGATATGATCAAGAACACACATATATATATATTTATGAAAACATAATAGGTTCAGATCTGAAATCATGGCACTCGGGCCCTAGTGACAAGCATTAAGCATAGCAAAGTCATAGCAACATCAATCTCAGAACATAGTGGATACTAGGGATCAAAACCTAACAAAACTAATTCGATTACATGATAAATTTCATCCAACCCATCATCGTCCAGCAAGCCTACGATGGGATTACTCACGAACGGCGGAGAGCATCATGGAATTGGTGAGGAAGGATGGTTGGTGATGATGATGGCGTCTATTTCCCCTCTTCGAAGCCCAAAACGGACTCCAGATCTGTCCTCCCGAGGAAGAACATGAGGTGGAGGCGGCTCTATATCGTGAAACATGACGAAATCTCATCCTTCATTTTTTCTCCGCGGATAGGAATATATATGAGTTGAATTGATGTCGGTGGAGCAACAAGGGGCCCACAAGCCTGCTACACATGGCCAGGAGTGTGGCCGCGCCTGGCAGGCTTGCCACCTGTGGGTGGCCCCCCTCCGGTTGATTCTTTCGCCGACACTTTTTATTAATTCCAAAAATATTCTCCATCAATTTTCAGATCAATCCGAGAAATTTTCTTTCCGCACAAAAATAAGATCAAGTCAATTCTGCTGAAAACAGCGTCAGTCCGGGTTAGTTCCATTCAAATCATGCAAATTAGAGTCCAAAGCAAGGGCAAAGGGTTAGCAAAAGTAGATACGATGGAGACGTACCAGTAAGCACGATGATGTGATGCACGCGAGAGATACCCCATGCAGCAGAAGCTCCTCCTGGCATTCCTCGTGGCCTCTAGTGAAACGTGCCACTACTTCCAGGGTCACCCAGTCAGAGTGATCTCCACCTAACCACTGGAGCAGGTCCTGCGGAACCCGGACGCCACCGTGCGCTTCACTTAATGGAACATCAAGTTACATCCCTCTAAGCTAGAGTTCCTCACCACTAGGACCATCAAGGGCGCAACCTTGGCGAACTTCGCGACAGAGTGCACGGACCTGCACTAGGGTGAACCTCATGAGGAGTAGCTCTTGCCCGAGGAGGGTGGAGCATGCACTTCGAATGGGGTTGGTGTGGCTCTCGCTACGCCTACTAGCGATAAGCTCTAATACGCGGTACAGCTCTTCGTCAGGCTTGGAGTCAGGCGCATCGTCATCAGGGGGGACTCACAGCTCCTCGTCAACTTCTCCAGCAAGAAGTACAAGCCGAAGGATGATACATGCCGGCCTACCTGGAGGAGGTGCACAATATCGAGAAGCGCTTCATGGGCATGGAGCTCCAGCACATTCCTGGTGGCGATAAAAACAAGGCGGAAAAAATTGCCAAGCGCGCTTCTCGCCGCGAGGTCCAGAACCCCGACGTCTTCGAAGAGCATCTCTAAATCCTCTGATCATCAGTCCCATGGCGCATGATGAGGTGATCTCTCTCGCACCACCCATGGGCGCACTAGACTATGGACCATCCTTAGGCGCTCGCTTGCTGCTAGCACTCATGTGGCAGCCTAAGAGCGGGACCACGAAGATCAAGGCTTACCTAGAGGGCGGTGTCCTCCTGGAGATCAACATAGAAGCAGAACATGTGGTTTGCCAAGCTGCGCTCTACCACTTGAAGGAGGGTGACCTATAGTGCCACCGCACCAACGGAGTTGCGCCGTGGTGCATCTCCAAGGAGCAAGGGCGCGAGTTGCTTGCCAACATCCATGGAGGCGACTGCGACCACTGATACGTCCATTTTGCATCATGATTTCTTATTGATATTTGTGTTTTTCTTGTCCATTAATCCCTATTATCATGAAATTCTTATGCCATTTCTCTCTAAATATGGAAGGTACATCACAAAGAGGGAAATATCTGGAAACTTGAATTATGGGCCGGGAAACCAAGAAAAAGGAAGAAAAATCATGAGACTCCAAATGACCTAAAACTTCACGGAGAATTTTTATGGAATATTTAAGAATTATTGAGCCAAAAATATACCATAGGAGGGGCACCTACTGGCCACAAGCCAACAGAGAGCGCCCACCCCCTAGGCACGCCCTGGTGGCTTGTGGGCCCCCTACAAGCCTCACGGCCCCCTCTTCTCCTATATTGTGTGTTTTACCCTAGAAAAAATCATAATCAATCAGTCAGGATGAAGCGTTGCCGTCTCGAGGCGGAAACCTGGGCAGAGGCCCTTTTGCACTTCAGCAGTCAGATTTTGCTAGGGGAATTCCTCTTCGAGAGGGGAGATCGAAGCCATCGTCATCACTAATGCTTTCTCCTTCGTGGGAGGACCAATCTTTATCAACATATTCACCAGCATCATCTCCTCTGAAACCCTAGTTCATATTTTGTATTCAATCTTTGTTCCAAAACCTCAAATTGGTACCTATGGGTTACTAGTTGTGTTGATTACATCTTGTAGTTGATGCATGTTGGATAACTTGGTGGAACACATTACGTTCAGATTCTTAATCATTATTATTATACCTCTGATCTTGAACATGCTGATGAGGTGTGAGTAGTTACTATTGTTCGTGAGGACATGTGAGAACTCTTGTTAAAAGTAATCTTGTGAAGTTGGTATTCATCCAATATTTTTATATGTACGTCGTTACTGCTCTTAGTGGTGGTCATGTGAACGCAGAATACATGACACTTCACCATGTTATGGGCCTAAGGGAAGTAATTGTGGAGTAACAAGTAGATGATGGGTTACTAGAGTGACAGAAGCGTAAACCCCAGTTTATGCATTGCTTCATAAGGGGCTGATTTGGATCCACACGTTTCATGTTGTGGTTAGATTTATCTTAACTCTTCTTTCTTAGTTGCGTATGCTTGGAAGAGGGGTTATTTAGGTTGTTAGTTCAAGTAAGAATAACACCTTAGCACCGGTCCACCCACATATCAAATTATCAGTGTAGCAAATGCGAATCATCTTACCATGACTAGATAGAAATTCCCATGAACATGACTAGATAGAAATTCCCATGAGTCCTCAAAAGCACTTGCTTAATATAAGAGTAGTTTAAGGCTTGTCCTTTGATATAAAAAAGATTGGGATACCTTGCTGCACCCTTGTTACTATTGTCACTTGTCACTTGTTACGAATTATCTTTCTACAAAACTATCTACTATTTTTACACACAACACTTGCAGAGAATACCTTCCTGAAAACTGCTTATCATTTCTTTTTGCTCCTCGTTGGGTTTGACACTCTTATTTATCGAAAGGCTTACGATTCATACACTATACTTATAGGTCATCAGCCACCACTCGTCCTCATGCACTCCCATAGGTATGGCATTCTGCAGCGGTTTCTACTAGCCCACAGCGCTCGAGGATGCCATAGAGCTAGTGCGGTCATGCGAGGCTTGCCGATTCCACACCAAGAAGATTAATCAGCCATCGCAAGGGCTCCAGTCCATCCCTCTCTCGTGGACTTTCGCGGTCTAGGGGTTGGATACCCTCAGGACCTTCCCTCTCGTGGACAGCGGCTATCACTTCCTCTACCTCGCCATTGAGAAGTTCACCAAGTGGGCGGAGGTGGAGCCTATCCGGGCCATACTGGTAGGGTCCACAGTCAAATTCGTCAAGGGTCTAGTGTGCCGCTTTGGTGTCCCCAACAGCATCATCACCAACAATGGCACACAATTCTACTGTGCCACCATTGGTATGCAAATTTGCTTTTCCTCCATGGTGCACCCTCGAAGCAACCGCCAGGCCGAGCGTGCCAACGCAAAGGTCCTTAAGGGCATCAAGACTTCAAGCTTCAAGAAGCAGCTCATAGCATGCAGCAAGGGCTGGCAGGACAAGCTCCCATTGGTGCTATGGTCCATCTGCGGCACGACGACGAAGCCCATCGGTAAGACGCCTTTCTTCCTCATCTACGGGGGAAAGGCGGTGCTCCCAGCCGAGGTCAAGCACCAGTCCCCGCGGGTTTTGGCTTTCGAAGAATCTCGTCAGGGCGGCCTGTGGGAGTGTCACACCCTATGCTTGCATCACCTTGTCATGTTGGATTTATAAAATTTGGAGACAATTAAAACATTTTCAATGCTTGTGCTTGTTTGAATTGTTTGCTTGTTGATTGTGGTGGATGGCACTCTTAGATTATATCCCTCTCCATATTCATCTCCCTTGACCCAAATTTCTGGCCCAATGATCATGCCATGTGAATAGTGCCCAAAACTTTTTTTATCAAAAAAAATTAACCAAAAATGATTTATTCAAACTAGGTTTTCAAAACCTCCTGAATTGAGGTTTGCACTGCAAGTCCTCAAATTGGGTGGATTTTTCCTCCCCAAAAGCTTTACTTCAAACCTACTATATTTATGACTTCCCAAAATCACCAAATATTATTTTTAAAGATTATATTTATATTTTATTTAAAGGCCTCTCGAGCTCCCGCTCCTCTCCCCTTGCTCTCTCCTCCCCTCTGCTGCTCCCCAATGCCCAGCCCCTTGCTCCTCGTGCTCGGAAGACCACGCCCGAACCAAACCCTCGCCACCGTCGGGCTTTCTCCCTCGCCGGCGATTCTCTCTCCACGGAGGCCCCTGAGTGCGCCGGTGCCCTCCGTTCGAGCCGTCGCGGTCTGGAACCCCTCCAGTTAGCTCACCTCTGTCCGTGTCATGAGGAGAGGGATGACAGGTGGGGCCCACCTGTCATCGCCTCATCCCCCTCCTCTCTCTGCCTGAATGGGCCTACGAGCAGGTTCAAAACTAAACCTGCTGCGTGTGGCATCTCCCCCTGGGCTGGTTCCCCTTGTGGGTCGGCTCTGCTGTGCACTTCTGGCCCGAGAGGCAAAGTACCTTTTACCCTTTTTCTTTTTCTACTGATTCCAAAAAATTCCATAGGGCAATATATAAATTCAAGCCCAAAATTCTTTCACCTAAAATCTTGAAAAATCCCATAGAATTTATTAGTGCCACTTGTAAAAAAATTTAAAAACATTTTATGTACAACTTTATTGTAAAACCCCTTGTTGGCATTTTTAGCCACTATTAAAAATAGATTTGAAAACCTTTTGAACTTCAAAACCTTAGGAGAATATTTTTAGTATAGTATATTGTATTTATCAGAGTAGGGTAGCATTTTTAATGTTAGCTTGAGTGCTCTTTTTTTGTGTGATGCTTATTTTTATCACTATTATTCGCGAAGATAGATTGTGCTATTGATGAGGGAGTTGGAAGACATTGAAGACCCCAAAGACTTTGTTGAGCCAGGCAAGCAACCCTTTGACCATGTTAAGAAACTTTTCATGCATGACATATAGCACTTGTTGTTTAGATGATTGATCATGATGTGATGTTCCCCCCTTCGGTGGGATGCCTCTAATACTCTTACCGTTGACACTTGCATTGTGCATGACCCTACCACCTTATGAGGGTTATGTGGGTGGGTGTAGATAGGATGCTAGTAGATGCTACGCAAGTGGGTTTGGGATTTATGCATAGAAATGGAAATGTGGAGATGATTTCAAAGACTTTACGACAACCCCGTTGGGTGCCACTAATGCTCGAGGGAGATGATGATGATGATATGGGTGACCACTTGAGAAAGAAGTGGTGTACCGGAGCAAGTGAATGTGTTTTCGAAAACAGATTAGATTTCAGATTTGTCGACCGTCCCAACCTTACATGCGCAACCACGATACACCTTATGGGATGGGGCTTTGTTGCTTACCTTGGTGGGTACTGGCAAGGATCCCGCATTACTAGTGGCAAGAGTGGCAAGGTCACTCCCGATACAGGGTCGTACCGATATGTACGATCATGCGCTGTCTGCATAGGCACCGGGCACACCGTTGGTCCCCTCATGGATGGTACAATATTGAGCGAGGCTTGTGTGATGTACATCGTGAGGGCTGGGTACCAATCGAGTGGACTCTTTGTTTAGTATCGCTAGGGGAAAGGCATTGTTCGGGTGCTTACCTCGGGTATGTTATATACCGCGAGTCGTGGATGACACGAAAGTTCCCCGAGTCTTGTGGGTCAATTGTGCAACCTCTATAGAGTGTAAAACTATTCGAATAGTCGTGTCCATGGTCAAGGAAAGTTGGGTGGTGCTGCTTAGACTATGTCTAGATGTTTTCGTAAAAACTTGGTGCGTGTGTGTGTGTGTTTGTGTGGGGGGGAGATGGACGAATGAGACTTGAGACAAGTCTGAAGTCATGAGTGATAAATGAACATGAGATGTTCAACCCCTGTTTATGATGATATCTATAACTTGCTCATATGGATATTTGCCAACTATTGATGCATGCTTACTTAGTTACTTGATCATGTTATTTCATTAAAAATTGGCTTTTCGCAAATTACCTACTTAGTGCTATGTCATGCATCATTATTACCTTGTTCCACAACTTGGGTTGCTTGCAAGTACATTCAAAGTACTCATTGGATTGCCACTGGTTATTTAATTGGCTAGGCATGGAAGAACAGGAGTATGTTCAAGAGTTCCTTGGTGGCGAGCATGCGAACTAGGACGCTTCCCAGTCATAATGCCTTTAGGTTTAAGGCAGATGGCATTGGTTCATGCTTTCGATCAAGATTTCCACTACTTGTTCTATTTAAGCGTTTGTCCCTAGTGGCCCTATCTATGTAAGACTAGACCTTCATGGTCTTTATTTGTGTAAGACGGTAAAAGTGTATGTAAGACTCTTGTTATTCAGCTTCTGTGTGTTCAGTGAGCATTGGTCTCTGGGATTGTTGTACACGTGCATTCGGTGATCACGACTTATGAGCGGGGTCCCCACAGAGCTGGCATCAGAGCCATCATGACTGTAGGAAGCCCTTAGTTAGCATGGACGTTAGTTAGGATAAAACCGTTTTCAAAACTACACCTAGCACCTATACTTAGGGATTCTGTACTATTTACCTCTTCTATTCTTCACACAACACTTTGCTGACTCTCCTCCCTTCAACCCATTGTAGATGGCCGTCGTACCCGAAGCGTTCCTGATATCTGGCTGTCACTTACTCCTTGGGGATAGCCTGGAGAAGTGCCAGTTTCGCCAACCACCCATTTTGCTCTACCACGAGTACTAGGTCGATGCCGTCACGAAGGAGTACCACATGGATGTGGTCGTGAAGGCAAACGACTCTCCGACTAGTTGGTTCTTTGAAGAACCACGGATGGAGACCATGATACTTGTAGTCGAGCAACTGCATGCAAGGCACTCCTACACCTTTGAGACATCATTCTAGAGATGGCTGACGAGTCGGCTACTCGCTACCTTCCCTTCAGGAAGGATGATCTTGGCGAGAGTTGGATCATGATTCCATCCAAGGAGGATGGCACACCACTCAGGTTCCAGACCTACTTCATCCTCTCCACCGATAGTCTTGTTCATAACCTGAAGAAGGAGTCCCTGAAGCTTCACGAGGAACTTCACCACACCCGAGAACTACTTTAGCAAGCCAAGACGAAGCTAGACAAGATTAAGAAGGATGGAGCCCCCGAAGGACGACCAGTTGTCCCTTATAGAGGAGGAGTACCCATAGCTAGTGATGCACCCACACGTCGTCATCGCATGAGTGCAAAGGAGTATCGTTAGCTCTTCACCGACCCGCCAGCAAAGCATCGTCAGGATGGACCTCCTCGCTCCCCGACCCCTTTGACCAGGAATGATGCCCATTCAGATGATGAGGAGGAGAAGACCCAGAGGAGCGTGACTATGAGACCGAGCACTCCACCACCTGAGTCCGAGAACCCATAGGGTAGGATCAGTCATGTATCCCCCATGCAAAGTCGAGTCCGTGTAATAGTTCATATGAAACCGTGTGTGCTTGTTGTTTGTTTTGTTGTTTGTGTTCCGATGCAAGTCGCACTTTTGCCTTAGGCAACATATAAGCGACTCCATCGTCTATCTTAATACATATTGGTCTTTCGACCTTTGTATTAGCACACTTGCACTCGACCAACCCCCTTAGGCACGCTCTTCCATTGTTTCTTTTCCTCTCGTCTATCCTGGTTGTTTGACTTGGCTGCTCCAAACAGGATGGTAACTACTACCCGCAACAGCTCCTTCGCCAACCCTGAAGCCGGCAACTCAAGCCAGCAACAGGGAGCTGGGGCGGCTGCTCACGCTGGAGGACACCAGGACCAGCCACAAGGCGACATTCCCCTTGTTGGGGAATGTTGGATGGGAAACAAAAAAATTCCTACGCACACGCATATCTATCCATGGTGATGAGCATCTACGAGAGGGAGAGTGGATCTACGTACCCTTGTAGATCGCTAAGCGGGAAGCGTTAAGAAACACAGTTGGTGTAGTCAAACGTCTTCATGATCCAAATCGCCGTGCGTCCCGCGATCCAATCATGATCCGTCCCGCAATCCAATCACGATCCGTCCCGCGAACTTGATCACGATCTGTCCCATGAACTTGATAACGATCCTTCCGATCTAGTGTCGAACGGATGGCACCTCCACGTTCAGCACACGTACAGCTTGATGACGATCTCTGTCGTCTTGATCCAGCAAGAAGGAGCGGAGAGGAAGAAGAGTTCTCCGGCAGCGTGACGGTGCTCCGGCGATGGTGGTGGAGCTATTCCGGTAGGGCTTCGCCTAAGCACTGCAAAAATCCAATCTAGAGGAGAAACTATGGACTAGAGGGTAGGGTTGCACGTGGCTGAAAATCTTGTGCAAAACCCCTAAAACCCTCTAGTATATATAGGAGGAGAGGAGGAGAGGAGGCAGCCTTGGCTTCCAAGCCAAGGAGGTTCGGCCGAACCAGGAAGGAGGAATCCACCTCCTCCACTCCTAGTAGGATTAGGACTCCTTCCTAATTTAGCCTTTTTTGCCTTTTTCTACCTTTTTCCTTTTGGGCTTTTCTTCCCAACTGCATGGGCCTTGTGTGGGACATCCACCAGCCCACTAGGGGCTGGTATTCATCCTCCCACAGCCCATGTAGCCTCTTGGGTCGAAATACCCCTTCTGATGGTCTCCCGGTAGACTACCGACACTCTCGGTACACTAACGATGAGCCCGAAACTTTTCTGGCGCCCGAAATAGGACTTCCTATATATCAATCTTTACCTCTAGACCATTTCGGAGCTCCTCGTGATGTCTGGGATCTCATCTGGGACTCCGAACAACCTTAGGTCACCACCACACATAACTCTATACTACCAAAACGTCACCAAACCTTAAGTGTGCAGACCCTGCGGGTTCGAGAACTATGTAGACCTGACCGAGACACTTCTACGGTCAATAACCAATAGCGGGACCTGGATGCCGATGTTGGTTCCTACATATTCTATGAAGATCTTTATCGGTCGAACCTCTATGTCAAGGATTCGATTAATCCTATATGATGCTCCCTTTGTTCTTCGGTATGTTACACTTAGTCACATCACTTGCAAGGCTTATTGTGATGTTTTATTACCGGGTGGGCCCTGAGATACCTCTCCGTTCACACGGAGTAACAAATCCCAGTCTTGATCCATGCCAACTCAACAGACACCCTCGGAGGTACCTGTAGAGCACCTTTATAGTCACCCAGTTACGTTGCAACGTTTGATACACACAAGGAACTCCTCCGATGTTCGTGAGTTGCATGATCTCATTGTCATAGGAACACATACTTGACATGCAGAAAATACTAGAAATAAACTGACACGATCATAAGCTATGTTTGTTGTTTGGGTCTTGTCCATCACATCATTCTCCTAATGATGTGATCCCGTTGTCAAATGACATCTCATGTCCATGGCTAGGAAACCTTAACCATCTTCTGATCAACGAGCTAGTTCACTAGAGGCACACTAGGGATATTGTGTTTGTCTATCTATCCCCACATGTATCCATGTTTCCAATTAATACAATTATAGCATGGATAATAAACGATTATCATGAACAAGTAAATAAAATAATAAACACTTTACTTATTGCCTCTAGGGCATATTTCCAATAGTCTCCCACTTGCACTAGAGTCAATAATCTAGCTCACATCACTATGTGATTTACATTGTAATGAATCGAACACCCATGCAGTTCTGGTGTTGATCATGTTTAGCCCTTGGAAGAGGTTTAGTCAATGGGTCTGCAACATTCAGATCCGTGTGCACTTTGCAAATATTTATGTCCTTCTCCTCGATGTAATCACGGATGGAGTTGAAGCGTCGCTTTATGTGTCTGGTCCTCTTGTGAAACCTTGGTTCCTTGGCCAAAGCAATGGCACCAGTGTTGTCATAGAACAGGTTCATTGGATTCAGTGCACTAGGCACTACTCCAAGATCTGTCATGAACTGCTTCATCCAGACACCTTCCTTCGTCGCCTCTGAGGCTGCGATGTACTCCGCTTCACATGTAGAATCGACTACCACGCTTTGCTTGGACTGCACCAGCTTACCGCTCCCCCGTTGAGAATAAATACGTATCCGGTTTGTGACTTAGAGTCATCCGGATCAGTGTCAAATCTTGCATCGACGTAACCCTTTACGACGAGCTCTTCATCACCTCCATAATCGAGAAACATTTCCTCAGTCCTTTTCAAGTACTTAAGGATATTCTTGACCGCTGCCCAGTGTTCCATTCTAGGATCACTTTGAAACCTTCCGGCCATACTTATGGCAAGGCTGACATCCGGTCTTGCGCACAACATTGCATACATGATAGAGCCTATGACTGAAGCATAGGGGATGACAATCATCTTTTCTCTATCTTCTGCAGTCACTCGACATTGAGTCTTAATCAACTTCACACCTTGTAACACCGGCAAGAACCCCTTCTTGGACTGATCCATTTTGAACTTCTTCAAAACTTTATCAAGGTATGTGCTGTGTGAAAGTGCTATTAAGCGTCTCGATCTATCTTTATAGATCTTAAAGCCTAATATGAAAGCAGCTTCTCCTAGGTCCTACGTTGAAAAACTCTTGTTCAAATATTCCTTCATGCTTTCTAGCGTTTCTATATTGTTTCCAATCAGCAATATGTCATCCACATATAATATTACAAACGCTATAGAGCTCTCACTCACTTTCTTGTAAATACAAGCTTCTCCATAAACTTGTATAAACTCAAACGCTTTGATCACCTCATCAAAACGCTTATTCCAACTCCGAGATGCTTGCACCATCCCACAAATGGATCGTTGGAGTTTGCAAACTTTGTTAGCATTCTCTGGATCGACAAAACCTTCTGGTTGCATCATATACAACTCTTCCTCAAGGAAACCATTGAGGAACGCTGTTTTGACATCCATCCACCAAATTTCATAGTCGAAATAAGCAGCTATTGCCAACATGATTCTAACAGACTGAAGCATCGCTACGGGTGAGAAGGTCTCATCGTAGTCAACTCCTTGAACTTGTGAAAAACCTTTGCCACAGGTCGAGCTTTATAGACGATGACATTACCGTTCGCGTTTGTCTTCTTCTTAAAGATCCATTTGTTCTGAATGGCCTTTCGCCCTTCAGGTAATACTTCCAAAGTCCATACTTTGTTTTCATACATGGATCCCATCTCGGATTTCATGGCCTCTAACCATTTCTTGGAATCTGGGCCCATCACTACGCCTCCATAGCTCGTAGGTTCATTGTTGTCCAACAACATGACCTCCAAGACAGGGTTGCCATACCACTCAGGAGTAGTACACGGCCTTGTCGACCTATGAGGTTCAATAGTAGCTTGATCCTAAGCTTCATGATCATCATCATTAGCTTCCTCTTCTATCGTCTTAGGTTCCATAGAAACATCTTTCTGCGTTGCGCTACTTTTGGTTGAAGTAAAGGTTCAATAACCTCATCAAGCTCTATTTTCCTCCCACTCAATTCTTTCGAGAGAAACTCTTTCTCAACAAATGTTCCATTCTTAGCGACAAACACTTTGCCTTCGGATCTGAGATAGAAGGTATACCCGACTGTCTCTTTCGGGTATCCTATGAAGACGTATTTTTCCGCTTTGGGTTCCATCTTTTCAGGCTGAAGCTTTTTGACATAAGCATCACATCCCCAAACTTTAAGAAACGACAACTTTGGCCTCTTGCCAAACCACAGTTCCTATGGCGTCGTCTCAACGGATGTCGATGGTGCCCTATTTAAAGTGAACGCAGTTGTCTTTAATGCAAAACCCCAAAACGATAGTGGCAAATCAGCAAGAGACATCATAGAACGCACCATATCTAATAAGGTTCGATTACGACGTTTGGACACACCATTACACTATGGTGTTCCGGGCAGTGTCAACTGTGAAACAATTTCACACTGTCTGAAGTGACTGCCAAACTCATAACTCAGATATTCACCTCCTCGATCAGATCGTAGGAATTTAATATTCTTGTTATGATGATTCTCAACTTCAGTCTGAAATTGCTTGAACTTTTCATCAAGTAAATATACCCATATGTACTTAAGTCATCAGTGAAGGTGAGAAAATAACAATATCCACCATGCGCTGTAACATTCGTTGGACCGCACACATGAGTATGTATGATTTCCAGTAAGTCACTCGCCCGTTCCATTGTTCCAGAGAACGGTCTTTTAGTCATCTTGCCCATGAGTCATGGTTCACATGTGTCAAGTGATTCAAAATCAAGTGACTCCAAAAGTCCATCACCATGGAGCTTCCTCATGCGTTTTACACCAATATGACATAAACAGTAGTGCCACAAGAAAGTGGTACTATCATTATCAACTCTACATCTTTTGGCATCAATGTTATGAACATGTGTGTCATCACTATCAAGATTCAATATGAATAAACCCCTAACATTGGGTGCATGACCATAAAAGATATCACTCATATAAATAGAACAACCTTTATTCTCTGATTTAAATGAGTAACTATCTCGCAATAAACAAGATCCAGATATAATGTTCATGCTTAACGCAGGCACTAAATAACAATTATTCAGGTTTATCACTAATCCCGATGGTAATCGAAGAGAGAGCGTGCCGACGGCGATCACATCAACCTTGGAACCATTTCCCATGCGCATCGTCACTTCGTCCTTTGCCAGCCTTCGTTTATTCCGTAGTTCCTGCTTTGAGTTGCAAATGTGAGCAACTGAACCGGTATCAAATACCCAGGCACTACTACGAGAGCTAGTAAGGTACACATCAATAACATATATATCATATATACCTTGTTTGTCGTTTGGCCGCCTTCTTGTCAGCCAGGTACTTGGGGCAGTTCTGCTTTGAGTGACCAGTTCCCTTGCAATGAAAGCACTCAGTTTCTGGCTTGGGTCCATGCTTGGGCTTCTTTACAGGAGTAGCAACTGCTTTGCCATCCTTCTTGGTTTTACCCTTCTTGCCCTTGCCATTTATCTTGAAACTAGTGGTTTTGTTGACCATCAACACTTTATGTTCTTTCAGGATTTCAAATTCAGCGACTTTTAGCATCGCAAACAGCTCGGCGATTGACTTGTCCATCCCGTGCATGTTATAGTTCATCACAAAGCTCTTGTAACTAGGTGGCCGTGATTGAAGAACTCTGTCAGTGATTGCCTCTGGTGGAAGGGCAATTCCCAACTCCGCTAGACGAGTTGAATACCCAGACATTCTGAGTATATGTTCACTGATAGACCTCGTTCTCCTCCATCTTGCAAGCATAGAGCTTATCGGAGGTTTCATACCTCTCGATCCGGGCATTCTTCTGAAAGATAAACTTCAACTCCTGGAACATCTCATATGCTCCGTGACGTTCAAAATGTCTTTGCAATCCCGGTTCTAAGCCATACAATATTGCACACTGAACTACTGAGTAATCTCCAGTACGTGCCTCCCAAGTGTTCTTAACGTCTTCGGGGGTCATGTCTTCTGGTTGGTCACCAACCGGTGCATCAACGACATATGATTTCTGGGAAGCTGTGAGGATAATCCTCAGATTACGGGCCCAGTCAACAAAGTTACTTTCGTCATCTTTCAACTTAGCTTTCTCTAGGAACGCATTAAAATTTAGGGGCGCTACTACATGAGCCATTGATCTACAACATAAATATGCAAAGTTTACTTAGACTATTGTTCAAGATAATGAGTTTAGTTAATCAAATTACTAAAGCTCCCACTCAAATCGACATCCCTCAGGTCATCTGAGTGTCACCTGATCCAAATTCACCAACTTAAGTCCGATCATCACGTGAATTGAGGTGGCTTCAATGGTGAACATCTCATGTTGATCATATCTACTGTATGACTCATGTTCGACCTTTCGGTCTCTTGTGTTCTGAGGCCATGTCTGTACATGCTAGGCTCGTCAAGTTTAACCCGAGTGTTCTGCGTGTGCAACACTGGCTTGCACCCGTTGTATGTGAACATAGAGTCTATCACACCCGATCATCACGTGGTGTCTTGACACGACGAACTTTCGCAACGGTGCACACTCGGGGAGAACACAATTACTTAGGAGAGGAGGCAGCCTTGGCTTCCAAGCCAAGGAGGTTCGGACGAACCAAGAAGGAGGAATCCTCCTCCTCCACTCCTAGTAGGATTAGGACTCCTTCCTAGTTTAGACTTTTTTGCTTTTTTCCACCTTTTTCCTTTTGGGCTTTTCTTCCCAACTGCATGGGCCTTGTGTGGGACTTCCACCAGCCCACTAGGGGCTGGTATTCATCCTTCCACAGCCCATGTAGCCTCTTGGGTCGAAATACCCCTCCCGATGGTCTCCCGGTACACTACCGGCACTCCCGGTACACTACCGATGAGCCCGAAACTTTTCCGACGACCAAAATAGGACTTCCCATATATCAATCTTTACCTCCGGAACATTCTGGAGCACCTCGTGACGTATAGGATCTCATCTGAGACTCCGAACAACCTTCGGTAACCACCACACATAACTCTATACTACCAAAACGTCACCAAACCGTAAGTGTGCAGACCCTGCGGGTTCGAGAACTATGTAGACATGACCGAGACACTTCTACGGTCAATAACCAATAGCAGGACCTGGATGACCATATTGGTTCCTACATATTCTATGAAGGTCTTTATCCGTCGAACATCTATGTCAAGGATTCAGTTAATCCCGTATGATGTTCCCTTTGTTCTTCAGTATGTTACTTGCCCGAGATTCGATCGTCGGTATGTCCATACCTAGTTCAACCTTGTTATCGGCAAGTCTCTTTACTCGTTCCGTAGTACAAGATCCCACAACTAACACTTAGTCACATTGCTTGCAAGGCTTATTGTGATGTTGTATTACCGAGTGGGCCCTGAGATACCTCTCCGTTCACACGGAGTAACAAATCCCAGTCTTGATCCATGCCAACTCAACAGACACCCTCGGAGATACTTTTGGAGCACCTTTATAGTCACCCAGTTACATTGCGACGTTTGATACACACAAGGAACTCCTCCGATGTTCATGAGTTGCATGATATCATGGTCATAGGAACACATACTTGACATGCAGAAAACAGTAGCAATAAACTGACACGATCATATGCTACGTTTGTAGTATTGGTCTTGTCCATCACATCATTCTCCTAATGATGTGATCCCCTTATCAAATGACATCACATGTCAATGGCCAGGAAACCTTGACCATCTTTGATGAACGAGCTAGTTCACTAGAGCCATACTAGGGACAAAGTGTTGTCTATTTACCCACAGATGTAATATGTTTCCAATTAATACAATTATAGCATGGATAATAAATGATTATCATGAACAAGGAAATATAATAATAGACACTTTATTTATTGCCTCTAGGGCATATTTCCAACATCCCCGCCACCACCTCCACCAGAGAACATGACCATAGCGTAGTTTCTCGAAGTTCACCGGGTGGAATACCAAACCAACAATGCTGCCATTCAGCATATGGCTCGGGCCCTTGTGAACAACATGCAGCAAGGCAGGAATTGCAATGGCCGCTCCACTCTATCTGAATTCATGAGGAATTCGCCCCCAACCTTCACCGAGACTTCTGAACCATTGGATGCTGATGACTGGATCCGCACCATCGAGGACCTCCTTGCACTGGTCAATTGCAATGAGGACCGTGAGAAGGTGTGGTATGCCTCCAACTGCCTTGGAGGTACCGCCCGAGCTTGGTGGGATGGATTCAAGGTCATGCAAGGTGAGCGTGTGATCACTTGGAATGACTTCAAGGAAGGATTCTGCACCACCCACATTCCTTCTGGGATAATGTCTACCAAGAAGAGAGAATACCGAGCGCTGAAGCAAGGAAGTGGCTTTGTCAAGGAGTACCTGCAGAAGTTCAACCTGCTATTAAGGTATGCACCTGAAGATGTCAACACGGAGGCTGCCAAGAAGGAACACTTCATGGAAGGACTTAAACAGACCCTACAGTATCAGCTCATTATCTGTGACTGTTGCATCTTATTCGACCTGGTGAACAAGGCCCTCATGCTGGAAGACAAGCGTCATGCCATAGACGACACTCGCAAGCGCAAGATGATCAGCAAGGGTAGTTCTAGCAACCAGAAGCCTCGCCCCTAGTAGCCAGCCCCAGCCAAGCCAACCTGTCACCCGTAGCAGGCTAGACCTCCTGCGCCTCGTCCGAGCTACCAGCCTCAGTAGTATGCCAATCCTAGGCCAGCTTACAATAACCCCAATAATAACAACGGTGGCAGGAGGCAGGAACTACAATAACAACCCTGGACAAGTCGCTTGCTTTGGATGTGGTCAGCCAGGACACATCTCTAGGCTGTGTCCCAACAAGAAGCCAGATGCACCACGCCCCAATGCGCCAAACATAGGTCAAGCCCGTGGAGCACCCCCAAAGAACCCCGCTCCCCGCAACCAACCTAACAATGGCAAGGGTCGTGTGAATCACGTCACCGCAGAGGAAGCCCAGGAAGATTCGGACATCATACTGGGTACGTTCCTTGTCAACTCAACCCCAGCAATAGCATTTTTTTATTGTGGAGCTTCGCATTCTTTTGTCACCCGAAAGTTTGCATTAGAGAGTGGCATGAAGCCTACACCCCTAGCTAGTCGTATGTTGACACAAACCCCGGGATCAGTTATGAAGTCTGGGATAGGTTGTAAGGGAGTTGAAATTAACATCAACGGGGTAGACTTCCTAGAAAACCTTATCATCCTAAAGTCAGAAGGCTTGGATGTGATCCTAGGCATGGACTGGTTGACCAAGCACCAAGGCTTGTTAGACTGTGCCAAGAGGGTTGTCACCATGACCAATAGCCAAGGAGTGGAAGTCAAGTATGTCCCCAACCCTACCTCCACTCAAACCCCTCTGGCTAACTGTCTATCGGGAATTGAGTTGGATCAAGTGCCAGAGGTATGTGAATACCCAGATGTGTTTCCAGATGAGCTGCCCAGAATGCCTCCTGACCGCGACATTGAGTTCATCATTGAGCTTATGACCGGATCAAGGCCCATCTATAAGAAGGCCTATAGGATGGGATCCGAAGAGTTGGCTGAATTAAAGAAGCAACTGGCAGAGCAGCTCAGGAAAGGATTCATTCGCCCTAGTGCATCTCCTTGGGGATCACCTGTATTATTTGTGTCAAAGAGGGACAGAACTATCAGACTCTGTGTCGATTACCGTTCTCTCAATGAAGTCACAATAAAGAACAAGTACCCACTCCCCAAGATTGAAGACCTGTTTGATCAGCTGAATGGAGCCATGTTGTTTTCCAAGATCGACCTCAGGTCTGGGTACTATCAGCTGAAGATCAGACCCCAAGATATTCCGAAGATGGCATTTGTGACCCGGTATGGCATGTATGAATACACGGTCATGTCATTTGGGTTAACAAATGCCCCTGCCGACTTCATGTATCTCATGAATAAAGTCTTCATGGAGTACCTAGACAAGTTCGTTGTCATCTTCATTGATGACATACTTGTCTTCTACAAGTCTGAAGAAGAGCATGAGGAACACTTGAGATTAGTCCTAGAGAAGCTTCGAGACCACCAGTTTTATGCCAAGTTCTGCAAGTGTGAATTCTGGCTGCATGAGGTTGGATTCTTGGGTCATGTGCTAACTGCGGAGGGATTATCAGTGGATCCTACCAAGATTGAAGCCGTGACGGAATGGCAAACCCCAACCACCGTGAAGGAAGTCAGGAGCTTCCTCGGGCTCGCGGGATATTACTGCAAGTTCGTGGAAGGGTTCTCAAGGATTGCTCGACCCATGACCTAGCTTTTGAAGAAGGACAAGAAGTTCAAATGGACAGCTAAGTGCGAGGAAAGATTCTAGGAGCTCAAGAAGAGATTGACCACAACCCTAGTTTTGGACACCCCCGATATTCACAAGGCATTTGTGATTTACTATGATGCATCGAGAACAGGGATTGGAGGTTTTCTGATGCAAGAAGGCAGGGTGGTAGCATATCTATCCAGATAGCTATGACCTCATGAAGAGAACTACGCAACTCATGATCTTGAGTTGGTAGCCGTGGTTCATGACTTGAAGACGTGGCGACATTATCTTCTGGGGAAGCGATGTGAGATATACATAGACCACAAGAGTTTGAAGTATATTATCACCCAAAGGGAATTGCACATGAGGCAGCAAAGATGGTTGGAGCTGATCAAGGATTACGACCTTAGTGTTCAATACCACCCCGGAATGGCCAACGTGGTAGTAGACGCCTTAAGCCGAAAGCTTGTTCCTTGAATTCTATGATTAAGGAAAGGCTATCCGCCCTCTATGAAGAGCTTGAAAGATTTAGCTTGAAACTAGTTGCACCTGGATTCCTCGCCAACCTCGAAGCAAATCCTACCTTGATGGATGATATCAAATAAGTTCAGAAGGGACACGAAAGCATTGAAGGCATCAAGAGGAAGATCAAGGCAGGCAAGGCCCCAGGATTCTCAATGGATGAACAAGGAGTTGTATGGTTCGGGAATCGCATCTGCATGCCCAACAATGAGGAGCTCAAGAACCTGATCTTGCAAGAAGCTCATGACACTCCATACTCCATCCATCCTGGAGGAACGAAGATGTATGAAGACCTCAAGGCAAGATTCTGGTGGCATGGCATGAAACGGGAGATAGGCACGTTTGTTGCTAAGTGTGACATATGCGAGAGAGTTAAAGCTGAGCATCAACAACCCGCTGGACTATTGCAACCTCTCAAAGTGCGTGAATGGAAGTGGGACAAAGTCAGGATGGACTTCATCACCGGATTACCAAGGTCGAGTAAAGGACATGATTCCATTTGGGTCATTGTCGATCATCTAACCGAGGCAGCCCATTTCATTCATGTCCGGACCACCTATGATGGAAGCCAGCTCACCTCAAGGTTCTGGAAGAAGTTTCAAGAAGCCATGGAAACCATGCTCTCCTTCAACACTACTTTTCACCACCCGACTGGTGGGCAAACAGAATGAGTAAATTAGATACTCGAAGATATGCTCCGCGCTTGTGTTTTGGCATATGGAGCCAAGTGGGAAGATTGCCTACCATTCACCGAGTTCTCCTACAACAACAGCTATCAATTGAGTCTTCAGATGGCACCATTTGAGGTGTTGTATGGATGCAAGTTCCATACTCCCCTCAACTGGTCAGAGACCGCAGAAGGATTAATTTTTGGACCAGACATCCTCCGCGTAGAAGAAGAGCAAGTTCAACTCATCCGAGAACGTCTGGAGACCGTCAAATCAAGATAGAAGAGTTGCGCCGACTCCCACCGCCGAGAACTGAGCTTCAACAACGGAGATCATGTCTATCTTCGAGTCACACCTCTTAAAGGAACCATGCATTTCCACGTCAAAGGAAAGCTTGCACCCAGATACATCGGCCCCTTCAAGGTCACTGCAAGACAAGGAGAAGTTGCCTATCAGCTAGAGCTACCTTCCAAGCTATCGTATGTGCACAACGTCTTCCATGTGTCACAACTCTGGAAGTTTCTGCAAGTTCCCAACCGCCCCAGCCTCTACAAGGACATCGACCATCAAGCCATCGATCTTCAGCCAGACCTCACTTATCGTGAGAGGCCAGTTCGCATTCTGGATGAAGCCGAGCGTTGCACCCGAAGCCGCACCATCAAGTACTTCAAGGTCCAATGGAGCAACCACACTGAAGATGAAGCAACCTGGGAGCATGAAGACTATCTTAGATCAGAGTTCCCTTATATTTTTAGCGCTTAGCCTAGGAATCTCGGGGATGAGATTCTTGTAAGGGGGGTAGGTCTATCACACCCTAGGCTTGCATCACCTTGTCATGTTGGATTTATAAAATTTGGAGCCAATTAAAACTTTTTCAATGCTTGTGCTTGTTTGAATCGTTTGCTTGTTGATTGTGGTGGATGGCACTCTTAGATTCTATCCCTCTCCATACTCATCTTCCTTGACCCAAATTTCTGGCCCAAAGATCATGCCATGTGAATAGTGCCCAAAACTATTTTTATCAATGCCCAAAATTCTTTCACCTAAAATCTTGAAAAATTCCATAGAATTTATTAGTGCCACTTGTAAAATATTTAAAAACATTTTATATACAGCTTTATTGTAAAACCCCTTTTTGGCATTTTTAGCCACTGTTAAAAATAGATTTGAAAACCTTTTGAATTTCAAAACATTAGGAGAATATTTTTAGTATAGTTTCTTGTATTTATGAGAGTAGGGTAGCATTTTTAATGTTAGCTTGAGTGCTCTGTTTTTGTGTGATGCTCATTTTCAACACTATTATTTGCAACGGTAGATTGCGCTATTGACGAGGGAGTTGGACCCGAAGACTTTGAAGACCACGAAGACTTTGTTGAGCCAGGCAAGCAACCCTTTGACCATGTTAAGAAACTTTTCAAGCATGACATATAGCACTTGTTGTTTTGATGATTGATAATGATGTGATGTTCCCCCCTTCGGTGGGATGCCTCCGATACTCTTACCGTTGACACGTGCATCGCGCATGACCCTACCACCTTATGCGGGTTATGCGAGTGGGTGTAGATAGGATGCTAGTAGATGCTACGCAAGTGGGTTTGGGATTTATGCATAGATATGGAAAGGTGGAGATGATTTCAAAGACTTTTTCGAAAACCCCGTCGGGTGCCACTAATGCCCGAGGGAGATGATGATGATATGGGTGCCCACTTGAGACAGAAGTGATGTATCGGAGCAAGTGAATGTGTTTTCGAAAATGGATTAGATTTACGATTTGTCGACCGTCCCAACCTTACATGCGCAACCACGATACCCCTTATGGGACAGGGCTTTGTTGATTACCTCGATGGGTACTGGCAAGGAGCCCGCGTTACTAGTGGCGGGAGTGGCGTGGTCACTCTCGATACGGGGTTGTACCGGTATGTACGATCATGCATTGTCTTCACAGGCACCGGGCACACCATTGGTCCCCTCATGGATTGTACGATCTGGAGCGAGGCTCATGTGATGTACATCGTGAGGCCTGGGTACCAATCGAGTGGACTCTTTGTTTTGTATCGCTAGGGGGAAGGCATTGTTCGAGTGCTTACCTCGGGTAGGTTATATACCACGAGTCGTGGATGACATGGAAGTTCCCCGAGTCTTGTGGGTAAAGTGTGCAACCTATGCAGAGTGTAGGTTTAAGGCAGATGGAAGAATGCCTGTAGGTTTAAGGCAGATGGAAGAACGGGAGTATGTTGAAGAGTTCGTTGGTGATGAGCATGGGAACTAGGACGCTTCCTAGTCAGAATGCATGTAGATTTAAGGCAGATGGCATGGGTTCACGCTTTCGATCAAGATTTCCGCTGCTTGTTATATTTAAGTGTTTGGCCCACATGGCCCTATCTTTGTAAGACTAGACCTTCATGGTCTTTATTTGTGTAAGACGCTAAAAGTGGATGTAAGACTCTTGTTATTCAGCTTCTGTGTGTTCAGTGAGCCTTGATCTCTAGGATCACTGTACACGTGCATTCGGTGATCCCGACTTATGAGTCGGGGTCCCCACGGAGAGGAAGACCTGTTTTTCCTCGAAGGGGGCCGTTGTTAGGCTACCCTGCAAGCGGAAAGGTGCCAGCACACGTTGCATTGCTATCATAGACGCAACACACGCCTCCGTTCCCTCAAGGCGGGCGACCTTGACCTACGTCGGATCTTTTCTAGAGAGGGACTCCACAAACCTGAGCCCCGAAGCATGTACTAGAACACCCACGTGGGAGGGCCCTTTCAGGGTCATGTAAATCTCCAGGAGTTCTAGTACAAACACATGGAACATCCAACATCTCCGCAAGTTCTATTTGTGACCCCACGGATACGAACGAAATGGAGTTGTACATGCTCCGAGGCTCTCTACCCACGCTGCCTCCAGCACGTGGGAGCTCATTCCCACTCTCGTGGAAACCCCATGCCTTGTGCTGGAGGATACCCCAATCTCCACGCTGGCGGTTGCCCCATGATCCGCGCCGACGACCTACTTACCTAAGGGACCCACCGGCCATCACATCCTTAGGATGACCCATGTCGAACACGACAACATGTATCTTTATGTTGTGTATTGGATCTATTGCATGCATCAATAAAGCTTATTTCCTTCAAACTTCTGTGTGCTTGTAGCTGAGTATGCCTCAAGAGGGGCGCGTGCTCGGATATTCCTTAGCAATGCAAAATCCAAGCGACTGAGCTCTGGCTCGCGGGCCTCCTCCCGTGTACATCACCTCACTAGGTCCTTGGTTCGCTGGTCAACTCACATAACACCCGCAGGCGACCCCACGCGTGTGCCATGTTGCATTACTTGCAAAAACTTGGCAATTTCCCTGGTGCAGGATATCGAAGGCTGCAGGAGCCCCCCCCCCCTCGGGGGGCCTCGCGAGCGGCATCCCGTGGGCAGAAGGCTTCGCGAGGGACCACACCTCACTAGGCGCTCCCTATGGAGGATTCTCCCCAAGCCACACACTTCGAAGAAGCTAAGTTTAAAGCGCCCATGTGGTTTCCTTCCTCCCCTTTCCCTCTCAAGGCATCCTTATTTCCTTGGCACGATCCACCTACTTGTCAAGGGGTGGTGGACCCTCAGCATCATGCCCCGGGGACTCCTACCAGCCCCAAGATCCCTACACCCTCTGGCCTTCCTGAGCGCACGCTCCAAGCATACCAGCGATGGTCGTAGCTCGCCTCGGGGGCTGGGTCCCAACAACATAGGGCACAAAGGCATCGTAAAATGGAAAGAAACGCCTCAGGAGGAAAACGAAAATGCATAGAACATAAAGTAATTAGACGTATAGTGACATACAAGATATTGTCACGCCCCACCAGACTGCATTGATTGCGCAGAAGCAAAAGGCAGGAATCATCCTCAAGGGTTAACCCTAGGTGGTGCCCATGCCTAGTCGTAATTCCCATCTTCACTCTTGACGCTCCGGGGGCTCCATCACTTTCGCTCTCGCGGGAGGAATCAGAGTCGCTTTTGCTCTCGCTCTCCACGCAACACTCCAAGCGGCTGTCGGCGACCCCAAAGAAATTCACGAAGAGGGTTTCAACTTCGTTGTACCTAAATTGTACGACCTGCCCGCGCTTCAGGTAATGGGAGAGGGCGAATGACTTCCACCCCTAGGCCATGAACGGGGGGAGGGGAACTTCACCGCCAACCGAGGAGGGACAGTTACAACAGTCGTCTGCCTATAGCCACATGCCTAAGGGCTAGCCGTCCTCCACACCTTCACAAAGGATTCTGGAAGCCGGAGCCAGCTACGGGGCTGACGGTGCAGCCCCAAGATGAACTCATGCGCGACCTCCCTCATGTTGGCCTCATCAAGGGGAGATGGGGTGCACACTCCCCCCCCCCCCATGGACGCAAGTGCCATGCCGCCCGCGGCCTAGTGTCAAGGACGTTCCATGGACACTAGGGCCGTCCTCCACTGTAGTGGCGATAGAGTGTGTCTGGCCCCCGGGGGAAGCCTTGTCGTCATGACGGGTGTGCGGCACCGGCCTCTGCCCCTCACTAACGCTTGCTTCGGTGACAACACGTCCTCCACCCCTTTCTTCCCTTTCCCGACTATGGAGAGCTTCCTCTTGGGATACATGGCCACGACGGTTGCTGGAGGAGACTGGGAAGTTGGAGAAAGGTCGAGGCTGAGGAGTTGGTCGTAAAGAAAGACTAAGGTCGGAGTGAAATGAAATGGTGTCTTGCCGTGTGTGGGCCAACTTTATCGCTGAGATGGCGGTTATTGAGGTGTCCTGGGAAGTGGAGGCGCCACACTCACAAAAGCTACCACGCATCGCTCCTGGGAATTGCAGCTCGATGGGGCTGGCGCTACTTCATCCCTAACAGTGGAATGTGCATGTTGCGGGCCCGGGTGCTATTGTTGGCCTAGTGGGAACCAGGGTACCATGGCCCATCTGCCTCCGGCCTAGGAGGCGACACTTGCGTCGGCCCAGGGAGGATGCCTCGGCCGCGGGTGCTCTGGAAGAAGTCACCTCGAGAGGATCTAGCCTTACGAGGCCCCTCACGGCCAGGCTAAGCCTAGGAAAGGACTCCAAGTACCAAAGCGCCTCGTGAGGCCCCCCTCCCGAGGCCGCTCCACGAGGCTTGATGCACGGCGCCACGCGTTAGGCTCCACACCCACCATATAGATGACGTCCTGCTGTCAGCATAAGGACGAGGGGCATGACCAGGGCCAGTTTCCCTTTGGGTAATAAGGGGGAAGCGGCGTCTAACTCCCCCAAAGTGAGTCCTAAAGCACTTCCGCTTTGGTGTAAGAGGACAAGGACTGATCAGCACGCGAGGATAGAGGTCATCGCCGAGCCCACTAGCACGTTAGCGATGACTTCTTTATCAGGCGGAAGCCACCTTTAGACTGGATAGACCAGGACGCCTTCCCTCTTTGGATTTCCGCCATGTGGCCTCTCTTTCCCGCTCATTTTTCGGGGAAGAGGACCAGGCACTACAAAGGGGTCAGAGCCGCTTCCATGTAAGGGGATGGAACCATTTTTCACCCACACCTCTTGTACTATGGGCGGCAAGCTCTCCATTGCAGCCCATCACAGGTAGGAGTAGAGTATTGCACTACACGGTGGCCCAAACCTGGGTAGCTCGTCACGTCACCATTGTGTCTAGTGTGAGTGGGTGTGCTCATCATCGTCTCGCCGTAGTTGCCATCGGGTCATAGGTTGCCAAGCAAAGCCCCTAGAGTTCGAACCCTAGTTCTTGGAGAAGTTCCTTGGACACAGACCGCAGACTCTAACAAATTTCAATTTAACCACATCATTATCCATGTCCTTTTTGTTTTTCATATCACATAATTCAAGAAAGGTGTTGAGATGATAAGCGGGATCCTCATTAGGAATTCCAACAAAACTTTCTTTCATAACAAGATTTTGTAAAGCGGCATTAATATCATAAAACTTTGCACTAGTGGAGGGTGGTATAGGGGTACTAATAAAATCATTATTGCTAGTTTTTGAGAAGTCATTCAATTTAGTAGTATCTTGAGACATGGTGACAAAACAAGTAGAGTAGCAAACGAGCAAGTAAACTAACAATTATATCAAGTAAACAAGTAAACTAGCAAAGTTAAATACTTTTGTATTATTGATTTTTTATATCAAGCAAAATATAACAGCAAATAAAAATTAGAACATGTGAATGATAATTTGTGAGAATGTACTTGATAGGAATTTGGTAATGCTCCCTGATAATGACGCCAAAAATTCTTCCTGCTACTTGCATAATGTGTTGGGTTTTTCTCCGAAGAGGAGGGGAGATGCAACACAATAGAGATAAGTATTGCCCTCAATGAGAACCAAGGTTACAAAACCAATAGGAGAACCATGTAAATTCATGTCTTCAATGCCTACACACAAAAGAGAACGCACTTGCACCCAATGCGGGCAAGAGGGTTGTCAATCCCCTTGAACATGTTACTTGCATGCAATAAGTAGTGATAGATAGATAAATTGATAAATATAAATGTAGAATAAAAAGAAAGTAAATAATGGCAGAAATATTTTAGGAGTTTTTGTGATAATATTTGTGAAGAGAAATGGGGGGGCATAGTGTTTGCTAGAGGCTTGTCTCTCGAAGAAAGCATACGGTGGGTAAACAAATTACAGTTGGGCAATTGATAGAAAAGCACATAGTTATGTAATTTTATTCATTACAATTATCATGTATATAGGCATCACATTCATAAACAAGTAGAAGGGATCATGCCTTCATCTACTACTATTACTCCACCCCTCGACTGCCATCCAACAAGCATCTAGAGTATTAAGTAAAAATAGAATAATGCTTGGAGGATCTTAACATGATGTAGACAAAGTAAATCCAATTAATATGAATTAACCCCATCGTTTTACCCTTAGTGTAATTAATACAATACGTGTCATGTCCCTTTCTGATACTGGGATTGAGCACCGCAAGATTGACCCCACTACAACGCACAACTCCCACTGAAGATAAATCAATCTAGTTGGCCACACCAAACCGATAGATCAGACAACATTACAAAGCTATAAAAATCATGAATATAAATAACAAGCAAGGATTCAATATATTTTCATGAATATTCTGAACATAAACCCACAATTCATCGTATCCCAACAAACACACCGCAAAGATGATTACATAGGATAGATCACTGCGGGAATCGCGGTGATCTTTGCATTGAAGAATATATAGAGAGATAGCCATCTAGGTACTAATTACGGACCCATAGTTCTTTCGTGAACTACTCACACATCACCATGGGATTATAAAGGTTGATGTAGAGGCCCTCCATGATTGACCCTCCCTCTGGCAGGGCACCGAAACAGGGCTCCAGATGGGCACACAACGGAACAAAGATTTGCGGTAGCGGAAAAAGTGTTTCAGGAGGTTCTCTAGGGTTTTGGGGATATTAGAGAATTTATAGGCCAGAGATGAGGACCAGAGGCCATGGGAGGTGGCCCCAGGCCATCAAGGCACGGCCACCCCTAGGCGCGCCCTGTTGGCTTGGCGCCACCCCGTGTGGCCTCCGATCTCCCTCCAAAGCTTCCACATCTTATTTTTTGTCTGGAAAAAATCATCAAAATTTTTGGGGGGATTTGGCTTTCATTTGGTATTGCATTATTGAAAGGCCAAAAACAAGCATAAGACATCAACTGGCACTGAGCACTGGGTTAATATGTTAGTGCTGAAAAATAATATAAATCAGCAAGTAAATGCTTAAAAAGTATCCTAGAATGATAATATAATAGAATGGAACAATAAAAAATTATAGATACATTGGAGACGTAACAAAGACCTAGTTGGGTCGCATGAAAAGGAATCGTGCCAAACAAATAGAACACGAGGTGAAAGCGCTCCTAGCTGGTCATAATTGAACTATTCATGAGAACTTTGTACTGCCCAAATCTTCTGTGTTGATTTTACTGAGGTACAATGTTGAAGGCAGCGAACATTTTTTAGCACATGAAGAAACAAGTTCTGAATCCCACACAACTAGCTTGAAGAGAACAAGTTTCAACTCTCATGTAAACCAAGATTGTGACAAGGGGAACTAATTACACCTGAAGGAAGAATAACAAGTCATCTCAACCATCTAATATTGCACGCATAGTTCCAGACTTCGTCTCGAAACTTGTTACATCGTGCCACACGAATATATGAGTAGCTAGCACGCGTGGCAATACAAAATGGACAACATATGAAGTCTACTTTATGGAAAAAAAATCAAAAAGTGCATCATATGGAGTCCTAAATCATGGGATATGAGAGTTTCGATGCAAGTTGTCCTCAGCATTAATTGTTACGTGTGGCTCCATTTGTATGATCCCTTGCCGACCTGGTTGCCATGAATTTGAGCCCCTCTTTTGGCATAGTTTCACACCTAAACTAGGAGGTATGTTCCTAGTATAAATACCCCTCCCCACACTTTAGCTACAATTCTTTGGCAATTTGATCTTACAATAGGTTAGCTAAGTGCATCCAGAATCTTGTTTGATAGTTTACTTCCTCATTAGCAATTGTAATCTTGCCTTATGAGAGGGTAAACTCACTTTGTGACTTTACAACAGCAGCCGTTGAGGCAACGGCTAGTTCGTGCTTCCAACTTCATGTGTGGTTGTGTGGATTGGAAACTAAGAGTGTAGTTGGGCCAATACTTGTCACTGGTTGTTGCATATGTAGTAGCTTGCTTCGTTCTCGTCTGGTTGCAATAGTTATCCATTACCCAGCAACTTTGTTGGCTAGGATCAAGAGTTTCCTTCTTAACCTTCAGGTGGTGTTGATTCACATCATCGAGCATATCCTCATGAAGATCAGGCAACGCCGTATCAGTAGAACTAGTGCCACTTTCAATCTGAAGCTTTTGCCAAAGGAGGGGCGCACCAACGGGTCTACACCTCGTCCAAGGAGAACAAGGACCCTTCCCGAACTCGACAAGTCCAACCAGACCATGACGACACGTTACACGGCAAACTTAGTGAATCGCTAAAGCCCAAGTTTCATATTGTTGTACTTCGTATTTGCTTCTCTAGTGTTACAAGAGAAAATTATTGATTTGATATGCGAGTGGACGATAGGTTTGTACTATTATATTTTGATTTAGTATATTTCCTTGTCAGGTGTTACAAGAGGCAACTATGGATTTTATATGCGAGTGGGCGATAGGTTTGCTTTGAGATGTTTCAGTTAATGCCTTGCCTACGAAATTCGAGTGCGTCGTTCGAGTTTAGCTCTAAAATATATCTCAAGAGCAGCCATGTAATGCATATTTTGCTCCCATTCTAGGCATCTCTTTATTTATAGGAATTCTTTATCCCTTGCTTGTTCCATACTTGTGAGCGATATCACTACTTTTTGTTTAATTATGAATAATTCCTACTTGGGAGTATTACAAGAGTACTCTAGACCATAAAAACTGGTAGCCAGTTATCTAGTTCATTTTCGGGTTGATTGCAAATCGTGCACCGTTGGATTTTATTACTATTATCACTCATTAAATACCTATGTGTGTCAAATAATTGGATATTTAGTGGGATATCTAGATAATTATGATCATGGTGTTCATGTCTACTATCCAACTTCTTCTTTTAGACTTTGTTCCGCCTCAAATCGTAGAGTTTCATAGGACAACAGCAAATTTCCCTAAAGTGCATGACATAAGGTTTATCAACCCGCAAGAGATGTAGGATGGAGGTAGTTCTCTCAAAAACCACCCAACAATCAAATATAAGTGTTCTCTTTTTTACCTAACACACCTAATACAATTGTGAGTTGTATAGGAGCACTAGTTCCGCAAGAGATGGTGATAGACGTGTAATATGGATGGTAGAAATTTCCTTTTGTAATCTGAACTAATGAAAATAGCAAGGTTGCAAGTAAAAAATGTAGATAAAATGGTACCACAATACTTGGAAACAAGTCCTAGGATAAATACTTTCACTACTGCCAACTCTAAACATTATTAACATAATTTAACATCATGATAATCCCTAAAAGTGCAACAAAGAATCACTGTGAAGTTTCTATTCTTTCAAAGAAAGTAGGATGAAATCACGTAGGTAGAAAACTACCTCAAAGTTGTCTTTCTAATCAATCTACCGAACCACCCCCAATGTCACCAAGGATAGTCCCAGAGATCATAATAAGACAACACCATATGATACCGTTGTTCAACCTTTATGCTAGGATTATTCCAATGTCACCTCGGTTATTCACAAGTTAATTACTAGCCTTGCATCAAGTGATCTCAAATCAGAAGTATTCAATCCAACATAAAGAAACTTCATAGAGAAAGATTCAATTCAGCACAAAAAGGATAGAGGGATGAACATCATAAGATCCAAATTTATTAATCAAGCTCATGATACAATCAAGATCAAGTCCATCAAGATAATGAGAGAGAGAGAGATTGAACATGTAGCTACTAGTACATACTATCATCCCCAAGGATGAACAACTCACACGTCAGCATGATAATAACAAGGTTGATGAAGAGTTTTTGAAAGCACATTTGCTCCCTTGGTGGTTTTGGTAATTAATGAAAACATATAAGTCATTGAACTAATGTTTCCACCAAGTATATTTCAGGAAAAGTTCAATGATAGGAAGGACAAAAGGATTGTGGAGATTGTGGAATCACCCTAAGATGCAAGGAAATAGGTTGGCCAAGCTTGAAGCAAGAGGACTCTACATTTTACATTTTTGAGAAATCACTTTGAGTCCATAGGAAAGGCAATACTATTAAAAGGGGGTAAGGTTTTGTTGGTGAACAAAATGCTCATACGTGCACAAGTGATAGTCACCAAAAACATCCACAAGCTCTCCCACCAACGTAAGTCTATAGCCAAACATTCAAAATCGGTGCAACCAACATTCCTATCTCAGTGCCACCAATTCCAAACCCTAGACAGTCTCAACCAAACCCTAACCCTTCAGTTGAGCCAACACTGATTTCGGTGCCACCGAGTTGAGCTGCCAACTTTCTGTTACGCAAGTTCACATTTTCGGTCCATCCGAGAATGTTGAGTCGGTGTCACCAAGTTTGGCAATTCTGACCGTTGGTCACCTTGTCGGTGCAACCAAGATTCCTATACCGGTGTCACCGCGATTCAAAATTTGCCACCTTTTGGTCACTTCGGTACCACCGAGATTAACACATCGGTGTCACCGAGTCTGACTTATTTGTGTGTAACGGTTGGATTTTTGGGTATGCCTATATATACCCCTCCACCACAACTTACTCATAAGAGAAGCACTCAGAACTATGCCATATCCTATTAGAATTTCTGAGAGAGAACCACCTACCCTTGTGTTGAGATCAGGATCTTCCACTCCAACTATATGGATCTTTATTTCTAGCCTCCCAAGTTGCTTTCCACCAATATCATCTCTTCCACCAAGCCAAATCTATGAGAGAGTGATTGTGTGTTGAGGAGTCTATCATCTTGAAGCACAAGAGCAAGGAGTTCATCATCATTACCAAGCCTATTACCTTTTGGAGGGTGGTGCCTCCTAGATTGTATAGATGTCACATGGGAGCCTCCTACTTTGTGTTGTGGAGTGAACCAAGAAGTTTGTAAGGCAAGGAGATCGCCTACTTCATAAAAATATATGCATAGTGAGGCTAGTCCTTCATGGATGGAAGCCGTATGGAATAATCAAGGTTGCTACTTCGTGGACCCTTATGGGTGGAGCCCTTCGTGGACTCTCGCGACCGTTACCCTCCGTGGGTTGTAGACTCCATAAATGTGGATGTACGATAGCGCCACCTATCGGAACCACGGGAAGAATAATCGTGTCTATAATTGTGTTTGATCTTCCTACCCTATCCCTTTTACTCATGCTTGTTGTTACTTTCCGCTGCTATACTCTTAGACTTGCATGTGTAGGGTGTACTTGATATGCTATGAATGCTAAAACTTGCCAAGAATTAAAATTGGGAAAAATCAAACTTTTAATTGGTCAAGTAGTCTAATCACCCCCCCCCCATCTAGACCTACTTTTGATCCTACAAGTGGTATCAGAGCTTTGGTCTCCATTGCATTGGTTTCACAACCTAGGAGAAGTATGGCATCTAGTGTGGGTAATTGTGACCGTAGAGGTCCATACTTTGATGGAACTAATTTTGCTAGTTGGAAGCACAAAATGAAAATGCATTTTCTTGGTCATAATATTGTCGTTTGGGCTGTTGTTCGTGTTGGCTTGCAAGGTGAATTCTTTGCAGAAGGAAAGGAACCCGATCATGAAGCGACTGCGGATGAATTGAAGATGTTGCAACTCAATGCTCAAGCATGTGACATTCTCTTCAACTTCCTATGTCCTGAAGAATTCAACAAAATCAGCCATCTTGAACACTCCAAAGAGTTTTGGGATGCTTTGGTTGATATGCATGAAGGAACTGAGTCCATGAGAGAATCCAAGTTAGATGTTCTTTCAGGTCAACTTGACAAGGTTAAGATGAAGGATGGTGAAGGAGTCGCTAAGATGTACTCTAGGCCAACTCTCATCACAAATGAGATTGCCGGCTTAGGAAGCGAAGAAATGATAGATAAATTCATCATCAAGAAGATACTTCGAGCTTTGGATGATCGATATGACACCGTTTGCACACTGATCCAAATGATGCCCAACTACAAAGATCTCAAACCAACGGAAGTGATTGGTAGAATTATTGCTCATGAGATGACACTCAAAGACAAGGAAGAGCTTCACCAAAAGTCTAGCGGTGCTTACAAAGCCACAAGTGATGCTCCCGCTACATCAAGCGACAACCTTGTCACAAATGAAGATATAAGCCTCATGGTCAAGAAATTCAACAAGTTCTACAAGAATAGAAGCAAAGATCGAAGCTCCAACTCAAGACATGAAGAGAAGTGTTCGTCAAGTCGTGACCGAAACTGCTACAATTGTGGGAAGCTCGGACAGTACTCCAATGAGTGCACAGCTCCCTACAAACAAAGAGAAGAGTCACCAAGAAGACAAAGCTCAAGAGATGAATCACCTCGAAGAGAGAGAAGGAGTAGAGATGATCGTTATGAACGAAGACCCTCAAGGAGAAGTAGGGACTCAAAGAAGAAGGACAAGTACACCAAGAGCTACTCAAGAAGAAAACATCAAGCTCATGTTGGTGAATGGGTTTTTGGCTCCGACTCCGACAACCACTCTGAGAGAAGTTATCGGTCCAACTCTGACTATAGTCAAGATGAAGGTGTTGCCGGAATTGCACTAGTGACAACCAAATCCTATGATCTATTTGATTCACCAAATGAAGGGAGTGGAAGTTGCTTCATGGCTAAAGGCCCAAAGGTATCACACCCCGAATATCTTTATTTCGATAGTGATGAAGATGATTTTCTTTATGATGATGACTTGCTATGTGATAAAACTAGTGATGTTGATCATAATGGACTTGATAATTCTCATGCTAGTCAAGATATGTCAATTGACGATGATAAGATGACAATAGAAGAACTAACTAAATAACTTAACACTCTTAAGTTAGCCCATGAATCTACTCTTGAAGATCATAGAGATCTTGTAAGAATTCATGAGAAGCTACGCTTCGAGAAGCTCAATTTGGAGCAAGAACATGAATTTCTTAAAGCTATCAATGATGATCTAGGAAAGAAGACTTCATCTTATCTTTCCAAACGACTACTCTTGTCTACATTCATGACACAAGTCAAATCTAAGCAAACTAGTAACAAAGGCAAGAAAGGTTCTTCATCTAGTAGCAACAATAAAAATGATAAACCCAATGATGTTGCTCCTAGTAGTTCTATTGATTCCACAAATGATGATTCTCTTATCCAAGTTACACTTGAGCAAGAAAATTCTTTATTGAAAGGAATTATAGAGAAAGGTATCTACAAGAGTCTTGTCGGGTGCAAACAATTTGAGGAGGTTGTACGCAAGCACGGAGGATACCGGAAGAATCGTGGTGTTGGCTACCTCAATGCTAATGGAGTTGAATGGGAAGAAGGTCAATATCATGAGGCCAAGTTTGTTCCTCAAAAGGGGAAATATGAAAAATACTCTTACCAAGGTGACAGACACTGAATATGACCTTCCACCACAAGACACCAAGATCAAGGGCAAGAACAAGCTTCAAGAGGACATTAACTCATATGAACATGAATCCCAAGCTTTGGTGAAGTGGGTTCCCAAGGCTACTACAAGCTCAACTTCTACAAGTGCTGCTTCAACACTGAGGATCGCCATCAACTTGATGTGGGTCCCCAAGAAGAAGAACTAGAAATTTCTTGAGTGTTGACTCCGCCAATGAAATTCACTCACATTCATTATTGGCAAGATCTATTTGCAATCAACATCAACCCTATGCAATAGTTCAAGGAGTCACACATTCCCTCAAAGGTAAGCAAGGGACAAGGTAATCAACAAATCAATGGACATTATCACACATGCTTTGCACTCCATGTCCATAGATATCCTGTATTTGTCTCTTGTGTGTTGGGACTAACCCATGTAGGTGAGAAGAGTAAGGAAACATAAAGGATGCTCCCAACTCTTGGTGATCTTCATCAACTTTGAGCATCCACCACTACCTCACCAACATGAAGTCTTCATCGAAAAAACCTAAGGTTAGTTTATCCCTCTTATGGGGGGATGTCACATCAGGGGGGAGATTTACTCTAAGACTTGAGTCAAAGCATCTCTTAGTATGTGACAACATTAAATGCTTTATGTAAAAGTGGTAACTCCACTTGTGCATAAACGATGAGTATGACCTATGATCTAGTACTCTTACTTGGCTCCTAAGTCAAATACTCATATATAGATGACTTCGTCATCGCCAGAGTGCTTGTTAGATACTATTATGTTTGTGCATGTTTGCCATAATTTCATTTGACATATTATTGTGTGAGCATGTTGGTCTGCATTTATTTACTCATTCGAGGATATCCAATTGTTGCTATTTGGATTTTGATTTATCTTTTGCCAATTGGATATACAAGAATGCCCAAGACCACCTCTTTATCTATCTATGCTTTCTCACCTCATACTCTATTCATGTTGCATCACAAAATTTGAACAAGTGCTTTTTGATCCCTTTGTGTGGAGCACTCGGAGTTCCGTATTGACAAGGACTGACCATTAAAACCTCCCAAGTGCATCTCGGTGGAACCAACCACAAAATATCGGTCTCACCGAATGCCTAGGGTTGATCTGGTTTTCAATCTCGGTACCACCGATTCCATCTTCTCAGTTACACCGAGTTTCCCTGTCAACTTATAGTTGAGGAACTCAGTGGCACCAAAAAGTTAGAATCGGTGTTACCGACAGTGGTGGGTATAAATACTATGGACCCCGGCACTTTGAATTTCATCCTCAAACCGTCGCGCCTCAGAACCCTAAGCTGCCTCCTTCGAGACCCCTGGTCTATGCCCTTGTCTCCTTGCGCTCCTCTGCCGCTAGGAATCGCCGCCGTCGACGATATCCTCTCCATCGTTAGGGTACGGATTCGACCTCCTTTGCGCACCTCATCCAATTCTTGTGCATAGGATTTGATTTTATCTATAAGCCACTCATTGCACATATTCCTATCCACACAAAATTCCAAGAGTCTAGCGAATGTTAGATTTTCTAGCGTTTGCTTTCCGCCCGCCGGAACTCGGTGGAACCGAAGCAAACAAATCGGTCTCACCGATTTGTCTTTGTATGTTGCTGAGAACTATCTCGGTGGAACTGATTCCTTCTTTTCGGTCTCACCGAAAAGAGTGCCAAGGTTTTGTTAAAAGGGACAGTCAGTCTCGGTTGCACCGGAAATTTTGCTTCAGCTGTACCGATATTCATTTGACACAATGCAAAACTTGTTCAAACTTTCAAAAACCAGCCTCATTTTGTGATGACTCATCTTCTTCTGCTCTTCCATACTATATTCATAGGGTAAGTATTTTAGATGTTGAGGACAATCATAATTTGCCAAAGCACGGTGCTGACATGAGTTCAGGCACAAGCCCAGAGTCTAGTTCATTTTCAGATCTAGGCACCCCCAGCTCCCATGGGTTGCCCAAAGCTGCTACAAGGACCAGAAGGGAGCTGAATTCATATGAGGAGGATTTAGATTTTATCCCTAAGGAGATTCTTGCAAAGAAGCAAGAAAACGCTGCTAAGAAGTCTGCTACTGGAGCTACTTCTTCCAGGAGAGTTGTCAGCAAGATCTATGACAGCTCTAAAACTATCAAAGCACATGAGAGTTCTAGAGCCACAATGTCCATTGATCCCCCAAGGAAGTCTATGTCTAAGAAGGCAGGGGATAAGAAAGCTAGAAAGAGGATTATTCATGTGATTAGTAGGCCTACAACCATGTATGAAGATCCAGAGGAGGCTGCTGGTGTTGCTACTGAGGAAGAGGAGGAAGAACATGTTGAGAAGGCTCCTCCCAAGAAGAAGGCCAAGAAGCTTATGGATGATGCTAAGCCAAAGTTTGGCACATCCAAGAGCACCAAATCCAAGAAGGCTACTCCTGAAAAGCCTAACAGGACATCCAGGCAGATTCCAGCTTCTGAAAAGAACAAGGGAACTGCTTCCAAAGTTGAAGATGATGATGACTTGACAACTTTGATGAAGCTTAGACCACATCTTCCAATACTGATGTCAGCCACCTAGTTGTTGAAGACATGAAGAAGAGGAAAGACTCAGGTTTGAGGGCATGGAGAGCTATAGATCCATATGCCTAGAGGAAGAAGACTACTATGGACTACAGATTCTACACCAGAGAGTAGCAAGACTTTTATGAGACAGTGCTGCTAGACAGGATCCCAGCAGTAAGTGACATGAGATATGTTGATTGGAAATTCATTAAGGAGGATGAGGACTACTTTCCAAGTGTCCAAGATAATTTGCACTACATTGGTCTGGATGAGTTTGTTGGAAGAGAGCTTAGTGCATGGAACGATGAGATGATCATACAATTCTACTCCACTACACATTTGTACGGAGATGGTAGGATTGTATGGATGACTGAAGGTGCAAGGTATGAATCTACTGTTGATGAGTGGGCTGCACTTCTAGGAGTTCCTGAGGTTCAGGATGGTGATTTGGATGTATACTCAGAATCCAAGGCAAGCCACAATGCCATGAAGGATATGTATACTCCTATCCCTGCAGACAAAGTGCAATCTCACAAGCTAGGATCCATCTACTATCTGCAAGCTGGCCTCCATACCATGAACACTATTCTGAGGCATACCTTGGTGCCCAAGTTAGGAGATGACCAGATGATCCGAGGCTACTCCATCAACATGTTGATCCATCTTGACGGACACACCGGGATTAGAGTTATGGACTTGATTGTTGAGATAGTCAAGAGGGTTGCTGCTGATCAAAAGTGCTCTTGCTGCTATGCACCCTACATCCAGATACTTATCAACTCTTAGTTAGAAAAGCACATATTTGCTCTAGATCATCCACATTTGCCCCTACAGCCAGAGCTTGAGGACAACATCATGGTGATGGACCCAGATCATCCCACATCTGCTACAGCTCAGGCAGAGGCAGAGGCAGTTCGAGCCACTAGTGCTCAAGTTCCTAGATCCAGAAATGAGAAAATGAATCTTTTGATCTCAACAGTTCAGGGCATGCAGAAGGATATTAAGGGGATTTTGGACAATCAGAATGGTCTTGTGAGGATCTTTGAAACAAGGATCAAGACTCTCAATGACAAGGTGGACAAGGTGACTAAGACAGTCATAGAGCTTCAGAACGAAGTTAACTCAGTGCACATCCCTCAGGTTTCTTTTATTTCTTCTGATGATGATGATGAGGAGGAGGAGGATGGATCACCTCTCAGGCCGAGCACACAGTTCACTACTCAGGCTAGATCAACCACAATGCCTGCTCCAGACTTGAGGCCTCTTCATTAGCTTCTGCTCCATTAGCTCAAGTTCCTCCAGTATCCACTCCAGCTCCATCCACGACATCTACAGAGTTATTCGCCGATGTTGTTCTCTCGACTCCTTCATCGACAACCAGAGGAAATCAGCCCAAGAACACTTAGATACATGCCTTTGAACTTTTTGGTAACTTGTTTCCAAAGGGGTAGAAGTGTATATAGATCTTTAGGCTTTGAGTGAGAGAGCGTTTGGTGTTTGTTGCTTTTTCAAAAACAATTGCTTTTGGTTGCTGTGATACTCTTTTGTTTTGCTTGTGATACACGTTTGATGATGTTTGATCATACACTTTAACATGTGATGCTACTATTTCCTATCATCTTAATGCTTATGTGATGATCATTCATCTTTGGTTGATTGTGTTGTGCTATAATGTTCAATCTAATTATTCTCGCACACCACCAAGTGGTATGTGACATGTAAGAAGTGACCCATGTACCTAATTGATTGTGCATTTGCATTCAAACGCAAATTCAAAATAATGCACAAATTTAGGGGGAGCTCTTGCTTATCACATACTTCTCAAAGCGACGATTATATTCATTGATTATATCTTTGTCGAAGCTTTGATCTATATGTTATCATCAATTACCAAAAAGGGGCAGATTGAAAGCACATTTGCTCCCTTGGTGGTTTTGGTAATTAATAACAACATATAAGTCATTGAACTAATGTTTCCACCAAGTATATTTCAGGAAAAGTTCAATGATAGGAATGGCAAAAGGATTGTGGAGATTGTGGAATCACCCTAAGATGCAAGGAAATAGGCTGGCCAAGCTTCAAGCAAGAGGAATCTACATTTTACATTTTTGAGAAATCACTTTGAGTCCATAGGAAAGGCAATACTATTAAAATGGGGTAAGGTTTTGTTGGTGAACAAAATGCGTATACGTGCACAAGTGATAGTCACCAAAAGCATCCACAAGCTCTCCCACAAAAGTCAGTCTATAGACAAACATTCAAAATCGGCGCAACCAACATTCCTATCCTGGTGCTACCGATTCCAAACCCTAGACAGACTCAGCCAAACCATAACCCTTCAGTGCAGCTGACACTGCTTTCGGTGCCACCGAGTTGGGCTGCCAACTTTCTATTACGCAAGTTCACATTTTCGGTCCATCCGAGAATGTTGAATCGGCGTCATCGAGCTTGCCAATTCTGACAGTTGGTCACCTTGTCGGTGCAACCGAGATTCCTATACCGGTCTCATCAAGATTCAAAAGTTGCCACCTTTTGGTCACTTCGGTACCACCGAGATTAACACATCGGTGTCACCGAGTCTGTCTTATTGTGTGTAACGGTTGGATTTTTGGGGATGCCTACATATACCCCTCCACCACAATTTACTCATAAGAGAAGCACTCAGAACTATTCCATACCTATCCTATCAGATTTTCTGAGGGAGAACCACCTACCCTTGTGTTGAGATCAAGATCTTTCACTCCAACCATACAGATCTTTATTTCTAGCCTCCCCAAGTTGCTTGCCACCAATCCCATCTCTTCCACCAAGCCAAATATGTGAGAGAGTGATTGTGTGTTGAGGATTCTATCATCTTGAAGCACAAGAGCAAGGAGTTCATCATCATTACTAAGACTATTACCTTTTGGAGGGTGGTGCCTCCTAGATTGGTTAGGTGTCGCTTGGGAGCCTCCTACTTCGTGTTGTGGAGTGAACCAATAAGTTTGTAAGGGCAAGGAGATGGCCTACTTCCTGAAGATCTACCCATAGTGAGGCTAGTCCTTTGTGGATGGAAGCCGTATGGAATAGTCAAGGTTACTACTTCGTGGACCCTTATGGGTGGAGCCCTCCGTGGACTTTCGTGACCATTACCCTCCATTGGTAGAAAACTCCATAAACATGGATGTGCGATAACGCTGGCTATCGGAACCACGGGAAAAATCATCGTGTCTATTGCGTTTGATCTTCCTACCCTATCCCTTTTACTCATGCTTGTTGTTACTTTCCGCTGCTATAATCTTAGACTTGCATGTGTAGGGTGTACTTGATATGTTATGAATGCTAAAACTTGCCAAGAATTAAAATTGGGAAAAAGCCAACTTTTAATTGGTCAAGTAGTCTAATCACCCCCCCCCCTCTAGACCTACTTTTGATCCTACAGGTTTCCTCCAATGGCTTCCCCCTCTCTCAGAGTGCCAGAAAAGGCCTTCGGATCATATCGTCATTAAATAGGAACTTGTGGTGGTGGATTTTTTTTAATGATATGAGGGAGGGTTTTGATATTTATAGGAAACAGTAGCATAGGAATCGCATCAAAACGATGCCGGGGGGGCAAGCTCAGGTGGTGCGGCCATGGGGTGGCCACGCAGATCGAGCCTATTCGTGTTGCCTCACAGAGCTTCTAGCACTCCTATTGTCCCATAAAAATCATGGTAAATCGGCATTTAATTTTGACCTCCATAGGTAATGATTTTCTGTGAAACCAAAAACATGCAGAAAACAGGAACTCACACTAGGTAGTAGATTAATAAGTCAGTCCATAAATATAATATAATATAAGATAACGGTGCACCAAAACCACATATAAACGATGAAAATATAACATGAATACTTCATAAATTATAGAAACGTTGGAGACATATTATGTGTCTCTTGAGTTTACTATTTTTGTATAACGTACTACTTGTTTTGTGATGATCAAAAAAGTCAAAAGTAGCAACATTGTCGGCACTTTGTGTTTAGTTTCAATGCTGGTTACTAGCATTCATATATTGTTTATTTGTTCTACTACCTACATCTCTACTATAGCAAGTGAACTAGAACTTCCCTTGTCAATGATGTTGTTTGCTAGCATTCCCCCTTGACAGTTTATGAAGTTGAGGTACTAACAACAACTCCCTTCATAAAGAAATATACACTACTACGGGATGGTCCAAACACGCTACATCAATCAGAGACCCTTCGATGAAACTGTGTGCGATCCATCAATCGCAAATGGTATAGTTCAAGCTCCGCTTCCAATGATGAAAACTATGCGCGATGAAGGAACGAGCACATACGGTTCAAAAAAAGCTGCGTGTTTGATGCGATGCATACAGTTTGTTCTTATGAACTGGTTGTGATTATGGAAGATAACAGAAATGGTTAATAACTATATACGTGTGCATAGTGTGGCATACAGTTCACTCAGAGAAAATGTTTGCACTGATCCAGCAGAACACAAACGAGTTAGCCTAAGAAGGCGTTTGTGATACCCGACAAATAATACATTCATGAAAATTGTGTGTTAAGACCAATAATAACCCAAATGATTCATCTTGACAACCGTGTGTATTTTGGGTACCCGGAAAATAGTTCATTCATTAGACATGTGTGGGAAGACCAATAATAACCCAAACGATTCATCCTGACAACCTATGTGCTAATAATTGTATGAGATGTGATTTGCTCTATTTGCACAACATCTATATGCTCTGTATACATAACACCAACATTATTGTTGCATAACCAACTTGAACATACAGTTCCATAAGTGACTACACAACACATGTACATTCCTCAATATAAATTTACAAGAAGTAGACGATCACCAAATCATATTGTTCTTGCGATGACGGTTGCCAACATTGCTCTGCTATCGGCTATCCCTCGCCGTTTGCAAGAAGGAGACACTTCCTCATGTCAATGATCCTCCTGTGCATCTTGTAGCTGGTATACGCGTCCTTGGTCACGTACACCTAACAGAGAACAACAAAATAAAATGGCGCTCCAAGAAAAACTCATATTATGTGACAAATAAAAATATAGCTCCAAGTAAGATATACCGATAGTGTTGAAGACGAAAGAGGGGATGCCTTCCGGGGCATCCCCAAGATTAGGTGCTTGAGTCTTCCTTGGATATTACCTTGGTGGTGCCTTGGGAATCCCCAATCTTAGGTTTTTGTCACTCCATATTCTCCCCATATCGGTGTCTCACCCAAAACATGAAAACTTCAATCACACAAAACTTAACGGAACTTCGTGAGAAGGGTTAATGTAATATAGATAGATCATTAACTTAGGTACTGTCAAGACAAGATTAATAATTGTTCACACATGATACCTAATGCATTCTAACATTCTCATAATTTAGACCACTAAATGTAAGCTATGGAAACACTAAAACAACCAAACTATGCATGCAAAACGGAATCTGTGAAAAACAGAACAGTCTATGAAGATCTGTAGTATAGCCATACTTCCATGTGTCTAAAAATGCTGAAACATTAAGAAAACATGAATAATTCTTATATCAAGATTTTGTAAAAATTTCAGATCATTATCACGCTCTAGTGAAAAATGAATATTCATGTACTAGAGGCAAAAGTTTCTTTTTTGGTTCAACATCAATTCTACTCATCTTGTGATTCATCCCAAAGGCTTTACTTGGCACTTTATTGAAATAAAAGACACAAAACATTATTACTACAGTAGCTTAATCATGTGAAAACTCAAAAACATAAAGTAAAAGTGTTGGGTTGTCTCCCAACAAGCGCTTTTCTTTCATGCCTTTTAGCTAGGCATGATTGTTTCAATGATGCTCACGTATGAATAGTGTTTGAAACATGTAACAGAGCATCATGAATGTCAATACAAGGATATTTAAGTCTAACCCAATTCCTTTGCATAGGGATTTTGTGAGCAAACAATTTATGGGAACAACAATCATCTAGCATAGGAAGGCAAAACAAGTGCAACTTCAAAATTTGAACACATAGGGAGGAAACTTGATATTATTGCAATTACTACAAGCATATGTTCCTCCCTCATAATAGTTTTCAGTAGCATCATGAAGGAATTCCACAATATAACCAGCACATAAAGCATTATCTTCATGATCCACAAGCATAGAAATTTTGTCACTCTCCACATAAGCAATTTTGTTTTCATTCATAATAGTGGGAGCAAACTCAACAAAATAACTATCATGAGATACTTGATTGACATAACCACATTGAATATTAAAATCAGGATGAAAAGTTTCATGGTTACTATCACTCTTTATAGCATACATGTCATCATCATAATCATCATAGATAGTAGGCATGTCATTATCATAACAAATTTTCTCATCAAAACTTGGGGGGCTAAAAATATCATCTTCATCAAACATAGCATCCCCAAGCTTGTGGGTTTGCATATCATTAGCATCATGGATATTCAGAGAATTCATACTAGCAGTATTGCAATCATGCTCATCATTCAAGGAATTCTCATTAAGTACTTTCATAAATTCTTCCTCTACCAATTGAGCACAATTTTCTGACATTTTCACGAAAGACATTAAAGAGACGAAACAATTGATGCAACCTAAACTCCATCTTTTGTAGTTTTCTTTTATAATACCAAACTAGTGAAAAACAAGAAACTAAAAGATTTGATTGCAAGATCTAAAGATATACCTTCAAGCACTCACCTCCCCGACAGCGGCGCTAGAAAAGAGCTTGATGTCTACTACGCAACCTTCTTCTTGTAGACTCGTGTTGGGCCTCCAAGCGCAGAATTTTGTAGGATAGTGCCAAATTTCCCTCAAGTGGATGACCTAAGGTTTATCAATCTGTGGGAGGCATAGGATGAAGATGGTATCTCTCAAACAACCCTGCAACCAAATAACAAATAGTCTCTTGTGTCCCCAACACACCCAATACAATGGTAAATAGTATAGGTGCACTAGTTCGGCAAAGAGCTGGTGATACAAGTGTAATATGGATGGTAGATATAGGTTTTTGTAATCTGAAAATATAAAAATACCAAGGTAACTAATAAAAAAAGTGAGAAAAAACGGTATTGCAATGCTTAGAAACAAGGACTAGGGTTCATACTTTCACTAGTGCAAGTTCTCTCGACAATACTAACATAGTTGAATCATATGTAAATCCCTCAAGTGCGACAAAAAGTTCACTCCAAAGTCACAAATAGCAGAGAACAAACGAAGAAATTATTGTAGGGTACGAAACCACCTCAAAGTTATGTTTTCCGATGAATCTTATGAGCTATCCCTATAAGTGTCACGAACAGCCCTAGATTTCTTACTAAAATAACACTTTAAGATACACATCAATCAAAACCCTAATGTCACCTAGATACTCCAATGTCACCATTGATTATACGATATGCATCACACAATTTCGGATTCATCATGTTCAATCCAACACAAAGAGCTTCAAAGAGTGTCCTGGAGTTTCTACTGGAGATTCAAGACGAAAACATGTGCAAACCCCTATGCATAGATTCCTAAGGTCATGGAACCCGCAAGTTGATTACCAAAACATACATCAAGTGGAACAATAGAACATCCCATTGACACCATGGATATCCCATCGCAAGACATACATCAAGTGTTCTCAAATCCTTAAAGACTCAATCCGATAAGAAAACTTCAAAAGGGAAACTCAATTCATCCCAAGAAGATAGAGAGGGGAAAACTCCATATGATTCATCTATATCAATAAAGCTCGCGATACATCAAGATTGTGCCATCTCAAGAACATGAGAGAGAGATATCCAACACATAGCTACTGGTACATACCCTCAGCCCCGAGGGTGGACTACTCCCTCCTCGTCATGGAGACCGCCGGGATGATGTAGGTGGCCTCTGGTGATGGTTTCCCCCTCCGGTAGGATGCCGGAACGGGATCCTGTTTGGTTTTTCATGGCTACAGAGGCTTGCGGAGGCGGAACTCTCGATCTAGGTTTCTTTCTGGAGGTTTCAGGATTTATAGGAGTACTTGGCATTTGAATCACATCAAGGAGACTCCCGAGGGGGCCACAAGCCAGGGGGCGCTCCCTAGGGGGGTGGCTTGTGGCTGCCTCAGGACTCCTCTCCGGTATCTTTTTGCTCCAGTATTTTTATACTTTCCAAAAATATTCTCCATAAATTTTCAGCCCATTCTGAGAAATTTTATTTCTGCACAAAAAACGACACCATGGTAGTTCTACTGAAAACAGCGTAAGTCCGAGTTAGTTCTAATAAAATCATACCAAAATCATATAAAATTATTTTACACATGGCATAAATTATAGATACATTGGAGATGTATCAGTATGGCGTGATCGAAAGGTGGATGAGACGAAGGTAAATGGTCGCATCAACCGCATGCCAGTTTTTGCAGCTCTTAACTACATGGTGGGGCCGGGAGCAGCACAACCGCTTGCATATGGCTCCCTGAATGTGCCTAATCATTCGTGTGTGGATGCTAGCAGAGCAGCCGGGCGTGCAAAGATGCGAGCACAGGGCACCGAGGCCGCATCAACCGCCTCATGCGTACATTCATTCGTGATGGTGCATATAGAATGAACGTTTTCTTTGTAATAAAATGCAAAAGGTTGTTTATTATTAACCGTCTGCATACTTGTCATTTATCCCACCTTCGTCCGGTCTTTTGACTGTGTTGCTGCATGAGGATTCTAGTGCACGCTTTGGGAGCGCACAAGTTTCCCGCCCAGCGCGCCAAAATGCCCCAAACGCCCAATGTTTCGGGAGTGCACAACGTTTCTTTTGGGATTCCCGTTCCCGCGCAACCGCATAGGAATGTGTGCAAGCTTCCTGTTCCCGCACATAATGCGCACAATCTTCCCCCCGGCTCTCCTTGGCCACCTGCTTTATAAAACCTCATGGCTGGCCTCTCCACATCACATTCACCTCCTCCCTACCCATAGCTTCCCAAGTTTGCTTCTCCCCCAATCGCCAATCGCATATGTCCGTCATCGTCACTCCGCCACCCCGCCAGAGGGAAGCTCTAGTTGGGAGGCTGCACCACATCGGCGGCATAGTACCCGCAAGCATGTAGTGCGTGTGGCGTCCTTGTTGGCTATGCGCACGGCACCCACCACATGCTCCTCAACATTCGCCCGAAGGCAGCTGCTGCCGGCGACTGTCGTCGCCCCCACCCCATCATCGGTCGCCGTTTTTGCCACCATGCCAGCTGCATCCTTTGCGCCATCACACCAGCGTTTTCCTTGGAAGTCACCCAACGGTCAACCGACGGGGTCATCACCCGCTCCGCCACCGCGGCCCAAAGACGGGAGGAGGAGGCTACCTCCGAAGCAAAGCCGCTTGGATTTTGTGTAAGTGGCCTAGCACGCTACATCAACTTCCTACATGAGGAGGAGGAGCACCAGGTTGATCGTGCACAGAGGCTCACTGCTATCGTAGCCATAGTAGACGTCGCATCTATGGCGCGGAATGAGGAGATCTATGCCGAGCCCTGCCTCTTCGAGGAGGCGCGTTAGGAGCGGTGGAGGGCAACAGTGATAGCCGACGAATTCGACTCTGCCAGCTCGTTGGTAGGCTTCTCCTCCTCAGACTCTTATTGAACGTGCTCGGCAGAGGAGAAGCCTGCTGGTAGTAGCACGAAGCCCCTCCAGAGTAGTATTTAGGAGGTATTTTGTTCAGTTCATCTAACTATAGATGTGGTTGAACTGTACAATGTACTTTAAATTAGCTAGTATATATAGTTGAACTAGCTATTTCAGTACGTGGTTAGCAACAAATGGGGAAAAGTTTGTTTGATTCAGCTATCGAGTTGAACTATTTTGTACAAAGACCAATGCTTGATCTATGAATGAAATCTATGTTTACTGAATTTGAGTTGCAAAATTGCACCGTAATAGTGATTTTGTTCCTTCAAATTTGGACAAATCTCAGTGTTTCTAATTTGACAAATGGAAATTTACCCAATATGACAGATTCGGATTTTACCTGACTCCTACTACGAATGCATGGATCGGTGCTTGCATGGGGTTCTTAGTGTATTAGATGTCTTAGCAAGTCAAGTCCACAATGCAATGTTGCTAAGGTCCCTTCATTTAATGATTTTGCAACTAAACTCTTGCATGAATTGGTGAGTTTCCTTCATTTATGTGTGTTGCTAAGGTTCACGCGCCTGTCATTGTTTCTTCATGTGGTAACCGAACTCATATCTCTCCTTAATTACCTTCCCACATCACATATTTTGCATCCATGGAAACCTCAGCAGTTAGCAACGGTAGAAGTTATAGCATGGGGAAGGGCACACGGGTCATCATTCACAACCGTCTGTGATGACACAATGAAAAAATTCCTTCATGCCAGATTTTTGCTTGGATTAGTAGAGAAGGAACAATTGCCCTTGATTTTCATATGGTATTGAGTCTAAAACATCTTTGACGACTGGCAAAGGACACGCCACCCCGATGAATATGCACAGCACACTGCTCGCACGTCACTCGTATACTCAAACACCTGTTAGTATGCTACCTCCTTGCCAATACAAATAGTGACACGTGGCCCGCACATAAGGTCTGTAGAACGTCCATGAATTATAAATAATACGCCCGTTTGCGATGGTAGCATGACAGATTTTTGTTCCAAAATGCCTTTGTTGGCTATTAATAATGATTTCTCTTTCTCTCAAAGTGGACACTAAAAATAGCACAACATATTTATGGTTTATATGATGATACCATGCCCAACATAGACCTTGTGATTGCAGTTCATATTTGAATTGTGTACATTAAATGCACATAAGACTCAATTAATGTATAAAAAGCAATACAACCATTAATAATTTAATATGTTTGAAGTACACACCTATTGCTTTATGTTGTTTCTAGGAAACAATTAGGGAGAGAAGAGAAATCGGATGTCCCTTTTCACCCGCATATATGGCATGCATATATATGTTCCCTAACGGAACCATGGGATGTAGCTTATTGTTGTATGAGAACCTCAAGTTTGTAAGAGGCTTGTTACAAAACATGGACAACTTGGTATTTTTTTACCACAGCATATGTGTGCCTTCACATGACACCATTCCAAGTTTCATGAATTTCTGATAGAGTTTTCGATTTACGAGAATTTGGAAACCAAGTTTCTCGATGTTTGTGGCAGAGCCAACATGCTTAGATGTTTGAAATTTGTTCTCATTTCTTGCATATGATTTTTCAACCGATTTGGACGCCCCGGACCTTGTGATTGTAGATCCAATTTGAAATATGCACATTAAATAATGCACTGAAAACTGAGCACATTTATAAGCCAGATGATCCCTTCATTTTAATCATATTTTTACACTTCGCACGTACATATGTCTATGTTGTTTATATAAAGAAAATCAAGGAGAGAAGAGGCATGAGATGTATTTTCACCTGCATATGTGGCATGTATATATATATATATATAATGTTCCCTATTGAAACCACAATGCTTATTGTGAGGAGCTGCGATTTGTAAGGTGATTGTGCAAGAACATTTCCGATTTGGATATTTTTTTACCACGACATGTATGTCCCCTTGTCACGACACCATGCCAAGTTTCATTAATTTCTGACAAGTTTGGATTTATGGTAATTTGAAAGCCAAGCATCTCAATGTTTGTAGCTGAGCAAATAGTCAATGAGATGTTAGAAATCAATTCCCATTTCTTACATGGGACCTAATTAAACATGCAACCATGGAAAGACATATATTTTTTCAACCTATTTTTCATGTGTTGGACCTTGTGATTGTAGTTCAAATTTCAATTATGCACATTAAACGACTATAAAACTCAATTAATGTGCTAAACAGGTCTCACAAACCCTGGAATAAATCCACAATTTAGCATGACTGTCAGAAAGTTGCTCTATGAGTGACTCTAGAAATAAATGCAGGCAAGAGACAACGGGTGTTGTTTCGCACATAAAATGTGCACTTTCCCTATTGGAACACCCGACTTTCTTGTGAGAACCATCGGTTTGTAAGAGGCTTGGTGCCAAAACTTGTCCAAAATTGGGCAAATTTTTTACCACAACACACACAACAGGGAAATTGATGGCACCATGCCCAAATTTCATGAACTTTTGTCAAGGTTTGCATTTACATGAATTTAGAAAGTAAGTTTCCAGATGTTTTCGGTTGAGCCAAGATGATGATATGTTTGAAATTCATTCCCATTTATTGTGTGGGACCTAAACATCCAGGGAAACACATATGGTTTTTTGACATATTTTCATGAGCTGGACCGTGCAGTCATTGTAGTTCAAATTTGAATGATGCACATTGAATGCCTACAAAACTCAATTAATGTACTTAAAAGGCCAGAAAACTCTGTAAGATTCCATTGTTTCGCACTACACATTCACGTTACTATATGGAGACTCTAGAAATAAATTCAAGGCGAGAACCGACATCGGATGTTGTTTCGCACATAAAGTGTCAACTGTTCCTACCAAAACCACATGACTTCTTGTGAGAATCTTCGGTTTGTAAGAGGTTTCTGCCAAATCTTGTCCCGAACTAGGCATTGTTTTTACCACAACACACATGTGCCATGACATCACACCATGCCAAGTTTCATGAATTTCTCATGATATTTGGATTTACTGGAATTTGAAAACATGGCTTCTCAAAGTCTACGGCCGAGCCAAAATACCGCGATGATTGGAATTCATGTAATTTCCATTTCTTGCATGGGACCAAAACATGTATCCAGTGAAAAATAGTTGATTTTCAACCCATTCAGGTGCCCTCTAGTATGTGATTAATAAAGTGCAGTTCAAATTTGAACTATGCAGATGAAATGTCTAAAAAAATCTTTAAATGTTTTAAAGGGCCTAAACATCCCTAAATTATTCCATATTTAACACACAGTCCTATAGTTGCAAGTTCACTATAGATAAATGTTTGCCATCCAAACACCTTCAATTTCCAATGTAACTTCATTTTTCGTCTCAAAGCAGTTTGAAAATGAAATACATCGCAAACAGTTCTTGATCATGAAACGTGTGTGATGTGGTATCAAAATATCTTGTGACAATCCTCATATATGGCTTAGGCCAGAAGCTTTAGTCCACTGTGCTATTCAAGCATCGCCGGCGAAAGATGAGGACTTGGATCCACGTCGTGGGAGCAACTTCGGTGACCCACTCCAGCCCGAGTGCAGCTGCATCATCCATGAACGCGCTCATGACATCCTTGAGCACGGACACACTCTTCGATAGGGCAACTCCTAGCGCCGAAAGGGTGGCTACTACATCTGAGATGGCGGCAGCAACATCCGCGACCGGGATAGCAAATGGCGAGAACGGCACAACAGCTATCGATTCCTCGGCGGCCGCTGTAGCCCTAATGGTGGATGCCCATGCCTATGTAGATGCCACCCACTCCCAAGTCATGGCACTCACCGCACAAATAGCAGTGGCCTTCTCCGACAATGGTCGGCAACCACGTCCGAAGAGTTGATAATCGCCGAGAGTGCTCGGACATCCGTCCGTTCATCGGTAGCCTCCCTTGCCAAGACGGAGGTCGTCATGCCTGGACCGCGGCCGCCCATGCCAAACTCGTGGAGGCCTTTTCCAAAGAGATGGAGGACACGAACGGCGAGGTACTTGTAGAGTCTATGGTGATGGATGCCATGGAGTCCCTTCCCCTGGAGGTCGTCGAGCACGAGTTGGTCATGGAGGATGCGGCAGAGATCGGTGAGTGTCAGGTAGAAGATTAGTCATTGTTTAGAGCGTTGGCCTTTTGTTAGAGTAATGGTTAGGTCAACTAGATCTATTTCATTGCTCGATTAAGTAAGTGTGTGTTGTGGTGTAGTCTCTTTTGTGCAGTACCAAAATTAGCAATTGATGTTAAATTATGCGACGACATGGATGACCACTGTAACCAGGGAAATTCGGACAAAAGTTTGTCGTCATATCCCCATTCTATCTTCCAATTGAAAATGAAATTAAAGTTCATCACACATACTTTTTTCAAATGAACCATGTGCAATGTAGTACCAATTTTACGTCTGAATCTTGCAGACAAACATTTGCACGTCCAAGTTCATGACACGCGGGGTATATCACAGGCTTCGTTTGTGATGTGTTGATATCAAGAACTATTCTAAAAAAATGCATGTTCAAGTTCATCAGAGACGGTGTACAAACCAGGCTTCGTTTGTGATGTTTTGATATCGCACATGGTTCCGAATAAGGGACTGTGTCCCATGGTGCTTTCCGCGCCAGTTTTTTGCTACACCAAATGAAAATTTTGGGCTGCGGCAGAAATATATACCTCCCTCGCCCCCCGGTACCAATCAAAAGCCACATTTCCCCCTTTTCCTCTACCTTTCCTAGTTCAAACATTCATTGCTTGCTTGCAGCGCCACCTCCTTGCCGGCGATGCTCCTTCCTGCTGCTCAGCCTTGTCCATCTTGTCAGGTAATCGACACCTCCCCAATACCCCCTCACCCCATCCTCCTCCATCACACATGGCCCGACCATCAGCGCGACACCTTCCACCAAAATCACCGCCCCATCCTCCAAATAATCGCCATCGAAATGCATGGTGCATGCAGTATAGCCAGGATCTCAAAGAGCATTTGGCTGCGGAGAAGCAAATCACGGTTTCACGTGTAGATGAGGCACCTATGGATTCCATGTGAGCCGACCCCCAGATCTTGGAGGAGCACCTCGTCGTCGAGGCCACCGACGATGCCGCATGCACTAACGCTGCCACGCGGTTGGCTACTATAAACAACAACTCGTGGTCTTTTCTCGAGGGCACCGCCGGTGCATTCAACGAAGACTTCATTGTGTTTTCTTAGCGTTCCCATGCTTACCTCAACTCCAGAGCTGGCATGTTGATGTCGGGGCAGTATTAGGCCACTCACCACTACGAGGGGTGCACCCACGGTGTGGAGGCCTCGCCCTCTTCCAAGTTGACAGAGCCCATCATCATCGATATCTCTGGCGATGAGGAATAGCTTGTTTTTCTTAGCTTTATCACTTAGGACCTATGTTCACCTAGCTACGTCGGTGAAACACGTTTCGTTTAGCTGTTGCATGTGCCGCTACTGCCTTTCATTTAGTAATTCTAGTGAAATGCCCAATGTAATGCTACTGCAACCTGACCTTCTAGTATGTTCTATTGTGCAATGTGGTGCTTAGTTAATTGTTTCATTCATTTTTTGTGGTGATCATTTAACTATTAAATTTAATTCTGAAATGTGATGTACAATTGCCAAATATCGCTTGTAACCTGATCAATATTTGTCTTAAATATGTTGCAGGGGGAAACGATGAGGGACACTGAAGTTTACCATCAAGGATTGCACATCCATGGTCGTTTGGCTATTATCACATTATTGTGCAATTGTAGAAACCAATGTAATATGAATGTTTTTATTAATAATTTGTTCTTGCACATGTAGGTCCTGCCGTAAGAGGTTTAGACCCATTGTTCAACCCTTTTTGTATCTGGGGAAATGAGGTGTCCTTGGATATCAGTCAAATCAAGAAACTCGGAAAGATTGTTCAGATAAAGAAACTAGCTACGAAAAACAACAAGATGTTTGTCCGCACAATGAAAAAGACATCAGTCAATTATAGGATGGTATCATCTCTTTCACCTTGTCGTTTTCCCTTTGTGCCATTTCAAATTTTAGAAAAGATATTTATGTGTATGTTTGATTTTAGTCCTTCTCAAGGCAGTTCATCGATGATTACATCTCAAACCACATGTATGTACAATAGGTGATGAAGGTATTCATACAACACCCATGGTATAATCTTGATGTCTTCCTTAAGAGGACGAAGGATGGGCGGGTAATCATCCACGGGCACAGGCCTAAAGTTGCTAGGACCTTCAGCATCATTGAAGGATCAGTATTCGCCTTCCGATTTAATAGTTTTCTGGATGAGATTCATCTGTCTATTTCTCATCTATGATGATACTTAATTTCCAAAGGTTTTACATGTTGCATTTGAAAATTTGTCTTATTGTGCAATTGGGTAGCTAGGCAGTATATGCCTATATGAGGTTGTTCCTGATGTAATTCAATTATGAAATCCTGGTTGCCGTACTATGAATAAGAAATATATTATGTGGTTGATATGAAATGTTAATTTAGATTACTAAATGGATTACAAGTAACTGATCAATCATGCTGATTATTGGGGTTCCCATTGCAGACGGTTTCTAACACAACACCATGGGCGATGATCTGAACAAACTCACACGGTTTCTAGAAAGTTGGCATGTTGGATCGTTGAGCAATCACACACGAATTCCGGTCAACAACTGTGTGCGTTAGGACACCCAATCACAAACGTTTTCACATAGCTAGTGTGTGTGATGGGAAGCTCAATGCCAAACAGTTTCTTCTAGACACCGTGAGTGATTTTTTGAGTAACGCAAACGACAAAATTATAACTATCATGTGTGATGAACACACCTATCACAAGCGATGTAATGCAGAAAATTGTGTGTGATCTACAATACGAACGGAAATGTACCCTTGGGATTCGTTGTGTGGGATGCTAAGTCATCTCACATGTCTTCCCCAATATGTCTGTTTGTGATGGTCCTTCCAATCGCAAACGATATATTTTTGTCCATCGTGTGCGACCTGGTGCAGGCATTGCCAACGGGTTTTGCCTGTCATGTGTGATAGTCCCCCCCTATCGCCCACACATGCAAGGCGACGGTTTAAGACTACGTCACGAAAAGGGGTTAAAAACCATTTGTATAGCACGCGGATGCACTAGTGATAAGACTTTTCAAATCACTAAGTAAGTGATATAAAAATCTTTGTAGAGGGGGTACAATTGTACCTACTTTTGAAGCATTTTTAACAAGTTTAGTGGCATGATATTTTGAGTTAACCCAAATTCTGGACCACTTGAACAAAAATTCATAGTTGAGTTCACATCTAAAAAAAGCAGGATGTCTCATAGAAAACAATAATAAAAAGGATATAGTGTATCTTCTCTATTGTACATTTGTCCCTATTGATTGTTGACTTGCATTTCCTTTTGGACCAAGATGCCATTCGGAAGATGCACAACATTTTAACATAGTTTATTCTTCCTTTTTTCTCCAATGTTTAGGTTCATCTCTAAAAGAAAAGTCATAGAAAAAGTAGATGAATGCATTTTAGCATTCGCTCTTCCTCTCTTCCTTGTAAACTGCATATTTGATATAGTTGAACTGATTATATGAGTTGCTTGGATATTTTACTTTATGATTCTTTTTTATGGTAGGGAACATTGTATGTTGGGTTGAATGTATATTTTATAAACTATACATGAATTGGGTGTATGAACTACAAAATGTGATCAATATATTTGATGTGGTGTGTATGTCTATATAATAATATGTGTTGCAAAACACTGCCATGAACAAGATATATTACATTTATTGTAATGTCCATAGTAGAATACATGCAGTATTGTAATGCCTAAAATTACTAGTAGTGGTGGGCAGAACAAAGGACCTGCCACTAGTAAATGCTACTATTAGTGGTGGGTAACAAGGGTAGTAGTGGTGGGAAGGTGTTATGCCACTGGTAACTAATAGTGGTGTGTTACAAATGGAAGGTGGCCAATGGCAGGACTGCCTGGCACAAAAGTCCACCATTGATGCCCATTTGACGCCTGCCACTTCTGGCTATTCCTGTAGTACTATATGCACCAAGTCTTGGAAAATATTCCCTCTATATGCCATGGCTTACCTTGACGTGGCCCGCTGGTGAGTTGACATGGGGTCCTTGGCCCGACCTATATGGGTGGGAGATGACATGGTGAGTGGCCCATAATCTAGGACAGTACCACTCCTCCCGAAGTCGAATGATCCACTCCAGTCTTGATTTGTTGGTGAAGATAATCAACCTATGCAAGAGAAACTTCCTACGCGGCTCGCTTGATGGGATGAAGTCCTGCGCACTACTTGTAAATTTCACGAGCTCAGTCTTGTTAGTCAGGTCGGACTGGTCTGTTCGGCTGGTCAAGTTGAATCATGTATTAGGCTTGAATGCTGCTCAATGTGACATTCTAGCTTGCATTGTGTCCCCACATAGTGCACGTCCCATCACTCAATGATGAGGGCCTTAATTCCTGCTGCATTAAATGCCAAGTCCTCGATCCACACACACACTTTAAACGACATTAATAGGGACGCAAACTGATTGGTTGTCATGTGGGGGAGATATGTTGCCATCGTTCCCCTTCCTATGTGTCTATAAGAGATATAGGGAATAGACGAAGAGGTTCTTTATGCAGTCCATCTCCCATGTCTTGTTCTTCCTAACACCACTGCTCCCATTGTGTTGCTTGATACATGCATTTTGCATCACAGTTTTAGATGCTCGCTATTTTTATGCCTTTTCAACCATATTTGCACCAATTTAATCGTAGTTTATCTTAAAATGTAGATAATTCAAAAATTACTTCCTGGAGAGGTTGTCGGCTGGATAATGGACCATTCTGAAGAAATTACATTGCTAGAGCTCCAAAAATTGTTCCCAAAGTTTTGGACCAAAAATACAAGGAGCCAGAAGGAGGCAGCAGGGTAGGGTCCAAGGCGCCCCACCTTGAGGTGCCTATATGGGGACACATAGGTCCCACACGAGTCCGTGGTGACCTCCCAGGCCTTTTTAGGTCCATCTCGATGAGATTTGTCCATATAGTTCAAACTATACCCAACAATGTATCCGAGATAAAAGTTTGTAGATAAAAATTATGGTGTGAAGGGAGATGATGGAGATGATAGTGCTAGTGAAGATGTTGATGGATATGATGATCCCATCTATGATTGGAGTGTTGGTGATGATGGTTTCCCATTGCCCCTCCTAGAGGAATCGATCTTGACAGAATCAGCCTGTTCGAGGGCAAAAGTGCTCCACCTCGGTTTTGCCTTAGAACCGTGGAGAAAAGTCCCATAGAAAAATCCATGAACATGTGATGTCATAAGTGAATTAATAACCAAAGTGCGTTGAGAGTCGTTATCCAAGGACTCCATGCGGCACCATCATGTGGCCATGGAGCTCTTATCTTTCACTTCCTTCTTTTTGGCTCATGTTGGGTTTTAATTGCTTCGTGTCTTCCTTTAAGGGGGTGCGTGGGGCCCTATGGCTCCTTACTGGCCCCTTTTCTCGCATATGACTCCTTTTATTTAAAAAATATTCATTATTTTAGCCAATTGGAGTTGTCCGGTCTTTTCTAGCAGCCAGAAAAATACATTTTCTTTTGTTATTGGTTTGCTCATGTTTTGCAATTGTCCAACATTTTCCTAAGAACTTCTCTCTCTGCGTATTACACGAACATTGAAGGTAAAATGCATTAGAATTGAGAAATCATTTGCAAAATATCTTTGATGATGAGTAAATTATAATATGAAATATTCTCACAAAATGGACATATCATCTCCCTCAAGCTTAGATCTCGCTTGTCCACAAGAGAAACCCAACCTTAGTAAACATGACCATAAGTTCATGAAGTGAGAAGTCGATAATAAAGTATAAATAATGACATGACTACTTACTGTCATGATCAACACCGTAAAAAACAACCCATTCTTAGGAAAAAAATTATGAGGAGGCCATGCCACCTTTACGTGGAAAAGTTTAACCCATAAAAGTTTCTTGATCATAACAAACCATGTTATCAATCATTAAAAAATCATATTCCTTTTATTATTCTAGAAGATTTTATGTCATAGTTGGTTGATCAACAAATATCACGTTGATTCATCTTTTAGTCTTTGCATAATTATCTAGCACCCACACACAATTGTTTAGAACAAAGACATTTCAACAGGACGCGTAAGAAGATTTAACTTACTTATCTAAGGGATAATGTCAACAATAATGAGTACACATAATTATGTACATCAATAGTTTATATGTAATGGATATTATTCCACAATGTAGTATTTACTTTAAAGATTGGTAGGAAACAGGAATTGAGTCAGCATAAAAGTAAGTAGATAGACCCCTCACAGAGGTTGTCATGCGCCTTTGAAGTTTTGGTTACATAAGAGTTTACTAGAAAGGAACCTCACTTTGCATTGCCCCTTATGATGGCACCCATTTGCATTATTATTATGTTTTTACACTCATGACAAGTTTGTATAAATCTTTGAGCCCCTTTCAATAAAAAACTTACACTGTAATTGAACGACAATTTTTATGCGTGCACCGATGACAACTTACTAGGAAGGTCTTTCTCAACTCATAGGTGGGTATAGTGGACACTTGTGGAAAGAAGTTGGGCTCGGGGTTTTTAGACACACAAGCAATATTTTCTCTTAATACCAATGTGTGGCCAGCAAAGGATTAAATAAACAATACATGTTGTAGGATCCATAACAAAATAAATAGAAAGATGCATAACGATGCATTCATTAGGTTGTCTTCCTTATCAAGAAAAATATACTTTAACCTGACTTAATTTTTTCATAAAAGATGTTCAAGATAATATATTTGCACGTGACACCTCTCTTCCGTGTACTAAGTTTCATTAAATTGCTTAGGTGACCAATGCTTGTCTGTTAATTGTTAATAGCTTTTATTTGTTATAACCATTATGTAAAGTCATGACCTTCCACATGATAATTATATAAGAGTGAATTGTTGTGTTGGGATATATAATAATGAAAAAGCAAAAGGAAGTCTCGTGATATCTCTTTATTATATAACGTCACACCAAGAGATACATTGATAATTGCTCTGAAGGAGTAGATAGAACATATTGCAAGCCATTGTACCAAACTATAATTTCTCTAATCAAGATATAACCTAAGGGATTGAGTTAAAAAGCAAGATAATAACGATGTAAAAGAATGTCGTGTCACCTCCTATGAGTTGGATGCCATTATCCATGTACTTAATTTTGATACTTTTGTGGTGATGGAGGTATGTTGAAGCAGATCCGCTCGAGAACACAGTTTTTCAATATTCAACTTTCCGTTCTCCTCCCTGAGTTCCTTGATAAGATCAAAAATTCCATTTGATACCCTACATGCTTCAACAAGGTTTTGTAGAATATCTTGAGGAATACGAGATGGTGTAGCTGCACAGAATTAGGAATATGTCACATCCCTAGTTAGCATTGCTCTGTGATAGCATGTGTGTGTGCATCATGTTTTAATTTTGCATCAATATGAAATGGGGATCAACAGAAACCCTAAGACCTCACCTGAATAAACCAATTTAAATGTTGTGAATTTTCAACAAATCCAAAATGCCCATCAAAAATGCCCCCAATGTCTAATAATTATTGGCAACAATATATCAGGGGACAGTTTAATTTCAAAACATCTATAGCATTTTAAAAATAAATAATAATGCTACTAAAATTGCTAAATAAAGCATTACAAATATTTTACTTGTTCAAACTTTTGTGCAGGTTTGAAATATTCAAACTATGCTTGCAAAATATTTCAATATATTTTGAAATAGGTTTGGAGGCCCTACCAAAAATAAAACAAATGTGAGAAATTGAAAAAGAAAATAGAAATGAGAAAAGAGAGAGAGAGAGAGAGAGTACCTGAGGCCCAGCTGCAGGCCGGCCCACCTAGCACATCCGGGTCGTCGTCCTCCTGGCGGCAAGGAGACCGGGCGTGTGGCCGCCGCGCGCTCGCGCCGAAGCTGCCACGTCGGCAGCTGCCTGCCTGCCCTACCCCCGTCACGCTGGCGTCGGGGATAAGCCCTAGGAGATGTCCAGATTGCCCTCTCTTCCCCATTCCCCCTCTGTCTCTCATCTCCCCTTAGTCTGCCTTGGCTGCCGCTCCCTCGCTGCCGTAGTCTCGACGCGCCAGCTGCTCCCCCTCGCTTCCGAGGAGCTCCCCAGCTCCGCCCTGACCTGCTGTTGCTCCTCGTCGAGTCAAGCATTGCCCCAAGCCCCCATCGCCGCCATCGCCGTCTTCTTCCTCCTCGGCTCCAACTGCCGCCGCCGCCGATTCGCCGTCCCTAGGCCATCACTGTGCTCCCCGGCGTTGCCGTTCGAACTACCTGTGAGCCCTGCGTCGAACCCCTCTCTTCCCCAGCCATTTCGTGCTCTGGTTCGTCGAGCCTGTGCTCGGCCGAGCTCCAGCAACCGCCGACCTCGTCACCGGACGTGCTCCGGGCCATCCTCGCCGCTGGGATGTGCCCTGTTGGATGTGTGCGAGTGCAGGAACTCGAATGAGCCGCTTCACTGTCATTTTGGTCGCTGAAGGGTGATTCCCGTCCCTCCGCCATCCCTCGCATCGTCGGAGGCTCAACGTCGGCAAGCCCGACCAGTTTGACCATAGGGTTGACCCCCCTGGGTCACTGGCACGTGGGGCCCAGCCCTGGTTAGTTAGGTTAATTAAAAAAATTAATTAAGTTAATGACCCACTGACAGGTGGGCCCAATCTTAATAATTAGTAATTAGCAACTAATTTAATTCCTGTTAGTGCCTCAGTCACTCACCAATGGACCCCGATGGTCAGGTTTGACCTGGCAACGGCCAGCTGACAAGGTGACATCATGCTGATGCAATAACTGATTTTCTAATTTAATTTAATTCTAGAAAATGCTAAAAAATTTAGAAAATCATAGAAAATAATCTGTAACTCAGATTGAAAAAAATTATATATGGCAATTTATCAGAAAAATCCAAGGAATCCAATGGTGCTATTATCTTGCATGATAGGGCAACCTAAATAGGAGAACATTGAAATTTTGCAGTAGGTCAATGTATGGAATATCATATGGAGAACGATTCTGAACCTATATTCAAATCCACTCCATCTAACTCTACTGATAGTTGCATTATCTCATCCAATCATGTTGTCATGTCATGATCATGCATCATATTGCTACACTTGTCATGTATTGATTGCTACTTATCTGTATCGTGGTAGGTCCTACTTCTGAGGATACCCGCGAGTATTCCATTGAAGGACGGTACCTTTCCTATCCCTAGCAAGTCAAGCAAACACATTGATCATTTCGATATCATCCCATTCTCTCGATCCTGCTCTTGTTAATTGCATTAGGACAAATGTTCAATTGTCTGTCATTTGCGATAGTTGAACCCATTCCTCCGCATGAACTGACATTGTCACGGTAAATAGCTAAACCTTGCAACCTAGCATACCTGGTAGATGCTTGAGCCATGATGTGCTTTACTTGCTTTGCTTGCTATGCTTAGAGTTGTGTCAATTCCAATTCATCTCGGTGATGAACTGCAGTGAAACTGTATTGTCCTAATGTGATGAGCTAAATGATGAACCTGATATGGTAAAGGTAGCAATGAGAGTCTATGTAGGAGTACATAGCGGATTGTCTCATTGGGACCATTCTTAGGAACTGAGTACCGTGTTTGTGATCCAAGGCTAGTTACTACCATACATTGAGCTCCGGGCGCTCCAAGCTCTATCGACTTATCAACCGCCTAGTCCTTGGTCCAATAGTTGCAAGTAGTTTCTAGTGTTTATAGCTATGCTGGAGGACATGTGTAGCGCTGACCCTAGGGGTGGGCTACGGCGCAGTAGGTAGTGGCATAGTGTACCAAGGGTCACCCAAATGGTGGGCTTTGGAACCCTGCGCACATCGTTTTGGGCCATAGCGGAAACTTCGGTCGGACTTCCATGCGGGTTCAGTCTCAAATAGACGATAACCTGGACTAGAGGTCTTGTGTGATTGACGGTCGTGGCCAACTGCATAGCTAGTCTTCCGCTTGAAGGTTGCCGAGGTGCCTTTTAAGTGCACATAGCGATAAGTGGCGGACGCGTGTGTGAAGAAGTACACCCCTACAGGGCATGAATCTGTTCGAATAGCCGCGTCCTCAGATATGGACTACTTGGAGAACTTATGTTGTTCATAGATAACTTGATGGTTACTCATAAAAATATCAAGACAAGTGTGAGTACCGTGGATGGCACTCTCGTAGGTGACAGAAGTGAATCTATGGTGGTGTATTGATGTGGTGTTAGTGGACTTGTGTGCGATATCTAAAACTTGAACAAAGAATTAATATGTGTAGTATAGGTTAGCCAAGAGTCAAAGCTGGCATTGCTGCATAAACTCCACCACTCCCCTTGTTGATACATGAGCATGAATAGACTAGGTCTTCTTTAAAGACTTGCTGAGTATGTTTGTACTCGTGTTTGCTTAATAAATGTTGCAGATGAGACTCAGGACCCATCCGATGGGTTCTACCTAGATGTCGACGACGACGAGTAGCTGGTACCTCACCTACGATCCGATATTGGACTCTAGATAGTCAAGCCATGTGCCTTTTTAACCTTTCATATGTCTATACTCACACAGCTTTAAGCTTCCGCTTGATTTGTATGAACTTGCTCGTATGATTTGAGTGTCGGGTAATGTGACCCCTACTTGTATGAACATATTATGCAAGGCTCCTCTGAGCCTCCTAAATAAAAGTTGTGTTGATGAATGGTTATGTTGTGATGCCATAGTTGTATCTATGCATATCGGGCATGTCGTGCGTACATGTGACGTGCAATGGTATGTATGGGATTCGACACCTGGACGTGTGCCTTTAGTAGTACTCTTTACGGAGAACTGACTCTTTGTGCTTCCACCGAGCCTTGGTAGCTTGTTATTGCTCAGGACACATTGATTGACCCGCATGTATCCTTGTTTGCTGTTGTGTCTATCCCTTCGGGGAAATGTCCCACAGTGTAATGGAGTCCCTGTAGCCTGCTACGTCTCGTCTATGTGCAGCGATGACATTTATGTCCCACAGCGTAATGGATTCCTTGTAGCTTGCTATGACTCGACTACACACGCTTGAGGCCAACACCTGTATTGCTGGGTTATGTATGCTTGTCCCTGTACGTATGTGCCACTTGGGTTCTATGACTAGTCATGTCGACCTGGGTTCTCTGTCATTTGAATGCTAGCCACATATTTGCATACGTGAGCCAAAAGACGCAAACGGTCCCGGCCAAGGTAAGGTGGCAGCCATGGAGATTACGGTGCGTGAGGCTGCAAATTGATGTGATGTGTTATAGGATGGATTCTTATGACTTAGGATCGGGGTCCCGATAGTGATGGTATCAGAGCGTGACTGATTGTAGGATTACCAAGCTAAATCGGTCGAACTTGATTCTAGAAATACTTTAGAAATGTAAGGGAATTGATTGTGGAAGGGAACGTAAGGCTCTTTTTACTCCTCTTCCCGAGTCATTCTATTATGAGTCACCCTCTTCTTTTCTATGGGGTTAAGAGCTAGGCTTCTCATATATTTCTTAGGATGACGAGTTACTAACCATGGACTAGTAGCTAGCTTGCTTGGAAGTGAACTCCGGTATTCAAGTCTTGTTCTATGTGACAATCAGTTGGATTAGAAACTTGAGACTAGAAAGTTGAGTGGTTATGCTATCCAATCTTTTGCAGGTTGTCTCAAAATCCTTTTTGAGCAAATGCAGTCGTTATGTTGTCCGATTTCTGCTAGGATCTCTAATGCCTTTGCACTATTCTCTGTTTCAGATGCCCCCTCGTCCTTCTCGTCGGGTGGTCCGTTTGACCAGGTGCATTGATATACCAGGTCACACGGCCATGTTAGTCAGAGTTATGATGGAGACTAGTTACCGTTGGTACCCAGAGTATACAGTGGAGGAACAGTTCCGTGACTTCAACCAGAGCCAGTATCTGTGTACTGTTAGGATATATCCATCATATCCTGGAGTTGCAGATCCACTTCATTAGACTTATGGATTATGCGTTACCATAGATATGACAGTTCAGGAGGCCGTCTACACCATGTTGACTATCAGGAGATCTCATCATGGACTGCTACAGAACACTGAGTTCTGTTATGTTCCAGCAACACTAGGAGGAGAGGATGGTTATCTTAGTGCAGCCTATTATGATCACTCCCATGAGGACCCTAGGCTTCAGGTGACCACCCAGATGTTAGAGAACAGGGATCGTGATGCACGTGCTCTTCACATGGAGCTTTATGCTACATGTGCACGTCTTTGGACAGCCTTGATGTAGCTAGCACCTATCGTGCAGACAGGCTATGGAGATTTGGAGATGCTGAACCCATCACGGACTCATCTGCCAGCTCGCGTAGACTGGCCCGATGTTGGAGGCGTCGCTCCTCTTTGAGGACTATTGTTGCCACCACCCAGGGGACCTAGGACACATTCGTGTCCTTACGGTTTCTAGGGATTGCAGGCCAGGGTGTTCCCAGATCCTCAGGTTCAGCTCTTGGGTCACGAGGGTAACCTATATGAGGTGTTCTATGGCGACACTTGAGTGCGTGTATGTTAGTACTAGTCTAGTAGCAGTTGTATTGCCACAGTCCTGCATGTCTTGTGGGATATGACTAAGGTTTGAGTTGAGTTCCGGAGGTGTAGATAAACAATGTATAGGAAGCTTGTAATGCCTCTGATGAGTTGTATCATCTTTCAGTAGTTTGTACTTCATCTTGGGCTTGTACTGAACTATGTCATGGTGTGTATGAATCATGGTGTTCATATGGCAGATTGTTTATTACCATGTTGTTTAGGTGTTTACCCATGCATGACATGTTGTCCAGTACATTCCTCATCTCATATCTTAGAGTTGATGTCTTCCCTGTCTAAGTTGTGGGTTCATTTTCCTAGTATTGTGTCAACTAGGAATAACCATGTGCCTGCCTTCGAGCAGAGCGAGGGAAGCCAGGCCAGACAATAGAACCTGCCGAAGCCGCCCTCTCTGGCGAAGGTGATGCTTGAAGCTGAGCGGAATAAAAGGGAGGCCAACAGGCTGTTGGAACGTATTGAGCAGAATACAGATCATCCTCCCCGCAATGAGCGCAATGATGGTGTGTCTCTCAATGACTTCATCAAGTTGTGCCCACCCAAGTTCCATCACTCCGTCGACCCACTCGACGCTGATGATTGGCTGACAAGCATGTCCCGCAAAATTCGTGCTGCTAATGTATCTGAGGCCAATAAGGTGATTTTCACCGCATACTTTCTGGAAGGACCCGCCAACCTATGGTGGGAAAATTATGAAGCCATGCGTCCTACTGGCCCCTCAGCATCTTGGGTGGACTTCAGTGAGGCGTTCCATACCCATCACATCCCGAAGGGCTGATGGATCACAAGAGAGAGGTATTTTGTGCCTTTACTCAGGGTAGGCTGACAGTGGATGCATACAGACGTGAGTTCGGCAACATTGCTCGTTATGCACTAGAGGAGGTGTCGACCGACGCCAAGAAACAAGCTAGGTTCCATAAGGGACTTAATCCTGAGCTTCGTCGAGACCTGCGCCTGCATGAGTGTGCTACCTTCGAGGCTCTCGTCAACAAGGCTATCAACGCCGAGACCGGATAGACCGATTATGAGGCAACTAAGAAGCACAACCGTGACTTTAGCTCCCCATCCGGCTCAGGGTCCAACAAACGCTGGGTGTGGGTTTCTAACACTGTTGTGCCACCAAGGTACACCGCGAGGCCATCCTATTAGGCGCCTCGCCCAGCTCAGCCCAACTAGGACATTTGGAGGCCCCGTTGCCAATGTTGCTCCTCGTTCCACCACTGTCGTCTGCTATAGGTGTGGAGAACCAGGGCACTATTCCCGTGAGTGCCCTGAGCACAACGCCAAGCCGGTTGGACGTGGGAAGTCGGGAAATGCCTTCTATGTGAAGCCAGCTCCTGCTCGTGGACGTGTGAGTCACGTCTCTGGTGAAGAATCTCTTGAGGATCCCTATGTTATCCTAGGTATGCTCCTTGTCAATAGCCATCTAGCATATTTCTGTTTGATACTAGAGCATCTCATTATTTCATCTCAAAAAGTTATGCATAGTTGCATAACATGTATTTTTGTGATATGCCTACTCCTTTAGTAGTTCACACTGCTGGTTCAAAATGGCAAACCTCTAGAGTGAGCCATGACAATGAAATCCTTGTGGATAGGCTAGTCTTCCTAGCTTCATTGATAGCTCTCAAGTCTTCGGAAATTAATATCATCTTAGGCATGGACTAGATGAAAGCCCATTATGCTAGGATTGATACTCATACTAGGAATGTTCAGCTTACACATCCATCAAGTGAGATAGTTAATGTCTCAACTCGTGCTGCCAACCGCCAATTCTATTCCCTCAATGCTAGCCCTCTTCCAGAGCTAGAAGACATTTCGGTAGTCCGTGACTTCCGGGATGTTGTGGGGACCCTGACACATAAGTCGTGATCACCGAATGCACGTGTATAGTGATCCCGGAGAATAATGCTCACTGAACACACATAAGCTAAATAACAAGAGTCTTACATCCACATTTAGTGTCTTACACAAGTAAAGACCATGAAGGCCTAGTCTTACATAGATAGGGCCACATTGGCCAAACACTTAAACTTAAGAAGCAGCGGAAATCTTGATCGAAAGCGTGAACCCATGCCATCTGCCTTAAACCTACAAGCATTATGACTGGGAAGCGTCCTAGTTCGCATGTTCGTCTCCAACGAACTCTTCACCGTACTCCTGTTCTTCCATGCTTGGCCAATTAAATAACTAGTGGCAAGCCAATGAGTACTTTGAATGTACTCGCAAGCAACCCAAGTTGTGAAACAAGGTATAAAAATGCAAGATAAAGCACTAAGTAGGTAATTTGCGGAAAGCTAATTTTGAATACATTAACATGATCAAGTAACTAGGTAAGCATGAATCAACAGTTGGCAGATATCCATATGAACAATTTATAGATATCATCATAAGCAAGGGTTGAAAATTCCATGTTCATCACCATGCTAAGTCATCGGACTTAGCTCAATCATCGTGCCAAGACATCTGACTTATCTCAAGAGTCACCTCACTGTCAACCACAGACACACGCCAAGTTTATGAAAACATTTGGACGTAGCACAAGAGCGGTGATTCAACTTTCCTTGACCATGGACATGGCTATTCGAATAGTTTTACACTCTACAGAGGTTTCACACTTTACCCACAAGACTCGAGGAACTTCCATGACATCCACGACTCGCGATACATCACACACCCGAGGTAAGCACCCGAACAATGCCTTTCCCATCGTGATACTACACAAAGAGTCCACTCGTTCGTGCCATCCCTCATGATATACATCGCACGTATCATTCATGAGTTCACGCAACGGTGTGCCCGGTGCCTATAAAGACAGCGCATGGCCTTCCACTTTCGGGACGCCGCCGCCTCAAGAATGACCACTTCACTCTCGCCACTAGTAATGCGGGCTCCCTGCTAGCACCGACCGTGGTAATCAACAAAGCCCCGTCGGGTATTGTGGTCGTACATGTAAGGTTGGAATAACGGTCGCAACTTACACCAATTCGTTTTCGAAAACCTCACACACTCACTTGATCCGGTACACCACTTCTTTCTCAAGTAGTCACCCAACTCATAATCATCTCCCTCGGGCATTAGTGGCACCTGACGGGGTTTTTGAAAAGTCTTTGGAATCATCTCTTCCTTTCCATCACTATGCATAAATCCCAACCGACTTGTGTAGCATCTATTAGCATCCTATCTACACCCACCCACATAACCCTCCTAAGGTGTTAGGGTCAAGCACGATACAAGTGTCAACGGTAAAAGTGTCGGAAGCAACCCACCGGAGTGGTCACTACTCGACATGATCAAGTATAACAAAAGTAAGGTGCTACATGACATGCAATGAAAATGGTTTCTTAATATGGTCAAAGGGCTGCTTGCCTGGCTCAACAAAATCTTCGGGGTCTTCAAAGTCTTCGGGTCCAACTCCCTTGTCAATAGTGCAATCTATCGTCGCGAATAATAGCGATAAAAATAAGCATCACACAAAAATAGAGCACATAAAGCTAATATTAAAAAATGCTACCCTACTCTAATAAATACTTAAAACTATACTAAAAATATTTTTATGAAAAACATATTTGAAAACTATTTAACAGAGGCAAAAGATGCCTAAAATAGGTTTTAAAATAAAACAATGCATGGAAGATTTTCAAAAAATTATACAAAAGGCACTGTTAAATTCTATGAAATATTCTAAGATTTCAGGTGGAAAAATTATTGTCATTGGGTTTATATTCTGGTTTGGGGGATTTTTGGAAAGTAGGGAGGAAAAGGAAAAAGAAAAATGGCACTGTGCCTTTTTGGGCTGAAAGCATCGTAGCCGAGCCGGCCCAAAGGGGAACCGGCCCAGGGCGAAGCGGTACACGCACCAGGTTTATTTTTAAACCTGCCCGCGGGCCCAACCTGGCAGCGAGAAAGGGGGTGAGGGTATGACATGTGGGCTCCACCTGTCATCCCTCACCTCGTGACAGGGAGCGGATGGGAGCTCACCGGCGGGGGCCCAGGCTAGGCGGCTTAAGCGGAGGGCACCGGCGTGCTCAGGGTCGTTGCGCGCGTCGGTGGGTGGCTGAGGGGGTCACCGGCGTCGAGGGAATCGCCGGCCAGGAGGAACCCGCACGGTGGTGTGGGTTTCGGCTCGGGTTCGAGCTCCCGACCACGGAAACGAGGGGGGCTGGGCACGAGAGAGTGACTGAGGGGACGATGGATCGAGGGGAGATCAGGGGAAGCTTGGAGGAGGGCGTTTTATAGCCGGGCGCCGGTGCACCGTGGTCGCGGTTTGCCGGGGCTGGCTAGAATGGGCACGGGAGGGCATAGGGGAGGCCCAGGTGTGTCCGCCGCCTTCCTGGGGCAGGTCCACGAGCCGGGGAAGGAGAGACGGAGAGGGGGACGCGCACGCGTGCGAGCCTCGTGCTTGCCTGGCTCGGGCGGCCGCGACGCGTGCGAGAGGAGCCGATGGAGGAAGAGGGAGGAGGGGGCCGACAGGACGCCGTGGCGCGGACGCCTAGGGGGACACGGCCCCGCCTCCCAAGGCTGTCGGGAGCCTCTGGTTGGGCAAGCTACAGTGTGTGGATGCATTGTAGCATGCTCCAGAGCGCGAACCTTGCATGCCAAGGCATGCCTTTGGCATCTGGGGCGTGCCTATTTGTGTCTAGGGAATCTAGGAGGGTATAAACAAGGTCCTACAGGCCTTGGATACCCTGAATTTACACTAGAATAAGGGAAGAGTGGAGAGAGAGCTCCTACCAGGGCTGTCTAGAGGTGAAAATGGGGGTTTTACCCCATCTAATATAGAGTTGAGAGTGTAGGATTTTTACTGGAGGTGTAAGAGGTAAGTGAGTAACCGTGGTAAAAACTTGGAGGCAAGGGGAAGAGTAAAAATGGTGAAAACAATGACTTTATCATTTCACCAGATGGTGTTTGATGGATGATAGATAAATTTACCCACTTACTATGATATTTAACAGGATCAAATGGTGGGTAAAAATGAGATGGATTGCCAGATTTGAGCTCAAATTAGCAAAGTTGACAATAGAAACTTTGCGAACCCTAGAAACTAACAAAATCAGGTTTCTATAGATCCAGTTATGCTAAGCTAATCCCCTTGATGCAATACTTAGTGTAGCATCATTATTAGGTGATTAGAACATGTCCACAAAGTTTGGGGTCAAGGGAAGAAACTTCATAATCTAAACTTGTTCAAATTTGAATCTGGACGGGGAGGGTTTTAGGATGGTTTGATGAACCAAATTAACTTGGATAGATATGAAACTTTGCAAGATCATCACATATGATAGTGTTGACTTTCTGGAATTTTCCAGGATTTATTGAGAATATTTCTTATAGAAATATTCCAAAAGCTTCATTTGGACTAAAAGGGTTTTGAGGTGTTTTGCCCATTATTTTGAACATGACCATGTGTTGATACTCATATATACGGAAAATATATGTCCACTGAGTTTCCCTAAATTTTCTCAAATATTTTGAAAGCATTTAAATAATTTTTCCCTATGAAAAAATCATTTTTGGTATTAACAAAAAAATCTTTAAATAAAATATTAAAATAATATTTGGTGGTTTTGGGAAGTCACAAATATAGTAGGTTTGAAGTAAAGACTTTGGGGAAGAAGGATCCACATAATTTGAGGACTTGTAGTGCAAACCTCATTTCAGGGTTTTTGAAAACCTAATTTGAATAAATCCCTTTTGGTGAAAATAAAATTTGGTAAAAATATTTTTGGGCACTATTCACATGGCATGATCATTGGGAAAGAAGTTTGGGTCAAGGAAGGTGAATATGAAGAGGTATAGAATCTAAGAGTGTCATACACAACAAGCAAACAATCAACAAACACCAAATCAAACGAGCACAAGCACTAAAAAAGTTTTAATTGGTCCCAAATTTTATAAATCCAAGCATAACAAGGTGATACAAACACAGGGTGCGACAAACCTACCCCCCTTACAAGAATCTCGTCCTCGAGATTCCTAGGCTAAGCGCTAAAAAGATAAGGGAACTTAGATCTAAAATAGTCTTCACGCTCCCAGGTTGCTTCAGCTTTAGTGTGGTTGCTCCACTAGACCTTGAAGTACTTGATGGTGCGGCTTAGGGTGCAACGCTCGGCTTCATCCAAAATGCGAACCGGCCTGTCATGATAAGTGAGGTCTGGCTGAAGATCGATGGCTTGATGGTCGATGTCCTTGTAGAGGTCGGGGCGGTTGGGAACTTGCAGACACTTCCAGAGTTGTGACACATGAAAGACGTTGTGCACATCCGATAGTTTGGAAGGTAGCTCTAGCTGATAGGCAACTTTTCCTCGCCTGTCGGTGATCTTGAAGGGGCCGATGAACCTTGGTGCAAGTTTTCCTTTGACGTGGCATCGCTTGGTTCCCTTGAGAGGCATGACACGGAGGTAAACATGGTCTCCAACACGGAAACTCATGTCCCGACGGTGAGAGTCGGCATAGCTCTTCTGCCCAGTCTTAGCGGTCTCGAGTCGCGCTCGGACGAGTTGAACTTGCTCTTCTGCTTCGCGGAGGATATCTGGGCCAAACACTAGCCCTTCCCCGGTCTTCGGCCAGTTGAGGGCAGTATGACACTTGTGTCCATACAACACCTCAAATGGTGCCATCTAAAGACTCGACTAATAGTTGTTGTTGTAGGAGAACTTGGCAAATGGTAGGCAATCTTCCCACTTGGCTCCATATGCCAAAACACAAGCACGGAGCATATCTTCGAGTATCTGATTTACTCGTTCTGTTTGCCCACCGGTCTGGGGTTGAAAAGAAGTGCTTAAAGAGAGCTTAGTCCCCATAGCTTCGTGGAACCTATTCCAAAACCTTGAGGTGAACTGGGTGCCTTGGTCCAATACGATCTCCTTAGGAACTCCGTGGAGGCTCACAATCCGGTTGATGTAGAGGTTGGCCAATTGGTTCCCATTGTAGGTTGTCTTAATGGGAATGAAGTGGACCACTTTGGTCAGGTGATCGACAATGACCCAAATGGAATCATGCCCTTTACTTGACCTTGGTAAACCGGTGATGAAATCCATCCCGACTTTGTCCCACTTCCATTCAGGCAATTTGAGAGGTTGCAATAGCCTAGTGGGCCGCTGGTGCTCAGCTTTGACTCTCTGGCATATATCACACTTCACGACAAAGGTGCCTATCTCCCGTTTCATGCCATGCCAACGGAATCTTGCCCTGAGGTCTTGATACAAATTGGTTCATCCAGGATGGATGGAGTATGGAGTGTCATGAGCTTCTTGCAAGATCAAGTTCTTGAGCTCCTCTTTGTTGGGTACGCAGATGCGATTCCCAAACCATACAACTCCTTGTTCATCCACTAAGAATCCTGGGGCCTTGCCTGCCTTGATCTTGCTCTTGATGCCTTTAATGCTCTTGGGTCCCTTCTAAGCTTGCTAGATATCATCCATCAGGGTAGGCTTTGCTTCGAGGTTGGCAAGGAATCTAGGTGCAACTAGTTCCAAGCCGAAGCTTTCAAGCTCTTCAGATAGGGTGGTAGCCTTTCCTTAATCATGGCATTCAAGGAACAAGCATTTCTGCTTAAGGCGTCTGCTACCACGTTTGCCTTTTCGGGGTGGTATTGAACACTGAGGTCGTAATCCTTGATCAACTCCAACCATCTTCGCTGCCTCATGTTCAATTCCCTCTGAGTGAAAATATACTTCAAACTTTGGTGGTCTGTGTAGATCTCACATTGCTTCCCCAGAAGGTAATGTTACCATGTCTTCAAGGCATGAACCACGACTGCCAACTCGAGATCATGAGTAGCATAGTTCTCTTCATGAGGACGTCCTTGTCTAGATAGATATGCTACAACTTGCCTTCTTTCATCAGAACAGCTCCAATCCTAGTTCTCGATGCATCACAATATATCACAAACTCCTTGTGAATATCGGGGGTGGCCAAAACTGGGGTTGTGGTCAATCTCTTCTTGAGTTCCTCGAAGCTTTCCTGGCACTTAGGTGTCCATTCGAACTTCTTGTCCTTCTTCAAAAGCTGGGTCATGGGTTAGTCAATACTCGAGAACCCTTCCACGAACTTGCGGTAATACCCCGCGAGTCCGAGGAAGCTCCTGACTGTCTTCACGGTGGTCTGGGATTGCCATTCAGTCACGGCTTCAATCTTGGCAGGATCCACTAATAATCCTTCTGTAGTTAACACATGACCCAGGAATCCACCTTCATGCAGCCAGAATTCACACTTGCGGAACTTGGCAGAAAGCTGGTGCTCTTAAAGCTTCTCTAGGACCAATCTCAAGTGTTGCTCATCCTCTTCTTATGACTTGGAGAAGACGAGTATGTCATCAATGAAGACGACAACGAACTTGTCCAAGTACTCCATGAAGACTTTGTTCATGAGGTACATGAAGTAGGCAGGGGCATTGGATAACCCAAATGACATGACCGTGTATTCATACAGGCCATATCAGGTTACAAAAGTCGTCTTCGGAATGTCTTAGGGTCTAATCATTAGCTGATAGTACCCATACATGAGGTCGATCTTGGAGAACACCTTGGCCCTGTTCAACTAATCGAATAGGTCTTCAATCTTGGGGAGTGGGTACTTGTTATTTATCATGACTTCATTGAGAGAACGGTAATCGACATGGAGTCTGATAGTTCCGTCCCTCTTTGACACAAATAGGACGGGTGATCCCCAAGGAGAGGCACTAGGACGAATGAATCCTTTTCTGAGCTGCTCTGCCAGTTGCTTCTTCAATTCAGTCAACTCTTCGGATCCCATCCTATAGGGATTCTTATAGATGGGCCTTGATCCGGGCATAAGCTCAATGATGAACTCAATGTCGCGGTCAGGAGGTATCCCGGGCAGCTCATCAGGAAGTACATCCGGGTATTCGCATACCACCGGCACTTGACCCAACTCAATTCCCGATAGACAGTTAGCCTGAGGGGCTTGAGTGGAGGCAGCATTGGGAACATACTTGACTTCCACTCCTTGACTATTTGTCATGGTAACAATCCTCTTGGCACAGTCTAACAAGCCTTGGTGCTTGGTCAAACAATTCATGCCCTAGGATGACGTCCAAGCTTGGTGAATCCAGAACTATAAGGTCTACTAGGAAGTCTACCCCGTTGATCTTAATCTTCACTCCTTTACAACCTATCCCAGACTTCATAACTGATCCCGGGGTTTGTATCAACATACGACTAACCAGGGGTGTAGGTTTCATGCCACTTTCTAATGCAAACCTTTGGGTGACAAAATAATGCGAAGCTCCACAATCAAATAGTATTGTTGCTGGGGTTGAGTTGACAAGGAAAGTACCCAATATGACGTCCGGGTCTTCCTGGGCTTCCTCTGCGGTGACGTGATTTACGCGACCCTTTCCATTGTTGGGATGGTTGCGGGGAGCTAGGTTCCTTGGTGGTGCTCCATGGCCTTGACCTTTAGTTGCACATTGGGGCACGGTGCATCGAGCTTCTTGTTGGGGCAAAGCTCAGAGATGTGTCCAAACTGACCACATCCAAAACAAGTGACTTGCCCAGGATTGTTGTTGTAGTTTCTACCATCGTTGTTGTTATGGGGGTTCTTGTAAGCTAGCCTGGGATTGGCATACTGCTGAGGCTGGTAGCTCGGACGAGGTGCGGGAGGTCTAGCCTGCTGTGGCTAATAGGTCGGCTTGGCCGAGGCTGGCTGCCAGGGGCGAGGCTTCAGGTTGTTGGAGCTACCCTTGTTGATCATCTTGCGCTTGCGAGTGTCATCTATGGCACGACGCTTGTTTCCTAGGATGAGGGCCTTGTTCACTAGGTCGAAGAAGGTACGACAGTCGCAGACGATGAGCTGATACTGCAGGGTATGTTGAATTCCTTCCATGAAGCGTTCCTTCTTGGCAGCCTCCGTGTTGACATCTTCAAGTGCATACCTTGATATCAAGTTGAACTTCTGCAGGTACTCCTTGACAGAGCCACTTCCTTGCTTCAGCAGTCGGAATTCTTTCTTCTTGATAGCCATGATCCCAGAAGGAATGTGGGCAGTGCGGAATCCCTCCTTGAAGTCATTCCAAGTGATCACACGCTCACCTTGCATGACCTTGAATCCATCCCACCAAGCTCGGGCGGTACCTCCGAGGCAGTGAGAGGCATAAAGCACCTTCTCACGGTCCTCATTGCAATTGACCAGTGCAAGGAGGTCCTCGATGGTGCGGATCTAGTCGTCAGCATCCAAGGGTTCAGCTGTCTCGGTGAAGGTTGGGGTGAATTCCTCATGAACTCAGACAGAGTGGAGCGGCCATTGTCGTTCCTGCCTTGTTGCTGGTTGTTCACAAGGGCCTGAGCCATCTGCTGAATAGCAGCATTGTTGGCTTTGCGCTCCTACCTAAGAACTTGGAGAAACTGAGCTATGGTCATGTTGTCCGGTGGAGTTGGTGGCGGGAGAATGTCGCCTTGTGGCTGCTCCTGGTGTCCTCCAGCATGAGCAGTCCCGCTAGCTCCCTGTTGCTGGCTTGAGTTGCCGGCTTCAGGGTTGGCAAAGGAGCTATTGTGAGTAGCAGTCACCATCCTGTTTGGAGCAGCCAAGTCAAACAACTGGGGTAGACGAGAGGAAACGCAACAATGGAAAAGCGTGACTAAGGGGGTTGGTCAAGGTCAAGTGTGGTAAAACAAAGGTCGAAAGACCATCATATATTTAGATAAGATAGATGATGGAGTCTCTTACATGTTGCCTAAGGCAAAAGCGTGACTTGGATCGGAACACAAACATCAAAAAAATCAACAAGCACACATGGTTTCATATGAACCATTACACGAACTCGACTTCAGATGAGAGGTACATGACTTATCCTACCCTAGGGGTTCTCGGACTCAGGTGGTGGAGTGCTCGGTCTCATAGTTACGCTCCTCTGGGTCTTCCTCATGTTCATCATCTGAACGGGCATCATTCCCAGTTGAAGGGGTCGGGGAGCGAGGAGGTCCATCCCGACGACACTTTGTTGGCGGGTCGGTGAAGAGATCACGGTACTCCTTCGCACTCAGGCAATGATGACGTGCAGGTGCATCCCTAGCTGGGAGTACTCCTCTTTAATAAGCGACAGCTGGTCATCCCTCAGGGGCTCCATTCTTCTTGATCATGTCTGGCTTCATCTTGGCTTGCCGAAGTAGCTCTTGGGTGTGGTGAAGTTCCTCGCGAAGCATCACGGACTCCTAAATCAAGTGGTGAACCAGACTATCGGTGGAGAGGCTGAAGTAGGTCTAGAACCTGAGTGGTGTGCCATCCTCCTGGGTCGGAACCAATGTCCAACTCTCGCCAAGATCATCCTTTCTGAAGGGAAGGTAGCGAGTAGCCGGCTCATCAGCCATCTCTAGAATGATGTCCCGTAGGTGCAGAAGTGCCTTGCGTGCAGCTGACTCGACTGCAAGTATCATGGTCTCCGTCCATAGTCATTCAGCGAACCAACTAGTCGGGGAGTCAATTGCCTTTCCGACCACATCCATGTGGTACTCCTTCGTGACGGCATGGACCCAATGCTCGTGGTAGAGGAAAACGTGTGGTTGGTGAAACTGGCACTTCTCCAGGCTATCCCCAAGGAGTAAGGGAAAGTCGGATGTCAGGAAGGCTTCGGGTACGACGGCCATCTACAAGGTTTGAAGGGAGGAGAGTCAGCAGAGTGTTGTGTGAAGAATAGAAGAGGTAAATAGTACATAATTCCTAAGTATAAGTGCTAGGTGTAGTTTCAAAAATGGTTTTATCCTAACTAACATCCATGCTGACTAAGGGCTTCCTACATTCGGGATGGCTCTGATACCAACTCTGTGGGGACCCCGACTCATAAGTCGTGATCACCGAATGCACGTGTAAAGTGATCCTAGAGATCAATGCTAACTTAACACACACAAGCTGAATAACAAGAGTCTTACATCCACATTTAGCGTCTTACACAAATAAAGACCATGAAGGTCTGGCCTTACATAGATAGGGCCACATTGGCCAAACACTTAAACTTATCAAGCAGCGGAAATCTTGATCGAAAGTGTGAACCCATGCCATCTGCCTTAAACCAACAGGCATTCTGACTGGGAAGCGTCCTAGTTCGCATGTTCGTCACCAAGGAACTCTTCACCGTACTCCTGTTCTTCCATGCCTGGCAAATTAAATAACCAGTGGCAAGCCAATGAGTACTTTGAATGTACTCGCAAGCAACCTCAGTTGTGGAACAAGGAATAACAATGCGTGATATAGCACTAAGTAGGTAATTTGCGGAAAGCTAATTTTGAATGCAATGACATGATCAAGTAACTAGGTAAGCATGCATCAACAGTTGGCAGATATCCATATGAACAATTTACAGATATCATCATAAGCAGGGGTCGAACATCCCATGTTCATCACCATGCTATGTTATCAGACTTAGCTCAATTGTCATCCCAAGACACCTGACTTATCTCAAGAGTCACCTCAGTGTCAACCACACACACACGCCAAGTTTATGAAAACATTTGGACGTAGCACAAGAGCAGTCATCCAACTGTCCTTGACCGTGGACATGGCTATTCGAATAGTTTTACACTCTGCAGAGGTTGCGCACTTTACCCACAAGACTCGGGGAACTTCTGTGTCATCCATGACTCGCGGTACATCACATACCCGAGGTAAGCACCCGAACAATGCCTTTCCCATGGTGATACTAAAAAAATTGTCCACTCGTTGGTGCCATCCCTCATGATATACATCACGCATATCATCCATGAGGGCACGCAATGGTGTGCCCGCTGCCTGTAAAGACAGCGCATGGCCTTCCACTTACGAGACGACCCCGTCTCAAGAGTGACCACTTCACTCTTGCCACTAGTAATGCGGGATCCCTGCTAGCACCAACCATGGTAATCAAGAAAGCCGCATCCCATAAGGGGTATCGTGGTCGTACACGTGAGGTTGGAATAACGGTCGCAACTTACACCAATCCATTTTCAAAAATCTCACACACGCACTTGCTCCGGTACACCATTTCTTTCTCAAGTGGTCACCCAACTCATCATCATCTCCCTCGGGCATTAGTGGCACCAGATGGGGTTTTCGAAAAGTCTTTGAAATCATCTTTTCCTTTCCATCACTATGCACAAATCCAAACCCACTTGTGTAGCATCTATTAGCATCCTATCTACACCCACCCGCATAACCCTCATAAGGTGGTAGGGTCATGCATGATGCAAGTGTCAACGGTAAAAGTGTTAGAAGCAACCCAACGGAGTGGTCACTACTCTACATGATCAAGTATAAAGAAAGTAAGGTGCTACATGACATGTGAAAATGGTTCCCTAATATGGTCAAAGGGCTGCTTGCTTGGCTCAACAAAGTCTTCAGGGTCTTCAAAGTCTTCGGTTCCAACTCCCTCGTCAATAGCGCAACCTATCGTCGCGAATAATAGCAATAAAAATAAGCATCACACAAAAACAGAGCACACAAAGCTAATATTAAAAATGCTACCCTACTCTAATAAATACTAAAAACTATACTAAAAATGTTTGTTTAATATTTTGTTACGAAAAAAAATTGAAAAATATTTAACCCGGGCAAAAGATGCCTAAAAATATGTTTTAAAATAAAACAGTGATTGAAAGATTTTCAAAAATTTATACAAAAGGCACTATTAAATTCTATGGAATATTCTAAGATTTTAGGTGGAAAAATTATTGTCATTGGGTTTATATTCTGGTGTGGGGGATTTTTGGAAAGCAGGGAGGAAAAGGAAAAAAGAAAAGTGGCACTGTGCCTTTTTGATCTGAAAGCATCGCAGCCGAGCCGGCCCAAATGGGAACCGGCCCAGGGCAAAGCGGTGCACGTGGTAGGTTAATTTTTAAACCTGCCCACGAGCCCAACCTGGCAGCGAGAGAGGGCGTGAGAGTATGACAGGTGGGCTCCACCTGTCATCCCTCACCTCACGACAGGGAGCGGAGGGGAGCTCACCGGCGGGGGCCCAGGCCACGACGGCTCAAGCGGAGGGCACCGGTGTGCTCAGGGTCGTCCCGCACATCAGTGGTTGGCTAAGGGGTCACCAGCATCGAGGGAATAACCAGCAAGGTGGAACCCGCCCGGATGTTAGGATTTTGGCTCGGGTTCGAGCTCCTGACCACGGAAACGAGGGGGGCTAGGCACGGGAGAGTAAATGAGGGGAGGATGGAGCAAGGGGACAGCAGGGGAAGCTCGGGGGAGGCCGTTTTATAGCTGGGTGCCGGTGCATCGTGGCCGTGTTCGCCGGGGCTGGCTCGAACGGGCACGGGGGTGTGACAACCCGGGACCAACGCTCCAGAAGATTCCAGAAGATTCCCCTTTTATTTCCGTTCTCGTCTGTGTTTCGTTTTATTGTTGCATTCATAATCGCATTATTCGCATCATCTGCATTGCATCATCATTCGTTTTCAAAACTTGCATTCGTTCGTAGTTGCCGGTTCTGTACGTTCTTGCCGTTGCCCGTTTCGAGACCAACCACACGTGCACGCGCCCGCGACATCATTTAAACAAAACCGTTTTTAAGTGCGCACAAAATATTCTTGGATTGGGTTGAAACTTGGCGTGTGGTCTTGTTATATTGTAGGTAGACCGCCTATCGAATTTTGTTGCGTTCCAAGCTCGTTTGATATCCCATCGGTCAGTCATAGCAGTGAGGTTATCGGTTTTCGTCGGACGTTGTCTGTGTTTTAAAACCTTCATGTCATGGGCCGCACTTCCCTCTCATCTCCCCACTAGTCCATCTGCACAGCCACCGTAGCCCCTCCGCTTCTGGACCGTCGAATTGACATCCTGCGGTCCGAAAGCGGACAGAGACCGTCAACCCTAGCCCCTAGGCTATAAATAGACCCTTCCCTTCCTAATTGGGCAGCTAACCTAAATCCCCCTTGTTCCCCGTGCCAAATCCCAGCTTCTCCCTCCTCCAGCCGTCACGCCCGCCCGAGCCCATCTAAGCCTGGGAAAGCCCATCTGGGCCCGTCCCGAGCTTCTCCCGTAGCTCCCATGGCAGCTCTCGAGCTCCCCGTTGACCACGGCTGCCAGCCCCACGCCGAGGCCGCGCCACCGCCGGTCGTTGGAGCCCGAAGCCACCGCCGCCGGATCCTCTCCTCTCCTTCCCTTTCCTCCTTCTCCTCTCCTCCTCTCACTCACCTTTCTCTCTCCTCCCTTCCGCAGGTCGTCCATGGCGCCTGAGGAGCTCCCTCGCCCCAAGCCATGCCGGGGATGGACAGATCCGGGCTGCCGCCCCTGGGATCCGGCCTCGCCTCGCCCCGCCTTCGCCTCTAGGCCGGCGCCGCCGCCTGCCTCGCTTCCCCGCTCGGGTCGAGAGGAGCACGAGTCGCTCGCCCCGATCCCTCCGCTCGCCGCGTTCACCACACGGCCCAGACGCTGCTCCCTTCGGCCCAGCCGGCCCATGAGGCCAGGGTGAGCCCAGCCAGCCCCGCTTTTGTTTATTTTTTTATTTTTTTTGGCATTGCATGTTTTAAAATCATTATAAATTCAACCGTTAATCGTATTAAAATGTTTTATATATGTAATATGATTAGAAAATTGTGTAGATTAATTATACGCCATTTTCATCCATGCCTAAGATATTTAACATACCATTTTCCTGTATTTCGCATTATTGTCATGATTTTGCATTTCTCATATTTATTTAACGTGCATCGGGATTAATCAAACCATATATTAAAATGTTCATATTGTCGGCATCGCATTTTCATGCATGATAAAAATGTTGGCATGGTGTTTGCATTTATTTTTGCATAAATGTCTTGCTATAAGATGATTAGGCCATAGTGATTGCATAATTAAGTGTGATTAATTTTCTACATGAACCTATTCATATTATATATGTTTTTGGGGTAGAAAAATCCATAGGAATTACCTGTGCATTTAGTTTTGTCATTTGAGCATTTTTGCATGCATGTCATTTATGCCGTGATGACCTTTTGTTAGTTTTGTGGGATTTAATCCATGCATGATATGAAATAGTTTTGAAGATGAGATATGCCCTTTGATATGTGTCCTAGCCCCTGGACATTTTTCTTGTCATAGAAATGCATGTATAGGTGTTATTTTGTTGTTGTCAACTTGCTATAAAATTCTGCTATTTTGAGGGTCCAAAATATTTCTAAGTCTGGAATCTTTAATATTTTGTTGGTGTCTTCCCATGTGATTTGCTAGTGATCTAGAACCCTTTTGTGGTAGGTGTTATGTAGTTATTTATAGTTGATATTGTCCTTTAGTATGCTGTTAAGTTTCATGCCATAATATGCCATGTGGCATATAGTTTTACAGCTGTCAATATGCCTTCGTGATAAAAACTGCACTGTCAAAAACTGGTATTTTCACCAAGTCTGAAACTGTTTTCAAGTAGCCATCTTGTGAGCTTCCTACCATGTGTTCCATGCATGTTTTGCTTATGATATGTGAAGATGAAAAGAGGTGTGTGTTATATCCTACTTCCCCATGCTTAGTTTGTGCATTTTAGAATATTGTATCTTGTTGTTTTCATGTGTGCATATGCTAACTTGCTGCTTTGGGCAGATTTCAACTAAAACTTGTGTTGGTTGTAATTGTTGAACCGTAGCTCCGTTTTGAACATGTTGCATATGAAACTTGCTTAGAATCTCATGTAGTTTCATAATAACTTGCTGTATTCATGATTTGAAATGTTTGTGATTGTATTTTCCATGCATTTGCATTCATGACATGTGCATCTTGTGTTGTTCATATCTTTTAGACCATAGCTCCGTTTGAGATGTTCTATATATGTAAATCGACTAGAATAACATGTAGAATCACATGGTATACTTTATTCTGTTGTTTAACAAATATAAAATGTGATTAGTTCAGATGTGGACCAATTTCGAAATTAACATATGAGGTCATTTCGGAAATGCTATAAGTTGTTTCCGGCCTCATTTAAGTTGCCTAGATAGATAGTTTACTTATGATTCACCTCTTGCCATGTTTAACAACATTTAATATTGTCGTGTACCTAACGGGAGCGAACTAAATAATTCGAAGGTGGAGTTTCATCAACATGCAACTCGTTGCATATTGAGCTTCACTTAATGTGTAGTATTCGATTGTTGTGAATGTCATGCATTGCATTTTGGACTGGACATGCGTCATATTTGTTTGCGCATCATGTCATGCATATGTTGTGGTGTATCTTGTGTTGATTGTTTGTTTTGGATTGCTTCTTCTCGATAGAGTTCCGAAAGCGTTCGGGGTGTGAGGATTCGTTCGACTACGTTGGCTCGTCTTCTTCATGGACTCGTTCTTCTTCCAAGCGGGATCGCAGGCAAGATGACTCATTTCCTTGGATACCATTACTATCATTGCCATGCAAGATGTCTCGTTTTCTATCGCTATGTCGTGCTACCTACCACTTGTTTGACAAGCCTCCCAACATTGCCATGCAAAGCCTCTAACCCCTCCACATCCCAGCAAACCATTGTTTGGCTATGTTACCGCTTGCTCAGCCCTTCTTATAGCGTTTCTAGTTGCAGGTGCAATTGCTTCCATGTGTTAACATGGACATTCTTTTGTTGTCAAAATATGATTGCTATTTAATTTCATGCACATATACACTTGGTAAAGGGTGGAAGGCTTGGCCTTTTGCTCGGTGTTTTGTTCCACTCTTGCCGCCCCTAGTTACTTGTGAACCGGTGTTATGTTCCATAATTAAGAACTCCTAACATGCTCAGGGTTGTTATGGGGACCCCCTTGATTTTCGTTTGGGGATAAAACTTGTCTGGAAAGGCCCAACATTGGTACTACATTTTACTAATAACTAATAAATTGCATAGGGACCCGCCGGCACCCGCGGATAATTTAATCAACCCCCGGGCTAGTGCTCCTCATGAGTGTTGGTCCAACCCAAAGCAGCTTATTAATGCCACCCGGGGCAACTCGGTGTTTGGCGTGGTAACCATCGCTCATCCGGTTGTGCCCTCAGAATGAGATACGCGGCTCCTATCGGGATTGTCGGCACGTCGAGCGACCTTGCTGGATTTGTTTTACCTTTCTCGAACGTCTTGAGTGAGGAACTCTGATCTTCTTCGGGCTATCTCGAGGTGTCGGATTTCCTTTGGAATTGCCTAGGAAGATAACGAGATCCATGGTTGAGGTTATTCCCGCTACGTGTGGTTAATTTGTGATGGGTGAGTTGGAGCACCCCTGCAGGGTTAAATCTTTTTGAGAAGCCGTGCCCGCGGTTATGTGGCAAACTTGGATACTTTGTTTAACACCCGGTCATAGCAAACTTTAAGTAAACTCTAATAAAATACACCAACTTTGTGCGTAACCGTGACTGTCTCTTCTCGTGAGTTCTTATCCGAAAGAGAACACGGTGGGGTTATGATTGACGTAAGTTGGTGTTCAGGATCAGTTAGTGATCATTTCTAGTTCACGTCCGTTATTCGTAGACCACCATACTTTACTTTCTATACTCGTAAGTTAGCCACTCAAATAAATGCTTAGTCGCTTGCTGCAACCTCATCACTTAACCATACCTCAACTATTAAGCTTTAATAGTCTTGATACCCTTGGAAATGAGATTGCTGAGTCCCTGTGGCTCACAGATTACTACAACAACAGTTGCAGGTTCAGGTAATGCGATGATTTGACGTGAGCACGTTGCCTGTTTGATTTGGAGTTATTCTTCTTCTTCTTCGTTAATCTAGGATGGGTTCCAGGCGGCAGCCTGGGATATTAAGGGTGGATGTCATTTTGTCATTTGATTTCATCCGTAGTCGGACCCTGCTCTTCTGTATGATGTTGAGTATGTTGATGTATTGATGTGACTCTGATGTAGCTTCTGGTGAGTGTAAGCCAATTCCATATACTCATCTCTTCCGTACATGTACTTGTAATGATATCCATTCTTGCGAATGCATCGAGATGCGCTTCTATCCCTGTCAAGGCCCTCGTGCCAAAATAAGGATAGGACCGCATCTTGGGCGTGACAGGGGGGGCATGGGGGGACGCCCGGGTGTGTCTGTCGCCTTCCTGGGGCAGGTCCACGAGCCGGGGAAGGAGAGAGGTAGAGGGGGACGCGCATGCATGCAATCCCCGTGGTTGGCTGGCTCGGTCGGCCGTGGTGCATGCGAGAGGAGACGGTGGAGGGGGAAGGAGGAGGGGGCCGACAGGACGCCGTGGCGCGGACGCCTAGGGGGACACGGCCCTGCCTCCCAAGGTTGTCGGGAGCCTCTGGTTGGGCAAGCTATAGTGTGCGGATGCACTGTAGCATGCTCTAGAGCGCGAAACTTGCATGCCAAGGCATGCCTTTGGCATATGGGGCATGGCCATTTGTGTCTGGGAATCTAGGAGGGTATAAACAAGGTCCTATTGGCCTTGGATGCCCTGAATTTCCACCAGACTAAGGAGAGTGGAGAGAGAGCTCCTGCCAGGGCTGTCCAGAGGTGAAAATGGGGGTTTTACCCCATCTATTATAAAGATGAGAGTGTAGGATTTTTACTCAAGGTGTAAGAGGTAAGTGAGTAACTGTGGTAAAAATTTGGAGGCAAGGGGAAGAGTGAAAATGGTGAAAACAATAACTTTATCATTTCACCAGAAGGTGTTTGATGGATGATTGGGCAAGATAAATTCACCCACTTACTGTGATATTAAACAAGATCAAATTGTGAGCAAAAATGAGATGGGTCACCAGATTTGAGCTCAAATGTGCAAAGTTGACAATAGAAACTTTGTGAACCCTAGAAACTAACAGAATCAGGTTTATGTAGATCTAGTTATGCTAAGCTAATCCCCTTGATGCAACACATGGTGTAGCATCATTATTAGGTGATTAGAACATGTCCACAAAGTTTGGGGTCAAGGGAAGAAACTTCACAATGTAAACTTGTTCAAATATGAATTTGGACAGGGAGGGTTTGGGATGGTTTGATGAACCAAATTAGCTTGGATAGAGATGAAGCTTTACAAGACCTACGATAGTATTGACTTGGTGGAATTTTCTTGGAATTTATTGAGAATATTTCTTATAGTTATATTCCAAAATCTTGATTTGGACAGAAAGGGTTTTGAGGTGTTTTGCCTATTATTTTGAACATGACCATGTGTTGAAACTCATATATATGGAAAATATATGTCCACTGGATTTCCCTAAATTTTCTCAAATTTTTTGAAAACATTTAAATAATTTTCCCCTATGAAAAAACCATTTCTGGTCTTAAGAAAAATCCTTTAAATAAAATATTAAAATAATATTTAAAATTAATGTTTGGTGGTTTTGGGAAGTCACAAATATAGTAGGTTTGAAGTAAAGCCTTTGGGGAAGAAGGGTCCACCCAATTTGTGGACTTGTAGTGCAAACCTCATTTTAGGGTTTTTGAAAACCTAATTTGAATAAATCCCTTCTGGTCAAAATAAAATTTGGTAAAAATAGTTTTGGGCACTATTCACATGGCATTATCATTGGGAAAGAAGTTTGGGTCAAGGAAGGTGAATATGGAGAGGGATAGAATCTAAGAGTGCCATACACAACAAGCAAACAATCAACAATCACCAAATCAAACAAGCAGAAGCACTGGAAAAGTTTTAGTTGGTTCCAAATTTTATAAATCCAAGCATAACAAGGTGATACAAACACAGGGTGTGACAGATGTCTTTCCAGAAGAACTGCCAGGGAATTCCACCTGTCAAGGATGTAGAGTTTGTGATAGAACTCATTCCAGGGACTGTCCCAATAGCCAGAAGACCCTATAAGATGGCACCCTTAGAACTAGCCGAGCTTAAGAAACAACTTGATGAGGCTTTGAAGAAACATTTCATCCGTCCTAGTTCTTCTCCTTGGGCTTGCCCCGTACTCTTCGTCAAAAAGAAGGATGGATCGGACCGGATGGTAGTAGATTATCGGCCAGTGAACTTGGTCACCATAAAGAACAAGTATCCGCTCCCCTGGATCAACGACTTGTATGATCAACTCGCTGGATCCTCAATCTTTTCCAAAATGGATTTGAGGTTGGGATATCATCATATCAGAATTAGAAACGAGGACATTCCAAAAATGGCTTTTGTTACTCGTTATGGCCAATACGAGTACACCGTCATGTCCTTCGGTTTAACCAGTGCCCCAGACACTTTCTCTCACTTGATTAATTCAATCTTCATGGAGTACCTGGATAAATTTGTTGTGTCTTACCTTGACGATATACTCATCTACTCAAAGAACGAACAGGAACATGTCGAGCATCTAAGGCTGGTATTGATGAAACTTCGAGAGCATCGTCCGTATGCAAAATTCTCCAAGTGTGAATTTTGGTTACCAGAAGTGAACTACCTAGGTCACGTGATCTCTGGTAAAGGTATTGTTGTCAATCCCGAGAGATTTCAGGCCATCCTTGACTGGACTCATCCTGAATCGGTTAAGCAAGTTCGGAGCTTCGTTGGCTTAGCGAGCTATTGTTGCCACTTTGTCGAGAACTTCTCCAAGGTTGCGAAGCCTCTGACTGAAATCCTCAAGAAAGATAAAAAGTTTGAGTGGACCCGACAATGCTGTGGGGACCCCGACTCATAAATCGTGATCATCGAATGCACGTGTATAGTGATCCCAGAGATCAATGCTCACTGAACACATAGAAGCGGAATAACTAGAGTCTTACATCCACACTTAACGTCTTACACAAATAATGACCATGAAGGTCTTAGTCTTACATAGATAGGGCCACACGGACCAAACACTTAAAGTAGAACAAGCAGCGGAAATCTTGGTCGAAAGCATGAACCCATGCCATCTGCCTTAACCTACAAGCATTCTGACTGCGAAGCGTCCTAGTTCGCATGTTCGTATTCAACGAAATCTTCGACATACTCCTATTCTTCCATGCCTGGCCAATTAAATAACCATTGGCAAGACAATGAGTACTTTGAATGTACTCGCAAGCAACCCAAGTTGTGGAACAAGGTAGCCATGATGCATGATATAGCACTATGTAGGTGATTTTGCGGAAAGCTAATTTGAATGCAAATGTCATGATCAAGTAACTAGTGAGCATGCATCAACAATTAGCAGATATCCATATGAACAAGTTACAGATATCAACATAAGTAGAGGTTGAACATCTCATGTTCGTTCATAATGTTAAGTCATCGGACTTAGTTTATTTCTCATGCTAAGTCAACGGACTTAGCTCAAGTACCATCTTTGTCTCCAACACACCCACATACATCAGTTTCTGGAAACACTTGGACGTAGCACAAGAGCGGCCATCCAACTGTCCTTGACCGTGGACACGACTATTCGAATAGTTTGACACTCTACAGAGGTTGCACACTTTACCCACAAGACTCGGGGAACTTCCGTGTCATCCACGACTCGCGGTATATAACATACCCGAGGTAAGCACCCGAACAATGCCTTTCCCATGGTGATACTAAACAAAGAGTCCACTTGTTGGTGCCATCCCTCATGATATACATCACTCGTATCATCCAGGAGGGCACGCAACGGTGTGCCCGGTGCCTATAAAGATAGTGCATGAACTTCCACTCAGGGACGACGCCGTCTCAAGAGTGACCACTGCACTCTTACCACTAGTAATGCGGGCTCCTTCCTAGCACCAATCATAGTAATCAACAAAGCCTCGTCCCATAAGGGATATCATCGTCGTACCTGTAAGGTTGGAATAACGATCGCAACTTACACCAATCCGTTTTCGAAAACCACAACACTCACTTGTTCTGGCACACCACTTCTTTCTCAAGTGGTCACCCATCTCATCAACATCTCCCTCGGGCATTAGTGGCAGCCAACGGGGTTTTTAGAAAGTCTTTGAAATCATTTCTTTCCTTGCCATCACTATGCATAAGTCCCATCCCATTTTCCTAGCATCTATTAGCACCTAACTACTCACACCTGCACAACCCTCATAAGGTGGTAGGGTCATGCATGATGCAAGTCTCAATGGTAAAAGTAACGGAGGTATCCCACCGAAGGGGGGACACCTTATCATGATCATTTCATCGAATCAACAAGTTCTATATGACATGCAAAAAAAGTTTCTTAACATGGTCAAAGGGCTGCTTGCCTGGCTCAACAAAGTCTCTGGGGTCTTCGAAGTCTTCAGGTCCAACTTCTTCGTCAACAGCGCAATCTGTCGTCGCGATAAAATAACGATAAAATGAGCAATGCACAAAAACAGGACACACAAGTCACTATTAAAAATGCTAACCTATTCTGATAAATACTAAATGTCATACTAAAAATATCTGCCTAGGGTTTTGTTGCGAAAAACATTTTGTACAATAATTAACAGAGGCAAAAAGGTGCGTAAATATAGGTTTTTAAAATAAAACAGTACAAAAAATATTTTCCAACATTTTTATAAGTGGCACTAATGAATTCTATAGATTATTCTGAGAATTTAGGTGGAAGAATTATTGGCATTGGACTAATATTTATTTCTGTGGGATTTTTGAAAGTTTACAAAGAAAAAGAAAAAGAAAGGGGGTATTGTGCCCTGGGCTAAGTGCCCAGCCGCACTGGGCCAACCGGCCAGGCTGGCCTAGTTGAGTTGCGGGCGTGCGCGGGGCCAGGTCTGAACCTGACGCGTGGGCCCTAGCAACAGTGAGAGAGAAGGAGAGGGAGAGGGGCATGGGGATGACAGGTGGGGCCACCTGTCATCTCCTTCCTCTCAACAGGAGGGGGAGGGCGCTCACTGGCGGCGAAAGAAGGCACGTCGAGGGGATCTGAGAGCGGGAACGGGATCAGCGTCGACCCGCCGGTCCTCTGGAGGTGGAAGGTCGGTCGGAGGGAGCCGTGGTCGCCGGCAGGGAGGAGGTCACGGCGGAACCGCTTCAGGAGAGGGTCGTCGATGTTGCTCCTAGCAGCAAAACGGTCAGGGAGGAAGGGGGAAGGCACGGGAGCTCACTGGGGGCTCAAAGGAGGAGAAAGGAAGGCTAGAGCGGGTCGGTAGCCCGAGATCGACGAAGCCCCGACACGGCGATGCCTCGGTCGATCCCGAGCACAGGGGCTCCGGGCGGTCTCTAGCGCAGCTTAGGGGAGATTGGGAATGGAAGTAGGCCAAGGAAAGAGAGAGGGGGTTCTCGGGGCCCCTTTAAATAGGCGAGGCGGAGGCAGGGGACTGGCGAGCGTGGGAGAGCTCGAGCGCCCGCCATTGAGCCACAACAGGGCAAGGAGAGGGCGACGACAGGGCTGGGGGCCCATGGGAGATGCCCTGGAGAGCGCGGACAGGCAGAGGGGGGCGAGAGCGTTGCGCGTGCGAGCGCGGCCACTGGCCGGTTCGGGCGGTGTCGTGCGCGCGCAAGAGAGAGAGGGGAGAGAGGGGGCCGACCGAGCGGCGTGTTGCGGACGCCAAGGGGAGCAGAAAGGACAAGTTGGGGCGGCCCGAGGCGGACGGGGCTGCCCGTTGGCCAGCGGCTATAGTGCGGGTGCACACTATAGCGCGCTCCAGAGCGCGAGCTCTGCATGCCAGGGCTTATTTTAAGCCCCCTGCATGTCTTCTTCTGCCTGGGGCATTTGGAGATGCCCAAAGGCTAGGATGAGCTAGGGGAGGGCTCTAGAGAAGCCTTAGGGGAGAATGGAAGGGGAAGAGAGATAGAAAAAGATGATGTCAGGGGTAGAAATAGAGGTTTTATCCCACCTCACAGTGGGCTGATGAGTTGGGACTTTTACAGGACATGAAATGCATCTATGTGAGGCTCTGGTAAAAAGTTGGGGGCAAGGGTAAACGAGAAGAGGGTGAAAATGGGGGTTTAACCAAATCACCACAAGGTTTTTTGTGGTGTTTTGGGCAATAAGATGTTACCCTATTACTGAGATACTTATCAGGGTCAAAGGCTAGGTAGAAATGAAAGGATTCACCAAGTTTGAGCTCAAGTGGGAAAAGTTTACAATGGAAATTTGATAAACCCTAGAAATTAGCAGAATCGGATTTTTTGTAGATCCATTGATGCTAGGCTTTTACCCTTGATGCACCACTTAGTGTATCATCACTATTTGGCCATCAGAGCATGCCCACAAAGTTTGAGGCCAAGAGGAGACACTTCACAATGTAAAGTTGCTTAAATTTGACTCTGGATAGGAATGGTTTTGGGATGGTTTGATGAACTAATTCAACCTGGACTGAGATGAAACTTTGCAAGATCATCACCCATGATAGTTTTGACTTGCTGGAATTTTCTTGGAATTTATTGAGAATATTTCTTATAGAAATATTTCAAAAGTTTGATTTGAATAGAAAGGGTTTTGAGAGGTTTTGCCTATGGTCTTATCATGCCCTTGGGTTGAAACTCATATATATGGAAAATATATGTCCACTGAGTTTCTCTAAATTTTCTCAAATATTTTTAAAGCATTTAAATAATTTTTCCCTAAGAAAAATCATTTATGTCCTTAAGAAAAAGCCTTTAAATAAAATGTGAAAATAATCCTTAAAATAATATTTTGTGGTTTTGGGAAGTCATATATATAGTGGGTTTGAAATAAAGCTTTTGGAAAATAAGAATCCACCCAATTTGAGGATTTGCGGTGCAAACCTCATTTCAGGGGGGTTTGGAAACTTAATTTAAATAAATCATATTTGGTTGAAACAAAATTTGATAAAAATAGTTTTGGGCACTATTCACATCGCATGATCATTAGGCAAGAGTTTTGGAAGAAGGAATATGAATATGAAGTGGAATAGATCCTAGTAGTGCCAAAAAACGCAATCATCAAGCAAGCAAACAGCATAGCAAACAAGCACAAGCACTTTGAAAAAGTTTTAGTTGGCTCCAAATTTTATAAATCCAAACATAACAATGTGCTACAAACACAAGGTGTGATAGACCTTCCGCCCTTACAAGAATCTCGTCCCCGAGATTCCTAGGCTAAGCGCTAAAAATATAAGGGAACTCTGATCTAAGATAATCTTCATGCTCCCAGGTTGCTTCAGCTTTAGTGTGGTTGCTCCACTGGACCTTGAAGTACTTGATGGTCCGGCTTTGGGTGCAGCGCTCGGCTTCATCTAAAATGCGAACTGGCCTCTCACGATAAGTGAGGTCCGGCTGAAGGTCGATGGCTTGATGGTTGATATCCTTGTAGAGGTCGAGGCGGCTAGCAACTTGCAGACACTTTCGGAGCTGTGACACATGAAAGACGTTGTGCACATGTGACAGCTCGGAAGGTAACTCTAGCTGATATGCAACTTCTCCTCGCCTGTCGGTGACCTTGACGGGGTCGATGAATCTTGGTGCGAGCTTCCCTTTGACGTGGAAACGCTTGTTCCCTTTGAGAGGCGTGACTCGGAGGTAAACATGGTCCCCAACACGGAAACTCATGTCTCGACGGTGAGAGTCGGCGTAGCTCTTCTGCCTAGTCTTGGTAGTCTCAAGGCGTTCTCGGACAAGTTGAACTTGCTCTTTGGCTTCAGAGAGGATGTCTAGCCCAAAAACTAATCCTTCTCCAGTCTCTGACCAGTTGAGGGGAGTACGGCACTTGCATCCATACAACACCTCAAATGGTGCCATCTGAAGACTCGACTGATAGCTGTTGTTGTAGGAGAACTCGGCGAATGGTAGGCAATCTTCCCACTTGGCTCCATATGCTAAAACACAAGCTCAGATCATGTCTTCGAGTATCTTATTTACTCGCTCTGTTTGCCCACCAGTCTGAGGGTGAAATGCAGTGCTTAAGGAGATCTTGGTTCCCAACGCTCCCTGGAACCTATTCCAGAATCTTGAGGTAAACTAGGTTCCTCGGTCCGACACAATCTTGTTAGGAACCCCGTGGAGGCTCACAATCCGGTTAATGTAGAGGTTGGCCAACTGGTTCCCATTATAGGTCGTCTTGACAGGAATGAAGTGGGCTACCTTGGTCAGGTGGTCGACAATGACCCAAATGGAATCATGTCCTTTGCTCGACCTTGGCAAACAAGTGATGAAATCCATCCCGACTCTATCCCACTTCCATTCAGGCACTCTGAGGGGATGCAGTAGTCCAGCGGGTCACTGATGCTCAGCCTTGACCCTCTGGCATATGTCACACTTAGCCACGAACATGCCTATCTCCCGTTTCATGCCATGCCACCAAAATCTTGTCTTGAGATCTTGATACATCTTGGTTTCTCCATGATGTATGGAGTAGGGAGTGTCATGATCCTCTTGCAAGATCAAGTTCTTGAGCTCTTCTTTGTTGGGTACGCAGATGCGATTCCCGAACCATACAACTCCTTGGTCGTCCATCGAGAATCCTGGGGCCTTGCCTGCCTTGATCTTCCTCTTGATGCCTTCAATGCTCTCATGTACCTTCTGGGCTTCTTTGATATCATCCATCAACGTAGGCTTTGCTTCAAGGTTGGCGAGGAATCCTGGTGCAACCAGTTCCAAGCCGAAGCTCTCAAGTTCTTCATACAGGGTGGGTAGCCTTTCCTTAATCATAGCATTCAAGGAACAAGCCTTTCTGCTTAAGGCGTCTGCTACCACGTTGGCCTTTCCGGGGTGGTATTGAACACTGAGGTCATAGTCCTAGGTTAATTCCAACCATCTCCGCTGCCTCATGTTCAATTCCCTTTGAGTGAAGATATACTTCAAACTCTTGTGTTCTATGAATATCTCACATCGCTTCCCCAGAAATGTAATGTCGCCGTGTCTTCAAGGCATGAACCACGGATGCCAACTCGAGATCATGAGTTGCGTAGTTCTCTTCATGAGGACATAGCTGTTTGGATAGATATGCTATGACTCTGCCTTCTTGCATCAGAACACCTCCAAGCCCGGTTCTTGATGCATCACAATATATCAAAAACTCGTGAATATCGGGGTGGCCAAAACGGGGGCGGTGGTCAATCTCTTCTTGAGCTCCTGGAAGCTTTCCTCACACTTAGCAGTCCATTCAAACTTCTTGTCCTTCTTCAAAAGCTGGGTCATGGGTCGGGCAATGCTTGAGAACCCATCCACGAACTTGCGGTAATATCCCACGAGTCCGAGGAAGCTCCTGACTTCCTTTACGGTGGTTGGGGTTTGCCATTTAGTCACGGCTTCAATCTTGGCAGGATCCACTGACAATCCTTCTGTCGTCAACACATGACCCAAGAATCCAACTTCGTGCAGCCAGAATTCACACTTGCTGAACTTGGCATAAAGTTGGTGCTCTCGAAGCTTCTCTAGGACCAATCTCAAGTGTTCCTCATGCTCTTCTTCAGACTTGGATAAAACAAGTATGTCATCAATGAAGATGACAACGAACTTGTCCAAATACTCCATGAATACTTTATTCATGAGTTACATGAAGTAGGCAGGGGCATTGGTTAACCAGAATGACATGACCGTGTATTCATACAAGCCATATCGGGTTACAGACGTCGTCTTTGGAATGTCTTGGGGTCTGATCTTCAGCTGGTAGTACCCAGACCTGAGGTCGATCTTGGAGAACACCTTAGCCCCGTTCAACTGATCAAACAGGTTTTCAATCTTGGGGAGTGGGTACTTGTTCTTTATTGTGACATCATTGAGGGAACGGTAATCGACGCAAAGTCTGATAGTTTCGTCCCTCTTTGACACAAACAGAACAGGTGATCCACAAGGAGAGGCACTAGAGCGAATGAATCCTTTCCTGAGCTACTCTGCCAGTTGCTTCTTCAATTCATCCAACTCTTCAGATCCCATCATGTAGGCCTTCTTATAGATGGGCCTTGATCCGGGCATAAGCTCAATGATGAACTCAATGTTGCGGTCAGGAGGCATTCTAGGCAGCTGTAGCGACCCGACTCAAAACGAGTCAAGCCTCTGTGTGTTCTGTGCCATCCCTGGATCAGTATGCTGGCACACACAGTACATCAATGTATATATCAAAGTGCAATCACATGTAAATAACGTAAAAATGATATATACCTTAAAATAGCAGCGGATACAGTCAACGGGAGTGGAGTCCCAATAACACCAATGGCAAGTTGAGTGCGGACCGTAACCCTGAATCGTACTCTTACCCGTCGTAGAAGAGTATCTGCAACATAAGACGTTGCAGCCGTGTAGGTCAATACATTGAATGTACTGGCAAGATCACCATAGTAGAACAGAAAAATAAAGACTATTCTATATGCAAAGGCTTTGTGGCTCTGTGTCTGAGTTTTTGCGTAAAAGCTGATTTTATTTTCCTACAACAAAGGAATATCAGGAATTTCACTATGGAGTTACCTATCATGACATGGTTCCGCCAACCAATGTCTCAATGCCCATAAGTATCATAAGTTGCCCACAATTAGTTATCAGTCCAGTGTTGAGAGTTCAGAGATAGATCCAAGTCTAGAAGCTCAAATTGTCCGTAACCGGGGACACAGCTAATCGATTAGGTTTAACTCTGCAGAGTGTTGTGTACTTTACCCACAAGATTCTTTCCCTCCTGGTAAGTCCTCGCACTGCCTGGTGTTTGAGAACAGGATGAAAGAAACATGGTCTTTCAGAGTGCTTCCCTGACTGTCCGACAGTGCCCATCCCAATCCTAACGTCGACTACATCTTGTAGCACTGCCCAGCAGAGTCACAACAAAGATCAACCAAGCCAGAGCCCATAATGACTTGTGGCTACACAGGTAAGCTTCCGGGCATGAAGTATTCATCCTTCTCTTTGAGTCTGGGTGAAGCTTTCCGCAAGATGTCATGGCGCTTCTCCATGCATCCCGGCCATCCACTGGTTTCTTCAGGGATGCCCAATCAACCATCCTTCACCCAGTAGTGTGTATTGAAAACTTGTCTTCTCGAGTCTTGAAGTCTTGAAGTCTTGAAGATGCAGGACTTGAAGATGTCTTCATGAAGTCATCGTTTTGACGTGGAGTCCTTCTTCACACCACTCACGAACACTCATACCAGAACCCGTCTACGTTAGCATAGCATTGCACTAACTAGCGTTCCCGGGGCTTTAGTAACAAGTGGTGGGTTCCTACCTCATGCATTCTACTCAACTACAAGAGTTTCAATAACACTACGGGAGGGATCTGTTGAATGATGTCACTACATGCAATAAAACATAGGTATGAAAAGATGGTCAAAGTGAACTTACCTGTACTGTTGATGAAGATAAAGATCGCTCTCAGAAATAACTTGATAGACTATTCGTCACTCTCCGATGAAAATCTATATAGCAAACATTGCATTCATAAGCAATCATACTAGCAATCAATTCTAACAATCACAAGATAACACAAGAAACAAAACAACAGGGTTGATGAAGGCAATACTTAAGACAAAAGTTAAAATCAAGAAAGTTTTCATAAAAGCAACTAAAGTAGTTTTCCCCTAAAACAATTATTTTCAAATAGTAACAAACAATAAAAAAGTAAAATACAACAAAAGGATTTTAGTAAATATTTTACTAGCAAAAGAATTACTTTTGAAAGACAACTAAAACTATGAAAACAACATTCTAACAACTTGAGTGTTTGCCTAATGAATTTAACTACAAGCACAACTATAAACTAAAAGAAAACATTTTGTAAAATAACTAAGTTAACAGAAAATAATTTATAAAAACCTTTATTACAAAACATAATTAGATCATCAAAAAGTTTTGTGAAAAGAGTTTCTATTAAATTAAACTGTTTTATAACACATTACCTAATGATAAAGAACATAGTTTTCCTATCATAATAGGGCAAAACTAAAGTATTTTTATTAACAAAACATTTCTTAACAGAAAAAATTACTGGAAACTTTTTCTTGGAAAACAGAATTTTAATAATATAAAACTTTGTTAAAATTCACTATTACTAACTAGTCTGTTTTTATGAAACAATGCTTAGTTAAAAATATAATGTTCCTATAACAACATAGTAATAAACTAAGCAAATTGTTATTATTGTTTTAACAGTAAGTATAAATCCTAAATTTAGAACAACAGAACTAAATGAAATCTAAAACATAACAAAAATCATATTCAGATTTTCAAAATAACTAAAGAAAAAATTAAGCTAACTAAACAACATAGGAATTAAACAGAATCTGTTTTAGTTGAAAACAGTATTTTCAAATATTCTAAAATTCTCAAACTCTTCCTAATGATAACTAATATCACTAGTGACAAGTAGCAAACAGAATCAATCAAAAATACCTTTTAAAACTCAAGATATTCAAAAAACAAAATTTAAATCAAATCTGTTTAAATTCAAATTTAAATTTTTAAACATAGTCAAATTTGATATCTACAGAAACTAGATGAAATTTGTGATCTACTGCAAAAAGAATCAATTACAAACATTAAATATTTTAAAAGATATAAGGAAAATGAAATCTAAACCTATTCTGGAAACAGAAATTAAAACAGAAAAGAAAAATTCGTTTCTAACGGTCAGGGGGCTACGTGGCATGCTCTAGTTCGTCCAGATGGGCGTGTGCTAGGGCTTTTCGGGCGGTCGACCGGTGCTTTAGAAGAAAACGGTTCGCGTTTAATAGGTTCTAATCTGGATCGTCAGATCCAGATCGGACGGGGAAGAGAGGTGGTGGAGCTCACCGCGGTGGTGGGTCGCCGACGAGGGCTTCTCCGGCGAGGCCGAGGCGAACTGGTCGACGTGGGCGGCGCTCCGGTGGTCCTCCGGCGACGGCGAGGGCACTAGTCGACGGCGGCGAGTACGGCGAGCACGTCGGTGGCGTCAGTGAGGCTCGGGGGCGTCGGAGTCGACGGGAAGGAGCTCCTCGAGCTTCGGGTGGGGAGGTTACTCCGGCGAGGGTGACGGTGAGGCGGGTCTGGGGTCTCTGGGGCTCGGGCAGGGGATGGGGTGGTGCGCACGGGCGAGAGGAGCTCGATGGTGCGCTCGGGAGAGGTCGGGGAGGTCGGAGACGGGCGCTAGGAGGGGAGAGGCGCGGCGGCGACCGAAAGCTCCGGCGAGCGATTCCGGCGAGGTGGGGGCTCGAAGAGAGGGGGAAAGCAAGAGGAATGGATGCGTGAGAGGGGTGGGTACTTATAGGGGCAGTGCGGTGGTCAGGGAAGTAAAAGAGGGGTGGGAACCGGCGACGACGGCGCGTGCGGGAGGAGGAGGACGACCGCGCGGGAGAAAGGAGCAGGCGATGGTCCCACACGTCAGCGAGAGGAGAGGGCGAGCGTAGTCAGCGGGCGACCGTTACGAAATGAATTCGGCTTTAAAGGCTGTGGGCCGGCCGGTTTTATTATAAACCGTTACCGTTTTCTATTTATGATTTTACCAGAGCCATAAAACTTGTTAAATGCATTCGAATAAATTCCAAATATAGTCAAATTTTATATCAAAATTAACATAATAATAAATTCCATTTAATGGACATTTTTATTCTTGCATTTGAATACTTTGGAAAAAATATTATTTTCAGAAATTGCCCTTTTGCTTTTAAATCCCTTTGCAAATATTTTTTTCAGACTAACCCCTGGTTTTTATTATTCAAATAAATCACCAAGAAGTCCCTGGTGTGGAGTGTCATGTTACTCCTCTCAAATTTTTGTCAGGGGTTTGAATACTTTGAGAATTGGAATAGGAACCAAATATGAAATGATTCCAAAAGAGAATCCAGAGATTTTCACATTCACTATTCAAAGATTTATTTTAAACTTCCAACTCATATTTCATATAATTTGAAGAATTCATTTTATCTTCTCTCATGAAAATCATTGAGTTGCATAAAGTTTTCTGAATTTGAAATATTTTTCAAATGAAATTCAAATTCTTTTCAAATCCCTTTTCATTTCTTTAAATGGAAGAAGTCATGTCATCTTCACTCTAGGGTTTTGTGATGTAATGAATTTGAATTCTTGGTGAGAAAAATGCAAAGTGAAAGTTTGGGAAAGTCATTTCATTTCCTCTCATTAAACTTTCAAAAGTTTCAAAAAGTTTCAAATTTTCACTCAATTTCAATCACTCAAGCAAACAAACAATCATTCTAATAATTATTATAACATTCCAAAGTTTGGGATGTTACAACAGCTCATCAGGAAACACATCCAGGTACTCACATACCATTGGCACTTGATCCAACTCAACTCCCGATAGGCACTTAACCTGAGGGGCTTGAGTGGGGGCAGGGTTGGGAACATACTTGACTTCCACTCCTTGGCTGTTGGTCATGGTGACAATCCTCTTGGCACAGTCCAACAAGCCTTGGTGCTTGGTCAACCAATTCATGCCAAGGATGACATCCAAGCCCGGTGAGTCTAGAACTATAAGGTTTGCTAGGAAGTCTACCCCGTTGATATAAATCTTCACTCCCTTACACCCTATCCCAGACTTCATAACTGAACCGGGGGTTTGTATAGAATACGACTAACCAGGGGTGTAGGTTTCATGCCACCCTCTAGTGCAAACTTTTGGGTGACAAAAGAATGTGAAGCTCCACAATCAAACAGTATTGTTGGTGGGGTTGAGTTGACAAGGAACGTACCCAGTATGACGTCCGGGTCTTCTTGGACTTCCTCTGCGGTGACGTGATTCACACGACCCTTGCCATTGTTGGGCTGGTTGCGGGGAGTTGTGTTCCTTGGTGGTGCTCCACGATCTTGACCTTGATTTGGCGCATTGGGGTGCAGTGCATCTGGCTTCATGTTGGGGCAAAGCTTAGAGATGTGTCCAGACTGACCACATCCAAAACAAGTGACTTGCCCAGGGTTGTTGTTGAAGTTCCTGCCACCGTTGTTGTTATTGGGGTTGTTATTGTAGGCTAGCCTGGGATTCGCATACTGCTGAGGCTGGTAGCTCGGACGAGGCGCAGGAGGTCTAGCCTGTTGTGGCTGATAGGTCGGCTTGGCTGGGGCTAGCTGCCAGGGGCGAGGCTTCTAGTTGCTAGGGCTACCCTTGCTGATCATCTTGCGCTTGCAAGTGTCGTCGATGGCATGACGCTTGTCTTCCAGCATGAGGGCCTTGTTCACCAAGTCGAGGAAGGTATGGCAGTCGCAGACAATGAGCTGATACTGCAAGACCTGTTGAAGTCCTTCCATGAAGCGTTCGTTCTTGGCAGCCTCTGTGCTGACATCTTCAGGTGCATACCTTGACAGCAGGTTGAACTTCTGCAGATACTCCTTGACAAAGCCATTTCCTTGCTCCAGCGCTTGGAATTCTCTCTTCTTGATAGCCATGATCCCAGAAGGAATATGGGCAGTGTGGAATCCTTCCTTGAAGTCATTCCACGTGATCACACGTTCTCCTTGCATGACCTTGAATCCATCCCACCAAGCTCGGGCGGTACCTCCGAGGCAGTGAGAGGCATAAAGCACCTTCTCACGATCCTCATTGCAATTGACCAGTGCAAGGAGGTCTTCGATGGTGCGGATCCACTCATCAACATCCAATGGTTCAGCAGTCTCGGTGAAGGTTGGGGGCAAGTTCCTCATGAACTCAGATAGCATGGAGCGGCCATTGCCATTCCTGCCTTGCTGCTAGTTGTTCACAAGGGCCTGAGCCATCTGCTGGATAGCAGCATTGTTCGCTTGGCGCTCCTCCCGGAGAACTTGGAGAAACTGAGTTATGGTCATGTTCTCCGGCGGAGGTGGTGACGGGGGAATATCGCCTTGTGGCTGCTCCTGGTGTCCTCCAGCGTGAGCAGCCCCACCAGCTCCCTGTTGCTGGCTTGAGCTGTCGGATTCAGGGTTGGTGAAGGAGATGTTGCGGGTAGCAGTCACCATCCTGTTTGGAGCGGCCAAGTCAAACAACTAGGATTGACAAGAGGATAAGCAATAACGGAAATGCGCACCTAAGGGGGTTGGTCAAGTGCAAGTGTGTTAAAACAAAGGTCGAAAGACCAACAACATATATTTAGATAGATGATGGAGTTGCTTACATGTTGCCTGAGGCAAAAGCGCGACTTGCATCGGAACACAAACAACAAAACAAACAACAAGCACACATGGCTTCATATGAACCATTACACAGACTCGACTTCGCATGAGGGATACATGACTGATCCTACTGTAGGGGTTCTCAGACTCAGGTGGTGGAGTGCTCGGTCTTGTAGTCACGCTGCTCTGGGTCTTCCTCCTGTTCATCATCTGAACAGGCATCGTTCCCGGCCGAAGGGGTCGGGGAACAAGGAGGTCCATCCCGACGGTGCTTTGCAGGCAGGTCGGTGAAGAGCTCACGGTACTCCTTCGCACTCATGCGATGATGACGCGTAGGTGCATCACTAGCTCGGGGTACTCCTCCTCGATAGGCGACAGCTGGTCGTCCCTCAAGGGCTCCATCCTTCTTGATCTTGTCTGGCTTCGTCTTGGCTTGTCGAAGTAGCTCTCGAGTGTGGTGAAGTTCCTCACAGAGCTTCACAGACTCCTTCATCAGGTCATGAACCAGGCTATCGGAGGAGAGGCTGAAGTAGGTCTAGAACCTGAGCGGTCTTCCATCCTCCTTGGTCGGAATCAGCATCCAACTCTCGCCAAATTCATCCTTCCTAAAGGGAAGGTAGCGAGTATCCGGCTCGTCAGCCATCTCTGGAATGATGTCCCGAAGGTGTAGGAGTGCCTTGCGCGCAGCTGTCTCGACAGCAAACATCATGGTCTCCATCCGTGGTCCTTCAAAGAATCAACTGGTCGGGGAGTCGTTTGCCTTCACGACCACATCTACGTGGTACTCCTTCGTGACGGCATCGACCTAGTGCTCGTGGTAGAGAAAAATGGGTGGTTGGCGAAACTGGCACTTCTCCAGGCTATCCCCAAGGAGTAAGGGAAAGTCGGATGTTAGGAAGGCTTCGAGTACAACGGCCATCTACAAAAATTTGAAAGGAGGAGAGTCAGTAGAGTGTGGTGTGAAGAATAGGAGAGGTAAATAGTGCAGAATTCCTAAGTTCCAATGCTAGGTGTAGTTTTGAAAATGACTTTTATCCTGTCTAACTTCCATGCTAACTAAGGGCTTCCTACAGTCAGGATGGCTCTGATACCAGCTCTGTGGGGATCTCGACTCATAAGTCATGATCACCGAATGCACGTGTACAGTGATCCCAGAGATCAATGCTCACTGAACACACAGAAGCTGAATAACAAGAGTCTTACATCCACACTTAACTTCTTACACAAATAATGACCACGAAGGTCTTAGTCTTACATAGATAGGGCCACACGGGCCAAACACTTAAAGTAGAACAAGCAGCAGAAATCTTGATCGAAAGCGTGAACCCATGCCATCTGCCTTAACCTATAGGCATTCTAACTGGGAAGCGTCCTAGTTCACATGTTCGTCTTCAATGAACTCTTCGACATACTCATGTTCTTCCATGCCTGGCCAATTAAATAACTAGTGGCAACCCAATGAGTACTTTGAATGTACTCACAAGCAACCCAAGTTGTGGAACAAGGTAGCAATGATGCATGATATAGCACTAAGTAGGTGATTTTGCGAAAAGTTAATTTTAATGCAAATGTCATGATCAAGTAACTAGTGAGCATGCATCAACAATTAGCAGATATCCATATGAACAAGTTACAGATATCAACATAAGTAGAGGTTGAACATCTCATGTTCGTTCATCATGTTAAGTCATAGGACTTAGTTTAATTCTCATGCTAAGTCAACGAACTTAGCTCAAGTACCATCTTTGTCTCCAACACACCCACACACATCAGTTTGTGAAAACACTTGGATGTAACACAAGAGCGGTCATCCAACTGTCCTTGACCATGGACACGGCTATTCGAATAGTTTTACACTCTGCAGAGGTTGCACACTTTACCCACAAGACTCGGGGAACTTCCGTGTCATCCACGACTCGCGATATATAACATACCCGAGGTACGCACCCGAATAATGCCTTTCCCATGGTGATACTAAACAAAGAGTCCACTCGTTGGTGCCATCCCACATGATATACATCACTCGTATCATTCATGAGGGCACGCAACGGTGTGCTCGGTGCCTGTAAAGACAGTGCATGACCTTCCACTCAGGGACGACCCCGTCTCAAGAGTGGCCACTCCACTCTTGCCACTAGTAATGTGGGCTCCTTGCTAGCACCAACCATAGTAATCAACAAAGCCCCATCCCATAAGGGGTGTCGTGGTCGTACATGTAAGGTTGGAATAACGGTCGCAACTTACACCAATTCGTTTTCGAAAACCAAAACACTCACTTGTTCTGGCACACCACATGTTTCTCAAGTGGTCACCCATCTCATCAACATCTCCCTCGGGCATTAGTGGCACCTGACGGGGGTTTCGAAAAGTCTTTGAAATCATTTCTTTCCTTGTCATCACTATGCATAAGTCCCATCCCATTTGCGTAGCATCTATTAGCACCTAACTACTCCCACCCACACAACCCTCATAAGGTGGTAGGGTCATGCACGATGCAAGTCTCAATGGTAAAAATAATAGAGGTATCCCACCGAAGGGGGGATACCTTATCATGATCATTTCATCGAACCAACAAGTGCTATATGACATGCATGAAAAAGTTTCTTAACATGGTCAAATGGCTGCTTGCCTGGCTCAACAAAGTCTCAGGGGTCTTCGAAGTCTTCGGGTCCAACTTCTTCATCTACAGCACAATCTATAGTCACGATAAAATAACGATAAACATAAGTAATGCACAAAAACAGGGCACACAAGTCACTATTAAAAATGCTAACCTATTCCGATAAATACTAAATGTCATACTAAAAATATCTGCCTAGGGTTTTGTTGTGAAAAACATTTTGGAAAATAATTAACAGAGGCAAAAAGGTGCCTAAATATAGGTTTTTAAAATAAAACAGTACAAAAAAATAATTTCTAACATTTTTATAAGTGGTACTAATAAATTCTATACATTATTCTGAGAATTTAGATGGAAGAATTATTGGCATTGGACTGATATTTATTTTTGTGGGATTTTTGAAAGTTTACAGAGAAAAATAAAAAGAAAGGAGGTACTGTGCCCTGGGCTAAGTGCCTAGCCACATTGGGCCAACCGACCAGGCCGGCCCAGCTGAGCTACGGGCGCGCGCGGCCAGGTTTGAACCTGACGCGCAGGCCCGAGCGTTAGCGAGAGAGAAGGAGAGGGAGAGGAGCGTGGGGATAACAGGTGAGGGCCACCTGTCATCTCCTTCCTCTCGACAGGAGGGGGAGGGCGCTCACCGGCGGCGAAGGAAGGCATGGCGAAAGGATCTGAGAGCAGGAACGGGTTCAACGTTGACCCGCCGGTCCTCTGGAGGTGGAAGGACGACCGGAGGGGGTCGGGGTCACCGGCAGGGAAGAGGTCGTGGCAGAACCGCTTTGGGAGAGGGTCGTCGGCATTGCGCCTAGCAGCAAAACGGTCGGGGGGAAGGGGGGAAGACGCGGGAGCTCACTTGGTGCTCAAAGGAGGAGAAAGGAAGGCCGGAGCGGGCCGGTAGCTCGAGATCGATGAAGCCCCGACGCGGCGGTGCCTCGGTCGATCCCGAGCACAGGGGCTCCGGGCGATCTCTAGGGCGGCACAGGGGGAGATTAGGAATGGAAGGAGGCTAGGGAAAGAGAGAGGGGGTGCTCGGGGCCCCTTTAAATAGGCGAGGCGGAGGTAGGGGAGTGTCAAACGTGGGAGAGCTCGGGCGCCCGCCGTTGAGCCACGAAAGGGCAAGGAGGGGGCGACGGCAGGGCTGGGGGGCCAAGGGAGATGCCCTGGAGAGCGCGGACAGGCAGAGGGGGGGCGAGGGCATCGTGCGTGCGAGCGCGGTCACTGACCGGTTCGGGCGATGCCATGCGCGCGCGCGCGCGCGAGAGAGAGAGAGAGAGAGAGAGAGAGAGAGGAGAGGGGGGCGACCGGGCGGCGTGTTGCGGACGCCGAGGGGAGCAGAGGGGACAAGCTGGGGCGGCCCGAGGCGGTCGGGGCTGCGTGTTGGCCAGTGGCTACAATGCGGGTGCGCACTGTAGCGCGCTCCAGAGCGCGAGCTCTGCATGCCAGGGCATATTTTTAAGCCCCCCGCATGTCTTCTTCTTCCTTGGGCATTTGGAGATGCTCAAAGGCTAGAATGAGCTAGGGGAGGGCTCTGGAGAAGCCTTAGGGGAGAAGAGAAGGGGAAGAGAGATAGAAAAAGATGCTGCCAAGGGTAGAAATAGGGGTTTTACCCCCACCTCGCAGTGGCCTGATGAATTGGGACTTTTACAAGAGGTAAAAAGTTGGGGGCAAGGGTAAAAGAGAAGAGGGTGAAAATGGGGGGTTTACCAAATCACCAGAAGCTGTTTGGTGGTGTTTTTGGCAAGAAAATGTTACCCTTTTACTGAGATACTTACCAGGGTCAAAGGCTAGGTTGAAATGAAAGGATTCACCAAGTTTGAGCTCAAGTGGGGAAAGTTGACAATGGAAATTTGATAAACCCTAGAAATTAGCAGAATCAGATTTCTGTAGATCCATTGATGCTAGGATTTTACCCTTGATGCAACACTTAGTGTATCATCACTATTTGGCCATTAGAGCATGCCCACAATGTTTGAGGCCATGGGGAGACACTTCACAATGTAAAGTTGCTTAAATTTGACTCTGGACAGGAATGGTTTTGGGATGGTTTGATGAACTAATTCAACTTCGATTGAGATGAATCTTTGCAAGATCATCACCCATGATAGTGTTCACTTGCTGGAATTTTCTTGGAATTTATTGATAATATTTCTTATAGAAATATTGCAAAAGTTTGATTTGAACAGAAAGGGTTTTGAGAGGTTTTGCCTACGATCTGATCATGCCCTTGGGTTGAAACTCATATATATGGAAAATATATGTCCACTGAGGTTCTCTAAATTTTCTCAAATGTTTTTAAATCATTTAAATAATTTTTCCCTAAGAAAAACCATTTCTGGCCTTAAGAAAAAGCCTTTAAATAAAATGTGAAAATAATCCTTAAAATGATATTTTTTTGGTTTTGGGAAGTCTTATATATAGTGGGTTTGAAATAAAGCTTTTGGAAAAGAAGAATCCACCCAATTTGAGGATTTTCAGTGCAAACCTCATTTCAGGGGGTTTTGGAAACTTAATTCAAATAAATCATTTTTGGTTGAAACAAAATTTGATAAAAACAGTTTTGGGCACTATTCACATGGCATTATAATTAGGCAAGAGGTTTGGAACAAGGAAGATGAATATGAAGTGGAATAGAACCTAGTAGTGCCAAATAACACAATCATCAAGCAAGCAAACAACATAGCAAACAAGCACAAGCACTTTGAAAAAGTTTTAGTTGGCTCCAAATTTTATAAACCCAAACACAAAAATGTGCTACAAACAAAGGGTCTGACAAATGCGAGCACAGCTTTCAAGAACTGAAAAGACGCCTGACGTCTGCTCCTGTACTGGTACCACCAGATTTCTCTAAGGACTTTGTTATCTATTGCCACGCCTCGCGACAAGGATTAGGTTGCATTATCATGCAAGATCGTTATGTGATTGCATACACATCTCGACAGTTGTGTCCACATGAGGATAATTATCCTACACATGATCTTGAGCTTGCAACTGTAGTCCATGCACTGAAAACCTGGCGACATTACCTTCTGGGTAATCGTTGCGAAATATACACTGATCACCAAAGTCTGAAATATATCTTCACCCAGCCTGATTAGAACCTCAGGTAAAGACGGTGGGTCAAGCTGATTAGAGAGTACGAATTAGGGATAACTTACACCCCGGGGAAAGGCAATGTCATGGCTGATGCACTAAGTCGTAAGTCTTATTGTAACAACCTGATGTTACAACAAAGTCAACTACTTCTCTATGAGGAATTTCAAAAGTTGAACCTTCATATTGTTCCTCGAGGATTCCTTTCCAACTTGGTGGCAAAGCCCAACCTTACAGATAAAATTATATCTGCCCAGAAGCTAGATGCGGGAATTTTCCGGATCAAGAATAACATTAAAAGAGGTAATGCTAAATGTTTCTTGGTAGATGATCGGGGTGTTGTTTTCTTTCAGAACCGTTTGGTGGTTCCCAAGAACCAACATCTTCGGCAGCTGATCCTTAAGGAGGCTCATGACTCTCCTCTCACGATTTATCCTAGCAGTACCAAGATGTATTAGGACCTACGCCAGAGGTTCTGGTGGATTAGGATGAATAGAGAAATTGCTCAGTTTGTTGCTAACTGCGACATTTTTCGTCGCGTTAAGGAAGAACATCAAAGGCCTACTGGCACCCTTCAACCCTTAGCTATTCCTGAGTGGAAATGGGATAAGGTCGGTATGGATTTCATCATCGGATTTCCCGGGACCAAGAGAGGGAATAAGGCTATCTTTGTGGTCATTGACCGTCTTTCCAAAGTGGCTCATTTTCTTCCTGTTCAGGAGAGTATAACTACTAGCCAGCTAGCGGAGTTATATGTATCTCGAATAGTTTACCTTCATGGTGTTCCTTTGGAGATTAACTCAGACCGTGGAAGTATCTTTACTTCCCGTTTCTGGAAAGCTTCCAAAATGCTATGGGGACTCATCTATCCTTTAGCACTGCTTTCCATCCGCGGTCAAGTGGTCAATTGGATCGAGTCAATCAAATTCTGGAAGACATGCTCAGAGCTTGTGTTATATCTTTCGGTATGAATTGGGAGATATGTCTTCCATTCGCTGAATTTGCTTATAACAATAGTTATCAGTCAAGCTTGGGCAAAGCCCCTTTTAAAGTTCTCTATGGGCGAAGGTGTCGAACACCTCTTAACTAGTCAGAAACCAGAGAGACGCAACTCTTTGGCCCGGATATGATCCAGGATGCAGAGCAGCAAGTTCGCATTATTCACGAAAAGTTGAAAACAGCCCAATCTCGTCAAAAGAGCCAATATGATCGCCATCATAAGGCTGTGACCTATGAAGTTGACGAGAAGGCTTACCTTCGGGATACACCTCTGAAGGGTACCCAACGATTCGGTATCAAGGGAAAGTTGGCTCCTCGTTACATTGGTCCTTTTCGCAATCTTGCCAAATGAGGAGAAGTTGCCTACCAATTGGAACTTCCACCGCATCTTTCCAAGGTTCATGATGTCTTCCACGTCTCGCAACTCAGGCGTTGCTTCTCGGATCCTGTCCACGAGGTAGACCATGAAACGCTTGATCTCCAAGATAACCTTACTTATTGAGAATACCTTCTTCGTATCCTTGATCAAGCTGAGCATACCACTCGACGTCGAAACATCAAGTTTCTCAAGGTTCAGTGGTCACACCATTCCGAAAAGGAAGCCACATGGGAAAGAGATGATCATCTTCGACTAGAGTACCCCGCGCTCTTCCCGACGACTTCCAAATCTCGGGACGAGATTCTTTCGAGTGGGGGCAAGTTGTCACATCCCTAGTTAGCATTGCTCTGTGATAGCATGTGTGTGTGTACATCATGTTTTAATTTTGCATCAATATGAAATGGGGATCAACAGAAACCCTAACACCTTACCTGAATAAACCAATTTAAATGTTGTGAATTTTCAACACATCTAAAATGCCCATAAAAAATGCCCCCCATTTCTGATAATTATTGACAACAATATATCAGGGGACATTTTAATTTCAAAACGTATATGGCATTTTAAAAATAAATAATAATGCTACTGAAATTCCTAAATAAAGCATTACAAATATTTTGGTCTTTCAAAATTGTTGAAACTTGTTGTGCAGGTTTGAAATATTCAAACTATGTTTGCAAAATATTTCAATATATTTTTGAAATAGGTTTGTAGGCCCTAACAAAAATAAAACAAATGTCAGAAATAGAAAAGAAAACAGAAATGAGAAAGAGAGAGAGAGAGAGAGAGAGAGTACCCGAGGCCCAGCTGCAGGCCGGCCCACCTGGCCCATTCGGGTCATCATCCTCCTGGCAGCCAGGAGGCCGGGCGCGTGGCCGCCATGCGCTCGCACCGGTGTTGCCACGCCGGCAGCTGCCTGCCTGCCTCACCCCCGTCGCGCTGGCGCCAGGGATAATCCCCAGGAGACTTCTGGATCGGCCTCTCCTCCCCATTCCCCTTTGTCTCTCCTTTCCCATCAGTCCGCCATGGCCGCTGCTCCCTTGCCGTCGTAGTTTCGCCGCTCCAGCCGCTCCCCTCGCTTCCGAGCAGCTGCCTAGCTCCGCCCCGACCTGATGCTGCTTCTTGTCGAGTCAAGTGTCACCGAAAGCCCCCATCGCCTCCATCGTCGTCTTCTTCCTCCTTGGCTCCGACAGCCGCCACCGCCAATTCATCGTCCCTAGGACGTCCTCGAGCTCCCCGATGTTGTCGTTCGTACTCCTAGTAAGACCTACGTCGAACCCCTCTCTTCCCCAACCTTTTTGCGCTCTGGTTTGTCAAGCCCGTGCTCGGCCGAGCTCTGGCAGCCACCAAGCTCGTCGCCGGCCGCGCTCCAGGCAATCCCCGCCGCTGGGATGTGCCCCGTTGGACATGCGCAAGTGTGGACGCTCGAATGAGCCGCTCCGCCGTCGTTTTGGTTGCCGAAGGGCGATTCTCGACCCCCTCCGCCGTCCCTGGCGTCACCGGGGGCTCAACGCCGGCGAGCCTGACCAGTTTGACCACGGGGTTGACCCTCCTGGGTCACTGGCAGGTGGGGCCCAGCCCTGGTTAGTTAGGTTAATTAAAAAATAATTAAAAAATTAATTAAGTTAATGACCCACTAACAGGTGGACCCAATCTTAATAATTACTAATTAGCAACTAATTTAATTCCTGTTAGTGCCTGGGTCACTGACTAGTGGACCCCACTGGTCAGGTTTGACCTGGCAACGGACAGTTGACCGAGTGACGTCATGCTGATGTCATGCTGATGCAATAACTGATTTTCTAATTTAATTTAATTCCAGAAAATGCTAAAAACTTTAGAAAATAATCTGTAACTCTGATTGAAATAAATTATATATGAAAATTTATCAAAAAAATCCAATGAATCCAATGGTGCTATTATCATGCATGCTAGAGCGACCTAAATAGGAGAACATTGACATTTTGCAATAGGTCAATGTATGGAATATCATATGGAGAACGATTTTAAACCTATATTCAAATCCACTCCATCTAACTCTAATGATAGTTGCATTAGCTCATCCAATCATGTTGCCATGTCATGATCATGCATCAAATTGCTGCACTTGCTGTGTATTGATTATTACTTATCTGTATCACGGTGGGTCCTACTTCCGAGGATACCCGCGAGTATTCCATTAAAGGTGGGTACCTTCCGCTCCCCAGCAAGGCAAGCAACCCCATTGATCATTTTGATATCATCCCATTCTCTCGCTCCTGCTCTTGTTTATTGCATTAGGACAAACGTTCATTTGTCTGTCATTTGCGATAGTTGAACCCATTCCTCTGCATGACCTGTCATTGTCACGGTAAATAGCTAAACCTTGCAACCTAGCATACCTGGTAGATGCTTGAGCCATGATGTGTTTTACCTGCTTTGCTTGCTATGCTTAGAGTTGTGTTGGGTCTGATTCATCTGGGTGATGAACTGGAGTGAAATAGTGTTGTCCTAATGTGATGAGCTAAATGATGAACCCGATTTGGTAAAGGTAGCGATGAGAGGCTATGTAAGAGTACATAGCGGATTGTCTCATTGGGACCGTTCTTAGGAACTGAGTTTCGTGTTTGTGATCCAAGGCTAGTTACTACCATACATTGAGCTTCAGGCGCTCCAAGCTCTCTTGACTTATCAACCGCCTAGTCCTTGATCCAGGAGTTGCAAGTAGTTTCTGGTGTTTATATCTATGCTAGAAGTCGTGCGTAGCGCTGACCCTAGGGGTGGGATACGACATGGTAGGCAGTGGCACGGTGTACCAAGGGTCACCCGAATGGTGGGCTTGGGAACCCTGCGCACATCGTTTTGGGCCGTGGCGGAAACTTCGGCGAGACTTCCATGCGGGTTTAGTCTCAAATAGGAGATAACCTGGTCTAGAGGTCTTGTGTGATTGACGGTCGTGGCCAACTCCCTCGCTAGGCTTCCGCTTGAAGGTTGTCGAGGTGCCTTTTAAGTGCACATAGCGATAAGTGGTGAACACATGTGTGAAGAAGTAACCCCTGCAGGGTATGAATCTGTTCGAATAGCTTCGTCCTCGGATATGGACTACTTGGAGAACTTATGTTGTTCATAGATAACTTGATGGTTACTCATAAAAATATCAAGACAAGTGTGAGTACCGTGGATGGCACTATCGTAGATGACGGAAATGAATCCATGGTGGTGTATTGATGTGGTGTTAGTGGACTCGTGTGCGATATCTAAAACTTGAACAAAGAATTAATATGTGTATTATAGGTTAGCCAAGAGTCAAAGCTGGCATTGCTGCATAAACTCCACCACTCCCCTTGTTGATACATGAGCATGAATAGACTAGGTCTGCTTTAAAGACTTGCTGAGTGCGTTTGTACTCATGTTTGCTTAATAAATGTTGCAGATGAGACTCAGGACCCGTCCGGTGGGTTCTACATAGATGTCGACGACGACGAGTAGCTGGTACCTCAACTATGATCCGATGTTGGACTGTAGATAGTCAGGCCATGTGCCTGTTTACCCTTTCATCTGTGTGTACTCAGACAACTTTAAGCTTCTGCTTGGTTATGAACTTGCTTGTATGATTTGAGTGTCGGGTCATGTGACCCCTACCTGTATGAACATATTATGCAAGACTCCTCTGAGCCTCCTAAATAAAAGTTGTGTTGATGTATGGTTATGTTGTGATGCCATAGTTGTATCTATGCATATCGGGCATGTCGCGCGTACGTGTGACGTGCAACGGTATGTTTGGGATTTGACACCTAGTCGTGTGCCTTTAGTAGTACTCTTTATGGGAAACTGTCTCTTTGTGCTTCCACCAAGCCTTGGAGCTTGTTACTGCTCAGGACACATTGATTGACCGGCATGTATCCTTCTTTGCTACTGTGTCTGTCCCTTTCGGGGAAATATCTCGTAGTGTAATGGAGTTCCTGTAGCCTGCTACGACTCGTCTACGTGCAGTGATGACATTTATGTCCCATGGTGTAATGGAGTCCTTGTAGCTTCCTATGACTCGTCTACACACGCTTGAGGCTGACACCTGCATTGCTGGGTTATGTATGCATGTCCCTGTACGGATGTGCCACTTGGGTTCTATGACTAGTCATGTCGAACCGTTTTCTCTGTCGTTTGAATGCTAGCGACATATTCACATATGTGAGCCAAAAGACGCAAACGATCCCGGTCCAGGTAAGGTGGCAGCCGTGCAGATTACCGTGCGTGAGTCCGCAAAGTGGTGTGATGTGTTATAGGCTGGATTCTTATGACTTAGGATCGTTGTCCCAACAGAATAGGAGATGAATATACAAATAAAAATTTGAACATATGAGTCTTTCACCAACAAAACGTCTATGCATGAACTACAAGGAGTAATTAACACTAGAAATTATACTCAAGAATGGATGTGGGATAAAAGTTCATAGATCAGAAAGATGGGGTGAAGGGAGTTGATGGAGATGACAGTGATGATGAAGATGTTTATGGATATGATGAACCCAATGATGATTGGAGTGTTTATGATGATGATGGTTGCAAATCCCCCTCCTAGAGGGATGGATCTACGAAAAAAATCAGTCTGCTGGAGGCAAAAGTGCTCCGCCTCACAACGGCAGCGGAAAACCCCCAGAAAAATCCCTTGACTTTTTAGGTCAGAAGTGACTTTATTGCCAAAGAGCATCCCAGGGGCGTGGTAGGGGCGTGTCCCCCCTTGCCCCCCCCCCTAGTCCCTCCTCTGTCCTCCGGCTTTTTTATTCGAAAAATAATTCAATAAAATTTTCAGGCATTTTGGAACTTCGGGAAATGCCCCTTTGTTGTTTTGCCCCTATTTTCCAGCTATCCGGTATTTTCTTAACAATTTCCATTTATGTGTATTACATGCAAATTGAAGAGGGAAATGCGTTAGAATTAAGTAATAATGTGCAAAATATCATTGATAAAGAGTACATTATACTAAGAAATAGTGATGCAAAATGGACGTATCATTCGCCAGTCTCCTCATCGAGGTCCTCTAGTTTCTCGATGTTGTCGGCTTCCTCTTCTAAGACGTCGTGGAAGGTTTCGACATTGTCCATGACATGGATGGCAGGTGGGTTGATGAAGTTTACCAGTTTCTCATGGGCCTGCTAGGAACCAAGCCCTGTAGGACAAGCTCGCCGCGAGAATCGGCGATGAATCTAGGATTGTCGAATTTGACAATCCGACCTAGTGCGTAGGTCTTGATGAGTCCAGACGGCCCGCCCAGTTGGCGATGAAATACATCAATCCAAGTGTGAAGATCTGGCCGGATGTCACGATGGCAACACCAACCGAAGAAACCACCAGATACTTGGGATCACCTGACAAAACCTATACCTGGCGTGCCACTGTTAGAGTATTTTTTGGCAGATCCGACAAGGTATCCAGGGGTAGAGTTTTACCCAGGTTCAGGCCCTCAGTAGACGAGTTAATACCCTACTACTACTTGTGCATATTGATTGTATAGGGGTTACAAAGGCCGAGGGATTGATCAAAGTTTTAGGGTTTTATTTGTGTATCTATGTGACTAGCCTAGCCCCGGCTTATATGGGTGTCGGGATCTAGGGTTATATGTTCTAAGTCGGTTAGGAGGATTCACCTGAACCCCGGTTGCCTTGTCTTGTACTCCCTCCGTCTGCAAATATTTGTGGAAGAAATTAATACAAATGGATGTATCTAGAACAAAAATACATGTAGATACGTCCATGTAGTTTCTAGAAACTTTGTGTAAGGGCATCATTTTGTGATATTTTGTACATAGATTAGTTCCATGAATTTTACTTTTTAATTTCATGTACTTTTTTTTGAAAAGGCTCTAATTCATGTATACATTTACTGAAAGAAAATGTCAATGCTGTTGTTGACCTAACAATATGCCATATGTTATACATAACATATCCACAAAATCGGATGCTATATTGCTATTTAATCAAGTATCAACACATGTTACATAACAACTTCAGATATACTTCTCCATCCAAAGCAAAACCGGAACACATGCTCTGATGCAGTTCACTGCCACTTACATGTTGCCGAGTTTTAATATTTTACAGATGAGCACAGGAGGATGCAGATCCTGTTAATTAACCATAGATCATGTGCTCATTTAGAGACTCTCGAGGAGCATGATGCATCATTATGTCTGTAAAGAAAGGCATAGATGAATCCTTTTTCTACAAATTCAGTAGACAAGCTTGGGTTCAAACTCGGCAAAATCAACGGAGCCAGACTCAATTGGGGGCATGAGGTACGCAGCGATGATCTCAGACACTAATTGGGCAATAAGAGGAACCCTCTTCAGGTTCTTCACCAGGGGCATGTCGCTGGACTCTCCTATAGAAATGATCTTCAGGTTGATATCTACCATCCTGTCTAGCTTCCTCTTGAATTCAGGGTTCTCAACATCCGGTACAGCAGGGAAGATCCTCGCCGTCGTGCGGTTGGTCTGCAGAGATATACATCAACAGTATCATCAATAGACGTCTTGATTTACATCAAAGTTCAAATATTGTCGTAAGCATATAAATAAACTATAATGCTTCATAGGGGTCATGTTTATTGTACAAAAGGTCATTATTTTCTTGTTGAGCAGTTCTCCAGACACTGTCTACAACACTCAATGAAGCAACTAGGACATGCATGTCAAAATCGAGTATACAAACAGGAAAAGTCACATCATTTTACCTCATAGATGACATGCATGTCGAATTCTTTGGTGTTGAGACCAATTCCTTCATAGAACGCACTACGTTGGCAGTCATTCAGGTACATGGTTATATACACCTGTGAAATGTCGTCCCATTACACGCAGCTGTTAGAAAGAGGGGCAGTGCCAAACTCCCAGGGTTAATTAATGAGCCCATCGAAGAAAATGCAAGGATTAGCTTGCTTTACCGAGAGGCAGAAGAAGCGTGACCAGAGCTTGGCCTTCCAGTCATTGAGGAACTGCGGCTGCGCCTTGAGCAGCGCAGAGAAGAAATCGCCGTGCCGGTTCTCGTCCTGGCACCAGTTCTCGAAGTACTTGAAGATGGGGTACACCTGGTACTCCGGGTTTGCCTTGAGGTGCCTGAAGATAGTGATGTACCTCCAGTAGCCGATCTTCTCGGACAGGTACGTGGCGTAGAAGATGAACTTTGGTTTGAAGAAGGTGTACTTCCTAGCCTTGGTCAAGAATCCAAGGTCCAGAGCCAGGTTGAAGTCGGATAGCCCCTTGTTCAAGAACCTACATAGCACGAATCATGTTCTTTTATGAATAACACGAATCATGTCGAGAGCTAAATTACAGTAGCTAATAGTTTGATTCTTGCACTAATAGTTTAATTCTTGCGAAATTGAGTTGAAGCTTAAACTCTTTACATGAGAGAAGAAGGCATTTCTGGTCATAGTCGATGCATTTGGCTTCTGGTTACGCTCAATCGAATTGTATTGTATTGTACTGTACTGATGGGAATAAGAGCGCAAGTAAGTACTCTGTTTCTTTTTATCCCGTGTATAAGATTTGGTTGAAGTCAAACAACACAAAGTTTGATCAAATTTATATCAAAAACTACAAAACATCTACAATACTAAAACTATATAGTATGAAAATGTATTTTATGGTGCATCTGGTAATATTGAATTCATACTAAGAATGCTGATATTTTTTAATATAAAGTTAGTCAAATTTCTCCTTTGACCAAATTTTATACGCAGACTAAAATAAAGGAGGGAGTACATACCCAGCGTGCCGGGCCTCGTCCCTGGACATGAGCGAGAAGATCTCAGCCACCACCGGGTTGGTTTTCTGAAAAGGAAAAGCGGGCATCAGCGCACACCCACCAGCTGCTCGACGAAATGCCTACAGGCAAGAGCAGAGAAGAAGAAGTGGTACACGAACCTTGAGCCTGCGGCCGAGCTCCTTGTAGAGGAGGAACCCGGAGAACTCGGCGGTGCAGGAGCGCTCGAGGAACTCGACGAAGATCTGGCGGAGCGGGCCCTGCATCTTGTCGGCGGCCTCCTTGAACTCTGGGTTGCGGATGAAGTGGGTCTGGTTGTAGTCCGTCTTGAACTCCTGCAGCAGCGCGTCGAACTCGTCCTGGTTCAGCTGCTTGTTAATCTCGGCGTTGAAGAGCTGCTCCATCTCGTCGAAGTCCGTGGTGTAGAACCGCGGCGTGAGCAGAGACTCGTTGACCTCCGTCTTGCCCCGCTTCTTGGGCGAGCCGGGCTTCGCGGCAGGCGCGGGCGGCGCCGCGGCGGCGGCCCTCACGCGGAAGCGGACGGCGCCGGACGAGGCCCGGCGTGCGGGAACAACCGGGAGCTGGGAGGCCGTCTTAGCAGCGATGCCGTGGTGGTGCATTGCGGGGTTGAGGAGGGAGAGCTCCATGGCGGGCGCCATCTTGCGAGGAGCGCGAGTGACAGACAGCGCGGAACGGGAGCGAAGAGTTTGGTGGAACGGAGAGGGAGCGGCGTATATGCAGCAGCTGCTGCTGAGAGCTGAGATGTAAGAGATAGGGTGGTCCGGTGGTGCGATAAGGCCGATGAGGTGTAATCTTCGGCTTCAAATGGACGCGCGCCATGTGTAGAGGAGGCCAATCTAACCCACACGCCCATCTCAGCTCTTTTCAGCATTCCCTTCATTTAATTTTCTTCTACTTCCCTTTTGCTTTGCTTATTTCAGAGCTGGTATCATTGTTTATATACACACAAAGGATAGCGCATGTGATTAAATAAACTAGAGTAAAATTCAAAGAGGAATAAACCAACATGTAGTAAATTATGACTTTTAACCATGATTTGAGGTGAAAACCGACTGGCTATATGCAATCAATTTCTTGTGTTAGCCAATTGGATAGACATTCCCGTGACCTAAATATAAGTGTAACATCTTGATGGCTAAAAGGAGATGCTATTTGGATGTTATCAGGAAAGGAAGTACTATATCCGTCTCGAAATATACAACATTTTTGTAGGCTATCGACGGTACAATATGTTTTTAGTTGCAAATAAACCACAAGACACCTAGACATAGGTTGTAGTCAGCGGGAAATATAGTTAAAAACAAAATGGCAACATTTTTATGGACAAATCGACAATTATCTTATTAGTTCGTCAATGTATGAAAAGGAAAATTGGTGCAGTGGTGTTATTTTTCTCCTTTCTTTTAAACCAATGAGAACATTAATCACGATGCAGACAAGTGTCTGGTCATGAATTATCCCTAGTGGACTGCACTTGATAAAAAGGAAATGAACAAAAATCTCCATTGAAATGGTCGAAAATAAATGTGAGGAGACTCATTTGGACCACATTGATTTTCTTTGAACAGAAAACAGTAGGGAATGTCCCTCTCGTGTCATTTGCACCATGTAGCTTGCCAGACAGCACTAGCATTTTGTTGCCTATTTACTTGCTTGGATGGATATCTATGAATCAAGACAAGCAATACAATAGATGACTACTTGTCATATGTTAGACACAACCAACACCTGAAAATCAATAGGAAAGTAGTATGGAAGTTTATATATGGTCAATTTGCACAAAACACTTTCTTGTTAAGCAATTTGGACCTAAAACCATACGCACTAATTGGAGTAGAACACTTTGGATTTATACACAAGTGTCGGTGTCAAAACCGGTAGACCTCAGGTAGGGGCCCCCGAACTATGAGATCATATCGATGGTAGCGGGAAACAAGGAACATGAGGCCTTTATCCAGGTTCGGGCCCTCTCGATGGAGGTAAATCCCTACGTCATGCTCTTATTACATTGATGATGTAGCAAACCCAGAGTTGATCTATCCCGAGATCGTATGTTTGTGGTCTAAACCCTAGGGGTGATGATGTTGTGTATGGGTATATGTTGTAATGATCTATCGACTAGCCTGGACTCGGCTTATATAATGCACCAGAGGACTAGGATAATAAGAGTCTTAGTTAGCTACGCCGGTGGAGAGGAGTCCTCGTCTTGATCACCAAGTCTTGTGGAATATTCCTTGTATATGCCACGGGCCGCCCAAAGTGGCCCGTTAGTGAACCGCCATGGGGTCCTCGGCCTGATCCACCTGGTCAGAAGAAGGCGTGGTGTGTACCCCCTAGTCTAGGACACCATCAGTAGCCCCCTGAACCGATCTTTAAGTTGGGGACGCTCCTCGATTCGTCTGAACCGTTCTTCGTCTTCGGTCGTTAGTATTGAAAGTTGGTTCAAGAAATCCTCTCATTTTCGATCTTGACGATCGTCGAGGTGAATCCGAAGAGTTCACATGTCGAGTATCCGAGGATCCCCTTTAAGTATCTATCCTTCATCAATCTCTTATTATTTTTTATGTCACGCCTCGGGTTCGAGGGTTTTCCCGTGCAACGGTTGATACTTGTGATCTGCGTTGGGATTTTCGTCAAGAAGAACAGGTAATCACAACACAATATGGTCAAGTATTTCCCTCAGTTATGAAACCAAGGTTTATCGAACCAACAGGAATATCAACAACAACCATCTTCAGCGGCTACACAAAAAAGAGAAAACAATTTGCACCCAACGCAGACAAGAGGGTTGTCAATCCCCTTGATCTCGTTATTTGCAAGCGAGTTGTGTAGATAATTTTAAATTGCAAAATAAAATAAAAGCAAGTAAATGGCAGCGGTTATTGTAGCTTTTATGAATATATAGGTGAATAGACCCCGGGGCCATAGTTTTCCCTAGCAGCATCTGTCATGAAAATAAGCATATGGTGGGTAAACAAATTACTGTTGCGCAATTGATAGAAAAGCGGATAGTTATGCGATATTCACGACAATGATCATGTGTATATAGGCATCATGTCCATAAACAAATAGGCCGACTCCTATCGGCACCTATTACTATTACTTCACTCATCGACCACTATCCAGCACAAGGTTGTTAGAATCGCGATTCTGAATCGGATCGGAACTCCGATGGTAGGATCGCAAATCGTAGAATCTTCACTATCAGGATCATAGAAACATAGATTCTATGAAGTAAAATCGTAGAATCAGAGGGGTTAATTTGGATCGCAAAGTCATAGAATCGCATAACAGAATCGTAATTCTGATAACCTTGATCCAGCACGCGTCTAGAGTATTAAGTAAAACAGAGTAATGCATGGAGAACGATGACATGATGTAGACAAAGTAAACTCAAGCAATATGAATAAACCCCATCGTTTTATCCTTAGTAGCAGCAACACAAAGACGCATCTTGTCCCCTACTTGGTCACTGGGATATAGAAACTCGCCAGGTTGAACCTACCACAATGCAACTCTCTCACCGAAGAAATATCAATCTAGTTGGCCAAACTATTTCAATAGATTGGAGAGAATTACGAAGCTATAATAATCATGCACATAAGAATCATATTTAGAATTCAGAGAAGACTCAAATATTTATAATGAATAATCTGAACATAAACCCACAATTCATCGGATCCCAACAAATGCACCGCACAAAAGTATTACATCGGATAGATCAAATCGAAGCTGCAATGATCATTGTATTGAAGATCAAGAGAGAGAGATGGCCATCTAGGTACTAACTATGGACCCATAGGTCCATGGTGAACTACTGACACATCATCATGAGGGAAGCAAGGTTGGTGAATAGGACCTTCGTGATCGATCCCCCTCTGGCAGGGTGCCTGAACGGAGCTCCAGATGGCCTCCCATCGGAACAGAGACTTGTGGCGGCGTAAAAAGTGTTTTGGGGCCGCCTCTAGGGTTTTAGGATATATGAGAATTTATAAGCTAGAGAGCGGAGTCGGGAGAGCCACGACGGCCCCACAAGCCATCGTGGCACAACCCCCCAGGCCGCGCCGTGTTGGCTCGTGTGGCACTCGGGTGGCCCCGGCCTTCTTCCGAATCTTCTAGGCCTTCTTTTGGTCCAAAAAATCATCAAAAAGTTTCGGGACGATTGGACTTCGTTTGGTATTGTAAACCTGAAAAGTGAAAAACATGCGGTAAACAACAACTAGCACTGGGCACTGGGCACTGGGTCAATAGGTTAGTGCTAAAAATAATATAAATTGGTAAATAAATACCCAAAAAGTATCCCAGAATGGTAATATATCAGCATGGAACAATAAAATTATATATACGTTGGAGATGTATCAAGCATCCCCAAGCTTAATTCCTGCTCGTCCTCGAGTAGGTAAATGGTAAAACAAAAAAAAATGATGTGACATGCTACCAATTATGTAATATTTTGCATGTATGCTCACTGAGAAGCGCTGCATTAACAAACATTAATATAGCAATACTTATAAGTACAAGAAACAAAATCATTAATCTTTCAAACTATACGATCCTCAAAGAATGTTTACCTCCATTCATCTTATTATATTAGCAAGGCATGGCTCCGTCCTCATCACATTAATACAAATGTCAAGCACCACGGTGTCCAAGTCAGGCAATTGGATCAAAAAATTCAATATGCATCCTTTTTATTCTTCACGCAATACATGAGCGTGAACCATTGGACATAGCATATAAGTGGAATAGAATGTGGTGGTAGGTACCAAAAGGGGTAAAAAGTGGAGAAGATAGTTTCACATCAACTAGGCGTACCAACGGTCTATGTAGATGCCCCTCAATAGATGTAGATGCAAGGAGTAGGGATTACCATGCAAATGATGCCCTAGATCTGTAAGTGTATGAAATCTCAACTAAATCTAGGTGGGGTGTGCATCCAACTTGCTTGCTATTGAGGACCTCGGGCATTTGGGAAGACCGTCATCGAAATATACAAGCCAAGTTTATAATAACGAAAAAGTGATTCCCACTAGCATATGAATGACATAACATGAGGCTCTCTATATATATACAACAAGGTGCCACTTTGAGGCACAAGTGTGGTAAAGGATAGTAGCAAAGTCCCTTCTCTCATTTTCTCTCATTGTTTTCTATCATGGTGGGCTCATTTGGCCTCCCCCATTTTTATTTCCTCACTAGGACAATGCTCTAATAATGATGATCATCACACTTTTATTTACTTACAACTCAATATGAAAAACTGATAGAACGATATGACTCCGTATGAATGCATCTGCCAGTGTACTAGTATGTGAAAATATCTAGCATGGCATGTATAAAAAATATGTTGGACGGTAGCTTTTCCACAAATACTATGCCATCTCTGTATGTCATGCAAAGCTATATGATGGCGAACGAACTAGTCATATGAAGTGACGATGGAATTTGCATGGCAATATATCTCGGAGTGGCTATGGAAATGGCATGATAGGTAGGTATGGTGCCTGTTTTGAGGAAGATATAATGAGTCTTATGTGCAACCAAGCGTATCATGTCATGGGGTTTGGATGCACCGGCGAAAGTTGCATCGATCCTCAAGGTGAGAATGGGTAATGCACGGTACCGAAGAGGCTAGCAAGTATGAGGAGGCGAGATTGCGTTTGTCCATGGTTTCACATTAGTTATAAAGAACTCATATAATTCTTGCAAACTTTTATTAGTTTTATCACAAATCAAAGTACTACTCGCATGCCCCGAGGGAGGAGGTTGGGAGGAGTCAACCATTGCGCGCCTCTAACCTGAAACAACAGTAGCATTTTAACGAGGAATAGAAATGCCCACACATCCTCACCATGCCTTTTTCATTTTTAGAAAAACAAGAAGTCAACACCTCTTAGTATTGACACTTCTACGAATCAACTATAATGCACCCACACCTTTTTCATATTACCACATCAATATCATTAACTCACAAATTCTCTATATGTGCTACATGATGGTTTTGATTATCACTCATTGAATAACTATTATTTTTGGACTAATCTTATGACCCATGCAAATTAACACCATTGTTTATTAAACCTCAACAAAATATAAGTGAAGAACCAGAGTGTACTTATTTCTATAAAATCTATACGGCACCATGCTCAAAAGATATAAGTGAAGCACTAGAGCAACTGCTAAGCTCAAAAGGTATAAGTGAAGCAGGTAGAGTATTCTAACAAATTATGATGATAGTGTGGCTCTCTCAAATAGGTGTGTCCAGAAAACAATGATTTTGGCATACTGAAAGTAAAATTAAACAAAAGTAAACGACACTCCAAGCAAAACTCATATCATGTGACGAATAAAAAATGTAGCTCTAAGTGACATACCGATGGATTGAGACGAATGAGGGGATGCCATCCAGGGGATCTCCAAGCTTAGACGCTTGAGTCTTCCTAGAATATTACCTTGGGGTGCCTTGGGAATCCCCAAGCTTAGGCTCTTGCCGCTTCTTATTCCTTTGCCCATCGTGATAACACCAAAAACTTGAAAACTTCAATCACACAAAACTCAACAAAACCTTGTGAGATCCGTTAGTATAAGCAATTGATACGTCCATTTTGCATCATGCTTTTATATTGATATTTATTGCATTATGGACTGTTATTACACGTTATGGTACAACACTTATGCCTTTTTTCTCCTATTTTATAAGGTTTACATGAAGAGGGAGAATGCCGGTAGCTGGAATTTTGGACTAGAAAAGGAGAAAATCTAAGAGACCTATTCTACACAACTCCAAAAGTCCTGAAGATTTATGGAGAATTGTTTTGGAATATATAAAAAATATTGTGCGAAACAATTACCAGAGGGGGCCCACTAGGAGGTCACAAGCCTTCCAGGCACGACCACCCTCTAGCCGTTGATACGTCCATTTTGCATCATGATTTTATATTGATATTTATTGCATTATGGGCTGTTATTACACGTTATGGTACAATACTTATGCCTTTCTCTCTCTTATATTACAAGGTTTACATGAAGAGGGAGAATGCTGACTGTTGGAATTCTGGACTGGAAAAGGAGCAAATCTGAGATACCTATTCTGCACAACTCCAAAGTCCTGAAAATTTACAAAGAATATTTTTTGGATTTAATAAAAAATACTGGCGCAAGAATGAACCAGAGGGGGGGGGCACCTACAAGCCACAAGCCTGCTAGGCACGGCCACCCCCCTGGGCGCGCCTAGCAGGCTTGTGGGACACCTGTGGCTCCTCCGACGCCCATCTTCAGCTATATGAAGCGTTTTGACCTGGAAAAAAATCAGAAGAGAGCTTTCGGGATGAAGCACCGCCGTCTCAAGGCGGAACTTCGGCAGAACCAATCTAGAGCTCCGACAGGGCTGTTCTGCCAGGGAAACTTCCCTCCCGGAGGGGGAAATCAAAGCCATCGTCATCACCAACGATCCTCTCATCGAGAGGGGGTCAATCTCAATCAACATCTCCATTATCACCATCTCCTCTCCAAACCCTAGTTCATCTCTTGTATCCGATCTTTGTCTCAAACCTCATATTGGTACCTATGGGTTGCTAGTAGTGTTGATTACTCCTTGTAGTTCATGCTAGTTGGTTTACTTGGTGGAAGATCATATGTTCAGATCCTTTATGATAATTAATACTCCTTTGATCTTGAACATGAACATGTTTCGTGAGTAGTTACGTTTGTTCCTGAGGACATGGGATAAGTCTTGTTATAAGTAATCATGTGAATTTGGTATTCGTTCGGTATTTTGATGAGATGTATGTTGTCTCTCCTCTAGTGGTGTTATGTGAACGTCAACTACATAACACTTCACCATTATTTGGGCCTAGGGGAAGGCATTGGGAAGTAATAAGTAGATTATGGGTTTCTAGAGTGACAGAAGCTTAAACCCTAGTTTATGCATTGCTTCGTAAGGGGTTGATTTGGATCCATATGTTTCATGCTATGGTTAGGTTTACCTTAATTCTTCTTTTGTAGTTGCAGATGCTTGCGAGGGGGGTTAATCATAAGTGGGACATTTTTCCAAGTAAGGGCATCACCCAAGCACCAGTCCACCCACATATCAAATTATCAAAGTAACGTACGCGAATCAAATGAGCATGATGAAAACTAGCTTGACAGAAATTCCCATGTGTCCCCGGGAGCGCTTTGCTTTATATAAGAGTTTGTCCAGGCTTGTCCATTGCTACAAAAAGGATTGGGATAGCTTGCTGCACCTTTGGTACACTTGTTACTTGTTACTCATTACGAATTATCTTATCGCAAAACTATCTATTACCGATAATTTCAGTGCTTGCAGAGAATACCTTACTGGAAACCGCTTGTCATTTCCTTCTGCTCCTCGTTCGACTCGACAGTCTTACTTATCAAAAGGACAATGATAGATCCCCTTTACTTGAGGGTCATCAAGACTCTTTTCTAGCGTCATAGTCAAGGAGGGAAGCGCCTTTGGTAAGGAAAATTTTATATAGTGTGCTGAAATTTTCTGTCACTTGTCACTATAGAAAGTAATCCTATGAGGGGCTTGTTCAGGGTATCTTCACCTCGACCGGAAACACAAAGAGTTGTCCCTCAACCTATTGAACCTACTGAAAGTATTTATTATGAAATTCCTTCGGGTATGATAGAGAAACTGCTGGCTAATCCTTATGCAGGAGATGGAACATTACATCCTGATTTGCATCTAATCTATGTGGATGAAGTTTGTGGATTATTTAAGCTTGCAGGTCTGCCCGAGGATCACATCAAGAAGAAGGTCTTTCCTTTATCTTTGAAGGAAAATGCATTGACATGGTATAGGATATGTGATGATATTGCATCATGGAGCTACAACCGATTGAAGATGGAATTTCATCAGAAGTTCTATCCTATGCATCTAGTTCATCGTGATCGGAATTATATTTATAATTTTTGGCATCGTGAAGGAGAAAGAATCGCTCAAGATTGGGGGAGGCTTAAGTCAATATTATATTCATGTCCCAATCATGAGCTCTCGAGAGAAATTATTATTCAGAATTTTTGTGCTCGGCTTTCTCGTAATGATCAATCCATGCTAGATACTTCTTGTGTTGGTTCCTATATGAAGAAAGATATTGACTTCAAATGGGATTTATTGGAAAGAATTAAACGCAACTCTGAAGATTGGTAACTCTATGAAGGTAAGGAGACAGGTATGAACCTTAAGTTTGATTATGTTAAATCTTTCGTAGACACCGATGCTTTTCGTGAATTTAGCACTAAATATGGACTTGACTCTGAGATAGTAGCTTGTTTTTGTGAATCTTTTGATGCTCATGTTGATCTCCCCAAGGAGAAGTGGTTTAAATATCATCCTCCCATTGAAGTGAAAGTAGTTGAACCTATTAAAGTTGAAGAGAAAACTATTACTTATAATGTTGATCCTGTTATTCCCACTTCTTATATTGAGAAACCACCTTTCCCAGTTAGAATAAAGGAACATGCTAAAGCTTCAACTGTGGTTCGTAAGAGCCGTGCTAGAACGCCTACACCCCCTGAGCAAATTAAAGTTGAGCCTAGTATTGCTATGGTTAAGGATCTCTTGGTTGATAATATTAATGGGCATGTTATTCAATTTTGTGATGAAGCTGGTAGAATTGCTAAACCTCATTCTAAAGATAAACATAGACCCATTGTTGGCACGCTTGTTGTTTCTATTAAAATAGGAGATCATTGTTATCATGGCTTATGTGATATGGGTGCTAGTGTGAGTGCAATTCCCTTTTCCTTATATAAAGAGATTATGAATGATATTGCACCGACTGAGTTAGAGGAAATTGATGTTACAATTAAGCTTGCTAATATAGACACTATATCACTAGTTCGGATTATTAGAGATGTTGAAGTCTTGTGTGGGAAAATAAAATATCCTACTGATTTTCTTGTTCTTGGTTCCCCACGAGATGATTTTTGTCCCATTATATTTGGTAGACCCTTCTTGAATACCGTTAATGCCAAGATAGATTGTGAGAAGGAAACGATTACCGTAAGTTTTGGGGATACGTCTCATGAGTTTAATTTCTCTAAATTTCGTAGACAGCCCCATGATAAAGAATTGTCTAGTAAGGATGAAATTATTGGTCTTGCTTCTATTGCTGTTCCTCCTATTGATCCTTTAGAGCAATATTTGCTAGACCATGAAAATGATATGCATATGAATGAAAGGAATGAAATAGATAGGATTTTCTTTGATCAACATCCTATTCTGAAACACGACTTGCCTATTGAAATACTTGGGGATCCTCCTCCACCCAAGGGTGATCCTGTGTTTGAGCTTAAACAATTACTAGATACTTTGAAATATGCTTATCTTGATGAAAAGAAGATATATCCTATTATTATTAGTGCTAACCTTTCAGAGCATGAAGAACAGAGATTATTGAAAACTCTCAGGAAGCATCGTGATGCTATTGGATATACTCTTGATGATCTTAAGGGCATTTGTCCCACTCTATGTCAGCACAAAATTAAAATGGAGCTTGATGCTAAACCAGTTGTTGATCACCAACGACGGTTGAATCCTAAAATGAAGGAAGTGGTAAGAAATGAAATATTAAAGCTCTGGAGGTAGGTATCATTTACCCTTTTGCTGATAGTAGATGGGTTAGTCCCATTCATTGTGTCCCTAAGAAAGGAGGTATTACCGTAGTTCCTAATGATAAAAATGAATTGATCCTACAAAGAATTGTTACAGTTTATAGAATGGTAATTGATTTTAGGAAATTGAATAAAGCTACTAGAAAAGATCATTACCCTCTACCTTTCATTGATCAAATGCTAGAAAGATTATCCAAACACACACATTTCTGCTTTCTAGATGGTTATTCTGGTTTCTCTCAAATACCTGTGTCAAAAGAGGACCAAGAGAAAACCACCTTTACTTGCCCTTTTGGTACCTTTGCTTATAGACGTATGCCTTTTGGTTTATGCAATGCATGTGCTAACTTTCAAAGATGCATGCTTGCTATATTCTCTGATTTTTATGGAACTTCTTCTGATGATTGTTTGAGCAACCTTGATCGAGTTTTGTAGAGATGTGAAGAAACTATCTTGAATTGGGAGAAGTGCCACTTTATGGTGAATGAAGGCATTGTCTTGGGACATAAAATTTCTGAAAGAGGTATTGAAATTGATAAGGCTAAAGTTGATGCTATTGAAAAAATTTCGTGCCCTACGGATATCAGAGGTATAAGAAGTTTCCTTGGTCATGTTGGTTTATGTAGGAGATTTATTAAAGATTTCTCTAAGATTTCTGGGCCTCTCACTAATCTCTTGCAAAAAGATGTTCCATTCGTTTTTGACGATGATTGTGTAGAAGCTTTTGAAATTCTTAAGAATGCCTTGATTTCTGCACCTGTTGTTCAACCACCTAATTGGAACCTACCCTTTGAAATTATGTGTGATTCTAGTGATTATGTCGTTGGTGCTGTCCTAGGACAAAGAGTTGATAAGAAATTAAATGTTATTCATTATGCTAGCAAAACTCTAGACATTGCTCAAAGAAACTATGCTACCACTGAAGAAGAATATTTAGCAGTTGTGTTCGCTTGTGATAAGTTTAGACCCTATATTGTTGATTCTAGAGTAACTGTTCACATTAATCATGTTGCTATTAAATATCTCATGGAAAAGAAAGATGCTAAACCTAGACTTATCAGGTGGGTTCTTCTGCTACAAGAATTTGATTTGCATATTGTTGATAGAAAGGGTGTTGATAATCCCGTAGCAGATAACTTGTCTAGGTTAGAGAATGTTCTTGATGACCCACTACCTATTGATGATAGCTTCCCTGATGAACAATTAGCTGCCATAAATGCTTCGCATAATACTCCTTGGTATGGTGATTATGCTAATTACATTGTCGCTAAATTTATACCGCCTGGTTTCACATACCAGAAAAAGAAAAAGTTTGTCTATGACTTAAGACATTACTTCTAGGATGACCCACACCTTTATAAATAAGGAGTAGATGGTGTTATTAGATGTTGTGTACCTGAGCATGAACATGAACTACATCCTACGAAAGTGTCATTCCGAGGCCTACGGAGGATACCACGCTAGAGTTAGAACTGCACATAAGGTATTACAATCTGTTTTTATTGGCCTACTCTCTTCAAGGATTCTCGTAAGTTTGTCTTGTCATGTGACGAATGTCAAAGAATTGGCAATATTAGTAGACGTCAGGAAATGCCTGTTAATCCCCAAGTGCAAGGAATCATTGTAGCAATTTCCAAAGCTGGAAGTGATAAGTATGGAGTGTCGAACCCACAAGGAGCTAAAGGTAAGATCAATATTCTCTCAAGTCCTATCTACCACCGATACGACTCTACATACACCGAACTTTTGCTTCCATCTAGAAACGAAAAATAAAACTACGTTTTGGGTATGAAGAGGATAGCTATGCATGATATAGGAGAACTAAAATATAAATATAGGTGTTGTTCTCATAATATTACAATATATTACAAATAGAGAGTCTGGAATAATGATGGGTCGGTGTGTGGAATTATCCTAGGCAATTGTTAACAAGATCGAAAATCATTATTACAATTTTATATGAGGGAGAGGCATAAGCTAACATACTTTCTCTACTTGGAGCATATGCACTTATGATTGGAACTCTAGCAAGCATCTGGAACTACTAAAGATCATTAAGGTAAAACCCAACCATAGCATTAAAGCATCAAGTCCCCTTTAACCCATACGCAACAACCCCCTTACTCGAGTTTATGCTTCTGTCACTCAAGCAACCCACTATAAGCTCATCATGAACATATTGCAACACCCTACGACGGGAATCCTTCATGTGTGCGCGGCATGCAAGGCACCCTAGGATAGCACCAAAATAAACATATAACTCAAACCAATCCAGATCATCAATCAACCCAAAGGACAAAAGAAATCTACTCAAAACATCATAGGATGGAAACACATCATTGGATAATAATATGTGGCATAAAGCACCATGTTCAAGTAGGGGATTACATCGGGGTGCGGGAAAGTGGACCGCTAAAAGGAGATGAGGATGGTGATGAAGAATGTGATGTTGATGAAGACGATCACCGCGACGATGGTTCCCCCAATGGCTCTTCAGCACCACCCGAAGAGAGGGGAGAGGGTCTCCCCCTTGTGCTTCCTCCTCCATGGCCTCCCCCTCTGTGGGAAGAGGTTATCCCTCTGGTACTTGGCCTCCATGGTGTTGATGGCCCCTCCGGGACGATGATGATGGCCTCCGATGATGGTAAACCCCTCCGACAGGGTACCGAAGAGGGCCAAGATTGGTTTTTCGTGGCTCTGGAGCTGTGCGGCGGCGGAACTCCCGATCTAGGTTTCTTTTCGGTGATTTCTGGATTTATAGGAATTTTTGGCGTCGATCCCACCTCAAGGGGGGCCACGAGGGAGTCACAAGCCTGCTAGGTGCGGCCACCCCTGGTCGCACCTGGCAGGCTTGTCGCCTCCCTGTGGCTCTTCTGGCCCAGCTCCAATGCTTTGGGGGTCTCTTTTGGTCCATAGAAAATCATACTAAATTTTTAGCCCATTCGGAGAACTATTTCTGCACAAAAAACGACACCATGGTAGTTTTGTTGAAAACAGCTTTAGTTCTACTAAAATCATACCAAAACCATATAGAATTATTGTAAGCATGACATGAATACTTCATAAATTATAGATACGTTGGAGACGTATCAGCATCTCCAAGCTTAATTCCTGCTCGTCCTCGAGTAGGTAAATGATAAAAGAAATAATTTATGAAGTGTGAATGCTAGCAAGTGCACAAGTTTGATCAATGATAATTCCATTCACTTTTTCTAGCATCATTATATATCGTAAACAGTAGCTCATCTCATAAAACTTCTCATGATGAAATAACAAGCTATCCACATGTTAAAGTATAGACTAACAAACTATGCTTTCAGTCACCAAAAAATTACAATTCATCTTATTTCAGGAAGGGTCTATGTAAGAGCTTTGGTTTAGAAAATTCCACAAACTCAACTATCATATAGTCTTCCATGATTGCTAACACTCAAATCATATTTTTAGATCAAATGGCATCCGTCGAACACAAACAAAGATAGGGGCTTACAGTTTCACCTCCAACTTATTTATCACATAGATAATTGTCAACCATAATACTTCATGATCAAATATATTTGAATGGCCATATATGCTTGGATCTTTCCCCAACACATGATGCTTGCCAAGAGAAAAATGCAAAATATAGGAAGTGGTGAAGATCACCCCGACTCTTGTGCAAAGATAAGTACTAGAAAGTAAAATATAGGCCCTTCGGAGAGGGAAGCATTGATTTACAGAGGTGCCAGAGCTCGAGATTTTAAAACAGAGATGAATAATAATTTTGGGCGGTATGCTTTCATTGTCACCATAACAACCGAGAGATCTTGGTATCTTTCATGCTAGATACATTATAGGCGGTTCCCAAACAGAATGGTAAAGTTTTTACTCCCCCTCCACCAATCAATCACACTCCACGACGGGTCGAATCCACGGGTACCGTCCATATTAACAACATTCCTAGGGGATTTTTGTTTAATTATTTGCATTTTTTTCTTTGATTTCGGGACTGGGAATCCGTATTACCAGCCACTTTCTCATGAATGATAGTGAATCAACACATATCGTGAGAATAACCCACCTAGAATGGAAGATACTGACAGCCCCAAGTTACTATATGAGTGATTCGGGCATACAAAAAGAATATTATTTGAAGGTTTAGAGGTTGGCACATGCAAATTTACTTGGAACGGCAGGTAAATACCACATATAGGTAGGTATGGTGGACTCATATGGAACAACTTTGGGTTTAAGGGTGTTTGGAGGCACAAGTAGTATATTTACATGGTGCGGAAGTTTTGGCTAATATGAGGTGGAAGCAAGCACCACATGTTGGAGGATCCATAACTGTCGGTGCACAAGAGTTTTGGGCTTCCTAGTGCCCCTTTACTCGTGCATGGGCAGTAGTAGCCACCCTGGCGACAAGGCCCAACAGGGTCTTGCCAGGTACCAGCGCAGAAGAATCGAGACTCCCGGCAAGACCTTCCTGGGATGACCATCGGACCCTCAAGCAAAGACAGGGCCCCGGCAAGACCCGACAAGGCGAAGCCCCGACAAGGCCCCACCAGCACACAAGCCAGGTGTCGATCTTCCTAGACGCGTGTCGTGGCGTCGGCGTTGGAAAGGGCTAAGTGGTGCCGATGGGACGGGATCCCATCCCATCCCACAGACGGACAGAGATGCCTAATGGTGCATTAAATGTGCCCGTCCTACTCCGTCAGTGTTAGGTATGATAGAACCGTAGCTTTGTACACCCCATGTACGCACTGTACATCACTGTTTGGATCCCCTTCAGTATAAAGGGAGGCCCAAGGTAATACGGTAGAGGGCATTTCGACCTTTGAATCTTTAGACTTTCTAGATCACATGTGTGGCAGCTGTTCATAGCGCCCCTATAGCAAGAACCCTAAGAACACTCTCAATACAACCAAGCAGGAGTAGGGTTTTACGCATCCTTTCGGCCCGAACCTGGGTAAAATCCCCGCATGTTGTTGATCATACCGGCTCTTTGCGAGAGCCTTCTCCCCAGCAGAACCAAAAGGGGTCCCTCCGATCCCATAGGTGCTCGTTCCCACAACATCTTTGGCATGCCAGGTAGGGGCTAGGTCATGCGAACCCGTTATGATGATCAGCGCGCCAGTTTTCTTCATACTCATCATCGCCATGGCCCCCAAGAAGAAGGGCCTGACAGTGGTTGGCCCATCCACGTACGCCGTCCCTGTATATGCACAGACAGGAGATGGCGTAGATGCGGGTGGAGGAGGAGGAGGTGGAGGTTGAGAACTTCCGCGACGCTCTGGTGATCAAGGCCAAGCAAACGGCAACGCTCGCTGCGGAGACGCCCATGGAGGCGGTGGGAACTCCCACGCCCCTGGGTCTCAGGACGGAGCAGTACCGTCTGCGGGTGGTATGGCAAACTTCGGTGCCGGAAGGGTATCTTCCAAGGCACCCACGACGGTGCCTACGCCGCGACCTTCCCAAGACGCGCGCGAAGAGCCGCGCCACGGCGCCCTCAGTTTTCAGTGTCCCCACGGAAAAGCTCTCGCACATCATTCCCAAGGTGCGCGGGACTAGCATGCTAGTGGGAGTGGCATGCCATCGCGGGACCGTGGCGGTGCTCCTTCTAACACAGTAAGAAGTCAGAGCACCTCGCGTTCCTCACACAGTTCACTGCCAACCACGTCGGAGGAAGCGATGGCGCGGGCGCAACTACTCCTAAACTTCCCTCCTACTGCGGAGAAGCTCAACGAATGGAGAGCCACCATTCAGAGCCTCCTCAGCCTCATAGATAAGTTTTGGTCCACCGAGCCGGTTCATGCTAGTGGTGAGGGGGGCCGGAGGCGGTGCGACTTCGGCGCACTCTCCTCCACAGCAACAACGCCGGTCACTGACTCGACGGACCGATGCTTACGATGGTTACTTGACGGCGTCGTCTGACCCATGGACACGCCGTGACCAGCATCAAGTTCTTCGAGAACGGGGCAAGGAAGATGCTCGAACTGCAATCGAGCGGCGGCGGGAAGCACGCCTCCAGTCTGGTAGGTGCGTGGGGCCCACTGTAGACAAGTCTATGCCAAGGTATCTTGTCAGCCTACTTTACGAGGTGGGTTGTCCAGCGTTTACTCGTGAGTTGTGGCAAGTCCAGTGGCCCAACTCCCGCACGTTCTAACCGGAAGTCCCGGAGAAGTATGACGGCAAGACTCATCCGTCGGAGTTCCTGAGAATCTACACCATTGCGGTGCATGATGCCGGGGGGCGCCACGACAAGATACTCACCAACTACTTTAGACTGGTGCTTAAGCCCAACGTCAGGCCGTGGTTGATGCACCTGCCAGAGCGGTCCATCACCTCCTGGGCAGACCTATGTCACGAGTTTGTTGGCGCCTTCATAGGAGGTCATCAAGCTCCTGGCCACGAAAGTGATCTTCACATCATCCCTCAAAAGGAGGGCAAAATTGTGCGCAAGTACATCCAAAGGTTCAGCCGCGTGCACCACAACATAACAGACGCCCATCGTACCGCTGTTATCAGCACGTTCCACCAGAACATGCGCAACCGTAGGATGCGGGAAGAGCTGGCGATGAACAGGTTCAAGGACATTGTCGAGCTTTATGCTTTGGCAGACAAATGTGCTCGGGCTGGAGAAGGGAGGAGACTCCCCGACGAAGACGTCGGTGCAGGAGTCGACTCTAAAGATGAGGACACCGCCACCCCGACAAAGAAGGGACGTTGGCGGACCAAGAAGCACAAGGGCAAGGCCGTACTTGCCGTCGAGGGATCCGAAAACCCCGGCACCACCAAGAAGGGCAAGGTTGACAGCCCCAGCGACGATGTTGCCGGGTGCGCCTCCTGCCATGCCATGGTGGATGCCGACAAGCCAGAAGGCTCCGACAAGCAGTATTGCAAGATCCATCGCACCAAAGGCCATGATCTCCAAGATTGCCGGCAAGTTGAGCAGCTTGCCAATAAGCAAAAATCCGAGTATGAGAGGCGAGATAAGGAGAAAGGCCAGGATGGTGCTGAGGGGGTCCGGCAAGAAGCGTGTTGGCTGAGGAGGTCGCCGCGGCAAGCCCAAGCAACAAAAAGACCGGCCTGCCCGTGGACGCGACAAGCAAGAGGGAGATGATGATGACGTCAAAGAGGACGACGAATCCAGCGAGCATGAGTTCCAGAAGGCTACAAAGATGATGTGCATAGAGGGAGGTGCCTCATCACATTCTTCCCACTACCAACTTAAATAGTGGGCGTGCGAGGTTAGTGCGTTGGAGCCCCTATCGATGACCAGAGACCTCTGAAGTGGTCCAACACTCCTATCATCTTCGATGCCGAGGATCACCCTGATCGCATAACTACAGTCGGGTGCCTACCGTTGTTGGTTTCACCAACAATCTGTAACCTCAAGGTGACGAAGATGCTAGTCGATAGTGGGGCCATCCTGAACCTGATCTCGCCTGATGTTATCTAGAGGCTGCAAATTCCTGATGAGGGTCTCAAGCCGACGGGCGCTTTCCAAGGGGTCAACTCAGGAAGAAATCAGCCGAAGGGCAAGGTCACGCTGCCGGTGACGGTTGGTAGTGATATCAATTTTGGAATGGAGAAGATCGTTTTTGACGTCGCCAAGATCTCGTTGCCGTACAACGACATCCTTGGTCGCCCAGCACTGGCCAAGTTCATAGACATCGACAAAGCCTGCCCCGAAGATCCTTTTCCCTTGCCACACATCGACCAAATTGTGGATTCCACCGCTGGTTGCGACTTGTTGTGTTTCCTTGAAGCCTATTCCGGTTATCATCATATTTCATGGCCAAGGAAGACGAGGAGAAGACCGCATTTATCACCCCATGTGGTACTTATTGCTTTTTGTGTATGCCTTTCAGGTTGAAAAGTGCTAGTTCTACATTTGATAGAGTGGTCTAGAATGGTTTCGAGCCCCAACTACATAGAAATATGGAGGATTATATGGATGATATAGTGGTCAAAACCAAGGACAAGGCTACACTCATATCAGACTAGAAGAAACATTTGCCAATCTACGCAAGATCAACATGAAGCTCAACCCTGAGAAGTGTGTGTTCGGCGTCCCATCCAGCAAGCTTCTCATGTTCTTTGTATCTCAATGAGGAATTGAAGCAAATCCCAACAAGATCAAAGAGACTGGGCAAATTCAAGCACCAAGACGAGTCAAAGACGTGCGTCATCTTGCCAGCTGTGTTGCTGCCCTAAGTAGGTTCATCTCAAAATCTGTTGAGTGCGCCCTGCCCTTTTTCAAAATCTTGAAGAAGGCAGGTCCAATGAAATGGACTCCGGAAGCGGAGGCAGCGCTGCCGGATTTGAAGAAGTACCTCTCCTCTCCACCAGTCCTAGTCGCGCCAAAACCACAAGAGCCATTGCTTCTATATATGGCGGCAACAAATCAAGTGGTGAGTGCTGCACTAGTGGCTGAAAGAGAAGTTGACGAAGAAGCAGCAGCAACGGCAGAACCGCCAAGTGACAAGCCAGGGCATTCCCCGGCAAGATCTGGTGCCGGCAAGGGAGGATTTGCGCAGTTGAATGAGGCAATCCAGAAGAAGAAGGTGGTACATCGCCTGGTCTATTTTGTTAGCTCCCTATTGCACGGGGCTAGGTCAAGAAATTTTGGCATGCAAAAGTTGCTCTTCGGCCTTCTTATGGCCTCGAGGAAGCTGCGCCACTAATTCCAAGCACATGAGATCACCGTTGTCACTCGCTTCCCGCTATAGCAGATCTTGTGAAACCCATAAGCTACCAGCAAGATTGTAGAGTGGGCTTTGGAAATATCAAGCTTCGGTCTCAAATTTGAAAGCACTTTGACCATTCAGAGTAGGGCCTTGGCAGAGTTCATTGCAGAGTGGACCCCAACACCCGATGAAAAAGTTCCAGAGTCAACTCTCCCCGGTAAGGAAGCCGATCAAAAATGGATCATGTATTTTGATGGAGCTTTCTCGCTGCAAGGCGCCAGTGCCAGAGTGCTGCTTGTCGCACCCACCGGAGAGCACCTCAAATGTTGGATTCAGATGCACTTTCCTCGGGAGAGATCAATGAACAACACTACCGAGTATGAAGGGCTGCTTGTCGGTCTCAGGATTGTTGCAGACCTTGGGATCAAGAAACTTATTGTCAGGGGTGATTCTCAGCTTGTCGTCAAGCAAGTGAACAAAGATTACTAGAGTCCATTGATGGAAGCTCATGTGGATGAAGTGAGGAAGTAGGAAGAACATTTTGATGGCCTACAAATGGAGCACGTTCAACGTGCAGAGAATGGCGTTGACGATGGCCTGTCAAATTGTGCTGCCCTTAAGTTGCCCGTGGAGCCAGGAACTTTCGTGCTCTGACTTACTCAACCCTTCGTGATGCCATCAACTGGTCAAGAGAAAAGAAGGAAGTTGAGTTCCGGCAAGTATTTCTCGGTAGAGCTCCCAAAAGCTGTCGGTGAGGAGGTTGCCGGAGACAACGTTAGTCTTGTCGGTGAGTGCTGTGCTCTGGCGGAGTCTCCGGCTGTTGCCGTGGAAGCACACGCTCCCGCCAGGCTTGCCGGGGTGCAGCAGGCTTTGGCGGGCCCTCAGGACCTTGCCGTTGAGGTAAACACTCCACCAGCCGAGGATATGCCTTTAGTCCTTGTTGTCGAGCCCGAGGCTCCAACATGGGCACATCACATGGTCCGATTCCTTCAAACAGGAGAACACCCCGAGGAACAAGAGGAAGCAAAGAAAGTGGCCCGCCGGTCTCATATGTACCAGTTTGTAGACAACATCCTGTATAGAAAGAGATCGAATGGAGTGAAGCTCAAGTGCATTTCTCGGGAGGATGGACTGGAGTTGTTGGCGGAAATACATGGAGGCATATTTGGCTCCCACATAAGGTCAAGAGCACTTGCTGGTAAGGCATTCCGGCAAGGTTTCTTTTGGCCCAGTGCCCTCTAGGATGCAACCACATTAGTAACCAAGTGTGAAGCATGCCAGTTTCATTCGAACAAATTACATCAGCCAGCTCAAGCCCTTCAAACAATCCCTCTCTCCTGGCATTTTTCGGTTTGGGGGCTCGACATCTTGGGCCCCTTCCCTCGCGCTGGCCGGGGCTTTGAGTGCTTGTACATGGTAATTGACAAGTTCACAAAGTGGTTGGAAGTGGAAGCAGTGAGAAAGGTGACATCACAGTCAGCCATCAAGTTCTTCAAAGGGCTAGTCTGCCGCTTTGGTGTTCCCAATAGGATCATCACTGACAATGGCACACAGTTCGCGAACCGCACCTTCATGCAGTATGTCCAAGACCTTGGCAGCAGAATCTGTTTTTCTTCCATTACCCACCCGAGGAGCAACGACCAAGCGAAAAGAGCTAATGCTGAAGTGCTACGAGGCCTCAAGACAAGAACTTTCGACAAGCTACGCAAGTACGGAAGGCATTGGATTAATGAGTTGCCGGTGGTTCTTTGGTCAATCAGGACGACACAAAATCAAGCTACCGGCCAGACACCCTTCTCCCTCGTATATGGGGTAGAAGCAGTTCTCCCCAAGGAACTCATATACGGGTCCCCTCGGGTGCTCGCTTATGATCAGCTCGAGCAAGAGCAGTTGTGGCAAGATGACATGACGCTCCTTGAGGAGGACCGTCTTCAGGCTCCTATGAGAGCTGCATGCTACCAGCAAGCTTTGTGCCACTACCATAGCCACAAGATTAATGTGAGAAGTCTTGAGGAAGGCGACCTTGTTCTTCGACGAGTTCAGTCCGCCCAGAATTCCAGCAAGTTGACGCCAAAGTGGGAAAGCCCTTATCGGGTAGTACGAGTCACCAGGCCTGGTGCAGTCCGCCTGGACACCAAATATGGAGTCCTAGTGAGAAACTCCTGGTATATCGAGCATCTTCACAAGTTCTACCCATAAGGCGAGGTTGCCGGGCCTCCCGGCAACCACCTTTTGTAGAAGTCTTGCCACTGAAGCATGTAATCCTTGGTACAAAACCAGGCTCAAACCTTGTGCGTAGTTGAATAAAGATAAGTGTTCTGCAATCTTGATCAGTTCTCATGTTTACTTATGTGCATGTTTGTCTGAGGTATTGCATTTCACTTAATCCCGGCAAGGGCTAACGGACCGCCAAGGTCCCATATCCATGTTTTCTCTTCTTTGCTTTTCTCAAAGGACAAAAGGTCACCTCGCATGTAGCTTTGCCGGGGGGGATGGTGGTATGTATACCTATGAGAGACGTCCAAAAAAACTTGCCAAAAGGAGTATGACAACAAAAAGATAAGTTGCAAAACCTCAAGAGAATTCTTGCTATGGAGTTATTTTCCTTGGGCGATTTTGACTTCTGTATGGAAAACCTGCACGCACGGGAATCTTGCCGCGATTGGCTATGCCCTCACTGTGTTCGGGACCGCTCAACGGCTTAAATGGTCGCGCTCGCGCTCCTTGTTTCGTTTCGAGTCCGCTCAATGACTCAAGTGACAGCACTCGTGCCTTTATTCTGTTTCGAGCATGACCTACACCTTGAACGGCTATACCAAGGACGCCAAGGTATCTTGTCAGCAGTGGCACCACTAGCAGGCTGCTAAGGACCAGTTCCTCGAAGCACTCGCGGTAGGGCTACGCGCGCCGACAAGATTCTTCCGAGAAGGCATAGGGAAAGTTCCATACACAGAAACAGTCTAACAAGGAAGATAATACACAGTCATTGAAAATAGGGTGAAATTTACATGAGATATCGCTTTTCCCTAAGTACATCTTTATTTGACTTTATCCCCTAGGAGAGATTACAAGAAGAAAAAGATGGAAAGGAGAGGTGCGTTACAAGGAGAAAAAGATGGCGAGAGACCCCCGACAGAAGCCCGGCCTGACCCCTCTGGACCAACACTGCACGGAGGAGCAGGGCTGCTAGATGGGAAGGCAAGAACCTGGCCCCTCCTAGACCAGCATTGCACGGATGAGAGGGCCAGCACGGGAGAAAAGAGGGATGGACCCCAGAAGCCGGAGTCCGTGGGCCTATCGGAAGATCCAGCTGGAAGATGAGGCAGCGCCCGGGACTAAGGCCCCCGACAAGCTCATCCTGCAGGGAGGGGGAGAGGCGTGTGGCTGGCGGTGATGTTGCGGCCGGTGGTCAGTCCGAGCTCGAGTCGTCGGGCTCCGACTTGACTGCCCGAAGACCGGACCCATTGTTGCTGTCTTCGCCGTTGTCCTCCTCGTCACTCTCACCCAAGGACAAACTTTCGATGCTGCTCGAGCTCTCTTCGCAACAGCTGAGACAGATGCTGGAGCGCCCATAAATCTTGATGGAGATGATATTGGCCTCCGTCATTTTAAAGCGAAGGACATGCCCCACTTGGAGGTTGTGGGCGCGGGCAAAGTTCTTCCAGCCGCGCTTGAGAAACATGATGCGGTTCGCTGGGTACTCGACATCTAACCGTGTCGTGCCGTTACAACAACTAGCCACCCGTAACGACAGGACGGGTGGCTCGTCGGCCTCCACTGCCACAGCGAAGAGGCGAGGCAGGCGCAGATGACTCCGAAGGGGACCGTCCAGCTCGAGGACAAAATCCAGCGCTGTCCCCTCGGCATGGGTCTCCTAAAGGGAGAGGTCTGGCGTCGGAGGAGGGGCTGGAGCGGCGCTCTGCCTCCCCCGACCTCGGCCTCTGCAGTGACCGCGACCCCTCATGCCTCTTCCGCCGCGTGAGCTCGAACCACCCTCTGCCTCCGTGGCTGAAGGAGTGGCATGATCCTGACGAGACCTCCTCCTTGGAGCGGAGGACGGTGGCCGCCCTCGCCCCCTGGTCATGGCATAGGGCGAGCGCTACCTGAAGGTTGGGAAAACGTGGGAGGGAGAACTATGGAGGTTCGTACTCAGGAGATGGAAGAAGGATGGATGAGCATCGCCCCCACTATCCCCCAATTTATAGGGTGAAGCGCGGGGGCTGGCTCTCCCCCACTCTAAGGGACACTGCCCACCTCCTCCAATAAAGGCGATCTCGATCACAGGGCGAACAACAACCACCCCATTGCCCCAATCCATGGCGCTGCAATTACTGCTTTTCCCGGGGACTTTAAGTCACGGGCGCTGGTTGTTGGCTCCCCGCTATGCATGCGGCGCGCACGGCAGAAATGGCCTGACGCAGTAATTAAATTTTTTGATGGCTACGCCTTTCACGTATCCCATGACCCGCATTCAATGGACGTCGCGAGGAAGCACAACAAATGCAATGATCACAACAACAAGCCCCTGCCACGCATGCCCGTGCACTGTTTGGGCCTAGCCCACCAGCGCCTCTCGACGTGTGTGTCCCAGGCCCGGGGGCTCCTGTCGGTGCACTAGAGTTTTGGGCTTCCTAGTGCCCCTTTACTCGTGCACATGCAGTAGTAGCCACCCTGGCGAAGAGGCCCAGCAGATACTTGCCAGGTACCAGCATAGAAGAATCAAGACTCCCAGCAAGACCGTGTTGGGATGACCATCGGACCCTCAAGCAAAGATAGGGCCCTGGCACGACCCGGCAAGGCGAAGCCCCAGCAAGGTCCCGCCAGAACACAAGCCAGGTGTCGATCCGCCTGGACGCGTGTCGCGGCATCGGCATTGGAGAGGGCTAAGTGGTGCCGACGGGACGGGCTCCCCTCCCATCTCACAGATGGACAGAGAGGCCTGACGGTGCATTGAATGTGCCTGTCCTACTCTGTTAGTGTTAGGTATGATAGCACTGTAGCTCTATACACCCTGTGTACACACTGTACACCACTGTTGGGATCCCCTTCAGTATAAAAGGAGGCCCAGGGTGTTACGGTAGAGGGCTTCTCGACCTTTGAATCTTTAGACTTTCTAGCTCACACGTGTGGCAGCTGCTCGTAGCGCCCATGTAGCAAGAACCTAAGAACACTCTCAATACAACCAAGCAGGAGTAGGCTTTTACATATCCTTGCTGCCCGAACCTGGGTAAAATCCCCGTGTGCTGTTCATCAGACCAACTCTTTGCGCGAGCCTTTTCCCCCGCCGAACCGAAAGGGGGCCCTCTGATCCCATAGGTGCTCGTTCCCACGACAATAATAATATAACTTCTAAGCAAATATACACAACCATAACTCATTATGTTGTCTTGCTTGTCCAACTTCAACTAATTTTATCTAGTTTAAAAATAATTAATGGGTAATCAAAATCGTAGAAGATGTCCAAGATAGTATATTTATATGTGAAATCTCTCTTCATTTTTTTTCATGAATGGTTCAAGTGACCAATCCGGTGTTTGCTAACTTTCAATAATTTTACCACCTATACTTCTTATATGTGAAGTCATTACTCTCCATGGGATAATTATATGAAGCATTTTTCATTTCATATTTATGATATTCAATTCATTCAACCATTTACTCATAGGATATAAGTGAAGCACGGGAGTGAATGACAAACTACTCCAAAAAGATATAAGTGAAGATCAATGCGTAGTTAATTAGTTAAATAGCCATGTGAGGACTCTCTCTTATTGAAAATTTCAGATCCAATTATTTTATTGAAACAACAAACAAAATAAAATGGCACTCCAAGAATAGCTTGCATCATGTGAACGAATAAAAATTTAGGCTCAACATAGGCTAACCGATAATTGTTGATGAAGATAGGTGGGATGCGTAGCATCCCCAAGCTTAGATACTTGATAGTTCTTGAAATATTTGCTTGGGGTGACTTGGGCATCCCCAAGCTTGAGCTTTTATATCTTGTTCAATCCTCTCATATCCCGGTTTCACCTATTCTCAAAAACTCCATCCACACAAAACTCAAAAAGAACTCGTGAGATAGGTTAGTACACATAAGAACAAATCAACACTTCATGTACTGCCAAGAAAAGTTGAACAATAATTTTCAAACATTAGGTACTGTTTACTATCAATTCCAGAATTTATAACTACCAATATAGGCTATGGAAACTATAGGATAAGTAGATAACAAAACTACGACCGCAATATGTCCAAATAGAACAGTCTAGAGAAATTTATTATAACAGTGTACCTATGTAACTCAAAAAATTCTGAAACTTTAGTAAATTCTAAGGAATTTATATGACAACACTGTCTAAAAATTTCAGAAACTTTCCAAGTTCGAGTGAAATATGAAAATTCAAACACTACAGCAGAAGTTTCTGTTTTTACACAACACACATCAAACATGCAATTCAAGCATCCTAATGTCAATTCTTGGAACTTTTTATTGAGAAACAAGATTATAAATAACACCTAAAAGATAAAAACAAAACAAAATGATGCTCCAAGCAAAACTCATATTATGTGACGAATAAAAATATAGCTCCAAGTAAGATATACCAATAGTGTTGAAGACGAAAGAGGGGATGCCTTCCAGGGCATCCCCAAGCTTAGATGCTTGAGTATTCCTTGAATATTAACTTGTGGGTGCCTTGGTCATCCCAAATCTTGTGTTCTTGTCACTTCTTATTCCCCTCATATCGATATCTCACCCAAAACTTGGAAACTTCAATGACACAAAACTTAACGGAACTTCGTGAGAAGGGTTAGTGTAATAAAGAGAAATCATTCACTTAGGTACTGCCAAGACAAGATTCATAATTGTTTACACATGATACCTAATGTATTATATCATTCACATAATTTAGATTACTCAATATAAGCTTTAGGAACACTTGAAACAAGCAAACTATGCATGCAAAACAGAATCTGTCAAAAACAGAACAGTCTGTAAAGATATGAATGATCACCAAACTTACCTAACTCTACAAATTCTGAAAAGTTAGGACATATAACATAATTTGCATAGACATGTTTTGTATAAGTTTCAGAATTTTTGGACTTTTTAGTAAAATCAAATAATTCATATACTAGACGCAAAACTTTCTGTTTTTTGCACAGAATCAAACAAGCAAGTATCCACACTATCCCAAAGGCTTTACTTGGCACTTTATTGAAATAAAAGGCACAAAATATGATTACTACAGCATCTTAACCATGTGAACACATCAAAACAGAAAGTAAAAGTATTGGGTTCTCTCCCAACAAGCGCTTTTCTTTAATGCCTTTTTAGCTAGGCAAGACATTTTAATGATACTCTTCCAACACAAAATCTGATGATCATTTTATTCATACTATAAAATATATAAGTGAAGTTCATAGATAATTCTAAAATTAATATAGATTAACTAATATCCAATCTCAAAATATATAAGTGAAGCACACGAAGCATTCTACAAAGCCACACTCAAAAGATTTAAGTGAAGCACAAAGAGCATTCTATAAAACCATACTCAAAAGATTTAAGTGAAGCGCATTAAGCATTATACAAATAAATTAAGGACTAACTCATACTAGAAGTGTGCATAAAGGAAAAGAAAAACACTAAAGACACATATTATGTGAACAAAAGAAAAACCGAGGTATACGGATAATTTTTGAAGAATAAAGATGGGATGCCTTCCAAGGCATCCCCAAGCTTGGATGCTTGAGTCTCCTTGAAATATTTACTTGGGGTGCCTTGGGCATCCCCAAGCTTGAACTCTTGTCTGTCTGTATTATTCTTATATCGATACCTCCTCGATCTTCGAACACTTCATTCACACAAAACTTAACAAAACTCCCATGAGATCTGTTAGTATAATAAAGCAAATTACTACTTTAAGTACTGTTGTGAACTCATTCCAAATTCATATTAGCATTATATCTACTGTAGTCCAACTTCACCATGGTTCATACCCCCGATACAACCCATAGATTCATCAAAATAAGAGAACAATGCATAGAAAACAGAATCTGTTAAAAACAGGACAACCTGTAGTAATCTGGAAACTTCGTATACTTCTGTAACTCAAAAAATTCAGAACATTTAGGAAAATTTTTAAAAAATCATATCAGTAGTGTGTTAAAATTTCAGAAACTTTTGACGTTCGAGTAAAAAATGTAAATTCACGTACTACAACCAAAGTTTCTGTTTTTGCACTTCACACACCAAACAAGCAATCTAATCATCCTAAAAGTAAATTTTGGCACATTATTTTTATAATACAATGGATATATACAAGATGATAATTATTTTACAGAATCTTCCATGAAAAATTATACATTGTTTCCTTGAGCATGAACATAAGTGTTCAAGGTCGACCCTCACTTCTCCAGTGCACAACCTTCCAATCACTTCCCTTTTTGAAAAACTTCTTAGGCATAAGGGCAAGTAACTATTTTTGTATTTGTCATTATTTTTTTTGTATGTTTCACCCACAACTATAGACAGGAAAAAGGGAAAACAAAATCTATTTAGTGAAGAAAGCAAACAAGCACACACGAGAATATCAATGCCACGCTATTTCTCCCCGGCAACGGCGCGAGAAAAGAGCTTGATAATCCCCAAGTGCAAGGAATCATCGTAGCATTTTCCAATGGTGGAAGTGATAAGTATGGAGTGTCTAACCCACAAGGAGCTAAAGGTAAGATCAATATTCCCTTAAGTCCTATCTGCCACTGATACGACTCTACGTACACCGAACGTTTGCTTCCATCTAGAAACGAGAAATAAAACTACGTTGTGGGTATGAAGAGGATAGCTATGCATGATATCGGAGAACTAAAATAGAAATATAGGCTCTGTTATCATAATATTACAATATATTACAAATATAGAGTGTGGAATAATGATGGGTTGGTGTGCGGAACTATCCTAGGCAATTGTTAACACGATCGGAAATCATTATTGCAATTTTATATGGGGGAGAGGCAAAAGCTAACATAATTACTTGGACCATATGCACTTATTATTGGAACTCTAGCAAGCATATTCAACTACTAAAGATCATTAAGGTAAACCCAACCATAGCATTAAAGCATCAAGTCCCTTTTATCCCATACGCAACAACCCCCTTACTCGGGTTTATGCTTCTGTCACTCAAGCAACCCACTATAAGCTCATCATGAACGTATTGCAACACCCTACAATGGGAATCCTTCATGTGTGCGCGGCATGGAAGGCACCATAGGATAGCACCAAAATAAACATAAAACTCAAACCAATCTAGATCATCAATCAACCCAAAGGACAAAAGAAATCTACTCAAAACATCATAGGATGGAAACACATCATTGGATCATAATATGTGGCATAAAGCACCAATTTTCAAGTAGGGTATTACAGCGGGGTGCGGGAGAGTGGACCGCTAAAAGGAGATGAGGATGGTGATGAAGAATGTGATGTTGATGAAGACGATCACCACGACGATGGTTCCCCCGATGGCACTCCGGCACCACCTGAAGAGAGGGGAGAGGATCTCCCCCTTGTGCTTCCTCCTCCATGGACTCCCCCTTTGTGGGGAGAGGTTATCCCTCTGGTCCTTGGCCTCCATGGTGTTGATGGCCCCTCCGGGACGATGAAGATGTCCTCTGGTGATGGTGACCCCCTCCGGCACGGTGCCGGAGAGGGCCAAGACTGGTTTTTCGTGGCTCTAGAGGTGTGCGGCGGTGAAACTCCTGATCTAGGTTTCTTTTCGGTGGTTTCTGGATTTATAGGAATTTTTGGCGTCGATCCCACCTCAAGGGGGGGGCACGAGGGAGTCACAAGCCTGTTAGGCGCGGCCAGCCCCTGGCCGCGCCTAGCAGGCTTGTCTTCTCCTCGTGGCTCTTCTGGCCCAACTCCAATGCTTCAGGGGCCTATTTTGGTCCACAAAAAATCGTACTAAATTTTTAGCCCATTCCAAGAACTTTTATTTCTGTACAAAAAATGACACCATGGTAGTTCCGCTGAAAACAACGTCAGTCCGGGTTAGTTCTACTAAAATCATACCAAAATCATATAGAATTATTGTAAACATGGCATGAATACTTCATAAATTATAGATAAGTTTGAGACATATCAGCTTCCCCAAGCTTAATTCCTACTCGTCCTCGACTAGGTAAATGATAAAAGAAATAATTACTCTCTTTTTATTGAACCATTTGATGTTTGGGGTTTTGATTATATGGGACCTTTTCCAACATCCAACAGATATACTCATATTTTAGTTGTTGTTGATTATGTTACTAAGTGGTTAGAAGCTATTCCAACTAGTAGTGTTGACCATAACACCTCCATTAAGATGCTTACAGAAGTTATTTTCCTTAGATTTGGAGTCCCTAGATATTTAATGACTGATGGTGGTTCACATTTTATTCACGATGCTTTCCATAAATTGCTTGCTAAGTATGATGTTAATCATAGAATTGCATCTCCTTATCATCCTCAGTATAGTGTTCAAGTAGAATTAAGCAATAGAGAAATTAAATTGATCTTGGAAAAGACGGTTAATAGATCTACGAAGAATTGGTCTAAGAAACTTGACGATGCATTATGGGCTTATAGAACTACTTACAAGAATCATATGGGTATGTCTCCGTATAAAATGGTTTATCATAAAGCATGTCACTTACCTTTAGGGCTAGAGTGTAAAGCTTATTGGGCAATCAAAGAGCTCAACTATGATTTCAAACTTGCTGGTGAGAAGAGGTTATTTGACATTTGCTCACTTGATGGATGAAACTCAGGCCTATGAGAATGTCAAGCTGTTTAAATAGAAAGTTAATATATGGCATGATTAAAGGATACAAAAGCGTGAATTTAATGTAGGCGATCATGTCTTGCTATACAATTCTCGGTTAAGATTTTTTGTAGGAAAACTTCTCTGTAAATGGGAAGGACCATACATCGTCGAGGAGGTATATCGCTCCGGTGCCATCGAGCTCAACAACGTCGAAGGTGGTAATCGGGCAAAAAATCAAACATTATATCTCTGGTACTCCCATTAATGTTGAAACCAATGTTATTAACACTATAACCCTCGAAGAGCATATTAGGGGATTTACCGGAATGTTTTAGACTCCAAAAAGGAATAGGTACATGGTACGGTAAGTACATTGACTCCAAAAGTTTCCCAATAGAATTTTTATTTAGTTTTGGAATATTTAGAAAATTAGAAAAATAAAAAGTAGTCCGAAGGATGCACGGGGAGGCGACAAGCTTGCTAGGCGCGGTCACCCCCCGGCCGCGCCTAGGGGGCTTGTCACCACCCTCTGCGCTCCCCAGACTCCGTTTTCTTGTGGAACACCCCTTTGGGTCAGAAAAAATTCATTACATAATCTCTCGAAGGTTTTGACTTCCATATCATGACAATACCTCTTGTTTTTGTTTTGAGCGGTTTCTGCAGCAGATTTAGATCGTCATGGCGTCCCCCGATGCTCTGAAGGACAAGTTTTTCGAGAAGGTCATCAACCCTTACCATGAAGAGGTGCTGCAACACCCTCAAACCATTGAGATGCCTAAGGGGGTGTTGCACATCTGTGATGTTTAGGGGTCAAAGAAGACCAAAAACGTGGAAACAAGGCTCGAAGCAATGGAGGAACACGTATTCAAGTGCCAAGGGATGGTGGAACATGGACTCAATGCCAATCATATGATAATCTCGGAGTTTAACCATAGTCACAAGCTGGACACCAAGGACATCGAGGAGCACATCTTCAAGCCTTACGAGAAAATTGAGCATCTCCAAGCCCAGATATATGATCTGCAAAACCAAAACTGTGAGTATGAATACAGATTTAAGAGAATGAGTTTGGCTGCAGATTTGAGGATTCCGGAGACTCGTTCATATTTTCATGATGGTGAGCCAATGCCTTGGAATACGGAGGACAAATTTCCATCCTCATCAACCACTCCACCACCATCACCTCCGAAGAAGGACACCTGAGTACATGGGTATGGGCACTCCCCTTGGCTGGTGCCAAGTTTGGGGGAGGTGCCCCGATATCGTATCACATCACATGTTTTTCCTTTTTTTTATTATGTTTCCTAGTTCGATCCTTTTTTATTTTGTTTTGATCTAGTATAATAAAAGTATTTAGTATGATCCACCTTTTAGTTTTTGCTTTTGCTCCCCTTATGTAAGCAAGTCCGAGAGTTATATAATAAAAAGTATTTTTGATGAGAGGGCTTTGCTAGATTATTATGCTCTTGAAAGTAATGAATAAAGAATAATATAACAAAAGCAAAGAGAATACATAGTGATCTTATGGGGAGTGATGACTTCACATATAAAAAGTATGGTGATTGAAATTTGTTCGGAGTTAACAAACATAGTAATTGGTCATTGGTGCAATTGGAAGGAAGTGATAAAGAAAGAGAGATTCACATATAAATATATTATCTTGGACATCTTTTATGATTGTGACCATTCATTTAAATATTACATGCCAAGAAGTTGATGTTGGACAAGGAAGATGTGAGCCTAGCTCACTTGGCTAGTGGAGTGGATGTACAACCCAGCCACCCAGGTTCAAGTCCTCACGGGCGCCAATTTGGGTTCTTATTATTTAAAAAACATCTCGCTGTGGGGGCTTTCCTTATAGTTTTCCTTTCAAAAAAGGAAGAGAATATAATAGGTTATGTTTGCTTGCCTACGGATAGAAGTTATATGGTTTTAGATCCTCCAACATGTCGTGCTTCCTTCCACCTCATATTAAGCAAAACTTCCGCACCAAGTAGAGATACTACTTGTGCATCCAAACACCTCAACCTAGTTTTGCCATGAGAGTCCACACCATACCTACCTATGGATTGAATAAGATCCTTCAAGTAAGTTGTCATCGGTGCAAAAGGCAATAAAAATTGCTCCTAAATATGTGTAATCTTTTATTGTAAGGGAAATAAGCGTTGTACGAACTTGTGATAGCAAAGAAATAAAAGCAACAGGCTGCATAATAAAGGTTGCTATCAAAAAGGGCAATACAATGTGACGTTCCTCTACAGTAAGGGTTTGTGCATCAAAAAACAAAAAGCGCATGAGAACCTCTGCTTCCCTCTACGAAGGGCCCATCTGTTACTTCTAGTTTTTAAGTACTTACCTTTATGCAAGAGTCATGGTGATCCTCATCACTTCCTATATTTCGCCTCTCTCTTGGCAAGCATTATGTGTTGGGGAACGATCTAGACTTATATATCCACTCGGATGTGGATGATCATGAGTTATTATTGTTGAGATCACCCTTGAGGTGAATAGTTGGGAGGCAAAATTATAAGTTCCTATCTTTCTCTGTGTTCAATTGAAGCTTTGATCTCGTGGGTACCACATGAGTGCTAGCAATTTTGAAAGACTACAAGATGATTGAGTATGTGGATTTGCTTTAAAAGCAATTATATTGAGTCTTTCCTATGTTATGATAAATTGTCAATTGCTTTAATGACTGAGATCACAGTTTGTTGGTTGTCAATAGAGTTCTTGGTTCATACTTTATCTTGTGAATGAATTGTTACTCCAGCATAAAGAATCTCATACAATGAGTATTTCTATCCTAAAGTTGATCATGATGCCCTCATGTCCGTATTTTATTTAATCAACACCTCTATCTCTAAACATGTGGACATATTCATCGATCTCTGCTTTCGCTTGAGGGCAAGCGAGGTCTAAGCTTGGGGGAGTTGATACGTCCATTTTGCACCATGATTTTATATTGATATTTATTGCATTATGGGATGTTATTACATGTTACAGTACAATACTTATGACTTTTTCTCTCTTATTTCACAAGGTTTACATGAAGAGGGAGAGTACCGTCAGCTGGAATTCTGGACTGGAAAAGGAGCAAATCTGAGATACCTATTCTGCACCAGTCCAAAAGTCTTGAAAATTAATGGAGAATATTTTTGGACATAATAGAAAATACTCGCGCAAGAATCAACCAGAGGGGGCCCACCTACAGGCCACAAGCCTGCTAGGCGCGGCCCTTGGCCGCGCCTAGTAGGCTTGTGGGGCCCCTGTGGCTCCTCCGATGCCCATCTTCTTCTATATGAAGCGTTTTGACCTGGAATTGTTTTTCAAAAAAGAGCTTTAGGGATGAAGCGCCGCCATCTCGAGGCGGAACTTGGGCAGAACCAATCTAGACCTCCAGCGGGCTGTTCTGCCGGGGAAACCTCCCTCCCGAAGGGGGAAATCGAAAATCATCATCACCAACAATCCTCTCGTCGAGAGGGGGTCAATCTCCACCAACATATTCACCAACACCATCTCCTCTCCAAACCCTAGTTCATCTCTTGTATCCGATCTTTGTCTCAAACCTCAGATTGGTACTTATGGGTTGCTAGTAGTGTTGATTACTCCTTATAGTTGATGCTGGTTGGTTTATTTGGTGGAAGATCATATGTTCACATCCTTTATGATAATGAATACTCCTCTGATCTTAAACATGAAATGTTTCGCGAGTAGTTACGTTTGTTCCCGAGGACATGAGATAAGTCTTGTTATAAGTAATCATGTGAATTTGGTATTTGATCGATATTTTGATAAGACGTATGTTGTCTCTCCTCTAGTGGTGTTATGTGAACGTCGACTACATAACACTTCACCATTATTTGGGCCTAGGGGAAGGCATTGGGAAGTAATGAGTAGAGGATGGGTTGCTAGAGTGACAGAATCTTAAACCCTAGTTTATGTGTTACTTCGTAAGGGGCTGATTTGGATCCATATGTTTCATGCTATGGTTAGATTTACCTTAATTGTTCTTTCGTAGTTGCGGATTCTTGCAAGGGGGTTAATCATAAGTGGGAGGTTTGTCCAAGTAAGGGCAGCACCCAAGCACAGGTCCACCCACATATCAAATTATCAAACTAATGAACGCGAATCAAATCAGCATGATGAAAATTAGGTTGACAGAAATTCCCATGTGTCCTCAGGAGCGCTTTGCTTTATATAAGAGTTTGTCCAGGCCTGTCCTTTGCTACAAAAAGGATTGGGCTATGTTGCTTCACCTTTGCTACACTTGTTACATGTTACTCGTTACGAATTATCTTATCGCAAAACTACCTATTACCGAGAATTTCAGTGCTTGCAGAGAATACCTTACTGGAAACCGCTTGTCATTTCCTTCTGCTCCTCGTTGCATTCGACACTCTTACTTATCGAAAGGACTACGATAGATCCCCTATACTTGTGGGTCATCAGCCGTGCCTAGGTGGCTTGTGACCTACCTGGCAGGTCCTCGACTCCCATCTTTTGTTATATGAAGGGTTTTGATCTGGAAAAAAAATCAGAAGGAAGCTTTTGGGACGAAGAGCCACCATCTCGAGGCGGAACTTGGACAGAACCAATCTAGAGCTCCGGCAAAGCTGTTCTGCCAGGGAAACTTCCCTCCCGGAGGGGGAAATTGAAGCCATCATCATCACCAACGATCCTCTCAGCGAGAGGGGGTCAATCTCAATCAATATATCCACCAGCACCATATCCTCTCCAAACCCTAGTTCATGTCTTGTATCCTATCTTTGTCTCAAACCTTAGATTGGTACGTGTGGGTTGCTAGTAGTGTTGATTACTCCTTGTAGTTGATGCTAGTTGGTTTACTTGGCGGAAGATCATATGTTCAGATCCTTTATGATAATTAATACTCCTCTGATTATGAACAATGACATGCTTTTTGAGTAGTTACGTTTGCTCCTGAGGACATCGAACAAGTCTTGTTATAAGAAATCATGTGAATTTGGTATTCATTCGTTATTTTGATGAGATGTATGTTGTCTCTCCTCTAGTGGTGTAATGTGAACGTCGACTACATTACACTTCACCATTATTTGGGCCTAGGGGAAGGTATTGGGAAGTAATAAGTAGATGATGGGTTGCTAGAGTGACAGAAGCTTAAACCCTAGTTTATGCGTTGCTTCGTAAGGGGCTAATTTGGATCCATATGTTTCATGCTATCGTTTGATTTATCTTAATTCTTCTTTTGCAGTTGTGGATGCTTGCGAGAGAGGTTAATCATAAGTGGGAGCTTTGTCCAAGTAAGGGTAGCACCTAGGCACCGGTCCACCCACATATCAAATTATCAAAGTAGTGAACGCAAATCAAATGAGCATGATGAAAACTAGCTTGACGGAAATTCCCATATGCCCTCGGGAGCACTTTGCTTTATATAAGAGTTTGTCCGGGCCTGTCCTTTGCTACAAAAAGGATTGGGCTACCTTGCTGCACCTTTTCTACACTTTTTACTTGTTACTCGCTACTAATTACCTTATCACAAAACTATTTGTTACCGATAAGTTCAGTGCTTGCAGAGAATACCTTACTGAAAACCGCTTGTCATTTCCTTCTGCTCCTCGTTGGGTTCGACACTCTTATTTATCGAAAGGACTATGATAGATCCCCTATACTTGTGGGTCATCAAGACTCTTTTCTGGCACTATTGTCAGGGAGTGAAGCACCTTTGGTAAGTGGAAATTGGTAAGGAAAGATTTATATAATGTGCTGAAATTTACTGTCACTTGTTACTATGGAAAGTAATCCTTTGAGGGGCTTGTTCGCAGTATCTTCACCTTGACCGTAAACACAAAGAGTTGTCCCTCAACCTAGTGAACCTACTGAAAACATTTATTGTGAAATTCCATCGGTATGATAGAGAAACTGCTGGCTAATCCTTATGCAGGAGATGGAACACTACATCCTCATTTGCATCTAATCTATGTGGATGAAGTTTGTGGATTATTTAAGCTTGTAGGTCTGCCCGAGGATCACGTCAAGAAGAAGGTCTTTCCTTTATCTTTGAAGGAGAATGTCGGTGTACTAAAGTTTGGGATTTTAGTACCCTGTACTTGTGCACGGGCAGTTGTAGCCACACCGGTGGCAAGGCCCGCCAAGGGACTGCTAGAAACAAATACAAAGATGACATGGAGACTTTCAAGTCAACAAGCACAAGACCCAAGGCCAACGGCTGGAACCCTGGCAAGATCTTGCCGGGGGTGGCTGGAGGAGCCCCGGCAAGACCTCGCCACCCTGCCAGCGCAGAGACCAGGTGTCAACCCTCCAGGATACATGTCAAGGCTTTGGTGATGGAGAGGCTAAGCGGTGCCGATGGGATGGGCTCCTGTCCTGTCCCGTAGAAGGTCACGACACCTGACGGAGCATTAAATGCATTTGTCCTACACTGTCAATGTTAGGTATTATAACACTGTAGCACCGTACACCTCATGCATACACTGTACGCCCGTGTTGGGACCCCCTTAGTCATATAAAAGGAGGCCCAAGGTGTTATGAGGTGAGGATCCTTTGCGCAGTCCCCTCCGGAGTCATTTGTGCCTCCCTCACCCATTCGCCAGGGCGATGGAGGTTGACAAGCCGCCCGCCTTATGGCTGTGGGTGCATGGTTGATGTAATGGTGCCGCGCGGGCGGACGTCGAATACCCAGAGAGCCGCGCCATGCTCTTCAGGCGCAGTTGGAAAACCTTTGACCGTGCCCACAACCTCCAGGATGGGCATGTCCTCCGCTTCAAGATGAAGGAGGCCGACATGCTCTCCATCAAGATATACGGGCGCTTAGGCGCCCGTCTCAGCTGCTGTGAGGAAAGCTTGAGCCGTGCCGAATGCTTGTCCTCGAGCGACAGTGGCGAGGAGGACGGTGTCGGTGAAGACGACGATGATGGGTTCGAGATCCAGGCTGTCAAGTCGAGATATGACGACTTGAGCTCCGACTAGCCACCGGCCACACCATCACTATCAGCTCACGCCTTTCCCCCTCCCGGCGGAGCGACATTGCGGGGGGTCCTTGCCTTGGGCGCTGCCTCATCTTCCAGTTGGATCTCCTAGCAGCCCCATGGACTTCGGCTTCGTTCTCCCTTCTGGGAGTCTTGCCCTCCATGCAGTGCTGGTCCAGGAGGGGTCAGGCTAGGCTTCTGTCGAGGGAAGGGGTAGAGTGGAGCTCTGCCTCCCTCGGCCACGGCCTCCACGACGGCCCCGACCCCTCGTACCTCTTCCACCACGCATGCTCGGGCCACCCTCCACTTCCGTGGCTGAAGCAGTGGCATGATCCCGACGGGAACTCTTCGCTATTCGGGCGAAGGACGGTGGCCGCCATCGCCCCCCAGCCATGGCTAAGGGTGAGGACAATTCAAGGCCGGGAAGGTATAAAAGGTCAGGCTTTGGAGAATTGCACTCAAGGAGGAAGAAAGGATGGATGAGCATCGCCCCTTGCCACTCCCCAATTTATAGAGGTAGGCATGGGGGCTGGCTCTCCTCTGCCCCAAGAGTCGCCGCCCATCTCCACCAACCCCTTCGCCCACGATCACGGGCGAACAGGTAACCGCCCCATTGCTCCAATCCATGGCCCTACGGTTTCTGCCATGATCAAGACTTTAAGTCACGGACGCCCGTTGCCAGCTCCCCGTTGTGCATGCGGTGCACATGGCGGAAATGGCAGCTCCACACACGTATCCCATGGCGCGCACTTAACGTGCGTAGTGGGGAGGCACAGTAAACAAAATGATTACAACCGTAGGCTCCTGCCACGTGTGCCCGTGCACTGTTTAGGCCTGGCCCAACAACTCCTCGCACCCGTGTGTGTCCTAGGCCTGGGGGCTCCTATTGGTGTACTAAAGTTTGGGCTTTTAGTACCACATACTTGTGCATGGGCAGTTGTAGTCACACCGGAGGCAAGGCTCGCCAAGGGACTGCTAGAAGCAAATACAAAGACGACATGGAGACATTCAAGTCAACAAGTACAAGATCGAAAGCCAAAGGCTAGAACCCCAGCAAGATCTTGCCGGGGGTGGCTGGTGGAGCCCCGGCAAGGAGTGCACCCGGCAAGACCTCGCCACCCTGCCAGCACAGAGACCAGGTGTCAACCCTCTAGGATATGTGTCGAGGCACTGGCGATGGAGAGGCTAAGCGGTGTCGATGGGACAAGCTCTTGTCCCGTCCCATAGAAGGTCAGGGACACCTAACAGAGCATTAAATGCATTTTTCCTACATCGTCACTGTTAGGTATGATAACACTGTAGCACTGTACATCTCGTGCATACACTATACGCCACTGTTGGGATCCCCTTAGTCATATCAAAGGAGGTCCAAGGCGTTACGGGGTGAGGATCCTTTCTTCCACCTTCTGGCTCATGCGCGTAGCAGCTGTTCATAGCGCTCCTGTAGCCAAAACCTTAAAAACACCCATAATACACTAAAGCAGGAGTAGGGTTTTACGTTTCTCAGCAGCCCGAACCTAGGTAAAGTCTCCCCTCACACTGTTTGTATGATCTGCTCTTTGCGCATACCGTCTCCCCACCAAACCACAAAGGGATCCACGCGATCCCATAGGTGTCGCATCCCGACAGAGAAGGCATTGACATGGTACACGCTATGTGATGATATTGGATCATGGAGCTACAATCGATTGAAAATGGAATTTCATCAGAAGTTCTATCCTATACATCTAGTTCATCATGATCGGAATTATATCTATAATTTTTGGCCTCGTGAAGGAGAACGAATCTCTCAAGCTTGGGGGAGGCTTAAGTAAATGTTATATTCAAGCCCCAATCACGACCTCTCGAGAGAAATTATCATTCAGAATTTTTATGCTCGGCTTTCTCATAATGATCAATCCATGGTCGATACTTCTTGTGCTGGTTCCTATATGAAGAAGGATGTTGACTTCAAATGGGATTTATTGGAAAGAATTAAACGCAACTCTGAAGATTGGGAACTCGACGAAGGTAAGGAGTCAGGTATGAACCTTAAGTTTGATTGTGTTAAATCCTCCATAGACACCGATGCTTTTCATGAATTTAGCACTAAATATGGATTTGACTCTGAGATAGTAGCTTCTTTCGGTGAATCTTTTTCTGCTCATGTTGATCTCCCTAAGGACAAGTGGGTTAAATATCATCCTCCCATTGAAGTGAAAGTAGTTGAGCCTATTAAAGTTGAAGAGGAAACTATTGCTTATAACGTTGATCCTATTATTCCTGTTGCTTATACTGAGAAACCACCGTTCCTTGTTAGAATAAAGGAAAATGCTAAAGCCTGAACTGTGGTTCGTAAAACCTGTGTTAGAACCCCTACACCCCCTGAGCAAATTAAAGTTGAGCCTAGTATTGCTATGGTTAAAGATCTCTTGGTTGATAATATTGATGGGCATGTTATTCAATTTTGTGATGAAGCTGGTAGAATTGCTAAACCTGATGCTAAAATTAAACATATACCCACTGTTGGCACGCCTGTTGTTTCTGTTAAAATAGGAGATCATTGTTATCATGGCTTATGTGATGTGGGTGATAGTGCGAGTGCAAATCCCTTTACCTCATATAAAGAAATTATGAATGATATTGCACCAGCTGAGTTAGAGGAAATTGATGTTACAATTAAGCTTGCTAATAGAGATACTATAGCACCGGTTGGGATTATTAGAGATGTTGAGTATTGTTGGGAAAATAAAATATCCTACTGATTTTCTTGTCCTTGGATCCCCACAAGATGATTTTTGTGCCACTATATTTGGTAGACCCTTCTTGAATACCATTAATGCCAGGATAGATTGTGAGAAGGAAACTATTATTGTAAGTTTTGGGGACACGTCTCATGAGTTTAATTTCTCTAAATTTCATAGACAACCCCATGATAAAGAATTTTCTAATAAGGATGAAATTATTGGTCTTGCTTCTATTGCTGTGCCTCCTACTGATCCCTTAGAACAATATTTGCTAGACCATGAAAACGATATGCATATGAATGAAAGGAATGAAATAGATAAGATTTTGTTTTATCGACGTCCTATTTTGAAACACAACTTGCTTGTTGAAATACTTGGGGATCCTCCTCCACCCAAGGGAGATCCCATGTTTGAGCTTAAACAATCACCAGATACTCTGAAATATGCTTATCTTGATGAAAATAAGATATATCATGTTATTATTAGTGCTAACCTTTCAGAGCATGAAGAACAGAGATTATTGAAAACTCTGAGGAAACACCGTGCTGCTATTGGATATAGTCTTGATGATCTCAAGGGTATTAGTCCCACTCTATGTCAGCATAAAATTAATATATGGAGCCTGATGCCAAACCAGTTATTGATCACCAACATCGGTTAAATCCTAAAATGAAAGACGTGGTAAGAAATGAAATATTTAAGCTTCTGGAGGCAGGTATTATTTATCCTATTGCTGATAGTAGATGGGTTAGTCCCGTTCATTGTGTCCCTAAGAAAGGAGGTATTACCGTAGTTCCTAATGATAAAAATGAATTGATCACACAAAGAATTGTTATAGGGTATAGAATGGTAAATGATTTTAGAAAATTAAGTAAAGCTACTAGGAAATATCATTACCCCCTACATTTTATTGATCAAATTCAAGAAATATTATCCAAACACACACATTTTTTGCTTTCTAGACGGTTATTCGGGATTCTCTCAAATACTCGTGTCAAAAAAGGAACAAGAGAAGACCACTTTTACATCCCTTTCGGTACCTTGGCTTATAGACGTATGCCTTTTGGTTTATGCAATGCACCTGCTACCTTTCAAAGATGTATGACTGCTATATTCTCTGATTTTTGTGAAAGGATTGTTGAGCTTTTCATGGATGATTTTTTTGTTTATGGAACTTATTTTGATGATTGTTTGAGCAACCTTGATTGAGTTTTGCAGAGATGCGAAGAAAATAATTTTGTCTTGAATTGGGAGAAGTGCCACTTTATGGTGAATGAGGGTGTTGTCTTGGGACACAAAATCTCCGAAAGAGGTATTGAAGTTGACAAAGCCTAAGTTGATCCTATTGAAAAAATGTTGTGTCCTACGGATATCAGAGGTAAGAAGTTTCCTTGGTCATGTTGGTTTCTATAGGAGGTTTATTAAAGGCTTCTCTAAGATTTCTAGGCCTCTCACTAATCTTTTGCAAAAATATGTTCCATTCGTTTTTTATGATGATTGTGCAGAAGCATTTGAAATTCTTAAGAATGCCTTGATTTCCGCTCCTATTGTTCAAGCACCTGACTCGAACCTACCCTTTGAAATTATGTGTGATGCTAGTGATTATGCCATTGGTGCTGTTCTAGGGCAAAGAGTTGATAAGAAATTAAGCGTTATCCATTATGTTAGTAAAACTCTAGACAACGCTCAAAGAAACTATGCTACCACTGGAAAGGAATTTTTAGAAGTTGTGTTTGCTTGTGATAAGTTTAGACCTTATATTGTTGATTCTAAAATTAATGTTCACACTAATCATGCTGCTATTAAATATCGTATGGAAAATAAAGATGCTAAACCTAGACTTATCAAATGGGTTCTTCTGCTACAAGAATTTGATTTGCATATTGTTGATAGAAAGGGTGCTGATAACCCAGTAGTAGATAACTTGTGTAGGTTAGTGAATGTACTTGATGACCCAATACCTATTGATGATAGCTTTCCTGATGAACAATTAGCTGTCATAAATGCTTCGCGTAATGCTCCTTGGTATGCTGATTATGCTAATTATATTGTTGCTAAATTTATACCGCCTAGTTTCACATACCATCAAAAGAAAAAGTTCTTCTTTGATTTAAGATTCTACTTTTGGGATGACCCACACCTTTATAAAGAAGGAGTAGATGGTGTTATTAGATGTTGTCTACTTGAGCATGAACAGGAACATATCCGAGGACTATGGAGGACACCACACTGGAGATAGAACTGCACATAAGGTATAACAATCTGGTTTTTACTTGCCTACTCTTTTAAAGGATGCTCGTAAGTTTGTCTTGCCATGTGATAAATGTCAAAGAATTGGCAATATTAGTAGACGTTAGGAAATGCCTATGAATTACTCTCTTGTTATTGAACCATTTGATGTTTGGGTTTTTGATTATATGGGACCTTTTCCAACGTCCAACGGGTATACTCATATTCTAGTTGCTATTGATTATGTTACTAAGTGGGTAGAATCTATTCCAACTAGTAGTGCTGATCATAACACCTCTATTAAGATGCTTAAAGAAGTTATTTTCCCTAGATTTGGAGTCCCTAGATATTTAATGATTGATGGTGGTTCACACTTTATTCATGGTGCATTCCGTAAGTTGCTTGCTAAGTATGATGTTAATCATAGAATTGCATCTCCTTATCATCCTCAGTCTAGTGGTCAATTAGAATTAAGAAATAGAGAAATTAAATTGATCTTGCAAAAAACTGTTAACAGATCTAGAAAGAATTGGTCTAAGAAACTTGACGATGCATTGTGGTCTTATAGAACTGCTTACAAAAACCCTATGGGTATGTCTCCGTATAAAATGGTATATGGTAAAGCATGTCACTTACCTCTAGAACTAGAGCACAAAGCTTATTGGGCAATCAAAGAGCTCAATTATGATTTCAAATTTGCTGGTGAGAAGAGGTTATTTGACATTAGCTCACTTGATGAATGGAGGACCCAGGCCTATGAGAATGCCAAGTTGTTTAAAGAAAAAGTTAAGAGATGGCATGATAAAAGGATACAAAAGCGTGAATTCAATGTAGGTGACCATGTCTTGCTATAAAATTGTCGTTTAAGTTTTTTTGCAGGAAAACTTCTCTCTAAATGGGAAGGACCTTACATTGTCGAGGAAGTATATCGTTTCGGTGCCATCAAGATCAACAACGCCGGAGGCACAAAACAAGGTGGTAAACGAGCAAAGAATCAAACATTATATCTTAGGTACTCCCATAAATGTTGAAACTAATATTATTAATACCATAACTCTGGAGGAGTATATTAGGGAGACCTACCAGAACATTTCAGACTCCCATAAACCGACTCCAAAACTATCCCAATGGCAATTTTCCATTGTTTTGGAATATTTAATAAATTAGTAAAATTAAAAGTAGTCCAAAAGACGCACGAGGAGGTGACAAGCCTGCCAGGCGCGACCACCCCCTGGCCGCGCCTAGGTGGCTTGTCACCACCCCGTGCAACCTCCGGACTCTGTTTTCTTGTGGTACACTCCTTTGGGTCAGCAAAAATTGATTGTATAATCCCCCGAATGTTTGGACTTCCATATCGCGACAAAATACCTACTGTTTTCATTTTGAGCTGTTTCTGCAGCAGACTTAGAGCAAGATGTCGTCTCAAGAGTCCGATGGGGAGAGCTATATATCATATTATCTTGCCAATACCAAGCTCTATGGGGACCTAGATCCTTATGGATTATTCTCGGAGGAGGAAAAAGAAGGAAAGTATGAGGAATAAAGCTCGGATGAAGAAGAGATCCCTCTGCCTCAACCAGGAGATATGCATGTGGAGTTCAGGAAATCAAGTCTTCCAAATGCAAGGAGAAAACCAGGGTCCTATTTATCCCTTCTCATTTTCTGTAGGAGAGCAAGGAAGAATTATGTAAAAAGATATTGAAAATCGAGCAAGAAGTTGACAACCTGAGGGAACAAAAATTTATGCTTAAGAGGAAATTGAACAAGCTTAAAGATCCTTCTCCACCATCACCTCCGAAGAAGGACATCTAAGCTTATGTGTATGGGCACTCCCCTTGGCTTGTGCCAAGCATGGGAGAGGTGCCCCGGTATCGTATCACGATCACACTTTTTTCCTTTTCTTGTTTTCCTTAGTTCGACACTTTTGCTTTTGTCTTGATCTATTAGAATAAATTTTTAGTATGATCTACCTTTGAGGTTTTGCTTTTTGTTCCCCTTATGTAAGCAAGTTCGAGAGTTATATAATAAAAAGTAGTTTTGATGTGAGGGCTTTGCTTGTTTGCTATGATCTTGAGAAATAAATAAGAAATAAAAGAAGAATAGAATAAAAGCAAAGAGTATATATAATGATCTTATGGGGAGTGATGACTTTATATAAAAGAAGTATGTCGATTGAAATTTGTTGGGAGTTGACAAACATAGAAATTGGTCATTGGTGCAATTAAAAAGGAAGTTATAAAGAAAGAGAGATTCACCTATAAATATATTATCTTGGACATCTTTTATGATTGTGAGCACTCATTAAAATATTATATGCAAAGAAATTGATGTTGTACAAGGAAGACAACATAATGGGTTATGTCTGCTTACTTCCGAATAGAAGTTATATGGTTATAGATCCTTCAACATGTAGTGCTTGCTTCCACCTAATACTAGCCCAAACATCCGCACCAAGTAAAGATACTACTTGTGCATCCAAATACCCTCAACCCAGTTTTGCCATGAGAGTCTACCATACCTACCTATGGATTGAATAAGATCCTTCAAGCAAGTTGTCATCGGTGCATAAAGCAATAAGAATTGCTCCTAAATATGTTTGATCTTTATTGTAAGGGAAAAAGCGTTGTGCGAATTGGTGATGGCAAATAAATATAAGCGACATACTTCATAATAAAGGTTGTTATCACAAAGGGCAATACAACACTACGTTCCTTTGCACTAAGGGTTTGCGCATCCAAAAACAAAAAGCGCATGCCAACCTCTGCTTCCCTCTGCGAAGGGACTATCTGTTACTTTTACCTTTTTATTACTTACCTTTATGCAAGAGTCATGGTGGTCTTCACCACTTCCGATATTTTACCTATCTCTCTTGGCAAGCATTATGTATTGGAGAATGATCTAAACGCATATATCCACTCGGATGTGGGTGATCATGAGTTATTATTGTTGACATCACCCTTGAGGTGAATAGTTGGGAGGCAAGACTATAAGCCCCTATCTTTCTCTGTGTACGATTGAAACTTTGATCTCATGGGTACCGCGTGAGTGTTAGCAATTATGAAAGACTAAAAGATGATTGAGTATGTGGATTTGCTATACAAGCTCTTGTACTGACTCTTTCCGATGTTATGATAAATTGCTAATTGCTTCAATGACTTCGAGCATAGTTTGTTGGTTGTTCATAGAGTTCTTGGTTCATACTTTATGTTGTGAATGAATTGTTACTCTAGCCTAAGAAATCATATACTAATAAGTATTGATGTTCTAAAGATGATCATGATTCCCTCATGTCCGTATTTTATTTTATTGACACCTCTACATCTACACTTTTGGACATATTTATCGATCTCGGCTTTCGCTTGAGGACAAGCGAGGACTAAGCTTGGGGGAGTTGATACCTCCATTTTGCATCATGCTTATATATTGATATTTATTGCATTATGGGATGTTATTACACGTTATGGTACAATACTTATGCCTTTTCTCTCCTATTTTACAAGGTTTACATGAAGAGGGAGAATGCCGGCAGCTGGAATTCTGGACTGGAAAATGAGCAAATCTGAGAGACCTATTCTGCACAACCCCAAAAGTCCTGAAAATTTAGGTAGAATTGTTTTGTAATATATAAAAAATATTGGACAAAAAAATTACCAGAGGGGGCCCACCAGGAGGTCACAAGCCTGCAGGGGCGACCACCCCCTAGCAGCGCCTAGGTGGCTTCTGACCCACCTGGCAGGTCTCAGATGCCCATCTTCTGCTATAGAAAAAAATCAGAAGGAAGCTTTCGGGACAAAGCGCCGCCGTCTCAAGGTGGAACTTGGACAGAACCAATCTAGAGCTCCGACGGAGCTGTTCTGTAGGGGAAACTTCCCTCCCAGAGGGGGAAATCAAAGCCATCGTCATCAGCAACGACCCTCTCATCGAGAGGGGGTCAATCTCCATCAAGATCTTCACCACCATCATCTCCTATGCAAACCGTAGTTCATCTCTTGTATTCGATCTTTGTCTCGAACCTCAGATTGGAACGTGTGGGTTGCTAGTAGTGTTGATTACTCCTTGTAGTTGATGCTAGTTGGTTTACTTGGTGGAAGATCATATGTTCAGATACTTTATGATAATTAATACTCCTATGATTCTGAACATGAACATGCTTTGTGATTAGTTACGTTTGTTCCTAAGGACATCAGATAAGTCTTGTTATAAGTAATCATGTGAATTTGGTATTCGTTCGATATTTTGATGAGATGCATGTTGTCTCTCCTCTAGTGGTGTTATGTGAACGTCGACTACATAACACTTCACCTTTATTTTGGCCTAGGGCAAGGCATTGGGAACTAATAAGTAGATGATGGGCTGCTAGAGTGATAGAAGCTTAAACCCACATTTATGCATTGCTTCATAAGGGGCTTATTTGGATCCATATGTTTCATGCTATGGTTAGATTTATCCTAATTCTTCTTTGATCATTGCGAATGCTTGCGAGAGAGGTTAATCATAAGTGGGAGGTTTGTCCAAGTAAGGGCAGCACCCGAGCACCGGTCCACCCACATATCAAATTATCAAAGTAGCGAATGCGGATCAAATGAGCATGATGAAAACGAGCTTGACGGAAATTCCCATGTGTCCTCGGGAGCGCTTTGCTTTATATAAGAGTTTGTACAGGCCTGTCCTTTGCTACAAAAAGGATTGGGCTACCTTACTGCACCTTTGCTACACTTGTTACTTGTTACTCGCTACAAATTACCTTATCACAAAACTATCTGTTATCGATAATTTCAGTGCTTGCAAAGAATACCTTACTGAAAACCGCTTGCCATTTCCTTCTGCTCCTCGTTGGGTTTGACACTCTTACTTATCGAAAGGACTATGATAGATCCCCTATACCTGTGGGTCATCAACAACATATCAAATACTTTAGGCATTGTTATAAACTGATTCATATTTCATTATAGCATAATAGGTAATGTATTCGAACTTGTCCATGGCTTATACCCCCGATACAATCCATAACACCATCAAATCAAGCAAACTATGCAAGCAAAAATAGAATCTGTTTAAAACTGAACAATTTGTAGTGATCTATAGAGAACCTATACTTATGTAACTCTAAAAATACTGAAAAATTAGGAAAACCTGAAGAATGTTTATATAAATTATGTGTGAAAGATTTAGATCAAAAAGACATTTTAGTAAAATTAGAGAAATTCTTCACTGGACGCTAAAGTTTCTGTTTCTGCACCGTATCAATTCTACTCATCTTGTGAGTCATCCCAAAGGCTTTACTTGGCACAAACATTAATTAAAACATAAAACACATTCATTAAAGAGGCAAAAATCATTTTATCACAAACAAATAGAAAGTAAAAACAAAATTGAAGATAAATATTGGGTTGCTTCCCAACAAGCGCTATTGTTTTATGCCCATACCTAGGCATAATGCATAGCTTCAGTGTTGGACCCCTTCATGTCCTTCAAAACTAGCTCTTCCAAAATCTTACTTAATAAATCACCCTTCTCAAAGCTGGTGGAAGATCCCAAGTGTTCAAAGGTATTTATAAAATCATTAGTAACATCATTACTAACAACATGTTCACACAAGGATCCTCATAGAGAACATGGGTTTCGTCACTAATAAGTTCTCTAATAGTATTTTCATGCCAATCCTTACTAAACCCTTCATTCATTCCATTAGCAATAAATTAAATTTATCACAAGTGAGGATGATAGGGATTGTGTCAATTCTTCGGGAAGGACATTTATTTTCATATTCCCATTAAATCATTGATAATCATTAGATTCCAACCTATACAATGCATCTCTATTATGAAGGATTACTTCTACAGGAGGATGTTCAGATTTTATTCCATAGAAGGCAAAAACATCTTTAGTATGAAGGATTACTTCTATAGGAGGATGTTCATATTTTATTCCATAGAAGGCAAAAATGTTTTTAGCTTCATGCACAGTATAATCAAATTCCTGCATAAGGATATTGGTAGCAATATTCTTAATCTCAGGATTGTGTATGCTAGGAAGTCCCAAAAATATCTTTTGAAGCATAGGATGGAGATGCAAAAAAATTCTTTCTAATTTCGACATAAGCATGGTAATAGCATCCACACAATAATTTATTTCATCAAGTATAGATCCTTTAATAAGGCGTGAAACTATTGAATGTTCAACAAATTCTTGAATAACATGCTTTCCAATAATGTTCCCACTAGCCACATCATAAATTTTGGAATGTAGGACAGTGTGAGTGCTACTAGTGGGGACTTGAATTTTAGGAGTATCATAAGTGGACTCAATATATTTTTGTCTTTCTTCATCGAAGTCACTAGCACTACCTTCACTAGCACTTTTAGCGATAACTTTCTCGAAGTCAGACATGATAACAAATTTTCAAGCAAGCAAAAGAGTAAACTAGTAACAAGAAAAGGTAAATATTTCTGTATTTTTTATCTTTATGAGGCAAACAAAACATAACAAGAAATAAAAAGAAGAACAAGTGAATGAAAATTTGTGTGAAGTTACTTGACAGTTGGTGATGATATTCCCCGGCGACGGTTGATACTTGTGATCAACGTTGGGTTTTTCGTGAAGAGAAGCGGGTAATCGCAACACAATATGGGTAAGTATTCCCCCAGTTAGAAAACCAAAGTTTATTGAACCAATAGGAATATAAAACAATAGTCTTCAGCGGCTGCATACAACAGAGCAAACAACTTGCACCCAACGTGGGCAAGAGGGTTGTCAATCCCCTTGATCTCGTTATTTGCAAGCAATTGAGTTGTGTAGATAATTGTAAATTTCAAAATAAAATAAAATCAAGTAAATGGTATCAAGGTATACTAGCATTTATATGGTGAATACACCCTGGGGCCATAGTTTTCCCTAGCAGCATCTCTCATGAAAATAAGCATGCGGTGGGTAAATAAATTATTGTTGGGCAACTGATAGAAAAGCAGATAGTTATGCGATATTAAAGGAAATGATCATGTGTATATAGGCATCACGTCCATAAAAAAATAGGGCAACTCCTACCTGCACCAATTACTATTACTCCACTCATCGACCGCTATTCAGCATGCATCTAGAGTATTAAGTAAAACACAGTAATGCATGGAGAACGATGACATGATATAGACAAAGTAAACTCAAGCAATATGAATAAACCCCATTGTTTTATCCATAGTAGCAGAAACACAAGGACTCATCTTGTCCCCTACTTTGTCATTGGGATATAGAAAGTCGCCAGGTCCAACATACCACAACGCAACCCTCTCACCAAAGAAATATCAATATAGTTAGCCAAACTATTTCAATGGATCGGATAAAACTACGAAGCAATCATAATCATCCACATAATAATCATATTTAGAATTCAGAGAAGACTCAAATATTTATCATGAATAATCTGAACGTAAACCCAAAATTCATCAGATCCCAACAAACGCACCGCGGAAAATTATTACATCGGATAGATCAAAGCGAAGATGTGATGATCATTGTATTGAAGATCAAGAGAGAGAGATTCCCATCTAGGTACTAAGTAAGGACTCGTACATCTGTGCTGAACTACTCACACATCGTCATGAGGGTAGCAAGGTTGATGAAGAGGCCCTCCGTGATTGATCCTCCCTCCGACAGGGTGCTGGAAGGGAGGTCTAGGTGGCCTACCTTCGGAACAAAGACTTGCGGTGGTGAAAAAGCGTTTCGGGACTACCTCTAGCAAGGTTGGAAGAATCATGATTCTGTTATGCGATTCTACGACTTTAAGATTCAAATTAACCCCTCTCATTCTAGGATCTTACTTAATAGAATCTATGTTTCTACGCGCCTCATAGTAAAGATTCTATGATTTGCGATCCTACCATCGGAGTTTCGATTTGATTCATAATCCCGATTCTGATAACCTTGTCCTATAGGGTTTTTAGGATATATGAGAATTTGTCAGCTAGAGAATAGAGTCGAGAGAGCCACAAGGGGCCCACAAGCCATCATGGCGCCCCCACGCCATGCTGTGTTGGCTTGTGGGGCCCTTGGGTGGCCCCGGGCCTTCTTTCGAATCTTCTAGGTCCTTTTTTGGTCCAAAAAAAAATCAAAAAGTTTTAGGACAACTAGACTTCGTTTGGTATTCTAAACCTGAAAAGTGAAAAACATGCATAAAACAACAACTGGCACTGAGCACTGGATCAATAGGTTAGTGCTAAAAAATAATATAAATTGGTCAATAAATACCCCAAAAGTATCCTAGAATGATAATATATCAAGCATGGAACAATAAAAAATTATAGATACGTTGGAGACGTATCAACGGTATCCTCCTGCGTCTGAGCTCCAACGCCGGAGTACCTGAGGTGTTTATTGAAGCCGAGCTCCAACACTGATATGCATCCGAGGTGTCATAAATTACCTCATTCTTGAAATATTTGAAAGAGTTCAACCGATCTTAATGCCAAAAAATCCCTCCACGGAGGCAGCCACTCGGATCCAAGCTTTACACCGGACTACTTTTGTGGTGGTGCACCACCTCGACCTTGGGCTGATTCTTTATGGAATGTTTCTGATTGGTGTTCTCTACCGAGATGTACAACGAGTAGCCCTCAAGGCGTGTGTCGTTCCTAAAATCCGGGATGCACCTGAATGATAAATGAAACCGCGGATCCCAGTAGCCCTCGATACTCAGGTCGATCTGCAAAATCAGCTTGAGGGTCAAGTCCATGCTCGACAACATACTTCAACAATAGAAATGCGGTGTGTAGTAGCCCTCGAGACTCAGGTTGGGTGCATCCGACCAACCCGAGGATCCTAATATCCTTGGAAACTATTTTGCACTTATTTTTTTCTGCAGTTAATTGTCAATGCAGTAGCCCCCAAGACTTGGGTTGGGCGACATGGATGACCCTAGGATCGTATCTCCTTGGGAACTAGTAAAGATATTGTGTGTGTTCTGACAGCGCTGAGGTGCGGGTCCATAGGAAATATACCGAGCTGCGGGTAAAAAAAGATCTATCAGGCTGAATTATTATGCAGAACACCTCAGTCAAGAGGATGTCCAGCCTCCTGAAAGAAAAACATAAAAATAGGTTAAAGGTGCTATAAGATTCATAAACCAAGAAACTTTAGCAAAAAACTTTACGTACGAACAAAATCAAGTTTATTGGTGCCAATCCGAAAATTGGTATTAAAATTAGTTTGTTCTCCGACCGTGCTTTAACATGATACATCCAATCTCCAAACTTCAAGTGGGCTAGCCTTCGGCTTCAACCTCCTATTCTAAAGGCGAGTGCTTCTAAGGCCAGTTTTAGCAAACTAAACTCGATCAGGTTTAGAGAGAAACCAGGCTCGATCAGGTTTAGAGAGAAACCAGGCTACTCGATCAGGTTTAGAGAGAAACCAGGCTACCCGACTATTGACCACACACTTGTTGGAAATATGCCCTAGAGGCAATAATAAAATGGTTATTATTGTATTTCCTTGTTCATGATAATTGTCTATTATTCATGCTATAATTGTGTTAACCGGAAACCATAATACATGTGTGAATACATAGACCACAACATGTCCCTAGTAAGCCTCTAGTTGGCTAGCTCGTTGATCAATAGATGGTCACGGTTTCATGGCCATGGACATTGGATGTCGTTGATAACGGGATCACATCATTAGGAGAATGATGTGATGGACAAGACCCAATCCTAAGCATAGCACAAGATCGTGTAGTTCGTTTGCTAAAGCTTTTCAATGTCAAGTATCGTTTCCTTAGACCATGAGATTGTGCAACTCCCGGATACCGTAGGAATGCTTTGGGTGTGCCAAACGTCACAACGTAATTGGGTGGCTATAAAGGTACGCTACGGGTATCTCCGAAAGTATCTGTTGGGTTGGCACGAATCGAGACTGGGATTTGTCACTCCGTGTGACGGAGAGGTATCTCTGGGCCCACTCGGTAAGACATCATCATAATGAGCTCAATGTGACTAAGGAGTTAGCCACGGGATGATGTATTACGGAACGAGTAAAGAGACTTGCCAGTAACGAGATTGAACAAGGTATGGGGATACCGACGATCGAATCTCGGGCAAGTACCATACCGATAGACAAAGGGAATTGTATACGGGATTAATTGAATCCCCGACATCGTGGTTCATCCAATGAGATTATCGTGGAGTACGTGGGAGCCAACATGGGTATCCAGATCCCGCTGTTGGTTATTGGCCGGAGAAGTGTCTCGGTCATGTCTACGTGTCTCCCGAACCCGTAGGGTCTACACACTTAAGGTTCGATGACGCTAGGGTTATAGGGAAAAGGTATACGTGATTACCGAAGGTTGTTCGGAGTCCCGGATGAGATCCCGGACGTCACGAGGAGCTCCGGAATAGTCCGGAGGTAAAAATTGATATATAGGAAGTCCAGCTTTGGTCACCGGAAAGTTTTCGGGCTCATCGGTATTGTACCGGGAGTGCCGGGAGGGTGCCGGAGGACCCCCGGGAGGGGTGTGACGACCAGAGGACTTCATGGGCTGTTAGATAAAGTGTGTCAGCCCTTATTGGGCTGGTAAATACTTTTGCTAAAGGCCCATGTGGCTGGAGATAAGGAGATAAGGCAAAAAGGATTTAAAAGGAGGAGATCCACCTCCCTTGTGGGAGGTGGACTCTCCCTTTAATTCGGCCGGCCATCTCCTCTTTGGAGTAGAGGCCAAGCCAGCCCTCCACGTCCCTCCTCCTATATATACTTGAGGTTTTGGATGTTTTGAGATAGGATTTGATCTCTCTCTCTCACGGCGAAGCCCTACCTCTCTTCTTCCTCCTCCGCAGCGCTTAGGCGAAGCCCTGTCGGAATACCTTGCTACTCCACCACCACCACGCCGTCGTGCTGCTGTTGGAGCCCTTCCCCAACCTCTCCTTCCTCCTTGCTGGATCAAGGTGTTGGAGACGTCACCGGGCTGCACGTGTGTTGAACGCGGAGGTGCCGTCCGTTCGGCACTTGATCGGATCTACCGCGATCTGAATCGCTGCGAGTACGACTCCATCAACCGCGTTCTTGTAACGCTTCCGCTTAGCGATCTTCAAAGGTATGAAGATCCAATCTCTCCCCACTCGTTCGCTGGTTTCTCCATAGATAGATCTTGGTGACACGTAGGAAAATTTTGATTTACTACTACGTCTCCCAACAGTGGCATCATGAGCTAGGTCTATGCGTAGAATCTATGCACGAGTAGAACACAAAGTAGTTGTGGGCGTCGATTTTGTTAATATGCTTGCCGTTACTAGTCTTATCTTGATTCGACGGTATTGTGGGATGAAGCGGCCCGGACCAACCTTACACGTACGCTTACGTGAGACCGGTTCCACCGCCTGACATGCACTAGTTGCATAAGGTGGCTAGCGGGTGTCTGTCTCTCCCACCTTAGTCGGATTGGATTCGATGAAAAGGGTCCTTATGAAGGGTAAATAGCAATTGGCATATCACATTGTGGTTTTGACGTAGGTAAGAAACGTTCTTGCTAGAAACCTATAGCAACCACGTAAAAACTTGCAACTACAAATTAGAGGACGTCTAACTTGTTTTTGCAGCATATGCCGTGTGATGTGATATGGCCAAAAGGATGTGATGTGATGCATTGTGATGTATGAGATTGATCATGTTCTTGTAATAGGGTTCACGACTTGCATGTCGATGACTATGACAACCGGCAGGAGCCATAGGAGTTGTCTTATATTATTGTATGACCTACGTGTCAATCATAAACGCCATGTAATTACTTTACTTTATTGCTAAACGTTAGCTGTAGTAGTAGAAGTAATAGTTGGCGAGACAACTTCATGAAGACACAATGATGGAGATCATGATGATGGAGATCATGGTGTTGTGCCGGTGACAGTGATGATCATGGTGCCCCGAAGATGGAGATCGAAGGAGCAAGATGATATTGGCCATATCATGTCACTATACTGATTGCATGTGATGTTTATCATGTTTACATCTTATTTGCATAGAACGACGGTAGTAAATAAGATGATCTCTCAATAAAATTTCAAGAAAGGTGTTCACCCTAACTGTGCACCGTTGCTAAGGATCGTCATTCCGAAGCACCACGTGATGATCGGGTGTGATAGGTTCTAACGTTCGCATACAACGGGTGTAAGCCAGATTTACACATGCGAAACACTTAGGTTGACTTGACGAGCCTAGCATGTACAGACATGGCCTCGGAACACGGAAGACCGAAAGGTCGAACATGAGTCGTATAGAAGATACAATCAACATAGAGATGTTCACCATGGATGACTAGTCCGTCTCACGTGATGATCGGACACGGGCTAGTTGACATGGATCATGTATCACTTGGAAGACTAGAGAGATGTCTATCTAAGTGGGAGTTCATTAATAATTTGATTAAGTGAACTTAATTATCATGAACTTAGTCTAAAAATGTCCTTGCAAATTATGTCGTAGATAGCTCGCGCTGTAGCTCCACAGTTTTATTGATACAATCCTAGAGAAAAGTAAGTTGAAAGTTGATGGTAGCAATAATGCGGACAGGGTCCGTGATCTGAGGATTGTCCTCATTGCTGCACAGAAAGCTTATGTTTTTGATGTACCGCTAACTGCACCACTCCCTCAAGTGTTGTCTGTAGATGTTGTGAACATATGACAGGCACTTTTTGGTGACTACGTGATAGTTCAATGCGTCATGCATTGCGGCTTAGAATTGAGGCTCCAGAACGTTTTGAACGTCACGGAACATATGAGATGTTCTAGGAGCTGAGATTGTGATCTCAGGCTCGTGCCTATGTTGAGAGGTATGAGACCTCCAACAAGATTCTTTGTCTGCAAGATAAAGGAGAATAGCTTAAGCGGTGAGCGTGTGCTACAATCACTTGAATCAAGTGGGAGTTAATCTTCCAGATGAGATGGTGATTAATGCAGTTCTCCAAGTCACTGACACCAAGCTACTAGAGCTTCGTGATGAACTATAACATGCCAGGGATGGATAAGATGATCCCTGAGTTGTTCGTGATGTTTGACACCACGAAGGTAGAAATCAATAAGGAGCATCAAGTGTTGATGGTTAAGTGAAACCACTAGTTTCAAAAGGGGCAAGGGCAAGAAGGGAAAACTTCGGGAATGGCAAGCCAGTTGTTGCTCTAGTGAAGAAATCCAAGGTTGAGCCCGAACCCGAGACTAAGTGCTTCTGTTATGAGGAGAATGTTCGCTGAAGAGGAAAACCCCTAGATGCTTGGTAGATAAGAAGGCTGGTAATGTCAATGGAAGTATATTTGATATACGTGTTAGTGATGTGTACCTTGCTGGTACTCCTAGTAGCACCTGGGTATTGGATACCGGTTCGGTTGCTAAGTGTTAGCAACTCGAAATAAAAGCTACGGAGTAAATGGAGACTAGCTAGGTGAAAGGTGACGATGTGTGTTGGAAGTATTTCCAAGATTGATGTGATCACCATCGCACGCTCTCTCTACCTTCAGGATTTGTGATAAACCTAAATAAATGTTATTTGGTGTTTGCGTTGAGCATGAACGTGATTAGATCATGATTAGTGCGATACGGTTATTCATATAAGTTAGAGAATAATGGTTATTCTGTTTACATGGATAATGCCTTCAATGGTCATGCACCCACTCGGAATGGTTTATTGAATCATGATCGTAGTAGTACACATATTCATAACATTGGTACCAAAAGATACAAAGTTAATAATGATAGTACCACATGCTTGTGGGACTGCCACGTAATGTCATATTGGTATAAATCGCATGAAGAAACTCCATGATGATGGATTTTTGACTCACTCGATTTTGAATCGGTTGAGACATGCGAGCCATGCCTCTTGGGCAAGATGACTGAGACCCCGTCATCCAATATGATGGAGCGGGCAAGTGGCTTATTGGAATTAATACATGTTGATGTATGTGGTCCAATGAGTGTTGAAACACGCAGTGGATATCGTTGTTTTTCTTTACCTTCACTGATGATTTGAGTAAATATGGGGATATTTACTTAATGAAACACGAATCTGAAATGTTTGAAAGGTTCAAGGAGTTTCAGAGTGAAGTTAAAGATCATCGTGACAAGAAGATAAATGTCTATGATATGATCATGGAGGTGAATATCTAAGTTATGAGTTTGGTATGCAATTTTAGACAATATGGAAATTGTTTCACAGCTCACGCCTCCTGGAACACCATAGTGTGATGGTGTGTTCGAACGTCGTAGTCGTGCTCTATTGGATATAGTGAGTACTATGATGTCTCTTATCGTTTTGCCACTATCGTTATGGGGTTATGCATTAAAGACAAATCCATTCACTTTAATAGGGCACCATCTAAGTCTGTTGAGATGACACCGTGAGAATTATGGTTTGACAGAAGCCTAAGCTGTCATTTCTTAATGTTTGGGGCTGCGACGCTTATGTGAAAATGGGTTTTTCATCTAGCGAGCTCGAACTCAAAGTAGACAAATGCATCTTCATAGAATACCCTAATGAGACATTGGGTATACCTTCTATCTCAGATCCAAGCGCAAAAGGTGTTTGTTGCTAAGAACGGGTCCTTTTTTTGAGAAAGAGTTTCTCTCGAAAGAATTGAGTGGGAGGAAGATAGAACTTGATAAGGTTGTTGAACCTTTGTTTCAACCAGAGAATAGCGCAACATAGAAAGATGTTTCTGTAGAGCCTACTCAGTTGAAAAGGAAGTTAATGATGATGATCATGAAGCTTCGGATCAAGTCACTATCGAACCTCGTAGGTCGACAAGGACGCGTACTGCTCTTGAGTAGTACGACAACCCTGTCTTGGAAATCATGTTGTTGGACAACGATGAACCTACAAACTATGGAGAAGCGATGGTGGGCCCGGATTCCAACAAATGGCTAGGAGCCATGAAATCCGAGAAAGGATCCATGTATGAAAACCAAGTATGGACTTTGGTAGACTTGCCTGTTGAATGGCGGGTCATTGAGTACAAATGGACCTTTGAGATAAACATAGATGCTAATGGTGAAATGTTACCGTTTATAAAGCTCGACTTGTCGCAAAGAAGTTTCCGCCAAGTTCAAGGAGTTGACTGCAATGAGATTGTCTCATCTGTAGCGATGCTAAAAGTCTATTAAAATTTTGTTAGCAGTTGCTGCATTTTTCGATTATGAAATCTGGCAGATGGATGACAAAACAAGGTTTCCGTAATGGTTTCGGTGAGGAAGAGTTGTATGTGATACAACCAGAAGGTTTTGTCAATCCTAAGGATGCTAATAATATGCAAACTCTAGCGATCCTTCTATGGACTGGAGCAAGTATCTCGGAGTTGGAATATATGCTTTGATGAGGTGATCAAAGTGTTTAAGTTTATACAAAGTTTATGAGAAACTTGTATTTGCAAGAAAGTGAGTGGGAGCACTATAGAATTTCTTATAAGAATATGTAGTTGACATATTATTGATCGGAAATGATGTAGAATTTCTGGAAGAGCATGAAGGGTTGTTTGAAAAGAGTTTTTTCAAAGGAAGACCCAGATAAAGCTACTATTTTATTGAGCATCAAGATCTATAGGGATAGATCAATTCGCTTGATAAGTTTTTTTTCGACGAAGACATACCTTGACAAGTTTTTGAAGGAGTTCAAAATAGATGGGTCAAAGAAGGAGTTCTTGACTGTATTGTAAGGTGTGAAATTGAGTAAGACTCAATACCCGACCACGGCAGAAGATAAAGAAGAGATGAGTGTCATCTCCTATGCTTTAGCTATAGGCTCTATATAGTATGCCGTGCTGTGTACCGCACCTGTGTGTGCCTTGCCATGAGTCTGTCAAGGGGTACAAGAGTAATCCAAGAGTGGATCACTGGACAGCGGTCAAAGTTAGACTTAGTAACTTGAGAACTAAGGAAATATTTCTCGATTATGGAGGTGATAAAGAGTTCATCGTAAAGTGTTACGATGATGCAAGCTTTAAAGCCAATCCGGATGACTCTTAGTAGAAATCTGGCTACGTATAGTGGAGCAGCCATTTGGAATAGCTCCAAGTGGAGCGTGAGAGCAGTATCTACAAATATGAAATGGAAAGTTTGCAAGCTACACACGGATCTGAATGTCGCAGACCCATTGACTAAAAACCTCTTTCACGAGCAGAACATGAACAAACCCCGGAACTTATTGGGTGTTAATCACATGATGATATGATCACATGGTGATGTAAGTGTTAATCACATGGTGATGTGAACTAGATTATTGACTCTAGTGCAAGTGGGAGACTGTTGGAAATATGCCCTAGAGGCAATAATAAAATGGTTATTATTGTATTTCCTTGTTCATGATAATTGTCTATTGTTCATGCTATAATTGTGTTAACCGGAAACCATAATACATGTGTGAATACATAGACCACAACATGTCCCTAGTAAGCCTCTAGTTGGCTAGCTCGTTGATCAATAGATGGTCACGGTTTCATGGCCATGGACATTGGATGTCGTTGATAACGGGATCACATCATTAGGAGAATGATGTGATGGACAAGACCCAATCCTAAGCATAGCACAAGATCGTGTAGTTCGTTTGCTAAAGCTTTTCAATGTCAAGTATCGTTTCCTTAGACCATGAGATTGTGCAACTCCCGGATACCGTAGGAATGCTTTGGGTGTGCCAAACGTCACAACGTAATTGGGTGGCTATAAAGGTACGCTACGGGTATCTCCGAAAGTATCTGTTGGGTTGGCACGAATCGAGACTGGGATTTGTCACTCCGTGTGACGGAGAGGTATCTCTGGGCCCACTCGGTAAGACATCATCATAATGAGCTCAATGTGACTAAGGAGTTAGCCACGGGATGATGTATTACGGAACGAGTAAAGAGACTTGCCAGTAACGAGATTGAACAAGGTATGGGGATACCGACGATCGAATCTCGGGCAAGTACCATACCGATAGACAAAGGGAATTGTATACGGGATTAATTGAATCCCCGACATCGTGGTTCATCCGATGAGATCATCGTGGAGTACGTGGGAGCCAACATGGGTATCCAGATCCCGCTGTTGGTTATTGGCCGGAGAAGTGTCTCGGTCATGTCTACGTGTCTCCCGAACCCGTAGGGTCTACACACTTAAGGTTCGATGACGCTAGGGTTATAGGGAAAAGGTATACGTGATTACCGAAGGTTGTTCGGAGTCCCGGATGAGATCCCGGACGTCACGAGGAGCTCTGGAATAGTCCGGAGGTAAAAATTGATATATAGGAAGTCCAGCTTTGGTCACCGGAAAGTTTTCGGGCTCATCGGTATTGTACCGGGAGTGCCGGGAGGGTGCCGGAGGACCCCCGGGAGGGGTGTGACGACCAGAGGACTTCATGGGCTGTTAGATAAAGTGTGTCAGCCCTTATTGGGCTGGTAAATACTTTTGCTAAAGGCCCATGTGGCTGGAGATAAGGAGATAAGGCAAAAAGGATTTAAAAGGAGGAGATCCACCTCCCTTGTGGGAGGTGGACTCTCCCTTTAATTCGGCCGGCCATCTCCTCTTTGGAGTAGAGGCCAAGCCAGCCCTCCACGTCCCTCCTCCTATATATACTTGAGGTTTTGGATGTTTTGAGATAGGATTTGATCTCTCTCTCTCACGGCGAAGCCCTACCTCTCTTCTTCCTCCTCCGCAGCGCTTAGGCGAAGCCCTGTCGGAATACCTTGCTACTCCACCACCACCACGCCGTCGTGCTGCTGTTGGAGCCCTTCCCCAACCTCTCCTTCCTCCTTGCTGGATCAAGGTGTTGGAGACGTCACCAGGCTGCACGTGTGTTGAACGCGGAGGTGCCGTCCGTTCGGCACTTGATCGGATCTACCGCGATCTGAATCGCTGCGAGTACGACTCCATCAACCGCGTTCTTGTAACGCTTCCGCTTAGCGATCTTCAAAGGTATGAAGATCCAATCTCTCCCCACTCGTTCGCTGGTTTCTCCATAGATAGATCTTGGTGACACGTAGGAAAATTTTGATTTACTACTACGTCTCCCAACAACACTCACGTCGAAAAAGGTGTAGTAGAAGAATACTTTACAATGACCAAGAAGAAAGCAGATTTATTATAAAACAACTCATATAAATTTAAGAGCCCCAAATTAACTTGGGTGAAATAAGATTGTTTTAATAAACAACTTTTTTGTTTTAAGACAAAAACATAATGCTCGATTGAACCAAAAAAAATGTAAAAATTGGAATATTTTGAGCATGAAAGTGACTTAGCTGGTTAATGTGCTCTGTGTTGGTGACACGATCCTGGCTTGTGGTGTGATGAAGATGCATAGTCCTTGGCTTGGACGAGGTCCCATCCCCCAAGCCCGAGGTGAACGAGCAAGCATATCGGGTTAATCAAGTAGTGGTGCAACACAGTTGATGTGGCCAGGTGAAACCCCCGGTCTAGCAAACATGATGAACCTGGTCACCTGGTGACGCCGAAGTCCCTGGAGTAGGTTGATGATGAGATGGCAAAGCCACCGGTCTATCCGAGGTGAGAGAGCAAGTCGGTAAAGTGATGCCAGAGCCCCCACGCTAGTCGATGTGTAGAAGCAGTTCATTGTTTTAAACGTCGGCTTGAAGAAGAGGTGGTACGGCGATGCCGAAGCAGATCAAAAATTGTGATGCCTGATACTTGTGATCTGCATTGGGCTATTACCCGAAGAGGAGGGGATGATGCAGCACAATATAGATAAGTATTTCCCTTAGTGAGAACCAAGTTTATCTAACAAATAGGATAACTGCACATTTTCCCGTCTTCAGCGCCTACACAGAAAAGAGCACCCTCTTGCACCCAACGCGGGCAAGAGGGTTGTCAATCCCCTTGAACTCGTTACTTGGAAGCAATGATATGTGTAGATCATGGTTTGATAAATATAATATAGAAAATATATGATAAGTAAATATTGGTATCAAGGAAATAAGAGCGTTTGTAAATATATTTGTGAATAGACCCAGGGGCTATAGTTTTCCCTATAGAGGCATCTGTCTTGAAGGCATACGATGGGTAAACAAATCACTGTTGGGAAATTGATACAAAATCACATAGTTATGCAATATTTATTCATGGAAACGATCATTACATATAGGAATCACGTCCTTAAGAAACTATACCGACTCCTTCCTACATCTACTACTGTTACCCCACCCATCGACCGCTATCGAGCATGCATCTAGAGTATTGAGTAAAACAAAGTAATGATTGGAGAACAATGACATGATGTAGACAAAGGAAATACAATTAATATGAATAGAACCCATAGTGTTACCCTTAGTGGAAGCAATACAATACGTGTCATGTCCCTTTGTGTCACTGGAATTGAGCACGACAAGATTGAACCCACTACAACACACATCTCCTGTTGAAGATAAATCAATCTAGTTGGCCAAACTACATCATTAGATCGGAGAGAATTACAAAGCTATCATATAATCATGCATATATGTGAAAATACCAGCAAGGAACTCAATATAATATCATGAATAATCTGAACATACACCCACAATTCATCAGATCCCAACAAACGCACTGCACAAAGTGATTACATCGAATAGACCATCATGAAGATGCGATGTACTTTGTATTGAAGAATATATAATATATATATAGAGAGAGAGAGGGAGAGAGAGAGAGATAGCCGTCTAGGTACTAACTACGGACCCACGGGTCAATGGTGAACTACTCACACATCACCATGGGTGCAGCAAGGCTCCGTGATTGATCCCCCCTTCGATAGGGCACCGGAATAGGGCTCCAGATGGGCACACGACGGAACAAAGACTTGTGGTGGTAAAAAGTATTTCAAGAGGCTCGCTAGTTTTTTGGTTTAATGAAAATTTATAGGCCAGAGAGCAACGCCAGAGGGCCAGGGAGGTGACCCCAAGACACTAGGGCGCGACATGATGAACAACAAGTATAGGGGTCAATATTAGTCCTTTCTATAACTAAGACTATCAAACCCAACGAGGAGAAGAAGGAAATGAAAAGCGGTTTTCAGCAAGGTAATTTCTTCAAGCACTAAAATTGTAGGTAACAAGTAGTTTGATATTAAAATAATTGGCAACGACCAAGTAACGGTAGTAGTAAATAAAGTGCAGCAAAATAGCCCAATCCTTTTGTGGAAAAGGATAGACCAAAACAATCTCTTATAATAAGCAAGCGTTCTTGAGGGTACACGGGAATATCATTTAGTCACTTTCATCATGTTGGCTTGATTTGCGTTCTCTACTTTGATAATTTGATTTATGGTGGAACAATGCTTGGGTGCTATTCTTACTTGAACAAACCTCCCACTTATGATTAACCCTCTTGCAAGCATCTGCAACTATGAGAAATGTATTAAGATAAAATCTAACCCTAGCATTAGACAATTGGATACAAATCAACCCCTTATGAAATAGTGCATAAACTAGGGTTTAAGCTTCTGTCACTCTAGCAAACCATCGTATAATAACTACTGCACAATGCATTCCCTTAGGCCCAAATATGGAGAATTGTCATGTAGCCGACGTTCATATGACACCACTAAGGGAATCACAATATTCATATCATCAAAATATCGAACACATATCAACTTCACATGATTACTTGCAACATGACTTCTACCGTGACCTCAAGAACAAAGGTAACTACTCACAAATGATATTCATGCTCAAGATCAGAGGGGTATTAAATACCATAATGGATCTGAACATATAATCTTCCACAAAATAAACAATATAGTAATCAACTACGAGATGTAATCAACACTACTAGTCACCCACACTTACCAATCTGAGGTTCCGGTACAATGATTGAACACAAGAGATGAACTAAGGTTTGAGAGGAGATGGTGCTGTTGAAGATGTTGATGAATATTGGCCTCCCAAAGATGAGAGGTTTGTTGTTGATGATGATGGCTTCAATTCCCCCCTCCAGGAGGGAAGTTCCCTCAATAGAATCGCTCCGCCGAAGGGAAAAAGTGCTCCTACCCAAGTTCCGCCTCGAGACGGCAGTGTTGCATCTCGAAAGTCCCCTCTTGATTTTTTCTAGGTCAAAACACCTTAAGTACCAGAAGATGGGCACCGGAGGTGGGCCGGGCTGGCCACAACCAACCAGGGCGCGCCTAGGGGGCCTGGCGCGCCCTGGTGTCTTGTGGTAACCTGGTGGTCCCCCTTCGATAGTTATTTGCTCCAGTATTTCTTATATATTCCAAAATAATTCTCCATGAAGTTTTAGATTATTTGTATATGTGCATAATAGGTATCTCCGATATGCTTTTTTAGGTCCAGAATTCCAGCTGCCGGCATTCTCCCTCATTGTGTAAACCTTGCATATTATGAGAGAAAATGCATTATAATTACTCATAAAGCATTATTATGCATAAAAACATTATAGAAGTAGGAAATCAAGATGCTAAATGGACGTATGAACTCCCCCAAGCCTAAACCTCGCTTGTCCTCAAGAGAAAGCCGATATCGAGAAACATGTCGACATGGTTTGAGAGAAGGGTCTCGATAAAAACAAAATACAGACATAGTAGCATCATGCTTATTATCATAGCAGCAACAAAATTTGTCATAGGACCTTTTCAATGAACTTTATTATATAACTTGATCATATAACTTCTTATGAAAAAGTAACAATTCATCACAACATAGAAGTATAAAGCATAAACCTTATTGAAAACCAACTAACTTTGTTCTCAGACAACTTTCAACTACAATTCATCATATTTTCAGGAAGGGTGTCATGTCGGAGCCTTTTGTGAAGTCCACGTACTCAACCATAATTTAATATTCTATGATTGCTAACACTCACAACATACCCATGAGAAAAAAGTTTCAATCGGACACATAGAAAGATAGGGGCTTATAGTTTCACTTCCCAACGTATTGACCTCAAGGGTGATGTCAACCATACTAACTCATTCTCATTCATACCCAACTAGATATATGTGCCTAGATCTTTCCTCGCCATATGTGCGAAGGAAAGCAAAGGTTGTCATGCACCTTTTTTGTTTGTATGCCAAATCCCTCAATGCAAAAGAATGTCATGTTATATTGCCCCTTGTGATAGCAAACTTTATTATTCAGTCTGTCATTTTTATTAATTTGCCATCACAAGTTCATAGAACACTCAATTTTCTCTTACACTAATTGATCAAAAATATTTAGAAGCAATTTTTATTCCCTTATTGCAGCGATGACAACTTACTTGAAGGATCTTACTCAATCCATAGGTAGGTATGGTGGACTCTCAAAACATGAGTTTGGGTTTAGGGTTTTTGGATGCACAAATAATATCTCTACTTAGTGTGGATTTTTTGCTAGCAAGGATATTGAGCAAGCACCAGAGGTTGAAGGATCTATGACAATATAACTTCTATGTGAATATGAACAAACATAAATCATTACATTGTCTTCCTTGTCCAAGGTCAACAATTTTGGCATATAATATTTAATGGGGGCTCACAATCATGAAAGATGTCCAAGATAGTGTATTTTCGTGTGAATCTTCTCTTCCATTATTAATTCTTTCATGATTTGCATCATTGACCAATGTTATGTTTGTCAATATCCAATAAATTTTACCACTCATACTTTTCCCTATGTGATGTGATTACTTACCATAAGTTTAGCATATGATCCTTTTCATTTATTTTCTTTTTTATTTTGATAGCAACAAGAAAGTAAAGAAGCAAGAGCTCAAACTAAACTTTATTATATAACTCTCACTCGATTACATAGATAGACAGATCACGAAACTAGCACTCGAAAATAGATCATACCAAATGTTTATTCAACTAAATCATGAAATAGCTAAGGATCCAAATAAGATAAGTAAAGGTAATAAAAGTGATGGTGATACGATACTGGGGCATCTCTGCCAAGCTTGGCTCAAGGCAAGGGGAGTGCCCATACCCGTGTACTCAAGTCTCCTTTGGTGGTGAAGATGATGAAGGTGGTGGTGATTAAGTGTAACACTTTAGCCTCAAGAGGTACTCCAATTTACGGATGATACTCCGAAGGGTGATGATGTGCTCCTCTAGCAAAATATTTTCACGAGTGAGAAATTTATTCTGAACACGAACCGCTTCAAAATCCCAAAAGGCTTCCATTTCAGTAGGGGTGAGATGATTGTAATAAGGTTGAAGGATATCTTCTCCTTCCTCCTCTTCCGTGGGCATGGATTGCCCTCCTTCTTGAGCTTGATCCCTCATAGCTTACTTGCCCTTGCCTTCATTGTTGGATTATTTTGTATCCTCTCTCTTCAGCTCCATCTTCATCAACCAAGCATCTTGTTCTACATTATTGGAGGAGCAAGAAGACATGATGCATGGCTTGATAGATCTGATAGGAAAACAACATGAAACAAGAAAATGGGATTTTTCCATGATGCAGTGGTCAAAACAATCGGGGTTATATTTAACGATTTGTTTTATCTTGGGAAACAATAATATGGAAGGAAAAAGGAGTCAGGAAGGTACCCTAGGAGGGCACAACCCACCAGGAGGCGCCAGGGAGGGCAGGCGCCCTGGTGTACCGTGCTCACCTCATTTGCTTTCGTCTTTATTTCTCATTTTCCTAATAGTTGTAATATTCCAAAACTAACAGAAAATATTTTTACGGATTTTTTAGAGTCCATTTATTTACCGTATCACGTACCTCTTTTTCAAGATTATGGAGTGTTACAAAAGGTTTCTTTTATGTGTTCCTCTAGTGTCATGGTTTGGATAATATTTCTTTCAACATTAATAGGCGTACCTGAGATATAGTGTTTAATTCTTTGTCCATTGACCACCTTCGGATTAGTACCTTCGGCATTATTAATATTGATAGCTCCAGAGCGATAAACCTCTTCGATAACATATGGTCTTTCCCATTTGTAAAGAAGTTTTCCTGCAAAAAATCTAAAACGAGAGTTGTACAAAAGAACATATTCTCCACCTTTGAATTTCCTCTTTCGGATTCTTTTGTCATGCCATATTTTAACTTTTTCTTTGAATAGTTTTTCATTTTCATAAGCTTGGGTTATCCATTCATCTAGTGAGCTAATATCAAATAACCTATTTTCACCGACAAGTTTGAAGTCATAGTTGGTTTCTTTAATTTCCCAAAATGCTTTATGTTCTAACTATGGAGGCAAATGACAAGCTTTTCCATATACCATTTTGTATGGAGACATACCCATAGGATTTTTATAAGCTCTTCTATAGGCCCAAAGTGCGTCATCTAGTTTCTTAGACCAATTCTTATGGAACCTATTGATAATTTTCTATAATATTAATTTTATTTCTCTATTGCTAAGTTCAATCTGACCACTAGATTGAGGATGATAGGGTGATGCAATTCTATGGTGAACATCATATTTAGCAAGCATTTTTACGAAAGCACCATGAATAAAGTGTGAACCACCATCAATCATTAAATATCTAGGGACTCAACATCAGGAAAATAACCTCTTTAAGCATCTCAATGGAGGTGTTATGATCAACACTACTAGTTGGAATAGCTTATACCCACATAATCAACGTTAACCAAAATATGAGTATACCCATTAGAGGAAGGAAAAGGTTCCATATAGTCAAAACCCCAAACATCAAATGGTTCAACAACAAGTGAATAATTCAAAGGCATTTCCTGATGCTTACCGATATTACCAATTATTTGACATTCATCACAAGACAAGACAAACTTACGGGCATCCTTGAAGAGAGTAGGCTAGTGAAAACCAGATTGCCATACCTTGTGAGTAGTTCTATCTCCCGCATGATGTCCTCCATAGGCTTCGGAATGACATTTCCGTAGGATTTGTTCATGTTCATGCTTAAGTACACAATGTCTAATAATACCATCTACCCCTTCTTTATAAAGATGTGGTTCATCCCAAAAGTAATGTCTTAAATCATAGAAGATTTTTTCTTTTGTTGGTATGTAAAACTAGGTGGTATATATTTAGCAACAATGTAGTTAGCATAATTTTCATACCAAGGAGTGTTTTGAGGAACATTTATTGCAACTAACTGTTCATCAGGAAACTATAATCAACATGTAGTGGGTCATCAAGAATATTTTCTAACCTAGACAAGTTATCAACTATGGGGTTCTCAACTCCTTTCCTACCAGTGATAAGTAAATCAAATTCTTGAAGCAACAGAACCCACCTAATGAGTCTAGGTTTAGCATCTTTCTTTTCCATAAGATATTTTATAGCAACGTGATGGGTGTGAACATTAACTTTGGAATCAACGATGCAAGATCTAAATTTATCATAAGCAAATACAACTGCTAAAAGTTCTTTTTCAATAATAGCATAATTTCTTTGGGCACTATCTAGAGTTTTGCTAGCATAATGGATACCATTTAATTTCTTATCAACTCTTTGTCCTAGAACAACACCAATAGCATACACCAACATCACACATAATTTCAAAATGCAAGTTCCTATCAGGTGGTTGAACAATAGGTATAGAAGTTAAGTCTTTCTTAAATGTTTCAAAGGCTTGTACACAATCATCATAAAAAATGTGATATCCTTTTGTAAAAGATTAGTAAGAGGCCTAGAACTTTTAGAAAGTCTTTAATAAGCCTCCTATAGAAACCAACATGACCAAGGAAACTCCAAATACCTTTAATATCTTTAGGACATGGCATTTTCTCAATTGCATCAACTTTAGATTTATCCACCTCAATACCTCGTTCATGTATTTTATGCCCCAAGAAATACCTTCATTAACCATAAAGGGGCACTTCTCCCAATTTAAGACGAGATTAGTTTGTTCACATCTCTGCAAAACTCGATCAAGGTTGATTAAGCAACCATCAAAAGAAGTTTCATAAACGGAAAAAATCATCCATGAAGACATCCACAATCTTTCCACAAGAATTAGAGAATATAGTAGACATACATCTTTGAAAGGTAGCAGGTGCATTCATAAACCAAAAGGCATACATCTATAAGCCTAGGTTCCAAAAGGACAAGTAGATGTGGTTTCTCTTGATCTGGTTGTTATACAAGTATTTGACAAAAACCAGAATATCCATCGAGAAAAGAAAAATGTGTGTGCTTAGATAATGTTTCTAGCATTTGATCAATGAAAGGCAGAGGGTAATGATCTTTTCTAGTAGCTTTATTTAATTTTCTAAAATCAATTACCATTCTATAGATAGTGAAAATTATCTATGGTATAAGTTCATTTTTATCATTAGGAACAACAATAATATCTCCCTTCTTAGGGACACAATGAACGGGACTTACCCATCTACTATCAGCTATGGGGTAAATTATACTTGCTTCCAGAAGCTTTAATATTTGAGTTCTTACCACTTCTTTCATCTTAGGATTCAATTGTCGTTGGTGATCAACAACGGGTTTAGCATCATGTTCCATATTAATCTTGTGCTGACAAAGAGTGGGACTAATGCCCTTAAGATCATCAAGAGTATATCCAATAGTATCCCAGTGTTTCCTCAGAATTTTTAATAATCTTTCTTCTTCATGTTCTAAAATGTTAGCACTAACAATAACATGATATATCTTGTTCTCATCAAGATAAGCATACTTGAAAGTGTTAGGGGATTGTTTTAATTCAAACACATGGTTACCTATAGGTGGAGGAGGACTTCCTAGAGTTTCAATAGGAAAATTGTGTTTTACGAGAGCTTGTTGTTCAAAGAAATTTTTATCTATTTCATTTCTTTTATGCAAGTGCATATCATTTTCATGGTCTAGAAAATATTGTTCTAGTGGACCAGTAGGAGGAACGACAATAGAAGCAAGACCAATTATTTCATGATTACTAGATAATTCTTTATGATGGGGTTGTCTACTAAACTTGGAAAATTTAAATTCATGAGACACATCACAAAAATTAACACTCACAGTTTCTCACTTGCAACCTATCTTAGCATTAACAGTGTTCAAGAAAGGTCTACCAAAGATAATGTGACAAAAGTCATCTTGTGGGGAACCAAGAACTAGAAAATCAGTAGGATATTTTATTTTCCCACACAAGACTTCAACATCTCTAACAATCCCAAGTGGTGTGATGGTGTCTCTATTAGCAAGTTTAATAGTAACATCAATGTCTTCTATTTCAGCAGGTGCTATGTCATTCATAATTTCTTGGTATAAAGTAAAAGGAATGGCACTAACTCTAGCAGGCATATCACATAAACCATGATAACAATGAGCTCCTATCTTAACTGAGACAACATGCATGCCAACTACGGGTCTATGTTTATCTTTTTCATCGGGTTTGGTAATTCTAGCAGCTTCATAATGGAAGTAAATAACATGCCCATCAATATTTTCTACCAAGGGATCTTTAACCCTAGCAATACTAGGTTCCACTTTAATTTTTTCAGATGGCTTAGGTGCTTTAATATTACTTTTGCGAACCAAAATTGATACCTTAGCATGTTCCTTTATCCTAACAGGGAAAGGTGTTTGTTCAATATAAGCAGTAGGCACAACTCGATCAACATTGTAAATGATGGTTTCGTCTTTAGCTTTTACCAGTTCTTTAATTTCTTATTTAATATGAGGATGGTATTTAAACCACTCCGCCTTATGGAGATCAACATGAGTAGCAAATGATTCACAAAAAGAGCCTACTATCTCAGAGTCAAGTCCATATTTAGTGCTAAACTTGTGAAAAACATCACTATTCATAAAAGATTTAACACAATCAAACTTAAGCTTAATACTTGACCCATTACCATCCCCGAGTTCCCAATCTTCACAGTTATGTTTTATTCTTTCTAAGAGATCCCACTTGAATTCAATGGTCTTCTTCATAAAAAAACCCAGTACAATAAGAATTGAGCATGGATCGATCATTATGAGAAAGCCGAGCATAATTTTTTTCAGTAATAATTTCTCTCGAGATATCATGATTGGAGCATGAATATAATATTGACTTAAGGCTCCCCCAAGCTAGAGAGATGCTTTCTCCTTCACGAGGCCAAAAATAATATATATAATTCTGATCACGATGAACTAGATTGAAAGCACATTTGCTCCCTTGGTGGTTTTGGTAATTAATAACAACATATATATCATTGAACTAATGTTTCCACTAAGCATGTTTCAATAAAATTTCAATGATGGGTTGGCAAAAGGTTTGTGGGATACCCCAAGATGCAAGGAAATACCCCAAGATGCAAGGAAATAGATTGGGAAAGCTTCAAGCAAGAGGACTCTACATTTTACCTTTTGTGAGACATCACTTTGAGTCCATAGGAAAGCCAATACTATCAAAAGGGGGTAAGGTACTGTTGGTGAACAAAATGCTCATATGTGCACAAGTGATAGTCACCACATACACCCACAAGCTCTTCCACAAAAGTCTGTCCAAAGCTAAATATTCAAAATCGGTGCAACCAACACTTTTCACTTGGTGCCACCGATTCTCAGCCTCAGACAGACTCAGCCAAACCCTAGCCATTCGGTGCAACTGATTCTGCTTCGGTGCCACCGAGTTTGGGTTGCCAACTTTCTATTACGCAAATTCACAAAATCGGTGCCACCGAGTTTTTTGAATAGGCGTCACCGAGTTTTGCAATCTGACCGTTGGTCACCTTATCGGTGCAACCGAGTTTTATGTATCGGTATCACTGAGATTCAAAAGTTGCTACCTTTGCGGCAACTCCGTACCACCGAGATTAACACATCGGTGTCACCGAGTCTTACATATTAGGTGTAATAGTTGGATTTTTGGAGATGCCTATATCCCCCTTCACCATCACTCACACGTAAGAGAAGCACTCATCACAGATCCCCATTCATACCAACTGATTTTCTGAGAGAGAGCCACCTACTCATGTGTTGAGATCATGCCATTCCATTCCAACCATATGAATATTGATCTCTAGCCTCCCCAAGTAGCTTTCCACCCAATTAATCTCTTCCACCATAGCCAAATCTGTGGGAGAGTGATTGTGTGTTGAGGAGTCTATCATCTTGAAGCACAAGAACAAGGAGTATCGACATTATCGAGCCTATTACCTTTTGGAGTGTGGTGCCCCGTAGATTGGTTAGGTGTCACTTGGGAGCCTCCTACTTCATGTTGTGGAGTGAACCAAGAAGTTTGTAAGGGCAAGGAGGTCGCGTACTTCGTGAAGATCTACCCCGAGTTAGGCTACTCCTCCATGGACGTAGGCCATCATGGTATAGTCAAGGTTGCTTCTTCGTGGAACCTGAGGGAGTCCTGGTTTAAGCGGTCCTCGGGAGGCTGACCTGTTTCTTATGGGCCGGACTGTATGGGTCGCTTGCCGAGCATTGCATTAATAGAAGGCCCCATCTCCAGGAAGGAATCTTCGAGAATCGTGGCGTGTCCTCCACGTTTGGAGTAGTGAATAGGCATGTTTATCCCTTTGACATGTAACCAACCATGTGTAAACCCTAGGTACCCTCGGCGTCTATATAAGCCGGAGGGTTTTGGGTTGTAGAGAGAGGACAACTCGTCTAGGATTTAGCTATTTGATCTCAAGGTAGATCAACTATGTAAACCACATATCATCAATAAAACCAAGTAGGACGTAGGGTATTACCCCCATAGGAGGGCCCAAACCTGGGTAAATGCCGTCTCCTTCGTCCACTGTTACCATCGATTCTAGTCTCACAGCTCAGGACCCCCAACCCGAGATCTACCGGTTTTCACACCAGCATTGGTGGTTTCATTGATAGTTTCGCTGTGATCACCAAAGGAATCAATGGCTCGCCTTCTCATCAATGAAGAGGTCCACAACACGGACACTTTCATCCCCGGACAGATCTTCGGCTTTGGCAGTGTTGTGCTACACGCCGACCCGACCGACCATCTTGGCCGTGTCGAAAGTTTCACCCCTAATCACGAGGTCAGGTTCGGGAACCTAGAGTTCTCCATAGACTCTCAGGGCGACCTATAACTAACCAGGATCGCAGTCTCGCTTGCCATGCCCAAAGTCTCAAAGGCTTTAAACTCGGATCCATCTTTCGGTCCTGCCCACGAGATCTACCCCGGCAATGACCAGAGCCTCAGCCCAGATCCGGCCATAGTGCCAGACGTCCAGATACTTGTTCTTTCCGAACACTCCCCTTGCCCGCACACATCGGAGGTCAACACCGAAAGCTCCGAGCAGGTGATATGTCTCCGTCGTATCTATAATTTTTGATTGTTTCATGCCAATATTCTACAACTTTCATATACTTTTGGCAACTTTTAATACTAGTTTTGGGACTAACATATTGATCCAATGCCTAGTGCCAGTTCCTGTTTGTTGCATGTTTTTCGTTTTGCAGAAAATCCATATCAAATGAAGTCCAAACACGATAAAAATTATGGAGATTTTTTTGGAATATATGTAATTTTTGGGAAAAAGAATCGACGCAAGATGATGCCCGAGGTGACCACAAGCCAGGGGGCGCAGCCTACCCCTGGACGTGCACTTGGACCTTGTGGCTAGCCCTTAAGGCGGTTCGTTCCCTTCTTTCGCCGCAAGAAATCTAATTTCTGGATAAAGATCCCCTCAAAATTTCAGCCCAATCGGAATTAAGGATCTTCGGATATTTAAGAAACGGTGAAAGGCGAGAATCTAGGAGCGCAGAAACCGAAGGAAATAGAGAGAGAGAGAGAGATCCAATCTTGGAGCGGCTCTCGCCCATCCGCCACCATGGAGGCCAAGGACTAGAGGGAAACCCTCCTCCCATCTAGGGGAGGTCAAGGAAGAAGAAGAAGGAGGGGGGCTCTCTCCCAGTGGCATCGGAATGCCGCCGAGGCCATCATCGTGTCGGCGATCTATTCCAACAACTCCGTCATCTTCACCAACACCTACATCACCTTCCCCCATCTATCTACAACGGTCCACTCTCTCGCAACCTGCTGTACCCTCTACTTGAACATGGTGCTTTATGCTTCATATTATTATCCAATGATGTGTTGCCATCCTATGATATCTGAGTAGATTTTTGTTTACTATGGGTTGATTAATTATCATGATTGGTTTGAGTTGCATGTTTTATTATTGCTGCTATCCTATGGTGCTCTACATGTCGATCAAGCGTGAGGGATCGTTGCTATAGAGTGTTGCTATGTGTTCATTATTCTCCTATGGTGGGTTGCTTGAGTGACAGAAGCATAAACCCGAGTAGGTGAGTTGTTGCATATGGGAGTAAAGAGGACATGATACCTTATAATGCCATGGTTGGGTTTTACCTTAATGGTCTTTCGTAGTTGCGGATGATTTCTAGAGTTCAAATCATAAGTGCATATGATCCAAGTAGAGAAAGTATGTTAGCTTATGCCCCTCCCTCATATAAAATTGCAATAATGATGATCGGTCTAGTTATCGATTGCCTAGGGAAAATTCCACAACTCCTACCACCACTTTTCCACACTTGTTAAACTAACTTAATTGTTACTTCATCTAAGCAGCCCCTAGTTTTTATTTACGTGCTCTTTATTATGTTGCAAACCTATCTTATCACACCTACAAAGTACTTCTAGTTTCATACTTGTTATAGGTAAAGCGAACATTAAGTGTGCGTAGAGTTGTATCGGTGGTCGATAGAACTTAAGGGAATATTTGTTCTACCTTTAGCTCCTCGCTGGGTTCGACACTCTTACTTATCGAAAGAGGATACAACTGATCCCCTATACTTGTGGGTTATCAAGACCTTTTTCTGGCGCCTTTGCTAGGGAGTAATAGCTTGGGGTGAATATTCTCGTGTTTGCTTATTTGCTTTATCACTAAGTAGATTTTATTTGCTGTTCTAAGTTGTTCTCTATATTTAGTTATGGATATGGAACATGGAATACCAAAAAAATTAGGTGTACTTGATACTCATGGAGATGGGGAACCTCCTAAAACCCTCGATGCTCGTTATGTGAAATATATTATGCACTACTTTAATAATCCTGAGAAAACCCCATTCAATTATATAATGGGATACATGTTCGATCAACGTGAATACTTTAGGGATTATCGCTTGAATAAAAAGGGAAACTGTTATGGGATCAAATGTATATGTTGAAATGGTATACTTGGAATCAATGCTTGCGATATGATATTACTTGTTGCTCCAGGATGAAGGTTAGACACCTTCTCTTTTCATGTAAATTTAGTGATAATGAAACCTTGGCTTATTATGCTAATTGTATATATGATTAGTATGATGTGGAACAAATAAAAGAGTTTGTTGCATTTAAGGGTGCTTATGAAATTGAAGCTTTGTTTGAAAAGTATGAAGATTATGATGATGCTGTTGACCGATGCCAAAATTTGGCTATGCTTCATTATTGTTATGCAAATTATGAATATAAAGCACATATTGATTAATTTATTGAGAAAGTCTCTGTTATCCAAGAAGAGACTAATATTTTGCAGGAATCTATGGAAGAAGAAATTGATGACACTGTGAGCTCATTAGATGAAAAAGTTGAGAAGGAGAGCGCAGAACAAAAGGAGGAAGAGCGGACTAGCTACCCGTGCCCACCTTCTAATGAGAGTAACTCTTCAACTCATACATTGTTTAATTTCCCTTCGTTCTTACCGAAGGATGAATGCTATAATAATTGCTATGATCCCTTGGATTCGTTTGAAATATCCCTTTTTGATGAACTTGATGCTTGCTATGCTTGTGGCCATGATTCCAATATGAACGATGCTTATGGAGATGAACTTGCTATAGTTCCTTATGTTAAACGTGAAATTGTTTCTATTGCACCCACACATGATAGTCCTATTATCTTTTTGAATTCTCCCAACTACACTATATCGGAGAAGTTTGCACTTATTAAGGATTATATAGATGGGTGTCCTTCTACTATTGCACATGAATTTTTTGATAAATATAATATGCATGTGCTTGCTGCTCCTACTTGCTATTATTATGAGAGAGGAACTACATCTCCGCCTCTCTATGTTTCCAATACGATAAAACTGCAAGAAACTATTTATACTATGCATTGACATTTACTTTTTGTGCATGAATTGTTCTTTTATAACATGCCGATGCATAAGAAGAGAGTTAGACTTCGTTGTCACATGATTTATGTCACTTTGTGCTCACTACTTAATTACAAATCATTGCTAATTAAAATTTGCTTTGGTATACCTTGGGATCCGGGTGGATCCACTACTTGAGCACTTTATGCCAAGCTTAATGGCTTTAAAGAAAGCGCTGCCAGGGAGACAACCCAGGAGTTTTAGAGAGTCATTTTATTATGTTGTGTGCTTTTATATAGTTAAAAAACAAAAAAAATAAAGTGGGGAACTTAAAACTTTTTCAAAAAGAAAAGTGAAAGTGAGAAGGACGAGCAACGTTGAAGTGGGGGCTAGCCTTGAACTTTTTTCATGCCCATGGAAACTTTGCGAATCTTCATTACATAAATTTTTCAAAAATAATAATTATCCCCTTGTACAAATACATTGTATTATAAAATAATGTGCCAAGATTTTCCTGTAGGATAATTAGATTGCTTGTTTGGTGCGTGCAGTGCAAAAACAGAAACTTTGTCTGTAGTGTGTGAATTCAATTTTTTTACCAGAATGTCAAAAGTTTCTGAAATTTCTACACAGTAATTTGATGAATTTTTTTCCTAATGTTTCAGAATTTTCAGAGTTACAGAAGTATGGTGAATGTTCAAATTACTACAAACTGTCCCGTTTTGACAAATTCTATTTTTGATGCATTGTTTTGCTCATTTTGATGAGACTATTGATTGGATCAGTGGTATAAGCCATGGAAAAATTACAGGAGGTACAATGCAAAAAAATATGAATTGGTTGGCAACAATACTTAAAGTGGTGATTTGTTTTATTATACTAATGTATCTCAAAAGGGTTTTGTGAAGTTTTGTGTGATTTAAGTTTTGTAGTTTTGGGTGAGATCACGATGGATGAAGGAATAAGAAGTGGAAAGAGACTAAGCTTTGGGATGCCGGAGGCACCCCAAGGTAATATTCAAGGACTCCAAAGAAACTAAGCTTGGGGAGGCCCTATAAGGCATCCCCTCTTTCTTCTAACAACCATCGGTAATTTTACTTGGAGCTATATTTTTATTCGTCACATGATATGCGTAAATCTTGGAGCGCCGTGCGCTTCTTATTTTTCTTTTAATAATGCACCTTTTGGAAATATGCCCTATAGGAAATAAATAAAGTGTTTATTATTATATTTCCTTGTTCATGATAATCATTTATTATCCATGCTATAATTGTATTGATTGGAAACACATTGCATGTGTGGGTAAATAGACAACACTGTGTCCCTAGTATGCCTCTAGTGAACTAGCTCGTTGATCAAAGATGGTAAAGGTTTCCTAGCCATTGGCATGTAATGTCATTTGATAACGGAATCACATCATTCGGAGAATGAGGTGATGGACAAGACCCAAACTACAAACGTAGCGTACGATCGTGTCAGTTTATTGCTACTGTTTTCTGCATGTCAATGTATATGTTCCTATGACCATAAGATCATGCAACTCACGGATATCGGAGGAGTGCCTTGTGTGTATCAAACGTCGCAACATAACTGGGTGACTATAAAGGTGCTCTACAGGTATCTCCGATGGTGTCTGTTGAGTTGGCATGGATCGAGACTGGGATTTGTTACTCCGTGTGACGGAGAGGTATCTCGGGGCCCACTCGGTAATGCAACATCACAATAAGCCTTGCAAGCAATGTGACTAATTGTTAGTTGAGGGATCTTGTATTATGGAACGAGTAAAGAGACTTGCCGGTAACGAGGTTGAACTAGGTATGGAGATACCGTCGATCGAATCTCGGGCAAGTAACATACCGAAGAACAAAGGGAACGTTATACGGGATTAACTGAATCCTTGACATAGAGGTTCGACCGATAAAGATCTTCGTAGAATATGTAGGAACCAATGTGGACATCTAGGTCCCGCCATTGGTTATTGGCTGGAGAGGTGTCTCGGTCATGACTACATAGTTCTCGAACCCGCAGGGTCTGCACACTTAAGGTTCGGTGACGTTTCGGTAGTGTAGAGTTATGTATGGTGGTGACTGAAGATTGTTCGGAGTCCTGGATGAGATCCTGGACGTCACGAGGAGCTCCAGAATGGTCCGGATGTAAAGATTCATATATAGGAAGTCCCAGTTTGGTTGCCGGAAAAGTTTCGGGCTCATCGATAGTGTACCGGGAGTGTTGGTAGTGTACCGGGAGACCACCGGGAGGGGTATTTCGACCCAAGAGGTTTTATGGGCTGTGGGAAGATGAATACCAGCCCTTGATGGGCTGGTGGAAGTCCTACACAAGGCCCATGAGGCTGGGCAGACAATACCAAAAGGAAAAAGGTGGAAAAAAAGCAAAAAGGGCTATATATGGAAGGAGTCCTAATCCCACTAGGAGTGGGAAGAGGAGGACTCCTCCCTAGCCGGCCGAACCAGGTGGGCTTTGGCCCTTGCACCAGCCCCTCCTCCTCCTCCTCTCCTCCTATATATACTAGAGGGGTTTGAGGGTTTTGGCACAAGTTCTTTCTTCCACGTGCAACCCTAACCTCTAGTGCATAGTTTCTCCTCTAGATCAGTTTTCTGCGGTGCTTAGGCAAAGCCCTGCAGGAATAACTTCACCACCATCACTAGAGTGCTGTCACGCTGCCGGTGAACTCTTCCTCCTCTCCACCTCCTCTTGCTGGATCAAGACGGTGGAGATCGTCATCAAGCTGCACGTGTGTTGAACGCGGAGGTGTCGTCTGTTCGGTACTAGATTGGAAGGATCGTGATCAAGGCCACGGGACGTTCATGATCGGATCGCGGGACAGATCGTGATGAGATTGTGGGACGGTCCATGATTAGATCGCGGGACGCTCGGTGATTTGGATTGCGAAGAAGTACGACTACACCAACCGCGTTTCTTAACGCTTCCCGGTTAGCGATCTACAAGGGTACGTAGATCCACTCTCCCTCTCGAAGATGCTCATTACCATGGATAGGTTTGCGTGCGCGTAGGAAATTTTTTGTTTCCCATGCAACGTTCCCTAACAGTGGCATCATGAGCTAGGTCTATGGTTTGATGAGATTTCGAGTAGAACACAAAAGGTTTGTGGGCGTTGATGCTTAGATTGCTTGCTCCCTTGGTCGTGTTTTGGTTCAGCGGTATTGTGGGATGAAGCGTCCTGGACCAACCTTACTCGTACGCTTACGAGAGACCGGTTCCCTCAACTGCACTTGTTGCAACAGATGGCTAGCGGGTGTCAGTTTCTCCTACTTTAGTTGGATCGGATTTGACAAAGGCGGTCCTTGAGAAGGTTGAAAAGCAAACTAGTGTATCACCGTTGTGGTTTATGCATAGGTGAGAATCATTCTTGCTAGATACCCGTAGCAGCGACATAAAACATGCAACAAAAATTAGAGGACATCTAACTTGTTTTTGCAGCGTATGTTGTGATGTGATATGGCCAATTACATGATGTGATATATGTGATGTATGAGATGATCATGTGATGTATAGAATTTCACGACTTGCACGTCGATGAGTACGGCAACCGGCAGGAGCCATAGGGTTGTCTTTAATTATTGTATGACCTGCGTGTCAATCATTAAGCGCTATGTAATGCTTTACTTTATTGCTAAGCGGTAGCAATAGAAGTAGAAGCAGGGCTGGCGCCACAACCCCAATGTTAGCACATTGATGGAGATCAAGATGATGGAGATCATGGTGTTGTGCCGGTGACGATGGAGATCATGCCGGTGCTTTCAAGATGGAGATCTAAAGCACAAGTTCATGGCCATATCATGTCACTTATGAATTGCATGTGATGTTAATCCTTTTATGCACCTTGTTTTGCTTAGGACGACGGTAGCATTATAAGGTGACCCCTCACTTAATTTCAAGATAAATTGTGTTCTCCCCGAGTGTGCACCGTTGCGAAAGTTCGTCGTGTTGAGACACCACGTGATGATCGGGTGTGATAGACTCTACGTTCACATACAACGGGTGCAAGCCAGTGTTGCACATGCAGAACACTTGGGTTAAACTTGACGAGCCTAGCATGTACGGACATGGCCTCGGAACACAAGAGACCGAAAGGTCGAACATGAGTCACATAGTAGATATGATCAACATAATGATGTTCACCATTGAAGCCACCTTAACTCACGTGATGATCGGACTTGAGTTGGTGTATTTGGATCATGTGACACTCAGATGACCTGAGGGATGTCAATTTGAGTGGGAGCTTTAGTAAATTTGATTAACTAAACTCATTATCTTGAACAATAGTCTAAGTAACCTTTGCATATTTATGTTGTAGATCAATAGCTCGCGCTGTAGCACCCCTGAATTTTAATGCATTCCTAGAGAAAGTTAAGTTGAAAGATGATGGAAGTAACTTTGTTGATTGGGCCCGTAATCTGAGGATTATCCTCACGGCTTCCCAGAAACAATATGTCCTTGATGCACCGCTTGGTGACCAACCAGAAGACATGACCTCCGAAGACGTTAAGAACGCTTGGGAGGCTCGTGCTAGAGACTACTCAATAGTTCAGTGCGCAATATTGTATGGCTTATAACCGGGACTTCAAAGACGTTTTGAACGTCATGGAGCATATGAGATGTTCCAGGAGTTGAAGTTTATATTTTAGAAGAATGCCCGGATCGAGAGGTATGAGACCTCCGATAAGTTCTATGCTTGCAAGATGGAGGAGAACGGGTCTATCAGTGAGCATATACTCAGAATGTATGGGTATTCAAACCGTCTAGCTGAGTTGGGAATTACCCTTCCGCAAGAGGCAATCATTGATAGAGTTCTTCAATCACTACCACCTAGTTACAAGAGCTTTGTGATGAACTATAACATGCACGGGATGAACAAGTCATCATCCGAGCTGTTTGCGATGCTAAAATTCGCTGAGTCTGAAATCCAGAAAGAACATCAAGTGTTGATGGTCAATAAAACCAATAGTTTCAATCAAAATGGCAAGGGTAAAGGCAAGAAGGGTAAAACCAAGAAGGATGGCAAAGCAGTTGCTACTCCCACAAAGAAGCCTAAGCATGGACCTAAGCCTGAAACTGAGTGCTTTCATTGCAAAGGGACTGGTCACTGGAAGCGGAACTGCCCCAAGTACCTGGCTGACAAGAAGGCGGCCAAAGACAAACAAGGTATATATGATATACATGTTATTGATGTGTACCTTACTAGTTCTCGTAGTAGTGCCTGGGTATTTGATACCGGTTCGATTGCTCACATTTGCAACTCAAAGCAGGAACTACGGAATAAACGAAGACTGGCAAAGGACGAAGTGATGATGCGTGTGGGAAATGGTTCCAAGGTTGATGTGATCGCCGTCGGCACGCTCTCTCTTCGATTACCATTAGGATTAGTGATGAACCTGAATAATTGTTATTTAGTGCCTGCGTTGCGCATGAACATTATATCTGGATCTTGTTTATTGCGAGACGGTTACTCATTTAAATTAGAGAATAAAGGTTGTTCTATTTATATGAGTGATATCTTTTATGGTCATGCACCCAATGTTAGGGGTTTATTCATATTGAATCTTGATAGTGATGACACACATGTTCATAACATTGATGCCAAAAGATGTAGAGTTGATAATGATAGTACCACTTTCTTGTGGCACTACCGTTTTGGTCATATTGGTGTAAAACGCATGAGGAAGCTCCATGCTGATGGACTTTTGGAGTCACTTGATTTTGAATCACTTGACACATGTGAACCATGACTCATGGGCAAGATGACTAAAATGCCGTTCTCTGGAACAATGGAACAGGCAAGTGACTTATTGGAAATTATACATACTGATGTGTGCGGTCCAATGAATGTTGTAGCGCGCGGTGGATATCGTTACTTTCTCACCTTCACTGATGACTTGAGTAGATATGGGTATATTTACTTGATGAAACACAAGTCTAAAACGTTTGAAAAGTTCAAGCAATTTCAGAGTGAAGTTGAGAATCATCATAACAAAAAGATGAAATTTCTGAGATCTGATCGAGGAGGTGAATATCTGAGTTATGAGTTTGGCAGTCACTTAAGACAATGTGGAATTGTTTCACAGTTGACACCACCCGGAACACCACAGCGTAATGGTGTGTCTGAACGTCGTAATCGAACCTTATTAGATATGGTACGTCCTATGATGTCTCTTGCCGATGAGCCACTATCGTTTTGGGGTTATGCATTAGAGACAGCTGCATTCACTTTAAATAGGGCACCATCAAAATCCGTTGAGACGATGCCATATGAACTGTGGTTTGGCAAAAGGCCAAAGTTGCCGTTTCTTAAAGTTTGGGGATGTGATGCTTATGTCAAAAAGCTTTAGCCTGAAAAGCTGGAACCCAAAGCGGAGAAATGCGTCTTCATAGGATACCCAAAACAGACAGTCGGGTATACCTTCTATCTCAGATCCGAAGGCAAAGTGTTTGTCGCAAAGAACGGAACATTTCTTGAGAAAGAGTTTCTCTCGAAAGAATTGAGTGGGAGGAAAATAGAGCTTGATGAGGTTATTGAACCTTTACTTCAACCAGAAAGTAGCGCAGCGCAGAAAGATGTTTCTGTGGAACCTACGACGGTAGAAAAGGAAGTTGATGATGATGATCATAAAGCTTCGAATCAAGCTGCTATTGAACCTCGTAGGTCGACAAGGACGCGTACTACTCCTGAGTGGTATGGCAACCCTGTCTTGGAGGTCATGTTGTTAGAGAACAATGAACCTACGAGCTATGGAGGAGCAGTGATGGGCCCGGATTTTGAGAAATGGTTAGAGGCCATGAAATCCGAGATGGGATCCATGTATGAAAACAAAGTATGGACTTTGGAAGTACTACCTGAAGGGCGAAAGGCCATTCAGAACAAATGGATCTTTAAGAAGAAGACGAATGCGGACGGTAATGTAACCGTCTATAAAGCTCGACTTGTGGCAAAGGGTTTTTCACAAGTTCAAGGAGTTGACTACAATGAGACTTTCTCACCCGTAGCGATGCTTAAGTCTGTCAGAATCATGTTGGCAATAGCTGCTTATTTCGACTAGGAAATTTGGCAGATGGATGTCAAAACGACGTTCCTCAACGGTTTCCTTGAGGAAGAGTTGTATATGATGCAACCCGAAGGTTTTGTCGATCCAGAGAATGCTGACAAAGTTTGCAAACTCCAGCGATCCATTTATGGACTGGTGCAAGCATCTCGGAGTTGGAATAAGCGCTTTGATGAAGTGATCAAAGCGTTTGGGTTTATACAAGTTTATGGAGAAGCTTGTATTAACAAGAAAGTGAGTGGGAGCTCTATAGAGTTTCTAGTGTTATATGTGGATGACATATTGCTGATTGGAAACAATATAGAAATGCTGGAAAGCGTGAAGGAATATTTGAATAAGAGTTTTTCAATGAAGTACCTAGGAGAAGCTGCTTTCATATTAGGCATTAGGATCTATAGAGATAGATCGAGACGCTTAATAGCACTTTCACAGAGCACATACCTTGATAAAGTTTTGAAGAAATTCAAAATGGAACAGTCCAAGAAGGGGTTCTTGCCTGTGTTACAAGGTGTGAAGTTGAGTAAGACTCAATGCCCAGTGATTGCAGATGATAATGAAAAGATGAGCATCATCCCCTATGCTTCAGCCATAGGCTCTATCATGTATGCAATGCTGTGCACAAGACCCGATGTCAGCCTTGCCATAAATATGGCTGGAAGGTTTCAAAGTGATCCTGGAATGGAGCACTGGCAAGCGGTCAAGAATATCCTTAAGTACCTTAACAGGACTAAGGAGATGTTTCTCATTTATGTAGGTGATGAAGAGCTCATCATAAAGGGTTACGTCGATGCAAGCTTTGACACTGATCCGGACGACTCTAAGTCGCAAACCAGATACGTATTTATTCTTAATGGGGGAGCGGTAAGCTGGTGCAGTTCCAAGCAGAGCGTGGTAGCTGATTCTACGTGCGATGCGGAGTACATCGCAGCCTCGGAGGCAGCGAAGGAAGGTGTCTGGATGAAGCAGTTCATGACAGATCTTTGAGTAGTGCCTAGTGCACTAAATCCAATAAACCTGTTCTGTGACAACACTGGTGCCATTGCTCTAGCCAAGGAACCAAGGTTTCACAAGAGAACCAGACACATAAAGCGACGCTTCAACTCCATCCGGTTATACATCGAGGAGAAGGACATAAATATTTGCAAAGTGCACACGGATCTGAATGTTGCAGACCCGTTGACTAAACCTCTTCCAAAGGCTAAACATGATCAACACCAGAACTGTATGGGTGTTCGATTCATTACCATGTAAATCACATAGTGATGTGAACTAGATTATTGACTCTAGTGCAAGTGGGAGACTGTTGGAAATATGCCCTAGAGGCAATAAATAAAGTGTTTATTATTATATTTCCTTGTTCATGATAATCGTTTATTATCCATGCTATAATTGTATTGATTGGAAACACATTGCATGTGTGGGTAAATAGAGAACACTGTGTCCCTAGTATGCCTCTAGTGAACTAGCTCGTTGATAAAAGATGGTCAAGGTTACCTAGCCATTGGCATGTGATGTCATTTGATAACGGGATCACATCATTGGGAGAATGATGTGATGGACAAGACCCAAACTACAAACATAGCGTATGATCGTGTCAGTTTATTGCTACTGTTTTCTACATGTCAATGTATATGTTCCTATGACCATGAGATCATGCAACTCACGGATATCGGAGGAGTGCCTTGTGTGTATCAAACATCGCAACGTAACTGGGTGACTATAAAGGTGCTCTGCAGGTATCTTCGATGGTGTCTATTGAGTTGGCATGGATCGAGACTGGGATTTGTTACTCCGTGTGACGGAGAGGTATCTCGGGCCCCACTCGGTAATGCAACATCACAATAAGCCTTGCAAGCAATGTGACTAATTGTTAGTTGTGGGATCTTGTATTACAGATCGAGTAAAGAGACTTGCCGGTAATGAGGTTGAACTAGGTATGGAGATACCGACGATCGAATCTCGGGCAAGTAACATACCGAAGAACAAAGGGAACGTTATACGGGATTAACTGAATCCTGGACACAGAGGTTCGACCGATAAAGATCTTCGTAGAATATGTATGAACCAATGTGGACATCCAGGTCCCGCCATTGGTTATTGGCCGGAGAGGTGTCTCGGTCATGTCTACATAGTTCTCGAACCCGCAGGGTCTGCACACTTAAGGTTCGGTGACGTTTCGGTAGTGTAGAGTTATGTATGGTGGTGACCGAAGATTGTTCGGAGTCCCGGATGAGATCCCAGATGTCACGAGGAGCTCCGGATTTGTTCGGACATAAAGATTCATATATAGGAAGTCCCAGTTTGGTCGCCGGAAAAGATTCGGGCTCATCGGTAGTGTACCGGGAGTGTCGGTAGTGTACCGGGAGACCACCGGGAGGGGTATTTGGACCCAAGAGGTTTTATGGTCAGTGGGAAGATGAATACCAGCCCTTGGTGGGCTGGTGGAAGTCCTACACAAGGCCCATGATGCTGGGAAGAAAATACCAAAAGGAAAAAGGTGGAAAAAGGCAAAAAGGGCTATATATGGAAGGAGTCCTAATCCCACTAGGAGTGGGAAGAGGAGGACTCCTCCCTAGCCGGCCGAACCAGGTGGGCTTTGGCCCTTGCGCCAGCCCCTCCTCCTCCTCCTCTCCTCCTATATATACTAGAGGGGTTTGAGGGTTTTGGCACAAGTTCTTTCTTCCTCGTGCAACCCTAACCTCCAGTGCATAGTTTCTCCTCTAGATCAGTTTTCTGCGGTGCTTAGGCAAAGCCCTGCAGGAATAACTCCACCACCATCACTGGAGCGCCGTCACGCTGCCGGTGAAATCTTCCTCCTCTCCGCCTCCTGTTGCTGGATCAAGACGGTGGAGATCGTCATCAAGCTGCACGTGTGCTGAACGTGGAGGTGTCGTCTGTTTGGTACTAGATCGGAAGGATAGTGATCAAGGCCATGGGACGTTCATGATCGGATCGCAGGACGGATCGTGACGAGATCGCGGGACGGTCCGTGATTGGATCGCGGGACGCTCGGCAATTTGGATCGCAAAGAAGTATGACTACACCAATCGCGTTTCTTAACGCTTCCCGCTTAGCGATCTACAAGGGTACGTAGATCCACTCTCCCTCTCGTAGATGCTCATCACCATGGATAGGTTTGCGTGCGTGTAGGAATTTTTTTGTTTCCCATGCGACGTTCCCCAACAGCACCATGCTGGTATGAGAAAGTCCTTGGTTGATTTATAGAAGGATCTTTGCACCTCACTTATATATTTTGAATATGGCTTTATTGAATGCTTCATGTGCTTCACTTATATCGTTTGAATATTGGATTGCCTGTTTCTCACACATAGAAAACCGCCGTTTGTAGAATGATATTTTGCTTCACTTATATTTTTTAGAGTGTGGGCATATCTTTTGTAGAAAGAATTAAAATTTCATGCTTCACTTATATCTATTTAGAGAGTTAACAGAAGTTAGTCATTCACATGGTTAGTCGTAAAATCCTACATAAAACTTGTAGATCACTGAATATGATGTGTTTGATTCCTTGTAATAGTTTTGTGATTTAAAGATGGTGATATTAGTGTCATGCTAGTGAGTAATTGTAGATTGGTAGAAATACTTGTGTAAATGTTTGTCATTCCCGTAGCATGCACGTATGGTGAACCGTTATGTAAGGAAGTCGGAGCATGATTTTTTTATTGATTGTCAACCTTTGTGTGAGGGTCGGGAGCGCGCGATGGTTAACTTCGACCAACCTCTCCCCTATGAGCATGCGTTTAATACTTTGCTTCGATGACTAATATACTTTTGCAACAAGTATGTGAGTTCTTTATGACTAATGTGAGTCCATGGATTATACGCACTCTCACCCTTCCACCTTTGCTAGCCTTTCTAGTACCGCGAAACTTTCGCCGATGCATTAAACCCAACATATATCCTCCCTCAAAACAGCCACCATACCTACCTATCATGGCGTTTCCATAGCCATTCAGAGATATATTGCCATGCAACTTCCACCTTTCCGTTTATTATGACACGCACTATCATTTTCATATTGATTTGCATGATCATAAGAAAGCTAGCATGATGTTCTCATGGCTTGTAAGTTTTTCGATGTCATTTGCTATAGATCATATATATCCCGGTACACCGCCGGAGGCATTCATATAGAGTCATATTATTTTTCTAGATATCGAGTTGTAATTCTTGAGTTGTAAGTAAATAAAAGTGTGATGACCATCATTATTAGAGTATTGTCCCATGTGAGGAAAGGATGATGGAAGCTGTGATTCCCTCACAAGTTGGGATGAGACTCCAGACTTTATGAAAAATAAAAAAGGCCAGCGAAGCCCAAATAAAAAAAGAGAGGCTTAGATGCCCACCAAAAATAAAAAAATAAGAAATAAAAAAAAGAGAGAAAAGAGAGAAGGGACAATGCTACTATCCTTTTTCCACACTTGTGCTTCAAAGTAGCACCATGATCTTCATGACATAGAGTTTCCTATTTTGTCACTTTCATTTACTAGTGGGAATTTTTAATTATATAACTTGGCTTGTATATTCCAATGATGGGCTTCCTCAAATTTCCGTAGGTCTTCATGAGAAAGCAAGTTGGATGCACACTCACTTAGTTTCTTTTCGAGATTTCATACACTTATAGGTCTCGTGCCTCCATTGCATGGAACTCCCTACTCACTCACATTAATATCAATTAATGGGCATCTCCATAGCTCGTTGATACACCTAGTTGATGTGAGACTATCTTCTCCTTTTTCTTCACAACATCCACCATATTCTATTCCACATATAGTGCTATATCCATGGCTCACGCACATGTATTGCATGAGAGTTGAAAAAGTTTGAGAACATAAAAGGTGTGAAACAATTGCTTGACTTGTCATCGGGGTTGTGCATGATATAAATACTTTGTGTGGGGAAGATGGAGCATAGCCAGACTATATGATATTGTAGGGATAATTTCTTTTGCCATTATATTTTGAAGAGATACAATTGCTTTATTAGTATGCTTGAAGTATTATTGTCCTAATGTCAAATGATAGACTATTGCTTTGAATCACTCGCGTCTTAATATTCATTCCATGATTAGATTATATGATCAAAATTATGCTAGGTAGCATCCCACATCAAAAATTATCTTTTTTATCATGTACCTACTCGAGGATAAGCAGGAATTAAGCTTGGGGATGCTGATACATCTCCGTTGTATCTATAATTTTTGATTGTTTCATGCCAATATTCTACAATCTTCATATACTTTTGGCAACTTCTTATACTTTTTTTGGGACTAACATATTGATCCAGTGCCTAGTGCCAGTTCCTGTTTGTTGCATGTTTTTCGTTTTGCAGAAAATCCATATCATAAGAAGTCCAAATGCAATAAAAACTTATGGAGATTTTTTCTTGAATATATGTGATTTTTTGGAAAAAGAATCGACGCGAGACGATGCCCGAGGTGACCACAAGCCAAGGGGCGCGACCTACCCCCTGGCCGCACCTTGGGCCCCTGTGGCCAGCCCTTAAGGCGGTTTGTGCCCTTCTTTCTCCGCAAGAAACATAATTTCTGGATAAAGTTCCCCTCAAAATTTCAGCCCAATCGGAGTTACGGATCTCCGGATATTTAAGAAATAGTGAAAGGCCAGAATCTGGGAGCGCAGAAACAGAAGGAAACAAAGAGAGAGATCCAATCTCGGAGGGGCTCTCGCCCCTCCGCCGCCATGGAGTCCAAGGACCATAGAGGAAACCATACTCCCATCTAGGGGAGGTCAAGGAAGAATAAGAAGGAGGGGGCTCTCTACCCCTTTCTTCTAGTGGCACCGGCACGCCGCCGGGGCCATCATTGTGTCGGCGATATACTCCAACAACTCCGTCATCTTCACCAACACCTCCATCATCTTCCCCCATCTATCTACAGCCGTCCACTCTCTCGCAACCCGCTATACCCTATACTTGAACATGGTGCTTTATGCTTCATATTATTATCCAATGATATGTTGCCATCCTACAATGTCCGAGTAGATTTTTGTTGTCCTATGGGTTGATTGATGATCATGATTGGTTTGAGTTGCATGTTTTATTATTTGTGCTATCCTATGGTGCTCTCCGCGTTGCACAAGTGTGAGGGATCCTCGCTATAGGGTGTTGCAATGTGTTCATGATTCGCCTATGGTGGGTTGCTTGAGTGACAGAAGCATAAATTGAGTAGGTGAGTTATTGCATATGGGAGTAAAGAGGACTTGATACCTTATAATGCTATGGTTGGGTTTTACCTTAATGATCTTTAGTAGTTGAGGATGCTTGCTAGAGTTCCAATCATAAGTGAATATGATCCAAGTAGATAAAGTATGTTAGCTTATGCCTCTCCCTCATATAAAATTGCAATAATGATGACCGGTCTAGTTATCGATTGCCTAGGGACAATTCTGCAACTCCTACCACCACTTTTCCACACTCGTTAAACTAATTTAATTGTTACTTTATCTAAGAAGCCCCTTGTTTTTATTTACGTGCTCTTTATTATCTTGCAAACCTATCCTATCACACCTACAGAGTACTTCTAGTTTCATACTTGTTCTAGGTAAAGCGAACATTAAGCGTGCGTAGAGTTGTATCGGTGGTTGATAGAACTTGAGGGAATATCTGTTCTACCTTTAGCTCCTCGTTGGGTTCGACACTCTTACTTATCGAAAGAGGATACAACTGATCCCTTGTACTTGTGGGTTATCAGCAGGTTGACCCGATCGGATCTCTACACTCAACGAGGCCCTAGATCGGGTTTAGGGTCTCACGGCGGGTCAGGATGAATTTTCGTCCCACCCACCACCCACTTGGTAGCCAAAGTTGAAGATTTAACTAACATGTTGGCTCTGAGGAGGCAGAATACATATATGAGGAGGATTGCGCTCCCACCCCCGTTAACACTAGGCGATGGGCCGCCACCTCCACATCAGACATTTAGATGGTGGACACTCCAGCCGCTAATGGCGACCACACAAGTAAAAACGATGGCGGGTGAAGCGCCGTCAAGGCATAGGAAGCCGCATAAACGGTTAAAAGGCAAAAATGGAAGGAAATCTATCATCGGCACCAGGGATGGAGATACCCCAGAGGACTTCGGCACTCCCGATATCCCGAACACCCGCTAGAGGGCCAGGAGAGGCCTGGAGACCAGCACAACCCCGATGACCTAAACGATTCTGAGGACGACAATTACCTCCCCCTATCGAGGAGGAGGACATCCCGGAAGACGATGACTTCGACATCCCTGATAATCTTGAAGATTAGGAACTGTTCAGGCAACAACTTATAGCCACTATCCATAGCCTAAAAGCAAAAGAACGGCAGCTTAAAGCCGAACAAGACAACCTCAATGATCAATGGACGAGAGTCCTCTCAACTGAGGAAGGATATGGTACCGGTCTGTCATACCAACCTAAGATCAATCCACGCAGAAGGTTGTTGCCGCAATTTGACGACGAGCTCACTGATACATCGTCTCCCAAACATACCCCATACGACAAGCTAGACAGCCCTCCTCGAGGACGAGACAGAACGGCTGATGATACCGGTTATAGGCCGACGATACCCTGAAGACGGGAAAAGAGCCAATAGAGCCCGATGACATGTTCGCCCTGTGATGCAACCTAGACTACAGAGCAGGTCGTACAAGATCCATCTACGGATCCAGAGGGTACTCACCCGATAGACAGGAAGGGTACCGACCCTGGCTCGACCACAACAATAGAGGCAGGGAATAGAACCAGGTTAGAATAGACGCTGATTTCAGGCATGACATAGCTCGGGTCAGAGGCACTGCCCACCCACTATGCTTCACAGACGTGGTGATGCGGCATCAGTTCTCGGAGGGATTTAAACCCGTGAACATAGAGCAGTATGATGGGACAACTGACCCAACCGTATGGATTGAGGATTTCCTCCTCCACAACCACATGGCGTGAGGAGATGATCTCCACGCCATTAAATATCTACCCCTGAAACTTAAGGGGCCAGCTTGACACTAGTTAAACAGCCTCCTCGAAAACTCCATCAGGTGCTGGAAAGATCTAGAGGATGCATTCCGATCTAACTTCCAGGGCACTTATGTTCGGCCGCCGGACTCCTCCAACCTAACGAACTTCGTCCAGAAGCCAGGAGAGTCCGCATGGCAGTTCTGGAATTGGTTCTTGACTAAGAAAAACCAGATTGTTGACTGCCCGGACGCCGAGGCAGTAGCCTCCTTCCGACACAATATTCGGGATGAATGGTTGGCTTGCTAGCTTGGCCAGGAGAAACCTAGGACCATGTCCGCCCTTACATCACTCATGACTCTCTTTTGCGCAGGCGAGGATAACTGGTTAGCAAGGCGGAGCCACAACCCCGAAGACCTCGGAACCTTCAAAGTTTGGGACGGAAATGGGTAACCAAGCACAACAAGAATAAGCGTCGGCACAACAATAGTGATGCTGATGACACGACCATTAACACCGGCTTCCACAATTCTCGACCCGGGCAGCGGAAGAAGCCTCCTAAAGGCAACCGCGATAGACCCACCCTGGTGGAGAAGATCATGGAGAGGCCCTGCCAAATCCATTGCACTCAAGAGAAGCCCGCCAACCACACCAACCGTAACTGTTGGGTATTCAGACAGGCCGGCAAACTCACATCCGAGGATCAAGGCAAGAGCCCACACAACGAGGATGAGGATGATCCTCGGGGTCCGGTTGGTGGCGGACAAAAGAAGTTCCCTCCAGAGGTGAAAACAGTAAATATGATATACACCACCCATATACCCAAGAAGGAAGGGGAAGCACGCCCTTCGAGAGGTCTACGTCGTCGAGCCTGTAGCCCTGAAGTATAACCCATGGTTGGCGTACCCGATCACCCTTGATCGACGTGACCACCCGACCAGTATCCTTCATGGAGGTTCGGCCGCCCTCGTCTTAGACCCCATTACAAACGGGTATCACCTCAGGAAAGTCCTAATGGACGGAGGAAGTAGCCTTAACCTAATTTACTCAGACACGGTGAAAAAGATGGGTATAGATCCATCAATGAACAAACCTAGCAACACTACCTTTAAAGGAGCGATCCCAGGTGTCGAGGCCCGGTGCACGTGCTCTGTAAGCCTAGAAGTAGTGTTCGGCTCGCCCGATAACTTTCGAAGTGAAGGCTTGATCTTCAACATTGTACCTTTCTATAGCGGTTATCATGCATTACTCGGCCGTACACCGTTCGCTCGCTTTAACGCCGTCCCACACTACGCATACCTCAAGCTCAATATGCCAGGCCCCAAGGGGGTCCTTACTGTCAACGGCAACACAGAGCGCTCCCTCCGAACTGAGGAACATGCATTGGCCCTGGTGGCCGAATTCCATTACAATGATGATCAGCAAACACTAACACCTGCCGTAAAGGCACGCAAGGTTTGGAAGCGAGCTCGGCTTCAGCCCAAACTCTCAAAACCCTCCTCTCCCCATAAATAGAGACTCTCCCCCATCGCACATCCCTAGGACCAGCAAAGTATGTGCCAAGTAGGCACAACTTCGCACTCGAAATTCCATGGGCAGCGGTGGGGAAAAGGGGTAAGTGTTCGGCTGGACTGAAGTACTACTATCAAATGTCTTCAGACACACTGCAGGTACCATCAAGGGCCTGTTGAAGACGTAAATCTCATCCATACTTTGGTGACTTGTCAAGACCTTGTTTGGAAGATCCGTTCCCCGAACAATACCACTCATTGAGGTGCACCACTCCCTAGGAGTCATAGGAGTAGACAAGCGACAGGGCACATCGAGGATGTCAGGTCACCAATTGAAGACCCCCGATACAAGCACTCTTGTAAAATTTCATTTTTCAAATACTTGTAAACAGTTGCTTCGGCAATTCGAGCAATAAGAGTTGTTGAGAAAAATATAAAATCATTATACATGGTTGTCTCATTGTCCTTTTTGGCACATATTCTATTTTCTCCCTTTTCTCTTGAAATTGTTAGGTACACTACGATGCAACCGACTAATAGACTGGGGGATCGATTTTAAAAAATTGCCTTATGCACAATTGATTATGCGTTCGGTGTCTTGGAATTCGCTTTATATGCATTGGTTCCGAACTATGTCTTGGGTCAATAGTTGGGTTGCGTGGCTCCTGTGCTTGACCCTTTATGTTCCGCTCGTTCGGCTAAAATGGCAAAGGGAGAACCTCTGCGATTGTGTTTCCAGCTAGCCTGGTCAAACACCTCAGGGGAGAAAGCCAAAAAATGATTGTCATAGTATGCGAGAACCGGTCTGTGAATCCGAGCTTAAGTGTTATACTAAAGACCTCGTGAGAGGTTACTCCGTGTCATACGATGGGTTTGGTATTCGTACAAACCATGTGATATCGGCTTTGCCACATTTCACCCGAACATCACAAAACACTGGGGGCTAGTCATCAGCCCCCGCAGTCCTTTTTCGCGCCCCTATGGCTAAGTGAAAGCAATAAAGCATTATGGTATCATTGCCTGGTCCGCCGCACTGCACCGCCTTCTGGTTCCGATAGCTCATCTAAGGGTTATAGTGCATAGGTAGAGACACCCCATGTAGCATCTACAAGGGGGCTGAAGCCGATGACTCGCATCTTTCAATTTCAACGGCCACACAGGAGTTATAAGGAATGCAAAACATTAAACACATGATAAACCATGCATCATAACCATAAAACGCTAACATGTCTCCGGACATATTAAAATACATTTACTCATAAATGTTTTCTTTTCAGCACTGCGCCTCTATTGCCCGAGCACCCTCCATCACTATGAAGAAGTATTGCTTAGGGGACCTATGCTCCTTTCCAGGCGGTGGAGGAGCTATGGCTATTTTTGTTGGATCAAGAACTGGCCAGTGCACCTTGTCCCTTGCGAAGGCCATCCGAGGTCCCTCGATACAAGACGAACACCTTAGGACTGTTTCGCTTGACAAGAGCCCAGCTGTTAGCGACATGATTTATGTCGATTGGAAGTTCATCAAAGATAACGTGGACTACTTCCAAAGGGTCCAAGACAACTTCCATTGCATTGGTCTGGACAAATTCATTGGCAGAGAGCTTATTACATTGGACGACGAGATGATCACGCAATTCTACTCCACTGCTCATTTCTACGGAGATGGTAGAATTGTATGGATGACTGAAGGTGATAGATATGAATCCACTGGTGAGGAATGGGCTGCTCTACTAGATGTTACAGAAGCTCAGGAAGGAGATTTGTATGTATACTCTGAAACCAAGGCAAGTCACGATGCCATGAAAGACATGTATACTCCTATCCCCGTAGACAAGGTGCAATCACACAGGCTAGGATCCATCTATTATCTGCAAGCAGGCCTCCGGACTATAAACACTATTCTCAGGCATACCTTGATGCCCAAGTCAGGAGATGAAAAGATGATCCGAGGCTACTCCATCAACATGTTGATCCACCTTGACAGGAACACCAGGATTAGAGTAATGGACTTGATTGTTGAGACAATCAAGAGGGTTGCTGCTTACCGGAAGCGCTCATGCTGCTATGCACCTACATCCAGTTGCTTATCAACTCTCAGTTGGAGAAGCACATTTTTGCTCTTGATCTCCCACATCTGCCCCTACAGCCCGAGTTCGAAGATAGCATTGTGGTGATGATCCTAGATCATCCCACATCTACGAAAACACAAGCAGAGGCAGAAGCTGTTCGAGCCGCCTGTTCTCAAGGCCCTAGATCCCGAAATGAGCAAATGGAACTTCTAATCATAGCCGTCCAGGGCATGCAAAAGGATATCGAGGGGATTCTGGAGAACCAGAACAGCCTTGTGAGGATCTTTGAGTCGAGGATCAAGGTGCTTGGTGACAAAGTGAACAAGGTTACAAAGACAGTGATAGAGCTCTAGAAGGAAGTTGACAAGGTTCACATTCCCCGGATCTCTTCTACCTCTTATGATGATGAGGAGGAGGAGGAAGGATCACCTCTCAGGCTAGGCACTCAGTTCTTCACTCAGACAAGGTCAGCAACAATGCCTGCTCCAGACTCGACACCCTCTTCATTAGCTCCTGCTACTGTCAGCACAACTCCTGGTCCATCAGCTCCAGTTCCACCAGTGTCTACTCTAGGTCCATCCACGACATCTGCAGAGATCTTCGCCAACGCCATGATCTCGACTCCTTCATTGACAACCGGAGGAGACCAGCCCAAGAATGCTTAGATAGATACCTTTGAACTTTTTGGTAACTTGTTGCCAAAGGGGAGAAGTGTATATAGATCATTAGGCTTCGAGAGAGAGAGAGCGTTTGGTGTTCTCTTTTTTCAAAAACAATTGCTTTTGGTTGCCGTGATACTCTTTTGTTTTGGTTGTGATACACGCTTGATGATGGTTGATTATACGCTTTGATGTGTGATACTACTATTTCCTATCATCTTAAATGCTTATGTGATGATCATTCATCTTTGGTTGATTGTGTTGTGCTATGATAATCATTCCAATTATTCTCACACACCACCAAGTGGTATGTCACATGTGAGAAGTGACCCATGTACCTAATTGATTGTGCATTTGCATTCAAACGCAAATTTTTAAAAAATGTCAAATTTAGGGGGATCTCTTGCTTATCACATACTTCTCAAAGCGACAACTATATTCATTGATTATATCTTTGTTGAAGCTTTGATCCATATGTTGTCATCAATTACCAAAAAGGGGGACATTTAAAGCACATTTGCTCCCATGGTGGTTTTGGTAATTGATAACAACATATAAGTCATTGAACTAATGTTTCCACCAAGTATATTTCAGGAAAAGTTCATTGATGGGAATGGCAAAAGGATTGTGGAATTACCCCAAGATTCAAAGAAATAGGTTGGCCAAGCTTAAAGCAAGAGGACTCTACATTTTACAGTTGTGGGAAATCACTTTGAGTCTATAGGAAAGCCAATACTATTAAAAGGGGGTAAAGTTTTGATGGCGAACAATAAGCTCAAACGTGCAGAAGTGATAGTCACCAAAACATCCACAAACCCTCCCACCAAAGTCTGTCCTAAGCCAAATATGCCAAATCGGTGCAACCAACATTCCTGTCCCGCTGCCACCGAGTTCCAAACCCTAGACAGACTCAGCCAAACCCTAACACTTCGGTCCAGCCGACACTACACTCGGTGCCACCGAGTTGGGTTGCGAAGATTTTGTTACGCAAGTTCTCATTTTCAGTCCGACAGAGAATGGTGAATTGGCGCCACCGAGACTGGTATATCTGACCATTGGTCACCTTGTCGGTGCAACCGAGAATTGTATACCGGTCCATCCGAGATTCAAAACTTGCCACTTTTTTTTCAGTTTAGTACCACCGAGATTAACACATCGGTGTCACCGAATCTGACTTATTGTGTGTAACGGTTGAATTTTTGGGGATGCTTATATATATCCCTTCACCACCATCCACTCGAAAGAGAAGCACTCAGAACTATTTGATACCTATCCTACTCAGTTTTCTAAGAGAGAACCACCTACCCTTGTGTTGAGCTCAAGATCTTCCACTCCAACCATATGGATCTTGATTTCTAGCCTCCCCAAATTGCTTTCCACCAATCCCATCTCTTCTACCAAGCCAAATCTGTGTGAGATAGATTGTGTGTTGAGGAGTCTATCATCTTGAAGCACAAGAGCAAGGAGTTCATTGTTATTACCGAGCATATTACCTTTTGGATGGGTGCCTCCTAGATTGGTTAGGTGTCGGTTGGGAACCTCCTACTTCATGTTGTGGAGTGAACCAAGAAGTTTGTAAGCGCAAGGAGATCGCCTACTTCATGAAGATCTACCCATAGTGAGGCTAGTCCTTCATGGACGGAAGCTGCATGGAATAGTCAAGGTTGCTTCTTCGTGGAACCCTTCATGGGTAGAGACCTTCGTGGACTCTCGCGACCGTTACCCTCCGTGGGTTGAGGACTCCATGAACGTGGACGCACGATAGCACCACCTATAAGAACCACGGGAAAAATCATCGTGTCATCACTTGTATTTGCATTCTTAACCCTCTCTATACTTACATGTGAAACGTCTTTACTTTCCGTGGCTACACTCTTAGACATGCATGTGTGCTATGAATGCTAAAACTTGACAAGATTTAAAATTGGGAAAAAGGAAGAACTTTTACTTGGTCAAGTATTCTTATCACCCCCCCTCTAGACCTAGTTTCCATCCTCAACCAGGCGATGGTGGCTGCCGACAAGCCGGAAGGCTCCGTCAAGCAGTATTGCAAGATCCATCGCACCAAGGGCCATGATCTCCAGGACTACCGACAAGTTGGGCAACTTGCCGAGAAGCAAAATGCCGAGTACAAGAGGCAAGAAAAGGAGAAGAGCCAGGATCGTGCGTAGGGGTCCGGCAAGAAGCATGTCGGCCGAGGAGGTCGCCGCGGCAAGCCCAAACAGCAAAAGACCGGCCCGCTCATGGCCGCGACAAGCAAGAGGGTGATGATGATGACATCGAAGAGGACAACGTGTCTAGCGAGCATGAGTTCTAAAAGGCTACAGAGATGATGTGCATCGAGGGAGGCGTCTCGTCGCATTCCTCTCACTGCCAATTTAAAGAGTGGGCGCGCGAGGTTAACGTGGCGGAGCCATCTATCGGTGCCTAGAGACTTCTGAAGTGGTTCAACACTCCTATAATTTCGACGCCAAGGATCATCCTGAGCACACAACTGTGGTGGGGTGCCTGCTGTTGTTGGTTTCGCCAACAATTCACAACCTCAAGGTGACGAAGATGCTAGTCGACAATGGGGCCAGCCTGAGCTTGATCTCGCCTAATGTCATCTAGAGGCTGCAGATTCCTGATGAAGATCTCGAGCCCACAGGTGCTTGCCAAGGGGTTAATTCAAGGAGGACTCAGCCGAAGGACTAAATCACACTGTCGGTGACGTTTGGCAGCGACATAAATTTTAGAACAGAGAAGGTTGTTATTGACGTCGCCAAGATCTCGTTGTCGTACAACGGTATCCTTGGTCGCCCGACACTGGCTATGTTCATGGCGGCCACCCACTTCGCTTAAAATGTGCTGAAGATGTCGAGGCCAATGAGCGTCATCACGATCAACTCCGACAAGAAAGGCGCATGATCTGCGCCGACCAACTCTACAGGGAGGCAGTTGTAGCATCTACCGCCAAGGCACTTGCTCCCGCCTCTGAAGCTCTCGGGGGGAGAAGACCGGCAAGGGCTCACGTGCACATTCCGACATGCGCGCCTCCTTGGGGTGTTGCGTTCCCATTGATGATATGACAAAGAGCTCCACCGGCAAGGGCAAAAAGTCTAAGGCATCTCCACTAGAGACTAAGAAGGTGCCCGCCAAGGAGGATGGTATGGGAAGAACTTTCACCATAAGTTCCACCCTCCATGACAAATAGGAAAGCGTGCTCGTCGCCTTCCTGTGGGCGTATGTCCATGTGTTTGCAAGGCAACCATCTGATATCCCCGGTGTTCCCAGGAAGGTGATTGAGCACCACCTTGTCGTCTGTCCACACATGTGGCCCGTCAAGCAAAATGTACGGAAGCAGGCTTTGGAGCCGCAATAATTCATTGCCAAAGAAATCAAGAAATTGGAAGCAGCTGGCTTGATCAAAGGAGTACTTCATCCAACATGCTTGGCCAATGTAGTTGTAGTGCACAAGGCGAATGGAAGATGGAGGTTGTGTATTGACTTCACAGACATCAATAAAGCCTGCCCCAAGGATCCTTTTCCCTTGCCGCGCATTGACATTATTGTGGACTCCACCGCTGGCTACGACTTGTTGTCTTTCCTTGACGCCTATTCAGGCTATCATCAGATTTTCATGGCCAAGGAAGACGACGAGAAGACCGCATTTATCACCCCATGTGGTATGTATTGTTTTTTGCGTATGCCTTTTGGGTTGAAAAGTGCTAGTTGTACATTTGCAAGAGTGGTTCAAATTGGTTTCGAGCCCCAGCTACATAGAAATATAGAGGCTTATATGGATGACATAGTGGTCAAAACCAAAGATAAGGCCACGCTCATATCAGACCTAGAAGAAACATTTGCAAACCTGTGCAAGATCAACATGAAGCTCAACCCTAAGAAATGTGTGTTCACCGTCCCATCCGACTAACTTCTCGAGTTCTTTGTATCTCAACATGGAATTGAGGCAAATCCCAACAAGACCAAAGCAATTGAGCAAATTGAAGCACCAAGACATGTCAAGGATGTGCGCCGTCTTGCCGGTTGTGTTGCTGCTCTGAGTAGGTTCAGCTCAAAATCTACTGAGTGCACCTTGACCTTTTTCAAAATCTTGAAGAAGGTAGGTACGATGAAATGGACTCCAAAAGCAGAGGCGGCGCTGTAGGATTTGAAGAAGCACCACTCCTCTCTGCCAGTCCTAGTCGCACGAAAACCGCAAGAGTCGTTCTTGCTATATCTAGCGGCAAGAAATCAAGTGATGAGTGCTGCACTAGTGCCTAAAAGAGAAGTTGATGAAGAAGCAGCAGAAGCGGCACGACCGCCAAGCGACAAGCAAGGAAGCTTATGTAGATGAAGTGAGGAAGTTGGAAGAACATTTTGACGTCCTACAAATGGAGCACATTCCTCATGCACAGAACATCGTTGCTGATGATCTATCGAAGTGTGCTGCCCTTAAGTTGCCTGTGGAACCAGGAAATTTTGTGCTCCGACTGACTCAACCATCCGTGACACCATCCATGACAATGAGAAAAGAAGAAAGTTGAGTTCCAGCAAGTATTTCCTGGCAGAGCTTCTAGAAGCCACTGACGAGGTGGTTGCTAGGAACAACTTCAGGCTTGCCGGTGAGCACAGTGCTGGGTAGGGCCTCGGGCTCTTACCGTGGAAGCACACACTCCCGCCAAGTTTGTTAGGTGGCAGCAGGCTCTGGCGGGGCCTCGCGCCCTTACCGTTGAGACAAATGCCTCCCCGACAGAGGATATGCCTTTAGTCCTTGTTATCGAGCCCTAGGCTCCAGCATGGGCACAACACATCATCCATTTCCTTCAAACAGGAGAACTCCTTGAGGAACAAGAAGCTGAGGAAGTAGCTCGACGGTCTAATATGTACCAGTTCGTCGAGAACGTCTTGTATAGAAGGAGACCAAATGGTGTGAAACTCAAGTGCATTTCTCGGGAGGATGGACTGGAGCTGTTGGCAGAGATACATAGAGGCATATGTGGCTCCCACATAGGATCAAGAGCTCTTGCCGGTAAGGCATTCCAGCAAGGTTTCTTTTGGCCCACTGCCCTCCAGGATGCAACTACGCTAGTAACCAAGTGTGAAGCATGCCAGTTTAATTCGAAGAAATTTCATCAACCAGATCAAGTCCTTCAGACAATCCCTCTCTCCTGGCCATTTTTGGACTGGGGGCTCGACATCTTGGGCCCCTTCCCTCGTGCTGTCGGGGGCTTCGAATACTTATACGTGGCAATCGACAAGTTCAGAAAGTGGCTGGAAGTGGAACCAGTGAGAAAGGTGACAACACAGTCAGCCGTCAAGTTTTTCAAGGGACTGGTCCGCCGCTTTGGTGTTCCTAATAGGATCATCACTGGCAACGGCACACAGTTCACGAGCCGCACCTTCATGCAGTATATCCAAGACCTTAGTAGCAAAATCTCTTTTTCTTCTGTTGCCCACCCAAGTAGCAACAGCCAAGTAGAAAGGGCTAATGCTGAAGTACTCTGAGGCCTCAAGACAAGAACTTTCAACTAGTTGCGCAAGTGCAGAAGGCGCTGGATTGATGAGTTGTCTGTGGTTCTTTGGTCAATCAGGACAACACTAAATCAAGCTCCCGGCCAGACACCCTTCTCCCTCGTATATGGGGTGGAAGACGTTCTCCCCATGGAACTCATATACGAGTCTTCTCGAGTGCCCGCTTATGATGAGCTTGAGCAAGAGCAGCTGTGGCAAGATGATAGGACACTCCTTGAGGAAGACTGTCTTCAGGCTGCTGTCAGAGCTACACACTACCAACAAGCTTTGCGCCGCTATCATAGCCGCAAAGTTAATGCCTGAAGTCTTGAGGAAGGTGACCTTGTTCTTCAGCGTGTTCAGTCTGCCAAGAATTCCAACAAGTTGACGCTGAAGTGGGAAGGCACTTATCGGGTAGTGTGCGTCACCAGGCTTGGTGCAGTCCGCCTGGACACCGAAGATGGCTTCCCATTGCATAACTCCTAGAATATGGAACATCTTCTCAAGTTCTACCCATGAGGCGTGGTTGCGGGTTTCCTTGCAACCACCTTGTGTACAAGTCTTGCCGCTGAAGCATGTAATCCTTGGTACAAAGCTAGGCGCAGACATAGTGCATAGTTGGATAAAGCTAAGTGTTCTGTAAATCTTGTTGATTCTCATGTTTACTTATGTGCATGTTTGTTTGAGATATTGCATTGCACTTGCTCCCCGCAAGAGCTAACAGACCACCAGGCTTCCACATCCATATTTTCTCTTCTATCTTTTTCTCAAAGGACAGAAGGTTACCTTGCGTGCAGCTTTGTCGGGGGGAATAGTGGTATGGATACCTACGGGCGACGTTCACAAAAAAAGTTTTGTCGGAAGGAGTACGACAATGAAAAGATAAGTTGCAAAACCCCAAGTGAATTCTTGCTATGAAATTATTTTCCTAGGACGATTTCGACTTCTATATGGAAAACCTACACACACGGGAACCTTCTCGTGATTGGCTGCGCCCTCACTCTGTTTCGGGTCCGCTCACCGGCTTAAGTGGTGCTTACCGCACTCTTGATTCATTTCGTGTCCGCACAACGACCTAAGGGGCTATGCTCGCGCCCTTATTCTACTTCGAGCATGACCAACAGCTTAAGCGGTCGTGCCAAGGACGCCAAGGTATCTCTATGCTGGCAGTGGCACCGCAAGCAGGCTTCTAAGGACCCGTTCCTCAAAGCGCTCGCGGTAGGGCCACACACGGCGGAAAGATTCTTCCTAAAAGACATAGGGAAAGTTCCAGGCTAAGAAAATAGTCTAACAAGGAATATAATATACAGTTATTCAAAATAGGATGAAATCTACATGAGATGTCGCCTTTTCCTAAGTACATCTTTATTTGACTTTCTCCCATAGGGGAGATTACAAGAAGAAAAAGATCGAAAGAGGAGGCCAACTACAAGAAGAAAAAGATGGCAAGGGGCCTCCAACAAGAGCCATGAACCCTCCTGGACTAGCATTGCACGGAGGAGAGGGCCAACGCAGATGAAAAGGAGGGAGGACCGCAGAAGCCAATGTCCACAGGCCTACCGGAAGATCCAACTAGAAGATGAGGCAACGCCCAGGACAAAGCCCCAGCAAGATCGTCCTGCCGGGGGGGAGGTGTGCTTCTGACGATGATGGTGCGGCCGTCGATCAGTCGGAGCGCAGGTCGTCGTATTCCGACTTGATGTCCTAGAGCTTGGATACATCATCGCTTTGACTGACACCTTCCTCGTCGCCGCTGTAGTCGAGGATGAGCTTTCGGCGCCGCTCGAGCTCTCTTCGCAGCAGCTGAGACGGACGCTTGAGCACCCATAAATCCTGATGGAGAACAGACTGGCTTCCATCATTTTAAAACGAAGGACATGCCCTTCCTGGAGGTTGTGGGCGCTGGCGAAGGTCTTCCAACCGCACCTGAGGAACATGACGCGACTTGCTGGGTACTCGACGTCCACCCGCGTCACGCCGTTACAACAACCACAGAATGGGCGGTTCGTCGACCTCCATCGCCCTGGCAAAGTGGCAAGGGAGTCGCAGATGGCACCGGACGGGACCGGCCAGTTCAAGGACGAACTCTAGCGCCGTCCCCTCAGCGTGGGTTTCCTCAAGGAAGAGGCCCGGCATTGGAGGAGGAGGTGGGGCAGCGCTCCGCCTCCCCCGACCTCGGCCTCCACTATGGCCATGACCCCTCGCGCCTCTTCCACAACTCACGCTTGGGCTGCCCTCCACCTCAGTTATGATGTTTCCAAGGACATCCCTGCGACAAACCACGCTGAGTCCTGGTGAAATGGTTCCACCTCTGTATTCCTCCTGAACACGTCCAAGGGCACGATGAATGGCCATGTCTCTCCCAAGTATCCAGCTGGGTGCCACGAACTTGAGGTCGATGGGTTCCTTCCGATTCCCAAAGGTCTTCCCTGGGATACGCACCTCGATCCTGTAGCGTCCATCTTGGGGAAATGACATGATAGGAATCCCGGTGATGCTCGGCAAAGCAATCCTTACGTCCTTGACGATGCTCATCAGCTCCTTACCAAAGGGCATCGTTGCGTCAGGCTGGCAAAACTCCGTGATCAACACTGGAATGAAGGTGGCCATCTAGAAATTTTGAAATAATCGGAGAGGAGTCAAAAACGAATAGATGAGAGTATAAGAATTTTAAAGACAAAGAGAAACAATCCTAAGGCTTCCCAGTCCTAGAGGTTACGTCCTACGGTCAGCGTGTGCTCTGATACCATCTCTGTAGCGACCCAACCTGAAAGGTCAAGTCTCCGGTGTTTCCGTACCATCCCAAGATCATGCTGGTACACACATGGTACATCAATGTATATATCAAAGGGAAATCACACAACATTATATTAATCGAAATCTCATATCGATTCCTTTATTACAATAAAAATTACAATAAAGTGGCCAAAGGCCAATTCATGATAATAACTAAGTCTTGCGGAAGCGTCGATGGTAGGTGAGTCCATCTGACTCCAAGGGCATCTCACTGAGCATAGAACGTGTCCTCACTCCTGGTCGGAAAAGTACTCTGCAACATGATACGTTGCAGCCATGTAGGTCAGCATATGGAATATGCCGGCAAAGTCACAAGAGAGGGGTGAAAAGATAATCATCTAGTCTATATGCATATATGGCAGGTGGGGTGGTAAGTTTTTGCGTAAAGCCAATTTTTTCCTACATCAAGAGAGGGGTTAAGCAAAATATTACTAAGTTGGTTGATTAATGAGATGGTTCCACCAACCAATTCTCATACCCAAGTTGTTAATACCTACAACATCATTATATTTGTGATGAGGTATCCGGAAGTTCCAGTTCCTTTGGCTCAAGTCGTCCATGACCGTGGACACGGCTAATCGATTAGGTTTTGAGTACTCTGCAGAGTTTTGCACACGTTCCCCACAAGATTTGGTCGCCTCCGTTTGATTTCTCGCACTTCCGGGTGTTTGAGAAACGGATGACCAAAACATGGTCTTCCAAAGGGTTTCCCTGCGACTCTGACGGTGCCCATCCTTTCCTACCGTTCTTCTACATCTCGTAGCACCGCCTGTCCAGGGTCCCCACGATGTCCAACCAAGCCAGAGCCCATAATGACTTGTGGCTGTGCAGGTAAGCCTTGGGTTTTGAAGCATCCATCCATCTCTTTGTGCCTGGGTGGGTCTTTCCGCGTGAATACTGGCCATCTGCAGCATCACCTAGGCTAACCACTGGTTTCTCCACGGCGCCGTTCAACCATCATCCACCCAAAGGTATTTTGAAAACTTGGAGTCTTGAAATCTTGATCATTATGTAGGTCTTGAAATTATTAACTCTCTCAACTCTCATGAATCATACATCCAACCCCGTCTACTATTAGCATAGCAAAAGTAAAACAACGTTTCCTGGGGCCAATGTTGTCAAAGGGGGTTGAGAGGGATACCTAACACATGATACTACTACAATGTAACCAAGTTTCCAACTAACCTATCTTGCATGCAATTGGGGAGATGGTAGAACTAATGCATATAAAACATGGGTAGAAGTATGATCAAGGTGACTTGCCTGATTGATGATCTTCGTACGTGAGTGACTCTAAGTAACAAGCTTCGCACTCCGGATAATCTAACGAAGCAAACAAAACACTCAATAAGCATACAACAAAATAACAACTCATAACATTCAGCAAAGAAGTATTAACAATGAAGGCAACAATGCACAAAAATCACTAGCAAGAAAACACACACAGTTTTGTTTACTAGGAGGTGATTGATAAAACACTACTAACATAATAAAACTATTTTGAAATAACCAAAACAATTGTTGACAGCAAGGAAAACAATAAAATATTTTTATTAATAAACAGAAAAAATCAATTTAAGTTTGTTGGGAAAGCTTTTGTAAAGTTTGTAAAAATTTTGACAAACACTAAATGGAACAAATATAGTTTTACTAACAAGAGAGCAAAACCAAACTTATTATTTATAGTAAAACATTTTTTAACAGAAAAGAATTTACAAATAAACTTGTTTTAGAAAACAAAATTAAATTATATAAAACTTTGTTGAAAGAAAACTATTACTAACTAGTCAAAATAAACCTATTTGAAAAGAAATTGTGATTCCTATTTTAACAAGGAAATGAACTAAACAATTTTATATTTTTATTAACAATCAGTAAAACACTAAATGTATAATCAACAGAACCTACTAAACAAATTAAAACTAAATCTAAGTTAAACTAACTAAAACTAAGTAAATAAAACTATACTATAACACTAGCCAGATTCTGTTTATAGCTAAAACACTAACAATGATCATCCTAAAAATCCTCAAACTAAACATGAAGATAGTCCTAAATAATACCAAACAGTAGCAAAAAGATTCATATCAAAATCTATTTTCAAACTCTAGTTATGCAGATTTGAAGATTTTGAGAAAATTTGATTAAATTCAAATTTTATAGTTCAAATTTGAAATTTAAAAGTACAGGGTGAAACTACATGAAAAATGTGAGCTAATGCAAAAAGAATCAACTCAAAACACTAAATAGATTAAAAGATATAGCTAAAACAAATTTTGAAATCATTCTGTTAATTAAAACAAAAACAGAAAAGGAAAAATTGATTTGCGACGGTCAGGGGTCTACGTGGCAGCACGCGAGTGGCTAAGGGGGGTGTGCGCGCGAGGGTTACGGGCGGGCGACCGGTCGGTAGAGGATACCGGTTTGGATATTTATCCGATCTAATCTCAGCCGTGGATTTTAGATCCGGGGGTTGGGAGTGCTCACGGGGTAAAAGGGTCGCCGGCGTGGGGATCTCCGGCGAGTTCGGAAGCGGCGAAGACGACGGCGAGGTGCTCCGGTGGTCGAGGGAGGCAGCGAAATGGTCCGGGCGATGGCGACGGGTCTCCGGAGTCGACTGGTGGCAACGGTGGGGCGAGCGGTGGACGGAATCGGTGGCTACGGTCGACGGGAGCTCCGGTGGAGGTGGGAATTCTGGCGAGGAATTGCGCCGCGTCTAGGCGAGGGATAGAGGGGGCTCGGGGGGAAAATGGATGCGGGGAGTGGCCGGCTTACATAGGAGTGCGGGGAGCGAGAGGGAGTTAAGAGAGGAGAGAGATCCGGGGTGGGGTGAAACTGCCGGCGAGGTCCGGCGCGTGCGGGAGGAAGAGGGCGACCGCGCGGGACGAACGGTCGGTCGGGGTGGGGTCCAGCGTCAGTGAGAGAGGAGGTGTCCGTTGCGCGTCGGTCGGCCGGTCGGTAATAAATGCGCGAATAACTGCCGTGGGCCGGCCCGTTTAATACTAACCGTTACCGTTTTTCCTTTAATGATTTTCCAGAGATATTCAAAAGCTTTTAAAGCATTCAACCTTTTATAAATATAGGGGTATTATATTTCGAAATTAACAGAATAATAAATGCTATCTAATGAACATTTTTATTCTGTCATTTGAACATTTGAAAAAAATAATATTTTTAGAAATTGCCTATTTGTTTTTAAAACCTTTTTGCAAATATTTTCAAAATAACCCCTGGTTATTTTTGTTCAAATAAATCACCAAGTTGACCCTGGTGTGGAGTGTCATGTTACTCCCCTATTATTTTGAACATTTTACCAAGATTTCAAATAGGTGAAAACAACATAGGGAAAGTAGAAGGGACTTTCAGAAATTTTTAGAAAGAACGTTTCAACAATACAGGTATTCAAGCAATGATGATGATGGATGCATAGCTATATTTCATAACATTCCAAAATGAAATTTTGGTATGTTACAAACCTACCCACCTTAAGATGAATCTCGCCCTCGAGATTCGGGTTGGCTAGAAAATAGGTGCGGGTGGTCTCTACGAAGATCTTCTTTGCGTTCCCAGGTGGCTTCTTCCTCGGTGTGATGACTCCACAAAACCTTACAGAACTTGATGATCTTGCTGCGGGTAACTCTGTTGTTAGTCTCAAGGACTCTGACAGGCTTCTCCTCGTAGGTCAGATCATTGTCAAGTTGTATGGCCTCTAGGGGCACTGTGTCTCTCAAAGGAATATCAGCTATCTCAGAATGACATTTCTTCAGCTGGGACACATGGAAAACATCATGTACTCCGGATAATCCTTCCGGCAATTCCAACTGGTATGCAACTTCGCCTCTATGTTCAAGAATTTTGTAGGGGCCTATGAATCTGGGTGCTAATTTTCCTTTAACACCAAACCTCTTGATTCCACGAAGCGGGGACACACGAAGATATGCTCGGTCTCCCACTTTATACGTCACTTCTTTACGTTTGCTGTCAGCATAACTCTTCTGTCGAGATTGAGCTATCTTGAGTCTATCGCGAATCAACCTGACTTTCTCTTCAGAATCTCGGATAAGGTCGGGACCAAAAAGTTGTCGGTCTCCAACACCATCCCACGTTAGTGGTGTTCTGCACCTCCTTCCATATAAAGCTTCGAAAGGGGCCATCTTCAGACTCGTCTGATAACTGTTGTTGTACGAGAATTCTGCGTAAGGTAAGTTGTCATCCCAACTAGATCCATAATCTAGCGCACAAGCTCTCAACATGTCTTCCAGAATCTGGTTGGCTCTCTCAGTCTGTCCATCGGTCTGCGGATGAAAAGCTGTACTGAACTCTAACCTTGTACCCAAAGTTTCATGTAACTGATGCCAAAACTTTGAGGTAAACTGTGTTCCTCTATCTGACACGATACTTCTCGGAACTCAATGCAGACATACGATCCTAGTCATATATATCTTGGCTAGCTTAGCACTGGTATAGGTGGTTTTCACTGGAATGAAATGAGCTACCTTGGTCAAGCGATCTACCACTACCCAGATGGAATCATAACCTGAATGGGTCCTAGGTAATCCTATGATGAAGTCCATACCAAGCTTTTCCCATTTCCACTCGGGTATCGGCAAAGGTTGGAGTAACCCTGCTGGTTTCTGATGTTCCGACTTTACACGCTGACAAACATCACATATTGCAACGTGTTCCGCAATATCCTTCTTCAGACCTGTCCACCAATAACTTTCCTTTAAATCCAGATACATCTTGGTATTGCCTGGGTGTATCGAGTAAGGGGAATCGTGGGCTTCCTAAAGTATCAACTTCCTGAGCTCTGGGTCATTGGGCACATAGATTCGGTTCTCAAACCACAAAGTTCCGTGTTCATCCTCATGAAAACCTTTAGCCTTACCATCTTCCATTCTCTGTTTTATCTCAGCTATCTCCTTGTCCGATTTCTGGGCTTTACGAATTCTTTCGGTCAAGGTGGACTGAATCTCCAGTGTGGCAACATATCCTCTTGGGACTATCTCTAGCTTGAGCTCTCTGAGATCATCGGCTAACTCTTGGGGTAATCCTCCTGCTGTGAGTGTGTTTACATAAGTTTTCCGACTCAAGGCATCGGCTACAACATTGGCCTTACCTGGATGGTAATGTAATCTCATGTCATAGTCCTTGATTAACTCTAACCATCTCCTCTGTCTGAGGTTCAACTCCTTCTGAGTGAAAATATACTTCAGGCTCTTATGGTCAGTGTAAACATCACAACTATTTCCGATAAGGAAATGTCTCCAGGTCTTGAGTGCGTGCACTACGGCTGCTAATTCCAAGTCATGAGTGGCATAATTTAACTCATGAGGTCGTAGCTGTCTGGAAGCATAGGCTACAACTTTTCCATCCTGCATAAGTACTCCTCCGAGTCCTTGACGTGAGGCATCACAGAAAACTTGGAAATCCTTCCGAATATTGGGCAAGATCAATACTAGGGCTGTGACCACACGTTTCTTTAACTCCTGGAAACTAGCTTCACATTCCTCAGTCCAAACATACTTGGATTCTTTCTTCAACAACTCTGTCATGGGCTTGGCTATCTTTGAGAAATTCTCAATGAACCTCCGGTAATATCCGGCAAGTCCGAGGAAACTGCGGATCTCCTTAACTGAGGTGGGTGACTTCCACCCGGTGACGGCTTCAACCTTAGCAGGGTCTACGGCTATTCCTTCTCCGGAAATAACATGTCCAAGGAATCCGACTTCCGTCAGCCAAAATTCACATTTGCAGAACTTGGCATATAACTGATGCTCTCTTAGCTTTTCCAAAACTAAACGCAGATGTTCCTTGTGTTCTTCCTCGTTCTTGGAGAATATCAAAATATCATCGATGAACACCACGACAAACTTGTCCAAATATCCCATAAACACCTTGTTCATCAAATTCATGAAGTAGGCAGGAGCATTAGTCAATCCAAAAGACATGACCGTATACTCATACAAGCCATACCTCGTGGTGAAAGCTGTTTTGGGTATATCCTGTTCACGAATTTTCAACTCGTGATACCCTGATCGAAGATCGATCTTGGAGAATACTTTGGCTCCTATGAGCTGATCAAACAAATCATTAATCATTGGTAGGGGATACTTGTTCTTGATAGTCACCTCGTTCAAGGCACGATAGTCAACTACCATTCTCAAAGATTTATCCTTCTTCTCCACCAAAAGTACTGGGGCTCCCCAAGGTGAAGAACTTGGGCGAATATACCCCTTGTCCAATAACTCCTTGATTTGCTTCTTGATTTCCAACAGATCATTTGCGGGCATCCGATAGGGTCTCTTGGAAATTGGGGCTGTTCCTGGTAGTAACTCTATCAGAAATTCAATTTCCCTATCTGGTGGCATGCCTGGTAATTCTTCCAGGAATACATCCGGAAAGTCTTTTACCACAGGTACTTCCTCCTGAACAACTCCCGTGAGAGAATTTAATCGAGCACTCATCCGTGTGCGTCGGGATACATACTTAATCCTCTTGTTCTCCGGGGTGGTGAGTGAAACAGACTTGCTAGGGCAATCAAGATTTCCTTCATACTTGGTCATCCAATCCATGCCTAGGATTACATCCAGTCCTTGTGACTCTAGGACGATGAGGTCGGTGGGAAAAACATGTTTTCCTATATTGAGTTTCAAGGCATGGCATCCTATCCCTGCCATCATCATACCTCCTGGGGAACTGACCTTAATGGGTTGTTTAAGGGTTTTGGTGGGCAAACCATACTTATCCACAACTACCCTTGATATGAATGAATGAGTTGCACCGGAATCAAAAAGTAGTGTAACTGGACGTGAATGCAATAAAAACTTACCAACCACAGTCTCGGGTTGACCATAGACTTCTTCCACGTCGAGGTGGTTCACCTGGGCACGAGGAAAAGGGTTTGGCTTCTTGGCTGCGGAGTTGCCGTTTCCATTTCCCTGCCTGCTCAGGGGACACTCAGTAGCATAGTGCCCTGTCTTCTGGCACTTGAAACAGGTGATGTGACTCAGATCCTTCTGAGTAGGAACGTGACGGTGTTGGTTGTTGTTCCCATTCCCATTGTCAGTCTTGAAATTGCCATGGTTGGGACGATTCTTCCCATTTCCTCCATGGTTGTGACCTCCATGGTTGTGCACGGCATGAGTGTGCTTTCCAAACTTACTGTTTCCTGATCCGGTATTCCCTGAGTACGGGGAGTAGCGAAGCTTCTGATGAGCTCCAGAGTTGAACTTCCCCTGAGTGTACTTTCGCTTGTGGTTCTCAATCTGCTGTTGTTTACCTTCCAAAATGAGGGCCTTATCCACCAGCTCTTGGTAGTTGTTGAAAGTAGCCACTACCAGCTGCATGCTCAACTCATCATTGAGTCCTTCTAGAAATTTCTCTTGCTTGGCCGCATCATCGGCCACGTCTCCTGGTGCATAACGGGCCAACATGCTAAACTCTTCCACATATTGGGCCACGGAGCGATTACCCTGGCGCAAGTTGCGAAACTCGCGCTTCTTCAGACTCATGGATCCAGCTAAAACATGTGCGGTGCGGAAAGCTTGCTGGAACTGCTCCCAAGTTACATCAGCAATAGGATATGTGGTGGTGTAGTTCTCCCACCATGAAGCTGCTGGTCCATCTAGTTGATGTGCGGCAAAACGCACCTTCTCAGCGTCAGTACACCCAGCGGTGACAAGTTCTCTCTCCATCTTACGGAGCCAGTCATCTGCCACAATGGGCTCAGTACTGCTGGAGAAAGTTGGAGGGTTCAACCTCAGAAAACGGGTGAGATTGTCAGTCTGGGATGGATGGTGGTTGTTGTTGTTCTGGTTGTTGGTCTGATTCTGAATCAATAGCTGCATCAATGCATTCTGCTGCTGAAGGAGTTGCGTGAGTTCCGGCGGGAAAGTGAAGTCGGTCTCACGTCGTGGAGGCATCTTGCTGTTTTCAGAAGGGTGAGAATTAGAATAGAACAAGGGCCTAAAAGGAGAAATTCACTACCCATATGCAATGCAACAAACATATCACACCAAACACTCATTCATTTATTCAATCAATGTCAAACATCGAGATACAAATCTCAGACAAACTAAACATCGACCTACGCTTTAACGTCGAAAAAAAGATACATTGGAGGGCATAACTAAGGTAGTCCTCAGAAGTGCATAGTCGTAGGTCCTCCGGTGGTGCTTTCCTCATAGTCTTCATCGTCGCTGATGAAGTGTGCCAAGTCTCCCTCAGGATGAAGATTTTCACCCATGTCCATCTGTTCCTCCAGAGTGGCGATGCGAGTGTTCAGCTTGTCGATCCTCTCCAAGAAATCCTTCACCTCATATTCAAGTTCATAGTTGGCTTCCCGCAAATCAGCTTCGAGGTCAATCTCACGGTTCATCAGATTCTTGATTGTCATCGTATCAGCACGAACTCGAAGCTCCAGAGTCCTGATGTGAGTCTCCAGAGTCTGGATATAGGAAATAGTGGTGTCTGTAGTGGGAGGAGTTATGATGTTTCCAAGGACATCCCTGCGACAAACCACGCTGAGTCCTGGTGAAATGGTTCCACCTCTGTATTCCTCCTGAACACGTCCAAGGGCACGATGAATGGCCATGTCTCTCCCAAGTATCCAGCTGGGTGCCACGAACTTGAGGTCGATCGGTTCCTTCCGATTCCCAAAGGTCTTCCCTGGGATATGCACCTCGATCCTGTAGCGTCCATCTTGGGGAAATGACATGATAGGAATCCCGGTGATGCTCGGCAAAGCAATCCTTATGTCCTTGACGATGCTCATCAGCTCCTTACCAAAGGGCATCGTTGCGTCAGGCTGGCAAAACTCCGTGATCAACACTGGAATGAAGGTGGCCATCTAGAAATTTTGAAATAATCGGAGAGGAGTCAGAAACGAATAGATGAGAGTATAAGAATTTTAAAGACAAAGAGAAACAATCCTAAGGCTTCCCAGTCCTAGAGGTTACGTCCTACGGTCAGCGTGTGCTCTGATACCATTTCTGTAGCGACCCGACCTGAAAGGTCAAGTCTCCGGTGTTTCCGTACCATCCCAAGATCATGCTGGTACACACACGGTACATCAATGTATATATCAAAGGGAAATCACACAGCATTATATTAATCGAAATCTCATATCGAGTCCTTTATTACAATAAAAATTACAATAAAGTGGCCAAAGGCCAACTCATGAGAATAACTAAGTCTTGCGGAAGCGTCGATGGTAGGTGAGTCCATCTGACTCCAAGGGCATCTCACTGAGCATAGAACGTGTCCTCACTCCTGGTCGGAAAAGTACTCTGCAACATGATACGTTGCAGCCATGTAGGTCAGCATATGGAATATGCCGGCAAAGTCACAAGAGAGGGGTGAAAAGATAATCATCTAGTCTATATGCATATATGGCAGGTGGGGTGGTAAGTTTTTGCGTAAAGCCATTTTTTTCCTACATCAAGAGAGGGGTTAAGCAAAATATTACTAAGTTGCTTGATTAATGAGATGGTTCCATCAACCAATTCTCATACCCAAGTTGTTAATACCCACAACATGATATTAATTTGTGATGAGGTATCCGGAAGTTCCAGTTCCTTTGGCTCAAGTCGTCCATGACCGTGGACATGGCTAATCGATTAGGTTTTGAGTACTCTGCAGAGTTTTGCACACGTTCCCCACAAGATTTGGTCGCCTCCGTTTGATTTCTCGCACTTCCGCGTGTTTGAGAAACGGATGACCAAAACATGGTTTTCCAAAGGGTTTCCCTACGTCTCTGACGGTGCCCATCCTTTCCTACCGTTCTTCTACATCTCGTAGCACCGCCTGTCCAGGGTCCCCACGATGTCCAACCAAGCCAGAGCCCATAATGACTTGTGGCTGTGCAGGTAAGCCTTGGGTTTTGAAGCATCCATCCATCTCTTTGTGCCTGGGTGGATCTTTCCGCGTGAATACTGGCCATCTCCAGCATCACCTAGGCTAACCACTGGTTTCTCCAGGGTGCCGTTCAACCATCATCCACCCAGAGCTATTTTGAAAACTTGGAGTCTTGAAATCTTGATCATTATGTAGGTCTTGAAATTATTAACTCTCTCAACTCTCATGAATCACACATCCAACCCCGTCTACTATTAGCATAGCAAAAGTAAAACAGTGTTTCCCGGGGCCAATGTTGTCAAAGGGGGTTGAGAGGGATACCTAACACATGATACTACTACAATGTAACCAAGTTTCCAACTAACCTATCTTGCATGCAATTGGGGAGATGGTAGAACTAATGCATATAAAACATGGGTAGAAGTATGATCAAGGTGACTTGCCTAATTGATGATCTTCGTACGTGAGTGACTCTAAGTAACAAGCTTCGCACTCCGGATAATCTAACGAAGCAAACAAAACACTCAATAAGCATACAACAAAATAACAACTCATAACATTCAGCAAAGTGTTAACAATCAAGGCAACAATGCACAAAAATCACTAGCAAGAAAACACACACAGTTTTGTTTACTAGGAGGTGATTGATAAAACACTACTAACATAATAAAACTATTTTGAAATAACCAAAACAATTGTTGACAGCAAGGAAAACAATAATATATTTTTATTAATAAACAGAAAAAATCAATTTAAGTTTGTTCGAAAAGCTTTTGTAAAGTTTGTAAAATTTTTGATAAACACTAAATGGAACAAATATAGTTTTACTAACAAGAGAGCAAAACCAAACTTATTATTTATAGTAAAACATGTTTTAACAGAAAACTATTTACAAATAAACTTGTTTTAGAAAACAAAATTAAATTATATAAAACTTTGTTGAAAGAAAACTATTACTAACTAGTCAAAATAAACCTATTTGAAAAGAAATTGTGATTCCTATTTTAACAAGGAAATGAACTAAACAATTTTATATTTTTATTAACAATCAGTAAAACACTAAATGTATAATCAACAGAACCTACTAAACAAATTAAAACTAAATCTAAGTTAAACTAACTAAAACTAAGTAAATAAAACTATACTATAACACTAGGCAGATTCTGTTTATAGCTAAAACACTAAGAATGATCATCCTAAAAATCCTCAAACTAAACATGAACTAGTCCTAAATAATACCAAACAATAGCAAAAAGATTCATATCAAAATCTATTTTCAAACTCTAGTTATTCAGATTTGAAGATTTTGAGAAAATTTGATTAAATTCAAATTTTATAGTTCAAATTTGAAATTTAAAAGTACAGGGTGAAACTACATGAAAAATGTGAGCTAATGCAAAAAGAATCAACTCAAAACACTAAATAGATTAAAAGATATAGCTAAAACAAATTTTGAAATCATTCTGTTAATTAAAACAAAAACAGAAAAGGAAAACTTGATTTGCGACGGTCAGGGGGCTACGTGGCAGCACGCGAGTGGCTAAGCGGGGTGTGCGCACGAGGGTTACGGGCGGGCGACCGGTCGGTAGAGGATACCGGTTCAGATATTTATCCGATCTAATCTCGGCCGTGGATTTTAGATCCGGGGGTTGGGAGTGCTCACGGGGTAAAAGGGTCGCCGGCGTGGGGATCTCCGGCGAGTCCGGAAGCGGCGAAGACGATGGCGAGGTGCTCCAGTGGTCGAGGGAGGCAGCGAAATGGTCCGGGCGACGGTGACGGGTCTCCGGAGTCGACTGGTGGCAACGGTGGGGCGAGCGGTGGACGGAATCGGTGGCTACGGTCGACGGGAGCTCCGGTGGAGGTGGGAATTCCGGCGAGGAATTGCGCCGCGTCTAGGAGAGGGACAGAGGGGGCTCGGGGGGAAAATGGATGCGGGGAGTGGCCGACTTATATAGGAGTGCGGGGAGCGAGAGGGAGTTAAGAGAGGAGAGAGATCCGGGGTGGGGTGAAACTGCCAGCGAGGTCCGGCGCGTGCGGGAGGAAGAGGGCGACCGCGCGGGAGGAACGGTCAGTCGGGGTGGGGTCCAACATGAGTGAGAGAGGAGGTGTCCGTTGCGCGTCGGTCGGCCGGTTGGTAATAAATGCGCGAATAACTGCCGTGGGCCGGCCCGTTTAATACTAACCGTTACCGTTTTTCCTTTAATGTTTTTCGAGAGACATTCAAAAGCTTTTAAAGCATTCAACCTTTTATAAATATAGGGGTATTATATATCAAAATTAACAGAATAATAAATACTATTTAATGAACATTTTTATTCTTTCATTTGAACACTTTGAAAAAAAATAATATTTTTAGAAATTGCCTATTTGTTTTTAAAACCTTTTTGCAAATATTTTCAAAATAAACGCTGGTTATTTTTGTTCAAATAAATCACCAAGTTGACCCCTGGTGTGGAGTTTCATGTTAGTCCCCTCTTATTTTGAACATTTTACCAAGATTTCAAATAGGTGAAAACAACATAGGGAAAGTAGAAGGGACTTTCAGAAATTTTTAGAAAGAACATTTCAACAATACAGGTATTCAAGCAATGATGATGATGGATGCATAGCTATATTTCATAACATTCCAAAATGAAATTTTGGGATGTTACAGAAGGCTGGATGAGCATCGCCCTCGCTACCCCTCAATTTATAGTGGGAAGCACGGGGGTTGACTCTCCCCAACTCCATGGGTCGCCACCCACCTCCTCCAATAGCGGCGGCCTCGATCACGGGGCGAACAACAACCGTCCCATTGCTCCAATCCATGGCGCTGCAGTTACTGCCTCTCCTAGGACTTTAAGTCACGGGCGCCTGTTGCTAGCTTCCCGCTATGCATGCGGGGCGTGTGGCATAAATGACCTGACGCAGTAATTGAAAAATTGATGGCCACACCGCGCACGTATCCCGCGTCCCGCATTCAATGGGCATCATGGGGAGGCGTGGTAAGTGCAATGATCACAACATTAAGGCCCTGCCATGCGTGCCCGTGCACTTTCTAGGCCTAGCCCAATAACGCCTCGCATCGTGTGTGGCCCAGGCCCGGGGGCTCCTGTCGGTGTACTAGGGTTTTGGGATCTCTAGTTCCCCTTACTCATGCACGGGTCTTCCTCCCAGTAGAACCGTAAAGGGATCCCTCCGATCCCATAGGTGTCTATTCCCTCGACAGTACTCTTTACTCCCATATGCAACAACCCACCTACTCGGGTTTATGCTTCTATCACTCACGCAACCCACCATAGTCAAATCATGAACACATTTCTACACCTTACACTGAGGATCCCTCACGCGTGCGCAGCATAGAGAGCACCATAGGACAGCACCAATAATAAAACATGCAATTCAAACCAATCATGATCATTAATCAACCGATAGGACAACAAAAATCTACTCAGACATCATAGGATGGGAACTCATCATTGGATAATATTATGAAGCATAAAGTACCATGTTCAAGTAGAGGGTACAGCGGGTTGCGGGAGAGTGGACCACTGTAGGTAGATGGGGGAAGGTTATGAAGGTGTTGGTGAAGATGACGGAGTTGTTGGATTAGATCGCAATCATGATGATGGCACGACGGTGTTGTGGTGCCACCGGGAGAGAGGGGGAGAGAGCCCCCCTCCTTTTTCTTCTTCATAGACCTTCCCCCTAGATGGGAGAAGGGTTCCCCTCTGGTCCATGGCGGTGGAGGGGCGAGAGCCCCTCCGAGATTGGATCTCTCTCTCTGTTTCCTTTTGTTTCTATGCTCCCAGATTCTGGTCTTTCATCGTTTCTTAAATATCTGGAGATCCATAACTCCGATCGGGCTGAAATTTTGAGGGGATTTTTACCCGGATATTGGATTTCTTGTGATGAAAGAAGGGCACCAACCGCCTTATGGGGTGAACACAAGCGCCCAGGGCATGGCCAGGGGGTAGGTTGCGACCCTAGCTTGTGGTCACCTCGGGCATTGTCTCGCGTTGATTCTTTTTCCCAAAACTCACATATATTCCAAAAAAAACTTCGTATGTTTTTATCGCATTTAGACTTCGTTTGATATGAATTTTCTACGAAACAAAAAACATGCAACAAGCAGGAACTGCCACTGGGCACTGGATCAATATGTTAGTCCCAAAAATAGTATAATTAGTTGCCAAAAGTATATGAAAGTTGTAGAATATTGGCATACAGCAATCAAAATTTATAGATACAACGGAGACGTATCAGCATCCCCAAGCTTAATTCCTGCTCGTCCTTGAGTAGGTAAATGATAAAAAAAACTTTGATGTGGAATGGTACCTAGCATAATCTTGCTCATATAACCTAATCATGGCATGAATATTAAGACACGAATGATTCAAAGCAATAGTCAATCATTTGACACTAAGACAATAATACTTCAAGCATACTAATAAAGCAATTGTATCTCTTCAAAAAAATGGAAAAAGAAAGATATCCCTAGAATACCCTATAGTCTCTCTATGCTCCATCTTCCCCACACAATGTATTTATATCATGCATAACCCCGATGAAAATTCAAGCAATTGTTTCACACCTTTTATGTTCTCAAAAAATTTCAACTCTCATGCAATACATGAGCGTGAGCCATGGATATAGCACTATAGGTGCAATAGAATATGGTGGAAGTTGTGAAGAAAAAGGAGAAGATAGTCTCACATCAACTAGACATATCAACGGGCTAAGGAGATGCCCATTAATAGATATTAATGTGAGTGATTAGGGATTGCCATGCAACGAAAGAACTAGACCTATAAGTGTATGAAATCTCAAAAAGAAACTAAGTGGGTGTGCATCTAACTTGCTTGCTCATGAAGACCTAGGGCAATTTGAGGAAGCCCATCCTTGGAATACACAAGACAAGTTATATAATGAAAAATTCGCACTAATATATGAAAGTGACAAAATAGGAGACTCTCTATCATGAAGATCATGGTGCTACTTTGAAGCACAAGTGTTGAAAAAGGATAGTAGCATTGTCCCTTCTCTCTTTTCTCTCTTTTTTTATTTTTTTTATTTTTGGTGGGCATCTAAGGCCTCTTTTTTTGGGGGGCTTCGCTGGCCTCTTTTGTTTTTCATAAAGTCTGAAGTGTCATCCCAACTTGTGAGGGAATCATAGCTTCCATCATCCTTTCCTCACATGGGCCAATGCTCTAATAATGATGGTCATCACATTTTTATTTACTTACAACTCAATAATTACAACTCGATATCCAGGACCAAATATGACTCTATATGAATGCCTCTGCCGGTGTACTGGGATATGCAATGATCTAGAATAGCAAATGACATCAAAAAATGGACAAGCCATGAAAACATCATGCTAGCTATCTTACGATCATGCAAAGCAATATGAAAATGATGGTGCGTGTCATAATAAACAAAACTATGGAAGTTGCATGGCAATATATCTCGGAATGACTATGTAATGCCATAATTGGTAGGTATGGTGGCTGTTTTGAGGGAGGATATATGGTGGGTTTAATGCACCAGCGAAAGTTGCACGGTACTAGAAAGGCTAGCAAAGGTGGAAGGGTAAGAGTGCGTATAATCCAAGGACTCACATTAGCCATAAAGAACTCAGAAACTTATTGCAAAACTCTATTTTTAATCGAAGCAAAATATCGGACGCAAGCTCCCAGGGGAGAGGTTGGTAGGAGCTAACCATCGCGCAGTCCCGACCCTCACACAAAGGTTGACAATCGATAAACAAATCATGTTCTGACTTCCTTACATAATGGTTCACCATACGTGCATGCTACGAGAATCACAAACCTTTACACAAGTATTTATACCAACCCACAATTACTCACTAGCATGACTCTAATATCACCATATTTATATCGCAAAACTATTGCAAGGAATCAAACACATCATATTCAGTGATCTACAAGTTTTATGTAGGATTTTATGACTAACCATGTGAATGACCAACTCCTTTTAACTCTCTAAATAGATATAAGTGAAGCATGAGAGTTTAATTCTTTCTACAAAAGATATGCCCACTCTCTAACAAATATAAGTCAAGCAAAAGAGCAATCTACAAATGGTGGTTTTCTATGTGTGAGAAACACGCAATCCAAACTTCAAATGATATAAGTGAAGCACATGAAGCATTCTACAAAGCCATACTCAAAAGATATAAGTGAAGCACATGAAGCATTCTGTAAATTGACCAAGGACTATCTCATACCTGCATGGTGCATTATTCAAAGAAAAATAAAAAGGACACGACGCTCCAAGATTTACACATATCATGTGACGAATGAAATATAGCTCCAAGTAAAATTACTGATGGTTGTTAGAAGAAATAGGGGATGCCTTGCGGGGCATCCCCAAGCTTAGTTTCTTGGTGGTCCTTGAATATTACCTTGGGGTGCCTCGGGCATCCCCAAGCTTAGTGTAACAGCCCGGGACCGACGCTCCAAAAGATTCACCTTTTACTTCGATTCTCGTCTTTGATTCGTTTGGTTGTCTCATTCATCATTGCATCATTCGCATCATCTGTATATCATTGTCACTTGTTTTCGAAAAACTTGCATCCGTGAGTAGCTGTTGGTTCTCTTCGTTCGTGTCGCTCACCGTTTGGAGACCAACCACACACGCATGCGCCCAAGACACCGATAAAAATATTTGTTTTAAAGTGCGTATAAAATATTTCCGGATTGGGTCAAAAGTTGGAGTGCAGTCTTATTATATTGTAGGTGGACAGCCTGCCAAATTTCGTTGCATTCCAGGTTTGTTTGATACCCGAACGTTTAACCGTAGCAGTGTCACCATCGGTTATTCGTCGGACGTTTTTGGTTTATAAAACTCGTGTCACGGGCCATGCCACCGTCCCTCTCATCTCAGCCCATGGCCCTCTACACAGTCGTTAGCCCAACCTAGCCCCTCCCACCGTTCTTGGTCATCGGATCGCGATCGGACGGACGAGACCCAACCAACCCCTAGTCCATACCTTATATAACCACCCCATGGAGAGAGCCCCCACTCTCAAGGGTTTCCCCCCATGTAAATTGCAGCCACACCCCTAGAAAACCCCACCTGCTAGGTCCACCTCCCTATCCTCCGAAATACCAACTCGTTAGTCAATTTCAGCCCTCAGATATGAGATCTGGGGCTGAAAATCGGCCAAAAACCCCACCTATCGGACATGTCCGTGGTCAAATCGTACATGTCCGGCGACCACAGAGGAGCCCCGCATCCCATGGCTCCTGCCCGAAGCTCCTTACCGGAGGCCTCGCCGGCCCAGCTTGCCAGCACCCCTGCCGGAGCGAGTCACCGCCACCGGGAAACCGGCCCGCCGGACCTCCTCCCTCCCTTCCTTCTCTTCCTCCTCTCCTTCTCCTCTCCCGAAATCCCCAACCTCTCTGTTCCTCCCATGGGTCGTGCAGTGCCAGCCTCGAGCTTCCCGTCGCCCCTTGCCGGAGTAGCTCTGCCGCGCCGCCCAGATCCGGCTGGGTATCGCCGGATCTGGTCACCCCCGGCCCGTCCCTGGCCATCCTTGCCTCCGAGCCTCGCCGACCGCCATGGCTGCTGCCGGCGCCTTTGTGGCCTCCGCCCCATGCCCGAGTGGTTCAAAACCACTCGGTAGCGCCTGGGTCGCCTCGCCCTGCTCATGGGCTGCGCAACCTCCTCTCGCCCGGCCAGCCCTGCCTCTCCTCCGACCGGGCCAAGCCCATGGGTGAGCCGACCCCTGCTTGCATCTATTTGTTGGCCGTGCGCATCATTGCTATATGTTGCTCATCTCAGTGTCGGGCTCTGTTTAGATTCACCCCGATGTGTTTTTTTTTGGATCGGCGAATTTAGTAATTAATCCAGGACTGTAGTTTTCGAGATTGCACCCCGAACATCATGCATATCATAACTCTCAAATCGGGCATCGCATGTAAAAACTTTATATATGTAAAGTGACTAGAATTTCATGTAGATTAACAATAACCCACTTTCACACATGTTTAAAATATTTATCTTGCCTTTTTCATTAATTTGAGTGAATGCCATGCTAAAATGATTTATTTAATAACTTTTAAACCGTAGCTCCGATAAAAATGTTCCACATATGTAACTTGACCAAAAAATGTGTAGAATCACATGGTGACATTTATTTTGCTGCTTAACAACTCTAAAATATGTTTAGTACAGATCTGGACCCAATTCATATTATGCTTATGCGGATGTTTTGGAGAGGCTATATGTTGCTTCTGGCCCCATCTGAAATGCCTAGACGATATAATTATTCATGCTTCACCTCTTGCCATGATAAACAACATTAACCACTTTCTCATGATATGGAGAGTTATTTTTTTGTTATATATAGGTTTTCCCTCTCCATTTATAATTGCTTAATTCCATCTTTGCCTTATGCCATGGCCACCCATGGTAAACAACATTTAATATTGATGAGTACCTAAACGGGAGTGATCTAAATAATTCGAACGTGGAGTTTTGTCAATATGCAACTCATTGCAAATTGCAACTCGTTGCATATTGAGCTTCACTTTAATGTGCAGTAGTTGTTTGATGTGAATTGTCATGCCTTTCTTATTCAAATCGGACATGCATAATATTTGTTTGCGCATCATGTCAGGCATATGTTGTGGTGTACCTTATGTTGATTGTTGTTTACGGTTTGCTTCTTCTCGATAGAGTTCCGAAAGCGTACGAAGTGAGAGGATTCGCTCGACTACATTGGCTCGCCTTCTTCATGGACTCGTTCTTCTTCCAAGCAGGATTTCAGGCAAGATGACACATTTCGCTGGATACCACTACTATCATTGCCATGCTAGTTGTCCAGCTTTTATCATTATGTCTCGCTACCTACCACTTGTCTGTCAAGCCTCCCATCATTGCCATGAAAAGCCTCTAACGCTCCACCTTCCTAGCAAACATTTGTTTGGCTATGTTACCACCTGATCAACCCTTCTTATAGCGTTTCTAGCTGTAGGTGCAATTGCTTCCATGTGACAACATGGAAATTATTTTGTTATCACAATATTATTTCTATTGAATTTAATGCACTTATACACTTGGTAAAGGGTGGAAGGCTTGGCCTTTGGCTCGATGTATTGTTCTGCTCTTGCCGCCCTAGTTACTTATGAACCGGTGGTACGTTCCATAATTGAGCGCTCCTAACATGCTCGGGGTTGTTATGGGGACCCCCTTGATTTTTGTTTTAGGATAAAGCTTGTCTGGAAAGGCCCAACATTGGTACTATTTGCTTAATAACAACTAAAATTTGCATAGGGCATGATAACCCCGTGGATTAACCAACAACCCGGGCCAGTGCTCCGCATGAGTGTTGGTCCAAACTAGAGCCGTGTGCGGGGCCAGCCCGGGGCAACTTGGGACATTTGTATTAGGCCACTAACGTTGTGCTTATCCGGTCGTGTCTTGGGAACGAGATGCGCGGCTCCTATCGGGTTCGTCAACACATTAGGCGGTCTTGCTGGACTTGTTTTACCTTTCTTGAAGGTCTTGCATGCGGAATTCGGATCTTCTTCGAGCTATCTTGAGGTGTCGAATTTCCTTTGGAATTGCCTAGGATGATCAAAAGATCCGTGGTCAAGGTTATTCCCGCGGCGTATGGTTAATTTGTGATGGATGAGTTGGAGCACCCCTACAGGGTTAACTTTTTCACAAAGTCGTGCCTGCGGTTATGTGGCAAACTTGGATACTTTGTTTAGCACCCGGTCATATTAAATTTGAAGTAAACTCAAATAAAATACACCAACTGTGTGCGTAATCGTGATTGTCTCTTCTCGTGAGTCCTTATCCGAGACAGAACATGGTGGGGTTATGTTGGATGTAAGTATGTGTTCAAGATCATTTAGTGATCGTTACTAGTTCACGTCGGTTATTCATAGACCACCATACTTTAATTTCTTTATTCGTAAGTTAGCCACTCAAACAAATGCTTAGTCATTTGCTACAGCCTGACCACTTAACCATACCTCACCCAATAAGCTTTAATATTCTTGATACCCTTGGAAATGAGATTGTTGAGTCCCTGTGGCTCACATATTACTACAACAACAGTTGCAGGTATAGGTAATGCGATGAATTGACGTGAGCGCGATGCTTGTTTTGGTTTGGAGTTCTTCTTCTTCTTCTTAATCGATCTAGGATGGGTTCTAGGCGGCAGCCTGGGATGGCAAGGATGGATGCCATTTTGTCGTTTGTTTTCGTCCGTAATCGGACCCTGCTCTTCTGTATGATGTCTGAATATGTTGTTGTATTCATGTGACTCTGTTGTAGCTTCTGGCGAGTGTAAGCCAATTCCATATACTCATCTCTTCTATACATGTACTTATAATGATATCCATTCTTGCAACACGATGAGATGCGCTTCTATCCCTGTCGAGGCCCTCGTGCCGAAATAAGGATTGGATCGCATCTTTGGTGTGACACTTATTCTCTTTCCACTCCTTATTCCTTCATCCATCATGATCTCATCCAAAACTTTAAAACTTCAATCACACAAAACTTAACAAAACCCTCGTGAGATACGTTAGTATAATAAAACAAATCACCACTTCAAGTACTATTGCAAACCTATTCATATTTTTATTTTGCATTGTACCTCCTGTAATATAACTTTTCCATGGCTTATACCACCGATACAATCAATAGTTTCATCAAAACGAGCAAAACAATGCATCAAAAACAGAATCAGTAAAAAACAAGAAAGTCTATAGTACTCAGAACATTCACCATACTTCTACAACTCCAAAAATTCTGAAAAATTAGGAAACAATAATTTTTTCCCGTGGAAGTAATGTGTAAATTTTTTAGAAACTTTTGACATTCCGGTACAAAAATTAAATTCACGCACTACAACCGAAGTTTTTGTTTTTGCACTGCACACACCAAACAAGCAATCTAATCATCCTAAAGGCAAATCTTGGCACATTATTTTTATAACACAACGGATTTATACAAGGGGATAATCATTTTTTTTAAATTTTATGTAATCAAGATTCACAAAGTTTCCATGGGCATGAACAAAGTTCAAGGCTAGCCCCCACTTCAATGTTGCTTGTTTTTCTCACTTTCACTTTTCTTTTTGAAAAAGTTTTAAGTTCCCCACTTTATTTTTTTGTTTTTAAACTAAATAAAAGCACACAAAGGAATAAAATGACTATCTAAAACTTCTAGGTTTTCTCCCTGGCAACGCTTAATTTAAATCCATTAAGCTAGGCATAAAGTGCTCAAGTAGTGGATCCACCCGGATCACAAGGTATATCCAAACTAATTTTAATTAGCAATGATTTGCAATTAAGTAGTGAGCACGGAGTGATATAAATCATGTGACAACAAAGTCTAACTCTCTTCCTGTGCATTGGGATGTCATACAAGAACAATTCATGCACACAACGTAAAGCCCAATTCATAGTATAAACAGTTTCTTTCAGTTTTATCGTATTGGAAACATAGAGAGGTGGAGATGTAGTTTATCTCTCATAATAATTGCAAGTAGGAGCAGCAAGCACATGAATATTATATTCATTAAAATCGTCATATGCAATAGGAAAACGCAACCCATCAATATAATCCTTAATAAGTGAAAACTTCTCCGATATAGTGTAGTTTGGAGAATTCAGAAAGATAATCGGACTATCATGTGTGGGTGCAATAGCAACAATTTCATGCTTAACATAAGGAACTATATCAAGTTCATATTCATAAGCAGAATTCATAATGGCATCATGGCCAAAAGAATAACAAGCACTAAGTTCATCAAAAAGGGATATTTCAAACGAATCCAGGCCTCATAGCACTTATCATAGCATTCATCCTTCAGTATGAACGAGGGGAAATCGAACAATGTATGAGTTGAAGAGTTACTCTAATTAGAAGGTGGGCACGGGTAGCTAGTCTGCTATTCCTCCTTTTGTTCTTCGATTTCCTCCTCATCTTTTTCATCCAATGAGCTCACAATGTCATCAATTTTTTCTTCCATAGATTCCAACAAAATATTATTCTCTTCTTGGATAGAGGAGACTTTATCAATAAATTGATCAATATGGGCATTATATTCATAATTGGCCTAACAATAACGAATCATAGCCAAATTTTGGGATTGGTAAACAACATCATCATAATCTTCATACTTTTCAAGCAAAGGTTCAATTTCATAAGCACCCTCAAAAGCAACAAACTCTTATATTTGTTCCACATCATAGTAATCATATGTACCATTAGCAAAAGAAGCCAAGGTTTCATTATCATTAAATTTACATGAAAAGGGAAGGTGTTTACCCTTCATCCTAGAGCAGCAAGTAATATCATATCTCAAGCATAGATTCCAAGCATACCATTTGAACATCTAAATTTGATAACTAGAATGGTCATCATTATTGCAATTTTATGTAAGGAAGAGGAGTAAGATAACATACTTTCTCTACTTGGTTCATATGCACTTATGATTGGAACTATAGCAAGCATCCGCAACTACTGAAGATCATTAAGGTAAAACCCAGCCATAACATTATAAGGTATCAAGTCCTCTTTACTACCATATGCAACAACCAACCTACTCGGGTTTATGCTTCTATCACTCATGCAACCCACCATAGGAAAATAATGAACACATTCCTACACCTGTCGGCGTTTTGGGAATGAGGGTGCCCAGACGTGCCTTCCTAGCCTAGGGCATGGCCCACTTCATTGACCATACGCGGCCAGGCATGGCTGCCCTTAACACAAGGCCCTCGCGAGGGCCCAAGGCTCGGGAGGAGGAACAGCGTCAGGACCGACAAGGGATGGGACTCCTTAGGCCCCCTCTAGAGCGACGGAGATCTCCATGCAAGGCCCGGCCTCGGGAGTCAAGGGTGACACAATGAGGGGCAGGCGAGCGCCAGCGCGCCAGGTAGCACAGCTTCCCCTTTGGTGCAAAGCGAGCAGCGACATACGCGGGTTCCCAAAGCACCCCCCAAAGGTATCCATTCTGGCGCAACAAGATCGCAACAAGGGCGGATGTCATTGCTGAGCCCATCCCTGCGTCATCGATAGCTATTTTATAGGCGAAGAATGCCTTTGGGTAGGGCGAGCACGTACACCTGTCCCCCTTCAAAATTTGCTGTGGTGGGACCCCTTCCCGCCATTGCGATAAGGGAAGAGGACCTGGGACACCGCTATATATAGAGGGTAGGTTGCACCGTAGAGAGGGATCCGAATCCATCCCACCACTCACCCATCACCAAGTCCCAGAGGGCCATGAACATCTTGAAGGGAGCCCTCATGAGGCCCTAAAACACTATACGAGTTCATCTACACCACCTCCCCGAGAGGCAATCCACCAAAGCAGGAGTAGGGTATTACGCTTCGTAGCGGCCCGAACCTGGGTAAACTGTCATGTTAGTCCTCTTCCTCGCCATTGTACGGGTTCTTTGTTGTGTTCATCGAGTAGTGATCTAGGTTGGGCAAGGCCGTAGGGGATCTTTGCACACACTCCTCTATTCGAATCTTAAGGGTTTTGCGAAGCCCAAAATCTGACATTTGGCACGCCAGGTAGGGGGCGTGCCGAAGTCTCCCTCGAGCCAAGATATTGTCCCACCTTGTTGTTCCCGTGTCTAACGCTCGCCGAGACCGCACTGAGTGTCGAGCCACCCGTGTTGCCCAGACGGCGCCGGTGGGGCCCACCGGTGCGCCCAGGTCGCCCTCGCCTATGGCGAACGTTGTCACAGGCCCCGACGCCCACGAGCATCCGGCCTCCTCCCACCTGATCAACGCGCAGCGCGACAGCCACACCACCACTCCGTCAATCGTCCCAGCTTCTGGGTCGTCCTCCCATATTCGGCCCAGGTCGGTGCACGGCCAAGGAGCACTCGCCATGGCTAACGAGCTGCTTCACTACCGCCCCGCCCCTGACCACTTCGACGATTGGCTTCGGTGCATCGCGGAGCTCATCAGCGTTGCCGGCGATGCTTCGGCGCTCTCCAACTCGCTTCAACCCCAACCATCGCTGGTGGATTACCTGGCGCACGATGTACATCCTCCACTACCGCGACGTGCGTCGACCTAGAGCCCAGGCGGGAAGCGCGCCCCCGCGACCATCCTCCCAAACAACAGGCAAGGCTGGGAGATGAGGTAAGCTGCCAGGTGGTTCCGCGGCCACGCTTCGACGCAAGCGCGTTCCCCACGCATCCAACCCAGCGTCGTGACCGGATACCACTCCAGGAGGCCTTGTAGGACCGTCTAAGGCCAGGACCCTCCCGCGCAGGCAGCACCTGTCGAGCCGGTGGGGTGCCTCGCCACCACAAACACAGCAGCAAACAAGGATACATGTCGGTTAATCAATGTGTCCGGAGCAGTAGCAAGCTATTATGGCTCGGTGGAAGCACAAAGAGGCAGTTTCCCGTAAAGAGTACTACTAGAGGCACACAACTAGGTGTCAGATCCCATACATACCGTTGCACGTTACACGTACGCACGACATGCCTGATATGCATAGATACAACTATGGCATCACAACATAACCATACAACAACACAACTTTTATTTAAGAGCCTCTTCCGAGCCTTGCATAATATGTTCTTATAGATAGGGGTCACATGACCCGACACTCAAGTCATAAAAAAAAGTTCATACAAACCAAGCGGAAGCATAAGCTATCTGAGTACAGACAGATGAAAGGGTTAAAAGACACATGGCTTGACTATGTACAGCCCGCCATAGGGCATAGCTCGTAGCTGGGACACCAGCTATTCGTCTTCGTCGACATCTAGAAAGAACCCACACGATGGGTCCGGGGTCTCATCTGCAGCATTTATTAAGCAAACATGAGTACAAATGTACTCAGCAACTCTTTAAAGCAGACCTAGTCTATTCATGCTCATGTATCAACAAAGGAGGTGGTCATGGAGTTTACGCAGCAATGCCAACTTTGACTCATGGCTAACCTACACTACACAATGTTAACTCTTTGTTTCCATTTTAGATATCGCACACGAGTCCACTAACTCCATGACAATACACCACCATGGATTCACTTCCCTCTCCTGGGAGAGTGCCATCCCCGGAACTCACACTTGTCTTGATATTTTTCTGAGTATCCATTTGATTAATTATGAACAACATAAGTTTTCCAAGTAGTCCATATCCGAGTACGCGGCTATTTGAATAGTTTCATACCCTACAGGGGTGTACTTCTTCACACATGCTCTCGGCACTTATCGTTGTGTGCTCATAAAACCATGCACCTTGGCAACCTTTGAGTGGAACCCCAGCGAGGGAGTCGGCCACGACCGTCAATCACATAAGACCTCTAGTTCAGGCTATCGCCTATTTGAGACTAAACCCGCACGGATGTCCGGCCGAAGTTTCCGCTACGACCCCAAACGGTGTGCGCAGGGTTCCCAAGCCCACCATTCGGGTGACCCTTGGTACACCGTGCCACTGCCTACCGCATCGTAACCCACCCCTAGGGTCAGCGCTATGCACGGCCTCCAGCATACTATAAACACCAGAAACTACTTGCAACTCCTGGACTAAGGACTAAGCGACTGATAAGTCGAGAGGGGTTGAGTTATCGGAACACAATGTGTGGTAGTAACTAGTCTTGGATCACAAACACGGAACTCAGTTCCTAAGAATGGTCCCAATGAGACAACCCGCTATGTACTCCTACATAGCCTCTCATCGCTACCTTAACCAAATCATCTTCATCATAAGCTTATCACATCGGAACAACAATGTTTCACTCTAGTTGATCACCCAAATAAATCAGACCTGACACAACTCTGAGCATAGCAAGCATAGTAGGCAAATTAAGCTAAGCACATCATGGCACAAGCATCTACCAGGTATGCTAGGTTGTAAGGTTTAGCTATTTGCTGTGACAATGACAGGTTATGCAAAAGAGTAGGTTCTTCTACCGTGTAAGACATACATATGAGCGTTTAACCTAATGCAATAAACGAGAGCAGGAGAGAGAAAGAGAATGGGATGTTGTCGGAATGATCAAGGGGGGCTGCTTGCCTTGTTGGGTAGCGGGAAGGTTCTCTCCTTCGTTGGAATACTCGGGGGTATCCTCAGAAGTAGGGCCTATCGCAATGCTGATAAGAAGCAATCAATACACGCAAGTGCAACAATATGATGCATGATGTTCTGATGTGATGAACTTATGATGAACCCGATTTGGTAAAGGTAGCGATGAGAGGCTATGTAGAAGTACATAGCGGGTTGTCTCATTGGGACTGTTCCTAGGAACTGAGTTCCGTGTTTGTGATCCAAGACTAGTTACTACCACACATTGGGTTCCCGTAACTCGACCCCTCTCGACTTATGAGTCGCTTAGTCCGTATTCCAGGAGTTGCAAGTCGTTTCTGGTGTTTATAGTATGTTGGAGGCCATGCATAGCGCTGACCCTAGGGGTGGGTTACGACGCGGTAGGCAGTGGCACGGTGTACCAAGGGTCACCCGAATGGTGGGCTTGGGAACCCTGCGCACATCGTTTGGGGCTGTAGCGGAAACTTCGGCCGGACTTCCATGTGGGTTCAGTCTCAAATAGGCGATAGCCTGGACTAGAGGTTTTATGTGATTGACGGTCGTGGTCGACTCCCTCGATGGGCTTCCGCTTGAAGGTTGCCGAGGTGCATGGTTTTATGAGCACACAACGATAAGTGGCGAGAGCGTGTGTGAAGAAGTACACCCCTGTAGGGTATGAAACTATTCGAATAGCCGCGTCCTCGGATATGGACTACTTGGAAAACTTATGATGTTCATAGATAATAAAATGGATACTCATAAAAATATCAAGACAAGTGTGAGTATCGTGGATGGCACTGTCCCAGGAAAGGGAAGTGAATCCATGGTGGCTTATTATCATGGAGTTAGTGGACTCGTGTGCGATATCTAAAATTTAAACAAAGAGTTAAAATTGTGTAGTTTAGGTTAGCCATGAGTCAAAGCTGGCATTGCTGCATAAACTCCACCCCCCCTTGTTGATACATGAGCATGAATAGTCTAGGTCTGCTTTAAAGACTTGCTGAGTACGTTTGTACTCATGTTTGCTTAATAAATGTTGCAGATGAGACCCAGGAGCCATCTGGTGGATTCTTTCTAGATATTGACAATGTCGAATAGCTGGTGTCCCAGCTACGACCTATGCCCTATGGCGGGCTGTAGATAGTCAGGCCATGTGCCTTTTTATTCCTTTACTCTGTCTGTACTCAGACAGCTTATGCTTACGCTTGGTTTGTAAGAACTTGTTTGTATGACTTGAGTGTCGGGTCATGTGACCCCTATCTGTAAGAACATATTATGTAGAGGCTCGTCTGAGCCTCTTTAATAGAAGTTGTCAAATGGTTATGTTGTGATGCCATGGTTGTATCTATGCATATCGGGCATGTCGTGCATACGTGTGATGTGCAACGGTATGTATGGGATCCGACACCTAGTTGTGTGCCTTTAGTAGTACTCTTTACGGGAAACTACCTCTTTGTGCTTCCACTAAGACATGGTAGCTTGCTACTGCTCCGGACACATTGATTGACCGGCATGTATCCTTCTTTGCTTCTGTCTCTGTCCCTTCGGGGAAATGTTTTGCAGTGTAACGAACTCCCTGTAGCCTGCTATGACTCGTCTACGTGCAGTGATGGAATTTATGTCTCACGACGTAATGGAGTCCTTGTAGCTTTCTATGACTCGTCTACACATGCTTGAGGCCGACACTTGCATTGCTGGGTTATGTATGCCTGTTTCCGTACGGATGTACCACTTGGGTTCTATGACTAGTCATGTCGGCCCGGGTTCTCTATCATTTGGTTGCCAGCGACATGTTCACATACGTGAGCCAAAAGATGCAAACGGTCCCGGCTAAGGTAAGGCTACAGCCGTGGATCTTACCGTGTGTGAGGCCGCAAAGTGATGTGATATGTTACAGTCTGGATTCATATGGCTTAGGATCAGGGTCCCGACAGCGTTGGTATGAGAGCTTGACTAACTATAGGACTACCAAGCCAAACCGGTTGAAGTTGAGTCTAGAAACACTATAGAAAAGTAGGGGAATTGATTGTGGAAGGGAATGTAAGGCTCTTTTTACTCCTCTTCCCAAGTTATTCTATGCTGAGTCTTTCTCATCTTTTCTACGGGGATAACAACTAGGCTTCTCATCTATTTCTTAGGATGATGAGCTGCTAGCCATGGACTACTAGCTAGCTTGTTTGCAAGAGAATGTCGGTACTCAAGTATTGTTGGTGTGACAAACAGATGGAGAATAGATTTGAGTCTAGAAAGTCGAGTGGTTATGCTTTTTCCAATCTTTTGCAGTTGTATCAAAATCCTTTTTGACCAATTACAACCATTATGCTTTCCAATTTCTTCTAGAGTCTCTAATGTCTTTGCATCATTCTCTATTTCAGATGCCCCCTCATCCTTCCCATCAGGTGGTCCGTCTGACCAGGTGCATCGATGTACCGGGTCACACGGTCATGTTGGTTAGAGTTATGATGGAGGCTGGCTACCGATGGTACCCAGAGTACATAGTGGAGGAACAATATCTATATTTCAACCAGAGTCAGTATCTGTGTACTGTTAAGCTATATCCTTCATATCCAGGAGTTGCAGAGCTCCTTCATTGGACTTATGGACTAGGTGTCACCATAGATATGGCAGTTCAGGAGGCCGCCTACACCATGCTGACTATCATGAGGTTTCACCATGGTTTGCTTCAGAACAAAGAGTTTTGTTATGTTCCTGCTTCCATGGGAGGAGAGGATGGTTATCTTAGTGCAGCCTACTGTGATCATTCTCATGAGGACCCTAGGCTGCAGATGACCGCTCAGATGTTGGAGAATAGGGATTGTGATGCACGTGCCCTTCGCATGGAGCTTTATGCTACCCGTGCACGTCTTTGGACAGCCTTGACGTAGTTAGCACCTGTCGTGCAGACATGCTATGGATATTTGGAGATGCTGAACCCGTCGCGGACTCATCTGCCAGCACGTGTAGACTGGCTTGATGTTGGAGGCATCACCCCTCTACGAGGAGTGTTGTTGCTACCAGGAAGGGGACCAAGGCCACATCCGTGTCCTTACGGTTCCCAGGGATCACATGCTAGAGTGTTTCCAAATCCTCAGGTACAGCTTCCGGGTCACGGGGGTAACCTGCATGAAGCATTCTACGGCGATGCTTGAGTATGTGGATGTTAGTACTAGTATGGTAGTAGTCGTATCGCCACAGTCCTGCGTGTCTTGTGGGATATGACCAAGGTTGAGAGTTGAGTTCCGAAGGTGTAGATAGATAATGTATAGGAAGCTTGTAATGCCTCCGATGAGTTGTGTCATCTCTCTATAGTTTTTTTAGCTTGGGCTTGTACTGAACTATGTCATGGTGTGCATGAATCATGGTGTTCATATGATAGTTGTTTTACCATGTTGATTGGTGTTTACCCTCATGCCATGATTTCCAGTACATTCCTTATCTCATGTCTTAGAGTTGATGTCCTCTATGTTTAAGCTGTGGGTTGTTTTCCCATGATGGTGGCCACTAGGAATATCCCCGTGCCTGCCCCCGAGCAGGGCGACGGAAGTCAGCCTAGGCAAGATGATCTGCCACATGCTCCTTCTTTGGCAGAAGTGATGCTTGAAGCCGAAAGGAACTAGAGATATACCAACAGGCTATTGGAACGAATTGAACAAAACACAGCGCGTGCTCCCCACAATGATCTCAATGATGGCGTGTCACTCGGTGATTTCGTTGAGCTATGCCCACCTAAGTATCATCATTCGATCGACCCACTCGACGCGGATGACTGGCTGACCAGCATGTTCCACGATATTCGGGCTGCCAATGTGTCTGAGGCCAACAAGGTGACCTTTGCAACCTACTTTCTGGAAGGACCCGCCAATCTGTGGTGGGAAAATTATGAAGCCATGCATCCCGCAGGCCCTGCACCAACTTGGGCAGAATTTGGTGCAACATTTCGTACCCATCACATCTCGGAAGGGCTGATGGATCGTAAGAGAGAGGAATTTTGTGTTTTCTCCCAGGGCAGACTGTCAGTGGACGCCTATAGCCATGAGTTCGGCAATATTTCTCGCTATGCCCCGGAGGAAGTTTCAACTAATGCCAAGAAACATGCTAGGTTCTGCAAGGGACTCAATCCTGAGCTCCGTCGATATTTGCGCCTGCATAAGTGCACAACCTTCCAGGCTCTCATCAACAAGGCTATCAATGCCGAGACTGGACAGACTGCCTATGAGGCCATGAGAAAGCACAACCGTGACTTTAGCCCCGCATCTGGCTCGGGCTCCAACAAACGCCGGGTCTAGGTGCCCAACGCAGCTCTGCCGCCAAGATACACCACGAGGCCATCCTTTCAGGCGCCTCGCCCAGCTCAGCCCAACCCTCCAGCCAGACCCTTTGGAGATCTGCCTGCCAATGTTGCTCCCCGTGCCACCGTGGTCTGCTACAAATGTGGGGAACCAGGACACTACTCTCGTAATTGTCCTCAAAACAATGCCAAAATCGGCTAGACGTGGGAAGCCAGGAAAAGCCTTCTATGTGAAGCCAGCTCCTGCTCGTGGACGAGTGAAATATGTCTCTGCTGAGGAAGCCATTGAGGATCCTGATGTTATCCTAGGTACGCTCCTTGTCAATAGTCATCCACCATCTGTTCTATTTGATACTAGGGCATCTCATTCTTTCATCTCAGAAAGTTATGCACAGTTGCATAACATGTCTTTTTGTGATATGCCTAACCCTTTAGTAGTTCAGACTCCTGGTTCAAAGTGGCAAACTTCAAGAGTGAGACATGATAATGAGATTTTGGTGGATAGGTTAGTCTTCCTAGCATTTTTGATAGCCCGCAAGTCTTCAGACATCAATATCATTCTAGGCATGGATTGGATGAAAGCCCACTATGCTAAGATTGATACTCAAACTAGGAATGTTCAACTTACACATCCATCGGGTGAGATAGTTAATGTATCCACTCGAACAGCCAAGCGCCAACTCTATACCCTCAATGCTAGCCCTCTTCCAGAGTTAGAAGATATTCCGGTAGTCCGTGACTTTCTGGATGTCTTTCCAGAAGAACTGCCAGGAATTCCTCGTGTGAGAGATGTTGAGTTTGTGATAGAGCTTCTTCTAGGGACTGTCCCAATAGCTAGAAGACCCTATAAGATGGCACCCTTAGAACTAGCCGAGCTTAAGATCCAACTCGATGAGGCCTTGAAGAAAGGTTTCATCCGTCCTAGTTCTTCTCCTTGGTCTTGTCCCGTCCTCTTCGTCAAGAACAAGGATGGGTCGGATCGGATGGTTGTGGATTATCGGCTAGTGAATATGGTCACCATAAAGAACAAGTATCCGCTCCCCAGGATCAACAATTTGTATGATCAACTTGCTGGATCCTCTATCTTTTCCAAAATGGATTTGAGGTTGGGATACCATCAAATCAGAATTAGAAACGGGGACATTCCAAAAATGGCTTTTGTTACTCGTTATGGCCAATACGAGTACACCGTCATGTCCTTCGGTTTACCAATGCCCCAACCACCTTCTCTCGCTTGATGAATTCGATCTTCATGGAGTATTTGGATAAAATTTTCATGGTTTACCTCGACGATATACTCATCTACTCGAAGAACGAACAGGAACATGCCGAGCACATAAGGCTGGTATTGATGAAACTTCGGGAGCACCATCTGTACGCCAAATTCTCCAAATGTGAATTTTGGTTGCCAGAAGTGACCTATCTAGGCCACGTGATCTGTGGTAAAGGTATTGCTATCAATGCTGAGAGAGTTCAGGCCATCCTTGATTGGACTCAACTTGAATCGGTTAAGCAAGTTCGGAGATTCCTTAGCTTAGCGAGCTATTGTCGCCGCTTTGTCAATAATTTCTCCAAGGTTGCAAAACCTCTGACTGAACACCTCAAAAAATATAAAAAGTTCAAGTGGACTCCACAATGTGAGTACATTTTTCAGGAATTGAAAAGACGACAAACCTCTGCTCCCGTTCTGGTGCCACCAGACTTCTCTAAGGACTTTGTTATTTGTGGTGATGCCTCGCGACAAGGATTAGGTTGCATTCTCATGCAAGATCATCATGCGATTGCATACGCATCTCGACAGTTGCGTCCACCTGAGGATAATTACCCAACACATGATCTTGAGCTTGCAGCTATGGTCCATGCACTGAAAACCTGGCGACATTACCTTCTGGGTAATCATTGCGAAATTTACACTGATCACAAAAGTCTGAAATATATTTTCACCCAGCCGGATTTGAATCTCAGGCAAAGACAATGGGTTGAGTTGATTATAGATTACGACTTAGGGATATCTTACACCCTGGGGAAAGCCAATGTCATGGCTGATGCACTAAGTCCTAAGTCTTATTGTAATAACCTAATGTTACAACAAGGTCAACCACTTCTCCATGAGGAATTTCGGAAGTTAAACCTCCACATTTTTCCTCAAGGATTCCTATCCAACCTGGTGGCGAAACCTAATCTTACAGATCAAATTATAGAAGCCTAGAAGCATGATGTTGGGATATCTTGGATCAAGAAAAACATTAAGAAGGGTAAGGTTAGGTGCTTCTCGGTAGATGATTGAGGTGTTGTTTTCTTTGAGAACCACTTGGTGATCCTAAAGAAGCAACATCTACGACAATTGATCCTTAAGGAGGCTCATGATTCTCCTCTCACAATTCATCCGGGTAGTACCAAGATGTATCAGGACCTATGCCAGAGGTTCTGGTGGACTAGGATGAATAGAGAAATTGCCCGGTTCGTTGCTAATTGCAACGTTTGTCGTCACGTGAAAGCAGAACATCAAAGGCCTACTGGCACCTTTCAACCTTTAGCTATTCCCGAATGGAAATGGGATAAGGTCGGTATGGATTTCATTACTGGGTTTCCCAGGACCAAGAGAGGGAATAGTGCTATCTTTGTGGTGATTGACCGCCTTTCCAAAGTGGCTCATTTTCTTCCTGTTCGGGAGAGTATAACTGCTAGCCAGCTAGCAGAGTTATATGTTTCTCGAATAGTTTCTCTTCATGGTATTCCATTTGAGATTAATTCAGACCATGGAAGTATCTTTACTTCCCCATTCTGGGAAAGTTTTCAAACCGCTATGGGGACTCATCTATCCTTTAGCACTGCTTTCCACCCACAATCAAGTGGTCAAGTTGAGCGAGTCAATCAAATCCTCGAAGACATGCACCAAGCTGGTGTTATATCCTTCAATATGAACTGTGAGAAATGTCTTCCATTTGCCGAATTTGCATATAACAATAGTTATCAATCAAGCCTGGACAAAGCCCCTTTTGAAGTTCTCTATGGACGAAGGTGTCGAACACCTCTTAACTGGTCACAAACCGGAGAGAGGCAACTGTTTGACCCGGATATGATCCAGGATGCAGAGGAGAAAGTTCGCATTATTTGTGAAAAGTTGAAAACAACCCAATCTCATCAAAAGAGCCAATATGATCACCATCATAAGGCTGTGACCTATGAAGTTGACGAGAAGGCTTACCTTCAGGTTACACCTCTGAAGGGTACCCATCGATTTGGTATCAAGGACAAGTTGGCTCCTCGTTATATTGGACCTTTTCGCATTCTTGCTAAACGAGGAGAGGTTGCCTACCAATTGGAACTCCCGCCGCATATTTCCAAGGTTCACGATGTCTTCCACGTCTCGCAACTCACGAATTGCTTCTTGGACCCTGTCCGCGAGGTAGACCACGACGCGCTTGATCTCCAAGATAACCTTACATATCGAGAATACCCTGTTCATATTGTTGATCAAGCTGAGTGTACCACTCGGCATCGAAACATCAAGTTTCTCAAGGTTCAGTGGTCACACCATTCTGAAAAGGAGGCCACATGGGAAAGAGAAGATCGTCTTCGACTAGTGTACCCCGCGCTCTTCCTGATGACTTCAAAATCTCAGGATGACTTTTGAGTGGGGTGACTTGTCACATCCCTAGCTAGATGTCATAGGACAGCATGGGTGTTTTATCATGTTTCAATTTTGCACCAGCATGAAATGGGGACTAAAAGAAACCCCAAGCTCACATTAAATCAAAATAATTCAAAGTTGGTGAAAATTCAACAAATCCAAAATGCCCTTTAAAAATGTTCCCTATTTTTGATAAATATGGACATGGTTATAACAGGGGTCATTTTAAATATTTGAACAACTGAAGCAATTTAAAAATAAATGATAAAGCTCCCGAAAATATCAAATAAAACATTATCATTAGTTTAGTTTTCAAAATATCCTGAAACTTTTTTAATAAGTTTGAAATATTCAAACTTCAATATATAAAATATTTGGGATATTTTAAAATAGCATATGTGCCTGAAATTAAAATAAAACAAATTTCAGAAGTTAGAAAAGAATTGAAATAAAAAAGGGAAGAAACCCACTTGGGCTTACCTAAACAAGAGGCCCAGCCCACAGGGACAACAACGTCTTCTTCCTCCTGCCAGGAGGAGAAGCAGCTTTGTGTTGCCCCTGCAGCTGGCGGTGGCCACGTGCTGGCCACCTCCTCCTTGCCTGCCTGGCCGCCTCCTCGTCACGCTGGCGAGAGGATAGGCTCAGCCGCTGCTGAGCCCGTTTTCCCTCGCCATTTGCCCCTCTCCCTCTCCTCTGCTCCCCCTCTCACCGGACTGAAGACGCCGGCGATTCGCTGCCCTCCCTGCATCCCTGACCATGCTACGGTGCCAGAAGCTCCTCCGGTGAGGCCCCAGACCGTTTCCCCCTAGTCCCGACGCCGTTCCCCTTCTCTAGCCCAATCGGTCGCCAGAGCCGAGCAGAGCTCGCCGCCGGCCATGGCGTAGTCATGGCCACAGCGGCCAAAGCTCACTCCTGGCCACGGACTGATGCTCGTAGCGCCTCGAGGATCTCGTAGTCACCCTCAGCTCCTTCTCCCGCGGCCTGTAGTGCAATAGTCATTCCTACCCGAGCCGTCGCCGCCGCTCAGCTTGACGTTGTTGTCGTCTCCGATGGCCTCGAGCCCTCTCCGCTGCCCTGCTAGACGCGCGCGTGTACGGGTTATCTCCCGGTGGCCTCCGCGTGCCAAATGGTCGCCGGAGGCGCGATTCCGACGAGTCGCCACCGTGCGGATGGTCACCGCCGGCCCCACTCCGGTGGGCGCCAACGTGGCCATCATCAGGGGCTAATCCCCCTGGTTATTTAGGCCTCTTGCCACTGACTAGTGGGCCCTAGAGTGGTTCAAACCTCTGGTTAGCGCGGAATTTAGGCCCATGTCACTGACGTGTGGGTCCTGCACGTCAGGTTTGACCTGGCCTGGTCAGCCGACCAGTTGACGTGTGGGTCCTGCACGTTGGTGACGTCAGGCTGACGCCATTAATCCTTTTCCAGTTTAAAAATAATTCTAGCAATTGCTTAAAACTTCAAAAATTCATATAAATTAACCTGTAAATCAGATGAAAATAATTTATATATGAAAATTTATCAGAAAAATCCAATGAATCTAATGGTGCTATTATCATGCATGTTAGAGAAACCTATGTAGAAGAACATTGACATTTGCTAATAGGTTAAAATATGGAATTTGAAAGGAAGAACGATTTTGGGACCTATGTTCAAACTCACTTCAACTTAGCTTGAACATTAGTTGCATCAGCTCATCCAAACATGCTACCATGCCATGATCATGCATCATATTGTTGCACTTGCGTGTATTGATTACTTCTTATCTGCATTGCGGTAGGCCCTGCTTCTGAGGATACCCCAGAGTATTTCAACAAAGTAGAGAACCTTCCCGCTACCCAGCAAGGCAAGCAACCCCTTTGATCATTCTGATAACATCCCACTCTCTCGCTCCTGCTCTTGATTATTGCATTAGGACAAACATTCACTTGTCTGTCATACACGGTAGATGAACCTATTCTTATGCATGACTTGTCATTGTCACAATAAATAGCTAAAACTTGCAACCTAGCATACCTGGTAGATGCTTGTGCCATGATGTGCTTAGCTAACTTTGTCTGCTATGCTTTCTATGCTTAGAGTTGTGTCAGGTCTGATTCATCTGGGTGATGAACTGAGTGAAACAATGATGTTCTGATGTGATGAACTTATGATGAACTCTATTTGGTAAAGGTAGCGATGAGAGGCTATGTAGGAGTACATAGCGGGTTGTCTCGTTGGGACCGTTCTTAGGAATTGTTTTCCGTGTTTGTGATCCAAGACTAATTACTACCACACATTGGGTTCCGGTAACTCGACCCGTCTGGACTTATCAATCGCTTAGTCCTAGTTTCTGGTGTTTATAGTATGCTGGAGGCCGTCCGTAGCGCTGACCCTAGGGGTGGGTTACGATGCGGTAGGCAGTGGCACGGTGTACCAAGGGTCACCCGAATGGTGGGCTTGGGAACCCTGCGCACATCGTTTGGGGCCGTAGCGGAAACTTCAGCCAGACTTCCGTGCGGGTTCAGTCTCAAATAGGCGATAGCCTGGACTAGAGGTTTTATGTGATTGACGGTCGTGGCCGACTCCCTCGATGGGCTTCCGCTTGAAGGTTGCCGAGGTGCATGGTTTTATGAGCACACAGCGATAAGTGGCGAGAGCGTGTGTGAAGAAGTACACCCCTACAGGTTACGAAACTATTTGAATAGCCACATCCTCGGATATGGACTACTTGGAAAACTTATGTTGTTCATAGATAATCAAATGGATACTCATAAAAATATCAAGACAAGTGTGAGTATCGTGGATGGCACTGTCCCAGGAAAGGTAAGTGAATCCATGGTGGTGTATTGTCATGGAGTTAGTGGACTCGTGTGCGATATCTAAAATTTAAACACAGAGTTAAAATTGTGTAGTGTAGGTTAGCCATGAGTCAAAGCTGGCATTGCTGCATAAACTCCACCCCCCTTGTTGATACATGAGCATGAATAGTCTAGGTCAGCTTTAAAGACTTGTTGAGTACATTTGTACTCATGTTTTCTTAATAAATGTTGCAGATGAGACCCAGGACCCATCGGGTGGGTTCTTTCTAGATGCCGATGATTCCGAATAGCTGGTGTCCCAGCTACGACCTATGCCCTATGGCGGGCTGTAGATAGTAAGGCCATGTGCGTTTTTATTACTTTCATCTGTCTGTACTCACACAGCTTATGCTTTCGCTTGGTTTGTAAGAACTTGTTTGTATGACTTGATTGTCGGGTCACGTGACCCCTATTTGTAAGAACATATTATGCAGAGGCTCGTGTGAGCCTCTTAAATAAAAGTTGTTGAATGGTTATGTTGTGATGCCATGGTTGTATCTATGCATATCGGGCATGTCGTGCGTACGTGTGACGTGCAACGGTATGTATGGGATCCGACACCTAGTTGTGTGCCTTCAGTAGTACTCTTTACGGGAAACTGCCTCTTTTTTCTTCCATTGAGCCATGGTGGCTTGCTACTGCTCCGGACACATTGATTGACCAGCATGTATCCATCTTTGCTGCTGTGTCTGTCCCTTCAGGGAAAGGTCTCGCAGTGTAACGGAGTCCCTATAGCCTGCTACGACTCGTCTACGTGTAGTGATGGCATTTATGTCTCATGGCGTAATGGAGTCCTTGTAGCTTTCTATGACTGTCTACACATGCTTGAGGACGACACCTGCATTGCTGGGTTACGTATGCCTGTTTCTGTACGAATGTGCCACTTGGGTTCTATGACTAGTCATGTCGGCCCGGGTTATCTGTCGTTTGATTGCCAACGACATGTTCACATATGTGAGCCAAAAAACACAAACGGTCCCGGCTAAGGTAAGGCTGCAGCCATGGAGCTTACCATGCGTGAGGCTGCAAAGTGATGTGATATGTTACAGTCTGGATTCATATGACTTAGGATCGGGGTCCCGACACGGGAGCACGACACGAGGCGCCGAGCCCACGAGAGTCCGTCATCAGAGCGATCAAGGAGCTTCGAGAAGCACAGGCCGTGCAAGGCGGGGGCTGCCCAGTACCACCAATCGCAGCCGCTGTCATCAGCTCAGTCGACCGGCCGCGCGTCTACGTAAACGTTCTCGCGAGTAACAGTGTTGCAGCTCAGGGCCCTTTCTGGCCAGCGCATGGCGATCATGGATGGGTCAACCCAAACGCCTACGTCCGCATGCCCTTCGGATTGGGGAACTCAGGCGTCACGTTCTAGTGCCTTTACTGAGCCATGCTCGTGCCTTGCCTGGCGAGGCACGATGAGGACTTGGAGGAGATGTTCGGACCTGGCGAGGGTTCCGAGCCTCGGGAGACTACAGACCCATGAAGGTCGCGCTTGTGGAGGCGAAAGATCAGGCTAAGATGGCAGCTTTGGCTATTCAGCGGCATGGCCGCTAGGTGACCTTCTTGTTGGCTGTTGCGAGGTAATTTTTTGGTTTACTCCATTTGAGGGCACCCACAGGTCCGCATTATCCTCGTGTGATCAGGGCACACCTCTGCAGTCACCTCATTTATGCGTATTTCAATAGTTTCTCATGTATCTGTTCTGCTTTCTAACGTTCTGCCTTGCTTGCATGGCTCGTTGCCAACATGAATGCGCCATACCACCCTCTCTAGGTTGGTGCTTGGAAAGGGGTTGAGCATTACGACACTTCCCTGGGCTCCCCGGAACTGGGATGAAGGGCCCTCTCGCCTCAAGGGCTTGCATCTTTGGGCAGTCGACCCCCGCTCGGGGCTCCGGCCACAGCGCGGTACCTCGACACGGAGTCTCGGGAGGCCCCACGGCCTCTTGAGATAGCAGCAGATAGGGTGGAATGGGGGTCGCTCAAGCGTTAAAGGGGGCTCCTAAGCATCACGCCTCATGAGTCTTACAGGTCATATAGCCACTCGTCCCCTTGGTGTCATCCTTGGTTTCCGGTCGGCATCGAGGCTGTTGGAGCCTTGCCACGCAGTTGCATCCTTGGTTTCCGGTCGTATACTGCGGCAGTAGGGAAATGTGCGGTACTGGGACCTGTAGACATAGAGCCGATAGTGCGTCAAAGGTGGATCCTTAGGGGCCTTACTGGTCACAATGCCACTCAACCCCCTAATGCCGTCCTTGGTTTCTGGTCGGCATCAGGAGTGTCAGGGCATCGCCCAGTGAAGTGCGTCCTTGGTTTCCGGTCGTACCTAACGGTGGTTGGGAAATGTGCAGGACCGGGACCTGTAGACATAGAGTTCCCAAAGGACTCCCAACCTGACTCACCCAAGAAGAAGTCAGCAGGGCCTCAGACGGCCCCATCTATGAGAAGACTCAGGCGCAAACAGCCTTTGAGGTAGGGACTTCGCGAGGCCAAAGTCCATCATGAGCTCCCAGATACACCTCACAGTGCTATCGTACCAGCCACGCGTATGAACTTCATGGGCTGTACACGCCCCCCCCCCCCCGAGCACACGGAAGGATCCCTTCCCATGCAATGTGGCAGCCATAGCCCAGCGCTGGCGGAGAAGTCAGCACGGTCCACCAATGACTATGCCCATGCAATGTGGAAGCCACAACCCCGTGCTGGCGGTAAGCACGGTCCACCAATGACTATGCCCAAGCAATATGGAAGCCACAACTCCGTGCTGGCGGACAACACGGCCCTCTAATGGCTATGCCCACATAATGTGGAAGCCTCACACCCGTCGCACGAGGATAAATACCTGAGGCCGTTCTCAGCGGCTGCATCCAACCTTAGGAAGGTCCCTAGTGGCCACCCTACTCGCTGTGTTCCCCAGGATGCACGCGGGAGGGGGCTAAATGGGGGCTGCCACCTTCCCAGGTCTGTCGAACCTGGTCTTCACGCGCCCATCTCCAGAAAAGCTGGCGAGGAAAGGTATGGGAGACGCTCGTACATCAAGGGGGACTCGTGAGCATCGCGACTCAGGAGCCTAACTGGACCCATAGTCCCTCACCCCTTGGACCATCCTTGGTGATCCGGTCAGCCCAACGGATGTTGAGGTATGCGTGGGCCGGGCCCTACCGATGCAGAGCTCGAAGCACTCAAAAAACTGCTCAAAAACCATTAAGGAGGATGCTGGGGCTCATACGTCAAGGGGGACTGCTGAGCATCGTGACTCAGGAGGCTAACTGGACCCGAAACCCCTCACCCCTTGGACCGTCCTTGGTGATCTAGTCGGCCCAATGGCGGTTGAGCTTTGCGCGGGCTGGGCTTTGCCAACGCAGAGCTCGAAGCGCTCAAAGAAACTGCTCAACAACCATTAAGGAGGACACTTGGGCTCGTACGTCAAGGGGGACTCTTGAGCATCGCAACTCAAGAGACTAACTGGACCCGTAGCCCCTCACCCCTTGGACCGTCCTTGGTGATCCCATCAGCCCAACGACGGTTGAGGTATGCGCGGGCCGGGCCTGCCGATGCTGAGTGCTAAAGGTGTTCAAAAGTTTCAAGTTAACCCGACCTCTGCCGTGTCCCCTTCATGAGGGCTTCTCGCATGTCAAGGGGGACTCAAGAGCATCGCGACTTAGGAGCCTAACTGGACTCATAGACCCTCACCCCTTGGACCGTCCTTGTTGATTCGGTCGGCCCAACGATGCTTGAGGTATGCATGGGCCGGGCCCTGCCGATGCAGAGCATCACAACAAGTAGGAAGGAAACAAGGCAAAGAGAGCAATCACACAGTTAAACGATTATTAGAAGAATTAAAAGTTTTCGCAAACACAAACAAGTTTAATCCTGCATGAGGCACAATGTGCATTGCTGGAAAGGAGCAAGAGAGATGAGTCAGGGGAACCGCCGCCACCACTCATCCCGTCATTAGGGGGTCGTCGTCAACATCGTTGGCGTCGCCTTTCTCGTCGCCAACCCTACCAGCATCCGAAGGCGGAGAAACTGTGATGGGAGCGAACCTATTCACCAGCGTCTCCATGGAGCCCTTCACCACTGTCGTGGCACTGACGCGGACCTCAGGGGCGATCAGGTGGATCATGGAGTCAAAGTCAAACCTCGGCTTGCGAAGATGAAGATGTATGAAGACGTGTGTCGTGGCCTGGGAAAATAGGTCGCGACACTCACTCCCTAGGACCCTCTCCACCAGGACGACGGCGCCCTCCAGCGCCTCGACGATCTTCAAGGGGAGCACCACGAAGATACTCTCCCGAGCCGTCAGGGGCTCCATGAACCCATCCCGAAAAAGGGCATGAAGCGCTCGGCAAAGCATGAGCTCGACGACACAGAAGGCGCTCTGCTCCACGGCCTATTTCTCCTTGGTCGCGGCAAGAATTCCCTCTCTAGCATCAAGAAGGTCTTTGTTTGAAGCAAGCTCCTCCCTCCTCGTGTCCAGGCGCATCCACTCCGTGTCATGGCGGATCGCCACCTCGGACAGCTTAGAGTCCCAAGCAGCAAGCTTGGCCTCACGGGCCTTGAGGTCTTCCTCCCACCGATGAAGGTGCCCCACAAGCTTGGCCTGCTCCTCATGGGAGGCCTTTATATGGGCTACCGCCTCTTCGTGACGCTTGGAAGTAGATGCCAACTCAACCAGCGCCTCTGCGCGTGCTGCCCATGCGGTTGTGGCTTCCTTCTCGTTCTACGCCGCGACGGCCTCAGCCTAGCCCCAAGAAGCCTGAACAAAGGCGACGGCCTAGAGCTATCCTGAGTGGAGCTCTAGGCGCCCACTCGCGGGGCGATCATTGGCACCCCTGAGGGCGTCACAGACCTGATCCAGAGCAGCGAAGGCCATGCCCAAGACATCGAGGCCACACGCCGGAGGCGTCAAGGGACACTCTAGAGGAATCCCCTATGCGATCGCAGGGGCCAACCCTGGTGGGGCAATGACGCGAGGAGCAGGCGGCTCATGAAGTCGCTCGGTGACCACGGACATGGAAGAACCGGCAAGCGGCTGGCCCTCAGGGGCTTGTCCCACAGACATTGGTAGGAGCGACCACGCCTTCGGGCACTGGGGGCTCAGGGAGCTTCGCGATGACAACCAGGGAGGTAGCTTCGCGAGCCCCCTCGCCTTTAGTAGCTAGCGACGGTGTGTTGGCGGGGGTAGGCGACACGTCAGAAGTCGCCTTCGGCTTAACACCCGCCTTCTTCCTCCTCATCTTCAACATAGCGTGGTCCCCGGTCACAAAACAAGGGAAGGGTGTCAACGCAGAAGCCACAGGAATGCGAGTCAAGCCAAACTGGACCACTTACTCGTGGAGGTCGACCTACTTCCTCTTCATCTCCACCCCGGCATCGATGGAGGCACACAAGCCCACCTCGGCGGGTGCACCACCACGCAGGGGAGCCAAGGCACCGCCCATGGGGGTGGCCGCCGAAGGGATCACCACAACCGCGGCCTCGCTCGCCTTGCCCGCGAGTTGCAGTCCGTGCGAGGGCGAGGCTGGCACTTCGACCGCCTTGCCTGCAGAGCCTGGGCGCACCAGAGAAGACTCCATTCTGCGCTTCCGGAGAGTCGTGACGCTGGCGGACCGTGTGGCATGAGGGGCCAGGCCAAGCCCTCTAGGGGCCTTGGCGACGCAAGAGGAGCCCGCAGCAGAAACTTCACCAGCATCGTCATCATCCTCAAGCTCGCATAGAAGGGTGCCTTGCGACAGGGGGGGATGCCCCTACCGGGCCATCGGCGACGGTCTTCCCGTGTCCTCCCCGCGAGAGGTGTCACTGGAGGACACCATCACCGGGGAACCAAAGGCCCTCCATAGGGAGAAGCCCCAGTTCATTGAAGACATGCATTTTGGCAACTAGATCAGCCCTGCCGTCATGGTAGTACGGTGGGGCATGGGCCTCAGGGAGGCCGTCAGGGTCGCCATAGCCCTGCTCAATTCCTCGGGACTTATGCACGTGGACCGAAACCTAAGATTGTCGCCGCTGCCCTGATAGTCCCACAAGGGCCCAGAATGGGCCTGGAGGGGCGCTAGGCACTGCACCAAGAAGTCCTTGACTACCATCCCCAGTCAGCTTCCTGGCGTTGATGTCGCGGGAAAAGCACTCGAGGACGGGCCCGGCCGGGGGGCGGAAAGCTTCGTGAAGGTCCACGCAGGGCTCTTCTCCGGTAGCCCTTCAGGTAGATCCAGCCAAGGGTTGGTGCTCTTGATATCCATGAGGACCCAGCGGTGCCTAAAGTTCTCCACCTTCGTCCCGGCCTTCAGGAGCATGTTGCCGCTCTAGACCGTGACAAAGGAGACACACGCCAACCGTTGAGCGCTGTCAAGCAAACACAAGATGAAGAAATGCCGGAAGTGGGCCACCGAAGGCTGCATGCCCACGAAGACCTCGCAATAGAAGCAAGATGGAGTGGGGTTGGAGATGAAGGGCCTAGATCTTGTAGTGGTCAAGGATGGCTGTGATGAACGTGGAGAAAGGCGAGACAAGCCCGACAGAGATGTTGTGGAGGAAGAAGGGGTCGACCGCTTCGGTTGAGGGCCGCTTCGCCGAGGAGCCACCCCAAATCAACGTCCACCCCTACTCGTTGGACCCATTCGCCATCCATGGTATCACTGGGAGGAGGCCCTCGTCATTTGTAATGGTACACCCCAAGAGCATCGGCGAGATGGGGGCGGGGACAGAGCCCTACGCCCGTGGCTTCTGCTTTCCAGCAGGCACCAATGAGAAGCGCGCGGGACCGAGGTAGCAAGGAGAAGGAAGGAGTGACGCTGGATCTGGGGATATGCCTGCTAGAGATGGAGACCAAGAAAGCAAGAGCAGGTGCGCAAGAAAGTTAAGCAGTAATGGCCTAGCACTGGAAGTCAGGCTCTTGTCAATTCGAGTGGAGGCCGAAGGGGCGAAGAACACCCATAACCAACCGCGCGATGCATGCTGAGCCTGGCCTGCAAGCATGTGGGCCCCGCGACGCTTCGGGGCAACCTCGAGGCTTCGCCCAAAGGATAGCTCACACACGCCTTAGTCCGGGGGATACTATCGGCGTTCTAGGAACGGGGGTACCCAGACCTGCCTGCCTGCGGCCTAGGGCATGGCCCACTTCATCGACCAAACGCGGCCAGGTGCGGCCTCCCTCAAGACAAGGCCCTCGCGAGCAGGCACAGCGTCAGGACCGACAAGGGATGGGCCTCCTTAGGCCCACTCAGGAGTGGCGGAGATCTCCATGCAAGGCCCGGCCTCGGGAGTCAAGGGTGACGCAAAGAGGGGCACGCGGGCGCCAGCGTGCCAAGCGGCGTAGTTTCCCCTTTGGTGCAAAGGGAGCAGGGACATACGCGGGTTCCCAAAGCACCCCCAAAGGTTTCCATTCCGGTGCTACAAGACTGCAATCACCCGCCCCGTAGGGCGGGTGTCATCGCTGAGCCCATGCCTGCACCGCCGATATCTACTTTGCAGGCGAAGACCGCCTTTGGGCAGGGAGAGAAAGTACTCCTGCCCCCTTCAAAATTGGCCGTTGTGGGACCCTTCCTGCCATTGCGATAAGGGAAGAGGACTCGGGCCACCGCTATATATAGACAGTAGGTTGCACCATATAGAGGAATCCAAATCGATCCCACCACTCACCCATCACCAAGTCGCAGAGGGCCACGAACACCTCGAAGGGAGACCTCATGAGGCCCTAAAACATTGTACTAGTTCATCTACACCACCTCCCCGAGAGGCAATCCACCAAAGCAGGAGTAGGGTATTACACTTCGCAGCAACCCAAACCTGGCTAAACTATCGTGTTCATCCTCTTCCTCGCCATGATGCGGGTTCTTTGTTGGTTCATCGAGTAGCGAGCTAGGTTGGGGAGGCCGTAGGGGATCTTCGCACATGCCCCTGTGTTCGAATCTTAAGGGTTTTTTGGAGCCCAAAATCCGACAACACCCTATAGCGAGGATCCCTCAAGCTTGTCGACGCAGAGAGCACCATAGGACAACACCAATAATAAAGCATGCAACTCAAACCAATCATGATCATTAATCAACCCATAGGACAATAAAAATCTACTTAGACATCATAGGATGGCAACACGTCATTGGATAATAATATGAAGCATAACGCACCATGTTCAAGTAGAGGGTACAGCGGGTTGCGGGAGAGTGGAAAATTGTAGATAGATGGGGGAAGGTGATGGAGGTGTTCATTAAGATGACAGAGTTGTTGGAGTAGATCGCCATCACGATGATGGCCCCGGCGGTGTTGTGCGGCCACCGGGAGAGAGGGGGAGTGATCCCCCTTCTTCTTATTCTTCCTTGACCTCCCCCTCCATGGTGTCGGAGGGGGGAGAGCCCACCGAGATTGGATCTCTCTCTCTCTATATATATATATCCTTCTGTTTCTGCGCTCCCAGATTCGAGCCTTTCACCGTTTCTTAAATATTTGGAGATCCGTAACTGCAATTGCGACGAAATTTTGAGGGCATTTTTATCCTGATATTAACTTTCTTGCGGTCACAGAAGGGCACCAACCGCATTACGGGGTGAGCACAAGGTCCCAGGGCGCGACCAGGGGTAGGCCACGCCCCCTGGCTTGTGGTTACCTCGGGCATTGTCTCGTGTTGATTCTTTTTCGTAAAAATCACATATATTAAAAAAAAATATGTATGTTTTGATCGCGTTTGGACTTTGCTTGATATGGATTTTCTGTGAAACAAAAAACATGCAACAAACAGGAACCGGCACTGGGTACTGGATAAATATGTTAGTCAAAAAATAGTATAAAAATTTGCCAAAAGTATATGAAAGTCATAGAATATTATCATGAAACAATCAAAAATTATAGATACAATGGAGAAGTATTATTGAGCACCACGTTTAAGTAGAGATAATAGCGGGGAAGAGAGGTGTTACACCGCTACATAGAGGGGGAGAGAGTTGGTATTGACGGCAGCAAGATTGTTCATGTAGATCGCCGTCATGATTATTGGCCCAGCGGTGTTCTTGCGCCACTGGGAGAGAGGGGGAGAGATCACCCCTCCTTCTTCTTCTTCTTACTTGGCCTCCCCCTTGAATGGGAGGAGAGTTCCCCCTCTGGTCCATGGCCTCCATGGCGGCGAAGGGGCAGGAGCCCATCCGAGATTGGATCTCCCTCTGTGTTATCTTCTGTTTTGCGTTCCTATTTTCTAGCCGAAAACAATTTCTTATATTCCCGGAGATCCGTAGCTTTGATCGGGCTGAAATTTTGAGAGTATTTTTATCCAAAAGATAGCTTTCTTGCGATCAAAGGAGAGCTCCAACCGACGAGCACCAGGGTGTGCCTCAGCCCTGGCCCGCACCCTGGTGTCTTGTGCTCGCTGAGGGCCTCCGTTTGCGTTGATTCCAGTTCTCAAAATTTACAAATATTCCAAAAAACGTAAATTTTTATTGTGTTTGGACTTTGTTTGCTATGTATTTTCTGCAAAACCAAAAACACACAAAAACAGGAACTGTCACTAGGCACTGGATCAATAGGTTTGTCCAATAAGTCATATAAATTGTTGCCAAAAGTATGTAAAATTTGTATAATATTGCCACTAAACAATCAAAATTTATAGATACAATGGAGACATATCGGACATCTCTTCTATCGATCACTTTATTGTTATCAGAGCTTTTTTTACTATAAACAGTAGGGTAAAACACCAGTGCAATTTTTATAAATCTAAAAAGGTGTCTTACATATTAAAACAAGGCTTGAGATAAGCCTGTAAACAAAAAGAGGTATATAGAAAACCGAAAAAAAGAATGGAGAAAGAAAAGTAAATAAAGAAAAGAAAAACAAGAAATAGGAGAAGGAAATGAAAGAGCTACGAAATAAATAAATCTAGCAAGTTATTGAATGGTGTACCATATTTCCTCTTAATTCTGAATCTCAGTCATTCCAATTCTGGTGAACTATGTGTTTCTCCATCTCTGAAATGATGGTGTGATATTCTAAAAAATGTAGTTGTTCCTTGTTATCCATATTGTTCATGATGCCAAGATGATCACTTCCATAAAGAAAGGTATGTTAAGATTCTCTCTCATGTCAGCAAAAGCCTCCAGGATTGAGAGATTTTGATTTCTATTGGGACATACATAGTCCCAACATTCAACTGCAAAGGGACAACTCCAGAATAGGTGATGAAGTCATTCCTCAATCAGGCAATTGAGAGTGGCACAGAGGTATGAATCCAGGTGAAAAAATTTCCATCTAAGCAGATTTCTGGTGTTGAGTCTATCATATAAAAGCATCCGAAAAAACGTTATGTTTAGGTTGGCATGAACTGTGCCAAATCCACTTGAAGTGAGGTGGTACCACTTGGTAGCCAATAATTACCTTATAAGCTTTAGGTGAGGAAAAATTTGTGTTACCCCAAATATAAGACCCGATATCTATATAGTTAATTTGAGGAGATGCTTTCAGGGTGTCACATATCACTTCCATTTGATTGAATTCTTGAAAAGCCTGGATAGAAAGTGGTAGGTGAAATATGTCTTTCTTGAATTCAAGTTGTAGTACCTCTGCCACTATGATTTGCTCATTTCTAGAGAAGGAAAAAAATGTGGAAACATTTGGTGCAAACATCTTTCTTGCCAAAGATCTGTCCAGAATAGAGCACTTTTCCATCACCAACATGACATCTAGCCATAGCCTTGTACCAATCAACTAGTCCAAGTATTGATTTCCACCAGAAAGAACCATGTATCTTATTACCATGTAATGGACCATTAGTGTAATATGATTCCCAGATAAAATTTACCGAAGGTATATTTTTCCTGTTGAAAAATTTGTCTAGGTTCTGGAGCAACAATGCCTTGTTCTGAATATGAATATCCATGACCCCTAAACCTCCTTGACTTTTGGGTCTACAAATAGTTTTCCATTTGACCATAGCAGGCTTGTGACCTTCAAGATCTTGTCCTCTCCATATACAGTGCCTCAAGAATTTTGCCACTTGGTTCTTTATCATGATTGGAACTTCCAAACATGTCATGAACAAAACAATCATGGAGGCTAACACTGATTTCACCAGGAGTAACCTTCCAGCCATGGACATGAAAGTAGCCAAACCAGTGAGTCTAGTGGAAACCCTGGTCACCGGAGGTAAGAACTTCTTAATAGTTGGTTTGACCAACCCCAAAGGTATACCGAAGTATTTAATAGGAAATCCCCTCTTGCACAATTGAGGATACCAGTGAAAAGTTCCACTCTGTCTTCTATAATGTTAATTGGAATAAGATTTGATTTGTTGTAATTCACATTTTCTCCAGTGGCTATTGCAAAGGAATTCAGCATGGCTTTTAAACAGAGAAGTTGTCTAGTATCAGCGTTAAGGACCACCAGGGTGTCAGCAACATATTGCACCACTAGAAAGTCAGGACACGAATTTACTTGAATTGGAGGGGTGAGTAGACCTTGCAGCCTGGCTTTGTTCAAAATAGTTTGTAGCCAATCAGCAGCCAAGACAAATAAAAGTGGGGAGAGAGGATATCCTAGTGTGACCCCTCTTAAGCAGTAATTTTTTCCAGATACCCCATTGAGTATTACTACAGAATAAGTAGATTTGAATAGCATCTCCATCCACATGATCCATCTGTCATGGAAACCTTTAGCTTTCAGAATAATAAGCATGGCTTCGTGTTCAATTGTGTCAAAAGCTTTTTCAAAGTCTAGTTTCAGTACCACAATTTTCTATTGGGAATTTTTGCATTGGTATAAATATTCAAAAGCCCATCCTACACAATCTTGCAGATCTCTCTCTTGTAAGAAACCATATTGATTAATATGGTCTAACTGAATTATCACCTTTTGGAGCATTTTTGCTAGCAGCTCTGTAATGATCGTGAGACAACAATTAAGCAAGGAAATGGGTCTGAATTCATTGGGGGTGATAGGAGTGCTCTTTTTAGGAATGAAGGTGATGTAAGAGTAGTTAATACTCTCTAAAGAGACAGTGCCTTCATAGAAATTGTGAATGAACTCTAGGACATCCCCTTTAATAATCAACATGCCTTAAAAACTCATTGTTGAAACCATCAGGTCCAGGAGATTTCTCACTAGGTAATTGAGATACCACCAAATTTATTTCAGTATCAATGAAAGGCTACTCCAACTCATCGAAAATTTCTGGATCATGATCATTATCATACATGTTAGCTAAATCAAAGTGCATGAAGTTTTTCTCTATATGACCCAGTCTCTTTTTAAAAGAGTCCCATAATATAACTGCTTTCCCTGCATGATCAGAAATGTCAGTGTGATCTTCATTTTGTAGGATGGCAATGTGGTTGTGCCTATAGTTGATAGAAGCTTATGTATGAAAGAATTTGGTATTCTCATGTCCAAATTTCACCCCTCTAATTTTAACAAGTATGTTAAGAGTCCCTCTGTACCTCCCATTGATCCCTTACATACACACACAAAGAAGAAATTGACAAGCTTCACAATCTTAGAACTCTTAATCTCATTATCAAAAGATTTCCTAGATTTGTGTTTGATCAAATGAATAATTTTGAATGTGTGTATACTTTGTGGAATGATTTGGAGAAACGATATCCAAAATATTCATTGAGCAATCTTGATAAATTCTTCATAAAGCTATTGCCTTTCACATAATGAAGCCTAGTCACCCTAACTTTTATAAATGCTTATTCGAGCTTCGAGACCTCATGTGTGATAAACGAGATGTCACTACCATCAATAACATTATCTTTGAAGCCATTAGCATTCATAAACATGAACATTGTGACTTGAGGATGACAATATGTTGTCTCTTATGACGAGGATATCCCAATTGATGATGACAATGTGGAACATGGCTACTACGAAGAAGATGAGTTGTTTGACATCGAGTGTGATAATACTATGAAGATTTCAAGTCTCATGGACTACTGCAAAGATTACATGGACGGAAGGAAGGAATGGATTCTCGATAGTGGATGCACCGATCATTTGACTGGAGATAGAGACATGTTCCCAGAAATCACACCAAACCATGGACCGCGAAGGTATGTAACTTTTGGAGACAACTCCAAGGGTAAGGTACTTGGTCTTGGTAAGGTGGCCCTATCTCATGATAGATCTATTCAAAATGTCATGCTTGTTGAATCCCTTGGCTACAATTTACTTTTCGTTTGTTTTATTTTTGCTTATTGCACACAATTCATCCCAGTGGCCTATATGCTGTCTATCACAGACATTTTGATCTATGTAACCGTTTATGTTATTTTATCTCATCACAAACAGTTCATCCAAGTGACATGTATGTGGTCTATTGCAGACGTGATCATCTAGACAATCGTTTGTGTTCTGCTTGATCAGCGCAAACAGTTTATCAAGGTGAATTGCATGCCGTACATTGCACACACTTGTATATTATAACCGTTTGTGTTATATTATCCAATCACAAACAGTTTATCTAGGCCAACTGTTTGCCAAACATCGCACACACAACTATTTTTTATATCATATTTGATTGATACACCATCGCAAATAGTTAACGTCATTAGTGACAAAGCTATAACTATAGTGCCTGCGATTTGGTCATCGCACATAGTTTTTTTGAAGGGCCATTGATTGATGTGTCGTCTTTGGACCATTCTATAGTAGTGACCAATTTGGAATTATCAATTGTGATCTCATGAAATATATTTCAAGGATATGGTTTGTGTAGTCTTCTTATTTCCTTCATCAAAGAAGGGTTGTGCGCGCGTGGCGCAACCACATGCATATGGAGCCCCAGACATGATCGTGGGCCGACCCCAACTGCCGGCAGACCGCGCGTGGAGGGGCGCGAGATCAGAGCACGCACAGGTATGCCAGAGCAGAGCACAGGTGCTACATGAGGTCGAATCAGACAACTCTGTACTTCTCCTTATCATGTAATTGTTCCATGGCATTGGAGTTATCCACCTAGATTGGATGTTTGGTGTACACCCAAAACCGACAGGGCGTGTCCGCTATGGCATGCATGGTCAACTGTTGCACGTCGTCGGCAACCACTCGGAGCGCCATTGGAACCGCATAGGATACCCTCGATCGTGGTTCTGCTTCTTAAGGTCCCGATATTACACATCAATTGAATATTAATGCCCAGCTATTAATCATCCATTGCATACTAAGAATAAGATAATACTACCAAAATAAGAGGGACAAATACATTTTTACCCCTAGTTGGAAGCTACCCACAGGTTTTGCCCTTAGTTTTCGACTCTCGTCAGTTTTGCCCTTAAATTTGCCTTCGAGGTCGCCCAAATGCCATTTGACCATTTGGCCAATACTTTGAAAATTCGTAAAAAAATCATATGAACTGAAAAATGCAAAAAATATATAAATTTTTTTAGAAAAACATTACTTTTATGTACATATCATTTTGGTTTAGGAAAAAAGTATCATTCAAACTACCCATGGTTATTAATTTTGTTACCTTTTTTAAAATAAAAAGGTATAAACAATACTTTTTCGTGAATAAAAATTACATGCAAATGTAGGTGATATTTTGTGAACATGTTGATATCTTATTTGCATTTTTCTAAGTTCATATGAACTTGTTATGAAGTTCCTGTTGATTTTGACCATTATTTTGAAACTTCATGTCAAGTTGATATGAACTCAGAAAATGCAAATAAGATATCAGGATGTTCGTCGAACATCACCTCCATTTGCGTGTAATTTTTATTGAGGAAAGCACAATTTTTATACCTTTTATTTTCATAATAATGATTACATTGATAACCACGGGTAATTTAAACGGTACTTTTTTCGTGAATGAAAAGGACATGTACATAAATATAATGTTTTTCTGAAAATTTTGATATCTTGTTTGCATTTTTTGAGTTCGAATGAATTTGTATGAATTTTTGATGTAGTGTTCAAATGTTCAAAGAACATTTGGGTGATATCGGAGGCAAATCTAAGGGCAAAACTGGGCAGAGTCGAAAAGTAAGGGCAAAACCAATGGGTAGGTTCGAACTAGGGGCCACAATGCAATTGTCCCAAATAAGAGTCACCCTCATAAGACGCCATTTGCATGGTTGTATCACAAATGACAGAAATATTACAAAGGTTCAATTTCCAGCATTACAAGACTCAAATTTAAGTATTACAAGGTTCAAACCTATAATAGAAATGAAATCAGCTTATGCAGAATTTTGTCATCCAGCTCTAGACGCCAGCCCTGATCAGCTGAATATTAACATATATCATAGGTTCATACTGATATTACTACTAGTTTGGCAACTTCAATATTTCTGCAAATGGATCCGCCACTGACATGTCATTTATGGGTTTGGCATTAGGACTTTTGAATAGTCTGTCAACTGAAGTTACAAAACGAAATTGAGCTTCTCCAGAGAGTTTTCCATTTCGTCCTGGTCACTGAAGCTGGTCATCAAACAATTCTTGTTTGTGCAACAAATGTAGGGAAAATCTCATTATCTTTAGCACACTTGCTCTGACAACACAGAACTTGGAAAATATAATCTCCAGTAAGGTCCCTCCATAAGAGTTCAAAGTAATTTCTAAGAGATGGAGATCAAGGCACTCAATGGGATTGTTGTAGTTTATCACATTATCCCCTATAGGGACTAATGATATCTGCAAAATAAGAGAATATATTGGTGCTTGTACACACAATGGACCTCTTACAATTTATAGGGTTTCGAAAATTGAACTCCCTTGTGGTCAAAATTTAACATGAAAGAGCATCTCCTTGATATGTTGCTTCTCCGGGCACGGAAAGCATCTCAGCAATCTAACAACTTGGTCCAGGCCGGGGCCGATAGTTTCTACTACAAAGACCTTCACTATGTGTAGATACGGGGTCAAGCTTGTCGATATTTCCTAGATGAGAGGCGAACATACATCTTGAATAGAGAAACAAGTTACTTCAAGAATGAGAAGAGGGTGACTATTGTACCTGGACGGTTATGGATCCAAAATCAAGTTGAGATAGGTTGACAGGCGAGTAGCCAAAGACTATAAATTTCGGCGCATGAATGGCCCTAATTCTTGTTGGACTTGTTGATCAACAACAAGTAATGTCTCAAGTAAAGACACGCCAACAATGACCATTTGGTGATTCACCTTGTGCGATCTCCTGTTGTAGCACCAACAATACACACAAATTGCCTGAAGACTCATGAAGGTGATGTGAGTCTACTCAACCCATTGATCGCCCAAATATGAAGGTACTCGAGCACCGGACATTCGCGAAGCAGGTGCTCCATGTCACCATTGGGGATGCAGACAGCGATGGGCTCAAGGTGCTTTAGTCGAGGTAGCACAAGAGCGGGATATGCATTAATCTGGGGTAAATGGCAGTTCAAGAACCTTGTGAAGCACAACGTTGGCGCGAGGCACATCGTGGAGGGTGGCAGCAAGTGCATATGTCCATCATTAAAAGTGAGCTCCTCGAGATGATCTAGGGCTGTTGATAAGAACCACTCATCAAGCTTGGCTTGGTCCTTGCCATTGGAACGGAACTTGTCCATGGTAGGGCCTTTGATTGGGCCAGAGTGCATGCCGATTATCTGGGATAATGCATCCAAGCATTTGCGATACCCAGTGCAAAGCATGTGCTCGCCAATGAGGCCCAGAGGGCGCAACGCCATAGGGGGCACCACCGTCAGGAGATGACACTTGTGCGCGCGCCATATTCGATACGGAGGAGGAGACTCTCAACATATAGTCAGGGAGGCTGTTGATGAATTATAGGCCTATCGGAGGCGCTTGTGTTTCTGGCTCAGCCTGCCTCCGCTTGTTGGCAACCTCGACCTCCACCTTTGGAGAATGGCCACCAGCAGCTCTTTCTGTCAAGAGTATAGAATTGGGAGGATATTGATTATGTAGCTAGATATGGGTAGAATAATAGTGCATTGGTAATTACAAGTTACTAGGTAGGAACAGTTTTAACAAATTAAGAAAAATAAATCCCAATTGGTTGCTGAAATACTAAAAATTTACTTTGATATTGCTATGCAAGTCAACATGCAAATATTAGAAAGAACACTTACTACCAAAAAATCGGACGGAGGATGTCGTCGGTGAAGTTATTATTTATGGTATGGTTGGGCTCGTTTTGGTGCAGCGTAACTTTAGTGCCAGCTTTCGGTATATAAAACTTAGAAATTTATAACCAAGGGACTTCTTCAAAATTGAAGTGACAATCTCGATCATGTTTTACAAAAACAACGATCGTAAATCCATGGTTTGTGCTCAATATGACATCCCTAGAGTCTTCAGTTATGTAAAGGCCAAGATTTAGCGCTATATTTATCTTCACAACGCAAGGGGTGTACTGCAGGAACTGATAAGATTGTTAAGGAACAGGGTAACATGATACTGTGGGAGTAGTAGTTAAAATAATAGCATGCACATCAGTTGATATGAAAGGACAAAAAATTACAAGTAAATAGATAATGTAAACATGATGTCGTGCAAATATATATGAGAGTAAACCAAAGAACAATACATCATTAATTTGCCTAATCTAGAAGGAGGAGAAGAAGAAGAAGAAATCACACTTGACGTAAATGCTGCATGTGGCACCTTTTATCCAAATGTAGCAATCTATATTATAGGTTCACAAAAAGAATAGCCATGCATGTCAACCCAGGTAGTGTGAGATTGCACATACCGTGCGCTCCGTGAGGTCATATGGTACAGTGATATAGAACTCCTCGATTTTTTGGCCGAGTCTTGATAGCCCTGATGTGTCCTTGCACTATACACTCTATGAATGAAAACCCTCAAATCAGCTAGAAGAAACATGAATCCATGGTAATATCGGACGGGTGGTTAAAAGGGGTCGATGGACTGGGATAAGAGATGAGCGGAAATATTGTAGTAAATTACTTACCTGGTTCTTCATGGGGAAAAACCCAGTACCAAACATTCCCCAATCGGGCGACCTGGGTCGACAGCGAGTAGTGTCGAGAAAGTCAGTGCTGATAAGCCGCGACAATTGGCAGTGGAGATATGAAGTGGCGTTTGCGGCAGCCGGTGGCGGCAACATGCATCAAGCTAAGTGGTTGATGAGGGGAGAGGCGGTGACATCCATGGAGAGTCCCAGACTACTAGTGTTAGTGTAGGTGCTACTTGGTGGGGAGGGGAGGGAGAGGGGATCAACCGAGGGTTTTGTAACGTGTGGGTCCTGAAGGTTTTTTTGAAGTGTTGCTGAGGGTTTCTGTCCTAGAATAATGTGGTTCAGAGGAAACGGATAATTAGATCCAACCGTGCGTGATAAATCCTATATAAATATTTCTCTCAAGTAAACTAGCACTCTGGTGTGATGGAGATACCGCACAATGAAAGTCATCGCACAGTTTCATTCTCGGGAAGAAAATATAATACACAAGCATAGATATAATCTAGACAAATTAGTAGTTTCAATCCAACATTTTTTTTCTCGAAATGGTCAATCCAACATCTCATATTCATGCTTGATCATTAAGAATCTCCAGGAAGTGGGCGTACGCGTCGTGCGCTATCTCGCGAGAATACTTCTGCTTGAAGGAGCCAACGGCTCGGACTCTTGCATGCGCCAGAACACTAGAGTATGTGTTGTTAATGTTATGGTTGCAAAACGGGCATTCATAGCCCCCATTCTTCCTGACATGCTTGTTATGCTTTCCAACCATAAGCTCTCTAAGCGTTTAGTGCTTGAACCTCACCTAGACATCTTCATCCTCGCTATCCATATCATCAGATATTACCTATACATAGTAAAAAAATGTGACGTCCGTATATTTCATAATGCGAATTCGCAAGGCAAAGTTTATGAAAGATACTATATCATGCGATAACGTGAACCCTAAATCAAAGCTAACTAACTTCACGCAAAAAGTTGGCAGGCCATATTTTGGTAGCAAACCAATTAGCCTATCTTATGTATTTACCGAAAATGGGTATATATGACCAACTGGTTCTCCATCTGAGTCGTTGTCATCGCTGGAGCGTTTGTTGGAGTCGCTGTTACGTCATCTCCGGCTGGGGAACCACGACAGCAGCGACAACATAAAGGCCGCACTGATGTCCGTGCAATACGTCATCTCCGACAATGACAATTTCTGTGCCCACCTTCACGTTGTGCTCGGGTGCTTCACCGGCACCGACGTGGTTACTCCCTCTCATGGTGTAGGGAGGCCATTGATGACGATTGAGAATGGCGGAGAGGATCCAGGGGTGAGAGAGGATTGTGTGTAGCGAGAATGTTAAAACCAGCAGCTCGTGGGTAGTTAATAAAGGGGAGCTGGGACTTGAGAGGGAGGCGGGTGGCGGTTTAAAGGGACGGCTCCCCTCCGAGTGAGGTGCCTACGTACCATTAATTCACACGCCTAATGACATGTCTCCCTACGAAACTGCGTAGCGAACACGCCACCCATCAATTCACACACCTTCTCGGACGGATCCCTGTCAGCCAGCCAGGCGACCTGCTAGCATGCACCGTGTCAAATCTTATTTGTGTGCAAGGATTGCGGGGCGTGTATTGTTTTACTGCGAAGCTAGGACACTTACTCCCTCCGTTTTTATTTAGTTTGCATATTAGAGTTGACTGAAGTCAAACTTGATAATGTTTGCCCAACTTTGAAGAAAGAAATAGAAATAATTACCATGATAAATATATATGATGTGAAAGTACATTCATTAAAGAATCTATTGGTAATGTTTTTAATTGTAAACATTAACATTTTGTCTAAATTTGGCCAAAGTTTACAAAGCTTGACTTTAACCAACGCTAATACGCAGACTAAATAAAAATCGGTTGGATTAATAAACCGTTTGCGATGTAAATGTGACGGTTTTGTGTTGCATCTATTAATATGCCCCTTCTGCAATAAGCTTAGATGAAAAGTTCTGTCAAATAGGATGATTTATATACCATAACTATATGTTCCCTGTCATGAAATCATGTCAATGTTTCATGAATTCTAGCTTAGCTGGCCGTTTTTTGGAGTTTGAAATCGAAGTGCCAATGTTTGCAGCCCCGAGATGTTCCAAATTTATTGTTTTTCCTTCCATGGGGACTAAACATGCACCCAAGACAAAAAAAATGAATTTATAATCCACTCGGGCGCACAACCGCGTGTGCATATAGTTCAAATTTGTAATTTACAAATTAAATCCCTAAGGAATCAATCTAATGTATAAAATGTCTTAATGTTCTTTAAAAATAAAATTTTAACACTACACTCCTATTGTCACATGTGCACTACATAAAAAAGTTTGACATGCATGCCTCGTAGTGACGGTGGTGTGGTGGGATGAGTGGTGGTGTGGGACTCGGCACACAATACACATTGTATGTGCACCACCACGTTGTGTTGTCCGATCAGTTAGGGATCAAGCTAACAGAGAGGATTACTCAGACGGGTATATTGGAGTCCCATCCCCGGCCCCATCACCGCCCTCCCATTCCCGTCATCGTCTTCATCCCCGTGCGTGTGGATAATTTTTTTCCCATCCCCATCCCCATCACCGCCATCCCATTCCCATCACCATCTCCATACCCATGCATAGGGATACAATGTTTCCCATCCCTATTGCCACTTCTTTATCCCCGTGGGGAAACCCAACATGCATTTAAGAACAACATTCGATAATATTTCAGTAAAAAAAGAATTTCAATGCAATAAACAATATGTTGTGGCTAAGTTTGGGATTTCTTAGGGATATTTGGGCCAGATGGGTGGGATCTTTGGAAATTTGGGTGACCGAAGCTGAAAATTATGTGGGGTCTACTAATTTCAGAGCCCCCATCTAACTACATCATGGTTAAGGCGGGTAATGCTATGTATATCCCATCCCCATCCCCGTACTTTATGCTGGGTAAGGTAGTTGACCCACCATCTTCCCCATGGGAATTCAAGATGGAACTTCTCCGTGCCCTAATAGAGTGAACGCCCATGGGGATGCGGGTAACGATTTTAACCATTGACAGCTTTAGGTGAGGCACACGTGCCACGTCAAAAATCATGCATTGCGTATATATTTAAAGAATATCGATCATAACCTTTTCATGCATATGTTTGTGTCTGATGCATGCGGTGGTGGTCCTTGTACACTCACTCATGAGGTTACCACTGACACACCCATTCGTTGCCCCAGCGTTGTCTAACACCTTGGATGGTGCACACAGGAGGGGTTTGATCAAAGGTAGAGTCATCTTAGTCCGTGCTTCGGCAAATATCATGGTGAGATTGCGGACAAAAATTTGGCCGCATGTGTGCATGCGCGTGATCATTGTACAAGTTGTGAAGCTCCATTATTTCCAATTGCGAAGGTGCCCTGCAAAAGGTGTGCATTGGGTGTTAAAAACATCACACAACACCTTCGTACATATGTTAGGGCAGCATGGAGGAGGTGGTTGTCGTCGGACACCTCCCCTTGCACAATTATTAGTGTCACACCCATCTATGGCCTCGCGTACTTTTGTACCACAATAAGAGAGGTTGATTATTGTGGATTCTTTATTGGTCGATGTTTGCGGTAGGCCATGGGTGTGAGATTCATTGGTATAATTTGAGTGCGTGTAGTGTATGCATGAATGTCTCTCCCATCGTCTCGAATAGGGGGGGACATATATATACTATGCATCATGAACCTTGGTTTACGTGCGGACTTTAAGATTCCCGAGGAAGGTGTGCCACACTAAAGTTTGTGTGTTGGGTATATAAACATCACACAACACTTCCATCATATGTTTGATCCACTCTTAGACGGTGATTGTGTTTGGATACTCCTTCGTGTGGTTGTCGTTGGAAAGTCCATTCTTGGGCCCACGTGGATGTCCATCACATTGATTGACAATGAGAGAGAGGTTAGCATGGTGGAATATTCAATTGTTTTGTGTTATGGTAGATATTATATAGGTCATTTGTGTTTCCTTACTCAAGCTTGAGTACATGCATACCGATGACCCACAAGTGTAGGGGGTCAACTGTAGTCCTTTCGATAAGTAAGAGCGTTGAACCCAATGCAGAGCAAAGGGAAATGACAAGCGGTTCTCAGCAAGGTAATTTCTGTATGCACTGAAATTGTAGGTAATAGGTAGTTTGATAGCAACATAATTGGTAATGAGAAAGTAACAGTAACAATAGGTAAAGTGCAGCAAGGTAGCCAAATCCTTTTGTGGCAAAGGACAGGCCAAAACTATCTCTTATAATAAGCAAAGTGTTCTTGAGGGTACACGAGAATTTCAGGTAGTCAGTTTCATCATGTTGGTTGGATTTGTGTTCCCTACGTTGATAATTTGATATGTGGGTGGACCGGTGCTTGGGTGCTATTCTTACTTGAACAAACCTCCCACTTATCATTAACCCCCTCGCAAGCATCTGCATCTATGAGAAAAGTATTAAGATAACATCTAACCATAGCATTAAACATGTGGATCCAAATCGGCCCCTTATGAAGTAGCACATAAACTAGGGTTTCATCTTCTGTCACTCTAGCAACCCATCATATAATAACTACGCCACAATGCATTCTGTTAGGCCCAAGGATGGTGAAGTGTCATGTAGTCAATGTTCACATGACACCACTAAGGGAATCACAACATACATATTTTCAAAATATCAAACACATATCAAATTCACATGATTACTTGCAACATGATTTCTCTCGTGACCTCAAGAACAAAGGTGACTACTCAAAAATAATATGCATGCTCAAGATCAGAGGGGTATTGAATATCATAATGGATTTGAACATATAATCTTCCACGAAATAAACCATATAGTAATCAACTACACAAGGTAATAAACACTACTAGTCACCCATAGGTACCAATCTGAAGTTCCAGTACAAAGATTGGACACAAGAGATGAACTAGGGTTTGAGAGGAGATGGTACTATTGAACATGTTGATGAAGAATGACCTCCCAAATATTAGAGGGTTATTGGTGCTAAGGACAACCCACCTGGCGCGCCCTGGTGTATTCTACTCACCAGGGTGGCCCCCTCCGGTAGTTATTTTCTCCAATATTCGTGATATATTCCATAAAAAATCCCCGTTAAGTTTCAGCTCATTTGAAGATGTGCAGAATAGGTATCTCTGACATGCTTTCTTTAGGTCCAGATTTCCAGATGTCGATATAATCCCTCTTTGTGCAAACCTTGCAAATTACAAGAGAAAAGTCATTAGAAATACCCCATGAAGCATTATTGTTCATAAAACATTGTAAATAACAGTAAGAAATCATGATGCAAAATGGACGTACCACGTACGTATGCGTGAATCGTTCTCATCCACGCTCGACATACTAGTTGTACACATCATGTACACTCGCTCGGGGGGTGGAGGGGGATTTCCTAGTTCCAAAGTATGTGTCACATCAAAGTTGCACATGAGGTATATATTAATGAATTCAAACACATCACTACATTTCCGTACATATGTTTTCACCACCAGCAGGTGATGGATGTCTTCGACACACCACCGCGTGGTTATCGATGTCACGCCCATTCATGGGCCTTGGTGGACGTCCATCCTTTCGACTGACAATGGGACAGGTTTGACAAAAATGTTGATTCTTTGGTCGGGATGTTGGTGTTGTGAGGCGCTTGGGCCATAGTTCACCTTTGACCAGAAAAGAGATGGGGTGGTTTGACCATACCGGATTCATGCATACTTTTCCTTTTCCTGTTACGGCATGAGTGATACACAAGACCTATTTAGGGGCATGTATTCGTGGCTAGGATTCCGTCACCACCGACATGAATTGTCTATAGAGGAGACATGTGCCACATCAAAGTTGTGCATTGGGTATTTTCAATGATCAAACAACCATGTGCATACATATTTTCGTTCCACATGCAGGCGTGTATGTGTTCTGCCCCCTTTCCCGCATTTTTTGATCATTTTTTGACAATTTGAATGTAAGAACCATTTGAATGTAACAACCATTTGCGATTTTACACTCAACAGAAACCATTCCATCCGGTGCTGGCTCATCAACATGGTCCACTGTTGGGCGCCGAACACGATTGGATTCCACGAGACTTCCCTTGTAAAAATATCTACCACCTTGAGCTATTTGAAAAATGGCGGTTCCGTAGGTTTTTCCTATTTGATAGCACACACTTATTGTGTTTCTGCTGTGTGCGATGTTTGTTCCTCCCGCCCTAGTCGTGCCGCTTCAATCTTGTAATCTTAATTTTTAGTAGCCCCAACATCCTAGCATTCCCGCATAGTAAATTTTTCAGTAGCCACGGGACATTTCGTTAAAAACCACCTGCCCCCCTCCCCACCACAACACCTTTGCTCGGATTATGTAAAAAAACCTCCGATCCTGCACGCACCACTCCTCTCCCTCGCCTGAACCATTGCTAGCCTGCTGCCGCCTCTACCCCTGACTCTTCTGTCATCCTCTACAGGCCTTCCCTGACTATCTTGAAGTCCTCATGAAGATCCATGACGTGCCTTAAGACTGTGTTAGTATTTCCCGAAGGAGGAAGGAAAGATGCAGCAAAAGCGATGGTAAGTTGATACGTCCATTTTTCATCATGCTTTTATATTTATATTTATTGCATTATGGGCTATTATTACACATTTTGGTACAATACTTATGCCTTTTCTCTCTTATTATACAATGTTTACATGAACACGGAGAATGCTGGCATCTGGAATTCTGGACTGGAAAAGGAGCAAATATGAGAGACCTATTCTGCACAACTCCAAAAATCCTGAAAAGTAATGGAGAATTACTTTGGAATATATAAAAAATATTGGGCGAAAGAAATACCAGAGGGGACCAACCATGAGGTCACAAGCCTGTTGGGCGCAGCCTACCCCCCTGGTCGCTCCCTTCTGGCTTGTGGCCCTCCTGGAAGCCCTCCGGTGCACATCTTCTACTATACGAAGGGTTTTTAACTGGAAAAAATCATAAGAGACATTTCGAGACGAAGCACCGACATCTCGAGGTGGAACTTGGACAAAACCAATCTAGAGCTTTGGTGGAGTTGTTCTGCCGGGGAAACTTCCCTCCCAGAGGGGGAAATGGAAGCCATCGTCATCAGCAATGACCCTCTCATCAAGAGGGGGTCAATCTCCATCAGCATCTTCATCAGCACCATCTCCTCTCCAAACCCTAGTTCATCTCTTGTATCCAATCTTTGTCTCAAAACCTCAAATTGCTACCTGCGGGTTGCTAGTAGTGTTGATTACTCCTTGTAGTTGATGCTAGTTGGTTTACTTTGTGGACGATCATATGTTCAGATCCTTCATGATAATTAATACTCCTCTGATGATGAACATGAATATGCTCTGTGAGTAGTTACATTTGTTCCTAAGGACATGGGATAGATCTTGTTATAAGTAATCATGTGAATTTGGTATTCGTTCAATATTTGGGTGAGATGTATGTTGTCTCTCCTCTAGTGGTGTTATGCGAACGTCGACTACATGACACTTCACCATTATTTGGGTCTAGGGTAAGGCATTGGGAATTAATAAGTAGATGATGGGTTGCTAGAGTGACAAAAGCTTAAATCCTAGTTTATGGGTTGCTTCGTAAGGGGCTGATTTGAATCCGTATATTTCATGCTATGGTTAGATTTATCTTAATTCTTCTTTCATGGTTGTGGATGCTTGCGAGAGGGGTTAATCATAAGTGGGAGGTTTTTCCAAGTAAGGGAAGCACCCAAGCACCGGTCCACCCACATATCAAATTATGAAAGTAACCAACGTGAGTCAAATGAGCATAATGAAAACTAGCTCGACAGAAATTCCCATGTGTCATCGGGAGCGCTTTGCTTTATATAAGAGTTTGTCCAAGCTTGTAAGTTGCTACAAAAAGAATTGGGCCACCTTTCTGCACCTTTGCTACATTTATTATTTTCTACCCATTATGAATTATCTTATCACAAAACTATCTATTACCGATAATTTCAGTGCTTGCAGAGAATACCTTACTGAAAACCACTTGTCATTTCCTTCTGCTCCTCGTTGGGTTCGACACTCTTACTTATCGAAAGGACTATGATATATCCCCTATACTTGTGGGTCATCAAGACTCTTTTCTGGCGCCGTTTCCGAGGAGTGAAGCACCTTTTGTGAGTGGAATCTGGTAAGGAAACAATTATATAGTGTGCTGAAATTTACTGTCACTTGTTACTATGGAAAATAATCCTTTGAGGGGCTTGTTCGGGCTATCTTCACCTCGACCGGAAGCAAAAAGAGTTGCTTCTCAACCTACTGAACCTACTGAAAATATTTATTATGAAATTCCTTCGGGTATGATAGAGAAACTACTAGCTAATCCTTATGCAGGAGATGGAACAATACATCCTAATTTGCAACTAATCTGTGTGGATGAAGTTTGTGGATTATTTAAGCTTGCAGGTTTTCCTGAGGATTATGTCAAGAATAAGGTATTTCCTTTATATTTGAAGGAGAAGGCATTGACATGGTATAGGCTATGTGATGATATTGGATCATGGAACTACAGCCGATTGAGATTGGAATTTCATGAGAAGTTGTATCCTATGCATCTGGTTCATCGTGATCAGAGTTAAATTTATAATTTTTGGCCTCGTGAAGGAGAAAGTATCACTCAAGCTTGGGGGAGGATCAAGTGAATTTTATATTCATGCCCCAATCATGAGCTCTCAAGAGAATTTATTAATCGTAATTTTTATGCTCAACTTTCTCGTAATGATCAATCCATGCTCGATACTTCTTGTACTAGAATTAAATGCAACTCTTCAGATTGGGAACTCGATGAAGGTAAGGACTCAGTTATAAACCTTAAGTTTGATTGTGTTAAATCCTTTATAGACACCGATGATTTTGGTGGATTTAGCACTAAATATGGACTTGACTCTGAGATAGTAGCTTCTTTCTGTGAATCGTTTTTACTCATGTTGATCTCCCTAAGGAGAAGTGGTTTAAATATCATCCTCCCATTGATGTGAAAGTAGTTGAACTTATTAAAGTTGAAGAAGATACTATTACTTATAATATTGATCATATTATTCCTACTGCTTCAATATATTGGCAAACCACCTTTCCCTATTACAATTAAGGAATATCCTAAAGCTTCAACTATGGTTCATAAGAGCTATGTTAGAACACCTACACCACCTGAAAAAATTAAAGTTGAACCTAGTATTTCTATGGTTAAACATCTCTTTGTTGATAATATTGATGTGCATGTTATTCATTTCTATGATGAAGCTGCTAGAATTGCTAGACCTAATACTAAAGATAAACATAGACTTATAGTTGGCATGCATGTTGTTTCTGTTAAAATAGGAGATCATTGTTATCATGGCCTATGTGATGTGGGTGCTAGTGTGAGTGCAATTCCTTTACCTTATATCAAGAAATTATGAATGATATTGCACCAGCTGAATTAGAGGAAATTGATGTCACCATTAAGCTTGCTAATAGAGATACTATAGCACCAATTGGGATTGTTTGAGATGTTGAAGTCTTGTGTGGGAAAATAAAATATCCTGCTGATTTTCTTGTTCTTGGTTCCCCGCAAGATGATTTTTGTCCCATTATATTTGGTAGGCCTTTCTTGAATACTAGTAACGCTAAGATAGATTGTGAGAAATAAACTGTTACTATGAGTTTTGGGGATGTGTCCCATGAGTTTAATTTCTCTAAATTTCGTAGACAACCCCATGATAAAGAACTGCCTAGTAAGGATGAAATTATTGGTTTTGCTTCTATTGTTGTGCCTCCTACTAATCCCATAGAACAATATTTGCTAGACCATGAGAACAATATGCATATGAATGAAAGGAATGAAATAGATAGGATTTGATTTGATCAGCATCCTATTTTGAAACAAAACTTGCTAGTTGAAATACTTGGGGATGCTCCTCCACCCAAGGGTGATCCTGTGTTTGAGCTTGAACCATTACCCGATACTTTGAAATATGCTTACCTTGATGAAAAGAAGATATATCCTGTTATTATTAGTGCTAACCTTTCAGAGCATGAACAAGAGAGATTATTGAAAACTCTCAAGAAGCGTCGTGCTGCTATTGGATATACTCTTGATGATCTTAAGGGCATTAGTCCCACTCTATGTCAGCATAAAATTAATATGGAACCTGAAGCTAAACCAGTTGTTGATCACTAATGACGGTTAAACCCTAAAATGTAAGAAGTGGTAAGAAATGAAATATTAAAGCTTCTGGAGGCAGGTATTGTTGGGTTCTACCATAGGTGCATCGCATGCAAATTAAAATTTTCCTACCCATAGAACATCCAAGAACATGCTACACAGATGGATTACAGATTGTTACCACTAGACGCGCAGTGCCATGCAGCGGAAGTAGAGTTGGGGCAGCGCGTTCATGTGGTCCGTCTCCTCCTCGTCCGATCTCCCTGGAACAGCCATTCCGATCTCCCTCGAACAGCCGGTCGCCGGATCCCACATATAGGTTCGCTGGAGCAGCGCAAGTGCACCACCTCTAACGGTATCCGCACGTGCAGGAGGAACACCCGTGTGGCGGACTACTAGGTCCGATTACACGGTCAGCGGCGGAGAGTGCAGGTGGCTAGTTGCAACTCATGCAAAGCCCTAATGACAGCGCCAAAGCAATGAACCGAATGGGTGTGTCGCACCTCCACTATATATAGGCATCCGACACGGGCTCAACTCTTGGGCCTCGCATGGATCCTAAAGCCCACATGTTCCTTCCCTTAAGAGCGTGATCCTTTAGGTTCTCGTCCACTTGGTCACAAGTCAGATGACATCCGACTCGACCGGTCAGTAGTGGCCCCTAGCAAGATGTGCCAGCTCCAAGTGTCCGATGAAGCTGGTTAGGCGAACCTGTACTTCACACTTCTGTTCCCTTTGCCACACGATATATGTTGTCATGCACAAGGTGACATGGTCATCCTTGTTGCAGCATGACCTCTTTCTTGTTCCGGTGAATCCGACCAACATTGGAATTATCTCATAATCCTCATCGCATGGCCATGCTTATCCAGGTCAGATCACCCGAGGGGCCCAAAGTATATCTGTCCTGATCGGAGGGGCAAATCCCATCTTGCTCGACCATGTCTCGCAACATAGGTCTGGACAAGCCTGAAACCTACCTTTGTAACTACCCAGTCATGGAGTAGCATTTGGTCGGGACACAGCAAATCTGTCACCATCCCGAGTACATGTGCCAGCTCAGGTCTTAGGACATAGAACGTATGTTGTACTAGAGACTCAAAGATGACCTATCGATGCATCTCATAGTTGGGTTTGTCCAACTAGGACCTTATCTTGACTCGGATCCGACTATGTCGAATCCGACCAGACCTTTCTGAGTCCATATTATCCGGATAGCATCCAATGGTACATGGTCAGTGAGACCGGACCATCCACCATGGCATATGCTAGTCTAACTGGCTGTGCGTCCACACAACCCTTTCAACTAGGGACCATTTAGGACAGTCATCATACAATGCATAGTCTCACAAACAAGTCACATACTTGGTAATACACATTAATGATAATGCCCAAGGACTATCTTTGTTCATAAACACATAGGAAATATCATCATGCATGATTGCCTCTAGGGCATATCTCCAACAGTGTCCCACTTGCACTAGAGTCAATCAAATAGACATCGAATGCCCATAGCTCTAACGTGCCCCTCATGCTTGGGTTGTGGAAGCGGCTTAGACAATGGATCTGCAACATTTGCATCCGTATGAATCTTGCACAAATTGGTATCACCTTTCTCTACGAGCTTTCATATGAAGTGATATTTTCGGTCTATGTGCCTGGTGTTCTGGTGTTGTCTCAGCTCCTTGGCCTATATGATGGCACCTGAATTAGCGCAATAATGGTCCAATGGTTTTGACCATCTCGGGAACACACCAACATATTCCAGGAACTTCTTAATCCAAACACCTTCCTTTGCGACTTGACAAGCCGCAATGTATTCGTCCTCTGTTATGGAGTCGGCCATCGTATCTTGCTTGGAACTCGTCCAGCTCACTGCTCCTCCATTCATAACATACACAAATCTAGTTTGCGATTGACAATCATCCCTATCGGTTTGGAAACTAGCATCAGCGTAACCCTTTACACAGGGTTCCTCCTCGCCTCCATAAACTAGGAACATCTCTTTAGTCCTTTTCAGGTACTTCAAGATAGTTTTAACCGCTACCTAGTGACTCTCACCTGGGTCGGCTTCGTATCTGCTTGTTAAGCTTATTGCATAGGTAACATCAGGCTGTGTACGTAGCATGGCATACATGAGGGATCCGATTGCAGAGGCATAAGGAATCCTACTCATCTGGTTTCGCTCATCAGAAGTCGTAGGACTCTGAGTCTTGCTTAGCCTTACACCATGTGAGACGAGCAAGAACCCTTTCTTGGTCTCACTCATGTTGAACCTCTTCAACACTTTGTCTATGTACATGCTCTGGCTTAAGCCGAGCAGACTCCTCGTTTTATATCTATAGATCTTGACGCCTAAAATGTACACTTCCTCTCCAAGGTCTTTCATCGAAAACATGCCATTCAATGATTCCTTGACCGAGTTCAGCATCGAAACATCATTTCCGATCAGCAGTATGTCATCCACATACAAGATAAAAAATACTAGTGAGCTCCCACTAGACTTCTTTCATAAAAAATAGTCCTCTTTGTTCTTGATGAAACCAAGGTCAACGATGACTTCATCAAAACGAATGTTCAAACTCCAAGCTCCTTGCCTCAATCCATAAATGGATCTCTTGAGCTTGCATATTTCACCAGCGTTAGTTGGATCGACAAAACCTTCGGTTTGTATCATGTATACATCCTCTTTTAAATTTCCATGAAGGAAATACATTTTTACATCCATCTTCCATATCTCATAATCGAAATATGCAGCTATAGCTCGTATCATCCTCACCGACTTTAGCATCGCTACCGGCGAGTAGGTCTCGTCGTATACAATACCTTTAACTTGTCCATAAACTTTAGCGACAAGGCGAGGTTTGTGGATGTGAACATTTCCATCCACATCAGTTTTCTTCTTAAAGACCCATTTGCAACCAATGGCAACTATGCCAGGTGGTAGATCAATCAAGTCTCGGACTTGATTCTCATCAATGGACTTTAACTTGGATCTCATGGCCTCTAGCCATGCCTCGGAATCTGGGCTCACCATCGGGTCTGCATACGTGGCCGGTTCATCTCTTTCTAGCAACGAAACATCACGCACTCTGCGCAATCTTTTCGACCTCCGTGGCTCCGGTGCTGACTCCACTACGGGTTCTTGGATTAACTCCATATGATATCTCCACCAGCCGAGTCGTCCCTGATTGGCTCTTGAATTTCTTCGAGTCGCACCGTTCTCCCACTGGTCTCCCAATTGAGAAACTCTTTCTCTAGGAAAACCCCGTTCCGAGCAACAAACACTTTGTTCTCTTCTCATTTGTAGAAGTTGTATCCCAAGGTTTCCCTCGGATATCCCACAAATATGCATTTATCCGACTTGGGTGTAAGCTTGTCCGACATGAGTCGCTTGACAAATGCTTCACAACCCCAAATCTTTAGAAAAGACAAACTAGGAGTCTTCCCAATCCACATCTCATGTGGTGTCTTGTCAACGGATTTTGATGGTACCCTATTAAATGTGAAAGCTGCAGTTTCTAGAGCGTATCCCTAGAATGACATTGGTAAATCCGATTTTCCCATCATCGACCGGACCATGTCCAACAAGGTTCGATTTCTCCGTTCTGACACACCGTTTCTCTGCGGAGTACCCAGAGGTGTGAACTGAGGTACTATACCTCGGTTTTTCAGATGATTATCAAACTCCTGGCTCATGTACTCACCTCCACAATCTGATCATAGAAGTTTTATCGTCTTGCCGAGCTGATTTTCAACCTTGTTCTGAAAATCTTTGAACTTTTCAAAAGTTTCGAACTTGTGCCTCATCAAATAGATATATCCATATCTACTCAAGTCATCGGTAAAAGTCACGAAGTACTGATAGCCTCCTTAGGCCGTTGTGCTCATTGGACCACACACATCACTGTGTGTAAGCTCCAACAGCTCGGATGCCCTCTCACAACTCTTTGCAAAAGGAGACTTAGTCATCTTGCCTAGCAAGCATGATTCGCATGTATCGAATGATTCGAAGTCGGACGAAGTCAGGAGTCCATCATCATGGAGATTTTGCATGCGTTTCAGACTAATGTGTCCAAGCCGGCAACGCTAGAAGTATGTCGGATTTATCTCATTAGGCTTATGCCTCTTGACATTCACGTCATGGACTGGTTCCGTTTCTAGATTTAAAATAAATAACCCATCTACTATGGGTGCATAGCCATGGAACATTCCATTCAAATAAAATGAACAACCATTGTCCTTTATATTGAATTCATAACCTTGACTCATCAAGCATGAGGCAAAAAAAATGTCCCGACTAAGTGTGGGAATGTAATAACAATTATTCAATTCCAAAATAAATCCAGAAGGAAGCTTGAGCTACATCGTGCCGACCTCCAACATAGCAACTCTTGCTTTGCTGCCGACCCTGAAGTCAATCTCCCCTTGTGCCACATGCCTAGTTACAAGCCCCTGCATTGAGTTGCAAATATGAACAACCAATCTGGTATCAAATACCCAAGATCCACTAGGTATGTCAGCAAGGTAAATGTCTATAACATATGTAACTAGTGTACCTTTGCCTGAAGAAGCATCTCCGACCTTCTTGCCGTGCTCAGCAAGTCACTTGCTATAGTTCCTCTTCCAGTGACCAGCTTCCTTGCAGTGAAAGCAAATGGTCTTTGAGTTCGTTCTAGACTTTGGCTTAGCGGCGGAGACAGCCTTCTCTGTGCCCTCTGCCTTACCCTTTTTCTTGGACCAACTCTTCTTGAATTAAGCCGAGTTCTGCACCATCAACACTTGATGCATGCTATTCTTAATATCTTGCTCTGCCACCTTGAGATAACATGCAATTCAGTGAGCTTCTTATCCATGCCGTGCATATGATAGTTCGAGACAAACGTCCCATAGCTAGGTGGAAGAGAACCCAAGATTGCATCCGTGGATAGCTCGTCCCCAAGTGGGAAGCCTAACCGATCCAAAGCTTGCACGTACCCGATCATCTTGATCACATGTGGGCTCAATGGATCACCCTCCTTCATCTTACAATCCGTCATGGACTGCAGCACGTTGAACCTTTCGGTCCTAGCCTACACCTGAAACATGCTCTTCAACCTCTCTATCATATCGAAAGAATGAAAGTTTTCGGAATGCTGTTGCAAATTGGGCTCTATACAAGCCAGCATGAGGCAGCTGATCTCGTTTGATTCGTCAACGAGTTGCTGGTGGGCATTCTTGGTTGTGGCATTAACATTCTCGGCAGGTTCCTCTGGAAGTGGATCCTCTAGAACATGTTCCTTTTTCTCGTGCTTGAAAACAATTCCCAGATTTCTATACCAGGTGGTAAATTTGTTCCATTTAGTTTATCCTTTTCCATAATTTATTTCAATGCAAAGTTAGGTTGAGCAGGTGCTACCATTGATCTACAACAGAAAATATGCACTCACTAAGCAATGTGTTTATGTAGAGTAATTCAAGCCTTAAACAGAACTACTCCCACTAAAGTCAGCATCCCTCCGCAAACTCTTAGTGATTCAGGAACCAGCTAACACGAGTGACTAGTGAGCTTTAGCATCACTGCTAGCAACTTGCCTATTCGGTAAGCAACTCCTTGCTAATCGTATCTCTATACGACTCCTGTCGGTCAGATAGGTATCTTATACCCTGCCACCCAACCTTCTTTTCCACAAGGCCCAAAACCGTTTTGATAGCCTTGTCAAGTTAACCTAATGCAGCGCATGTCCGTGTCCGACACGAACCCTCGAGTTCAAGGACACCCAGTAGCACCTCAATTTTATGAGCCCACTACTAGACGTACTTGATGTGCAAAGGTGCAACATCTGGAATGGAAATATGCTTGATATTAATGAGGGATTTTTCTACCATACTAAAATGCATAGAAATAAGAAGCAATATCCATCACATATAAACATAAGTATGTGAAATAGTATGGCTCCTTCATGGGTGTCCTTCCAAGGCTGGCTCCTACTCCGGTGACCAAGGTGGAACTCCATCTTGTCCGTCACGCTAGGAGGCCTAACTCTCGAACTTGATTTTTGTCCTCCAACTACTACAACTAGTAATGAATTTACAGAGAATCACAAGTCGACATGCAGGTCGATATACAATATTATGACAACACTTTGGCTCCTGTTGGCTGACAATCATGACACGCGGGTCATGTTAAATTACACACATGCATCACATATGTATGAGCCATACAATTCACATCAAACTTGCAAAACAAACTTATGCATAGAATCGCATTCTACCAATTTGTGTGATCGTGTATGAAATACAAGGTACTATGCACATAGCGGTCTTGCTAATTTTTGGAAATCACAGATCGCATCTGCACTCCGATCACCCCGAATTTTCTGATCTGACCGATCTCATCGATCATCGCGAACCCGATTCGGATTTACGTTTCATTATTAACCCCTATGGCAGATATCGACCGGTAGGGGTAGATTGTGTCACGACCTCATCGATTCCAAATGACAGAAAGCATAGCCTCAATCTATCCTCATGTGCAGTTGATCTCATCAACCGTGCACATAGCTAATGTCATGTACGATGACGGATCTCATCCGCCATCTCCAAATATAAAATATGCATCCGATCTGAATCCAAATCCTATAACAGAGGCTCTGATACCACTGTTGGGTTCTACCGTATGTGCATCGCATACTAATTAAAAATTTCCTATAGGCAGAACATCCAAGAACATGCTACGGAGATGGATCACAGATTGTTACCACTAGACGTGTAGTGCTGTGCAGCGGAAGTAGAGTTGAGGCAGCGCATTCATGTGGTCCGTATCCTCCTCGTCCGATCTCCCTCGAACAACCATTCTGATCTCCCTCGAACAGCCGGTCGCCGGATACCACGTACAGGTTTGCCGGAGCAGTGCAAGTGCACCGCCTCTGACGGTATCCGTGCGTGCAGGAGGAACACCTGTGCGGCAGACAGCTAGGTCCGATCACACGATCGGTGGCGGCGAGTGGTGGTTGCTAGTTGCAACTCATGCAATGCCCTAATGGCAGCACCGAAGCGATCAACCGGATGGGTGTGCCACACCTCCACTATATATAGGCATCCAGCACGGGCTCAACTCTTAGGCCTCGCACGGATCCTAAAGCCCACATGTTCCTACCCTTAAGCGCGCGACCCTTTAGGTTCTCGTCCACTTGGTCGCGAGTCAGATGACATCCGACTCGACCGGTCGGTAGCAGCCTCTAGCAAGACGTGCCAACTCCAAGTGTCCGATGAAGCTGGTCAGGCGAACATGTACTTCACACTTCTGTTCCCTTTGCCACACGATATATGTTGTCGTAAACAAGGCAACATGGTCATCCTTGTTGCAGCATGACCTCTTTCTCGTTCCGGTGAATCCGTCCAACATTTGGATTATCTCATAATCCTCATCGCATGGACATGCTTATCCAGGTCGGATCACCAGAGGGGCCCATCGTACATCTCTCCTGATCGGAGGGGAAAACCCCATCTTGCTCGACCATGTCTCGCAGCATGGGTCTGGACAAGCCCAAAACATACCTTTGTAACTACCCAGTCACGGAGTAGCGTTTGGTCGTCCCAAAGAAAGTTTGTCACTATCCCGAGTACATGCGCCAGCTCAATTATTAGGACATAAGACGTATGTTGTACTAGAGACTCACAGATGACCTATTGTTGCGTCTCATAGTTGTGTTTGTCCAACTCGGACCTTAGCTCAACTCGGATCCGACTATTTTGAATCTGACTAGACCTTTCTAAGTCCATATTATCCGGCTAGCATCCAATGCTACATGGTCAGTGAGACCTGACCATCCACCATGGCATATGCTAGTCTAACTGGCTGCGCATCCACACAACCCTTTCAACTAGGGACCATTTAGGACAATCATCATACAATGCATAGTCTCACAAACAAGTCACATACTTGTTAATACACATCAATGATAATGTCCAAGGACTATCTTTATTCATAAACACATAGGAAATATCATCATACATGATTGCCTCTAATGCATATCTCCAACATGTATAATTTATCCTATTGCTGATAGTAGATGGGTTAGTCCTGTTCATTGTGTCCCTAAGAAGGGAGGTATTACCATTGTTCCTAATGATAAAAATGAATTGACCCACAAATAATTGTTACATGATATACAATGGTAATTGATTTTAGAAAATGAAATAAAGTTACTAGGAAAGATCAGTACCCTCTACCTTTTATTGATCAAATGCTAGAAAGATTATCTAAACACACACACTTCTGCTTTCTAGATGGTTACTCTAGTTTCTCTCGAATACCTGTGTCAAAAGAGGATCAAGAAAAGACAACTTTTACTTGCCCTTTTGGTACATTTGCTTATAGACATATGCCTTTTGGTTTATGCAATGCACCTACTACCATTCAAAGATGTATGACTGCTATATTCTATGACTTTTGCGAAAAGATTGTTGAGGTTTTCATGGATGCTTTCTCCATTTACGGAACTTCTTTTGATGATTGCTTGAGCAACCTTGATCGAATTTTGCAGAGATATGAACAAACTAATCTTGTCTTGAATTGGGAGAAGTGTCACTTTATGGTTAATGAGGGCATTGTCTTGGGACACAAAATCTTCGAAAGAGGTATTGAGGTGGATAAAGCTAAAGTATATGCTACTGAAAAAATGTCGTGTCCCACGGATATCAGAGGAATAAGAAGTTTCCTTGTTCATGCTAGTTTCTATAGGAGATTTATTAAAGACTTCTCTAAAATTTCTGGTCCTCTCACTAATCTCTTGGAAAAAGATGTTCATTTTGTTTTTGATGATGATTGCGTAGAAGCCTTTGCAATTCTTAAGAAAGCCTTGATTTCTTCACCTGTTGTGCAACCACCTGATTGGAACCTACCCTTTGAAATTTCGTGCCATGATAGTTATTGTGCCGTTGGTGCTGTTCTAGGGCAAAGAGTTGATAAGAAATTAAATGTTATCCATCATGCTAGTAAAACTCTAGACAATGCTCAAAGAAACTATGGTGCACTGAAAAGGAATTTTTAGCAGCGGTGTTTGCTTGTGATAAGTTCAGACCTTATATTGTTGGTTCCAAAGTAACTGTTCACACTGATCATGCGGCTATTAAATATCCTATGGAAAAGAAAGATGCTAAACCAAGACTTATTAGATGGGTTCCTCTGATACTAGAATTTGATTTGCATATTATTGATAGAAAGGGTGTTGAGAACCCCATAGCAGATAACTTGTCTAGGTTAGAGAATGTTCTTGATGACCCACTACCTATCAATGATAGCTTTCCTGATGAACAATCAGCTGTCATAAATGCTTCGCGTAATGCTCCATGGTATGCTGATTATGATAATTACATTGTTGCTAACTTTATACCGCCTAGTTTCACATACCAACAAAAGAAAAAATTCTTCTATGATTTAAGAAATTACTTTTGGGATGATCCATACCTTTATAAAGAAGGGGTAGATGGTGTTATTAGACGCTGTATACCTAAGCATGAACAAGAACAGGTCCTACACAAGTGTCATTCCGAGGCCTACAAAAGACACCACGCTAGAGATAGAACTGCACGCAAGGTATTACAATCTCGTTTTATTGGCCTAATATCTTCAAGGATGCCCGCAAGTTTTTCTTGTCTCATGATGAATGTCAAAGAAACAGCAATATTAGTAGACGCCAGGAAATGCCTATGAATTACTCACTTGTTATTGAACATTTTGACGTTTGGGGTTTTGATTATATGGGACCTTTTCCAAAGTCCAACAGGTATACTCATATTCTAGTTGATGTTGATTATGTTACTAAGTGTGTAGAAGTTATTCCAACTAGTAGTGCTGATCATAACACTTCCATTAAAATGCTTAAGGAAGTTATTTTCCCTAGATTTGGAGCCCTAGATATTTAAGGACGGATGGTGGTTCACACTTTATTCATGGTGCTTTCCGTAAATTGCTTGGTAAGTATGATGTTAATCACAGAATTGCATGTCCATATCATCCTCTGTAGAATGAAGCAATAGAGAAATTAAATTGATCTAGCATAGGACTGTTAATAGATCTAGAAAGAATTGGTCTAACAAACTTGATGATGCATTATGGGCTTATAGAACTGCTTACAAAAACCCTATTGTTATGTCTTCGTATAAAATGGTTTATGGTAAAGCATGTCACTTACCTCTTGGACTAGAACATAAAGCTTATTGGGAAATTAAAGAGCTCAACTATGATTCTAAAATTGCTGGTGAGAAGAGGTTATTTGACATTAGCTCACTTGATGAATGGAGAACCCGGGCCTATGAGAATGCCAAGTTGTTTAAAGAAAAGGTTAAGAGATGGCATGATGAAAGGATAAAAAAGCGTGAATTCAATGTAGGTGACCATGTCTTGCTATACAATTCTCGTTTAAGATTTTTTGCAGGAAAACTTCTCTCTAAACGGGAAGGGCCTTACATTGTGGAGGAAGTATATCGTTCCGGTGCCATCAAGATTAATAACACCGAAGGCACTAACCCGAAGGTGGTAAACGGGCAAAGAATCAAACATTATATCTTAGGTACTCCCATGAATGTTGAAACCAATATTATCAATTCTATAACTCCGGAGGAGTACATTAGGGAGACCTACCAAAACGTTTCAGACTCCAAAAAGTAATAGGTATGTGTTACGGTAAGCAAACCGACTCCAAAACTTTTCCAATAGCATTTTTTCTCCATTTTGGAATATGTAATAAATTAGGATAATTTAAGGTAGTCTGAAAGGTGCACGAGGAGGTGACAAGCCTACTAGGCGTGGCCTACCCCCTAGCCATGCCCCTATGGCTTGTGGCCACCCCATGCATTCTTTGGACTCCGTTTTCTTCTGGTACACTCCTTTAGGTCGGTAAAAATTCATTATATAATCTCTGGAAGGTTTGGACCTTCGTATCATGACAATACCTCATGTTTTCATTTTGAGTTGTTTCTGCAGAAGATTTAGAGCAAGATGTATTCACAAGAGTCGGTCAGGGGGAGCCGTATCTCTCACCCAACACTAGGGCCCAGAGCATTTAGCGAAGCCAACCACTTTGGGATGGCCATGGAGGAAGAGATGAAGGCTGACTTGAAAAGGGTAGATGCTATGAAGGAAGCACAAGAAGTTACCTCTCGTCTACAACTAGGGGTCATGCTGGAGCAGCTTCAGAGCTCAGCAATTCCAAATTCAGTTATCCCTCCCAATGCTAAAATTTCTTACTTATGAAAATATGAAAAAGAGTGTTGCTTCTTCCCCCATAGCAACTAGGGATGGCAGTTTTGCCCATTGGTATCCATAGCCAAAAAAAGATATGGATAGGGCATTGGTATGAAAATTCGCCCATGGGTAGCCCAATGGATACCCACAAATGGTTAAAAAATGAAAATAACTCCTATGACATGTGGGTCAGTATCCAACTCCGATGACCCAACAATAAATCATGTATTCCCAAAACTGGCCATAGCTCATAGCCCCGTAGGCATATCCTCGCTACTCCTCATACGCCCTACGTGTCTCCTAAAAACAATGAAATCTTGACCTATCATCATCGGACTCCTATTAATTTCGAACCAACGATCCCTGATTCCCACCGCCGCCTCCCATTGCATCGGGTTTCCACCAACTATTGATCATATTAGCTTGATTCCTTCAAGAACCCACCGACCAGAAGAAGCTGCATGAGTGCTATATTGCTTGCCCATCATCACTTGAATTTTGGACCTCTTTATCTACCTTTTAAAAATCTAAATGATATACATTGTACCCATTGGTACCCATTCGGTATAGGGTACCCGATAAGTATGGGCTTGGGTATACCTTTATACCCAAGGGTATTGAAGTGGGTGGGTATGGAAGGTTTATATACGTATGGGTTTGGGCAGAATAAGGTTGTACCCGCCCATACCCTACTCATTGCCATACCTGGTAGCAACAAAACATCCCTGGGTGATGGGAGCTCTAACCATCACTGGGATGCTTCACAAGGACATAATGGGTCTTAAACGGAAAAATACCAAGCTTGAGGAGGAGAATCGCATTCTGAGGAGCATCATCGCCAATAATATAACATCACCACCTCCGAAGAAAGACAACTAAACACATGGGTATGGGAACTCCCCTTGGCTTGTGCCAAGCTTGGGGAGGTGCCCTGATAGCGTATCACCATCACATCTTTTACTTTTATCGTTTTCCTAGTTTGATCCTTTTCGTTTTATCTTGATCTAGTAGAATAAAGTTTTTAGTATGATCTAGCTTTGAGTTTTGCTTTATGTTCCCCATATGTATGATCTAGTTGTGGGCTTTGTTTTCTGGTATGATCTTGAGAAAAAAGAAATAGAAGGAAGTATAGAACAAAAGCAAAGAGTATATATGATGATCTTATGGGGAGTGATGACTTCACATATAAGAAGTAGGTCGATTGAAATTTGTTCAGAGTTGACAAACATAGCAATTGGTCATTGTCGCAATTAAAAGGAAGTAATAAAGAAGGAGAGGTTCTCATATAAATTATTATCTTAGACATTTTTTATGATTATGAGCACTCATTAAAATATTATATGCTAAGAAGTTGATCTTTTACAAGGAAGACAACATAATGTGTTATGTTTGCTTATTTCCGATCAGAAATGTTTTATGGTTATAGATTGCTTGCTTTCACCACATACTAGCCAAAACTTCCCACCAAGTAGAGATACTACTTGTGCATCCATACACCCTCAACCTAGTTTTGCCATGATAGTCCACCATACCTACCTATGGATTGAGTAAGATCCTTCAAGTAAGTTGTCGTTGGTGCAACAATCAATAAAAATTGCTCCTAAATATGTATGATCGTTTATTCTAAGGGAAAATTAGCGTTGTACGAAATTGTGGTGGTAAAGAAATAAACGCGACGGACTGCATAATAAAGGTTGCTATCACAAAGGGAAATACAATGAGACGGTCCTTCGCATTAAGGGTTTGTACATCCAAAAACAAAAAGCGCATGACAACCTCTGCTTCCCTCTGTGAAGGGCTGATCTGTTACTTTTACGTTCTAGTACTTACCTTTTTACAAGAGTCATGGTGATCTTCACCACTTCCTATATTTCTCCTTTCTCTCTTGGCAAGCTTCATGTGTTGGGGAATGATCTAGACACATATATCCACTCGGATGTTGGTGATCATGAGTTATTTCTGTTGATATTACCCATGAGGCAAATAGTTGGGAGGCAAAACTATAAGCCCCTATCTTTCTCTCTGTCCAATTGAAGCTTTGACCTCATGAGTACTGAATGAGTGTTAGAAATTATGAAATACTAAAACATGAGTGAGTATGTGGATTTACTTTACAAGCTCTTATATTGACTCTTTTCGATGTTATGATAAATTGCAATTGCTTTAGTGACAGAGAGCATAGTTTGTTGGTTCTCAATAGAGTTCTTTGTTCATACTTTACTTTGTGAATGAATTGTTACTCTAGCATAAGAAATTATATATCAATGAGTATTGGTGTTCTTAAGATGATCATGATGCCCTCATGTTCGTATTTTATTTTATTGACGCCTCTCTCTCTAAACTTGGGGACATACTTATCGATCTCGGCTTTCGCTTGAGGACAAGTGAGGTCTAAGCTTCGGGGAGTTGAGACGTTCATTTTGCATCATGCTTTTATATTGATATTTATTGCATTATGGGCTGTTATTACACATTTTGGTATAATACTTATGCATTATCTCTCTCATTTTACAAGGTTTAAATGAAGAGGGAGAATGTCGGCAATTGGAATTCTGGACTAGAAAAGGAGGAAATATGAGAGACCTATTCTACACAACTCCAAAAGTCCTGAAAAGTTACGAAGAATTTTTTTGGAATATATAAAAAATACTAGGCATAAGAAATACTAAAGGGGACCCACCAGGAGGTCACAAGCCTACTATGCGCAGCCTACCCCCCTCGTCACGCCCTTGTGGCTTGTGGGCCCCCAACAGCCCTCCAGTGCCCATCTTCTGATATGTTAAGGGTTTGAACTAGAAAAAATCATAAGCAAACTTTCGGGACGAAGCGCCGCTGTCTCGAGGGAGAACTTGGGGAGAACCAATCTAGAGCTTCGACGGAGCTGTTCTGCCGGGGAAACTTCCCTCCGGGAGGGGGAAATTGAAGCCGTCGTTATCACCAATGATCCTCTCATTGAGAGGGGGTAAATCTCCATCAAATTATTCATCAGCACCATCACCTCTCCAAACCCTAATTCATCTCTTGTATCCAATCGTTGTCTCAAAGCCTCAGATTGGCACATGTGGGTTGGTAGTAGTGTTGATTACTCCTTGTAGTTGATGCTAGTTGGTTTAGTTTGTGGAAGATCATATGTTCAGATCCTTAATGATAATTAATACTCCTCTGATTATGAACATGAATATGCTTTGTGAGTAGTTACATCTATTCCTGAGGACATGAGATAAGTCTTGTTATAAGTAATCATGTGAATTTGGTATTCGTTCGATATTTTGATGAGATCTATGTTGTCTCTCCTCTAGTGGTGTTATGTGAACATTGACTACATGACACTTCACCATTATTTGGGCCTAGGGTAAGGCATTAGGAAGCAATAAGTTGATGATGGTTTGCTAGAGTGACAGAAGTTTAAACCCTAGTTTATCCGTTGTTTCGTAAGGGGCTGATTTGGATCCATATGTTTCATGCTATGGTTAAATTTATCTTAATTCTTATTTTGTTGTTGCGGATGCTTTCAAGAGAGGTTAATCATAAGTGTGAGGTTTGTCCAAGTAAGGGCAGCACCCAAGCACTAGTCTACCCACATATCAAATTATCAAAGTAATGAACGTGAATCAAATGAGCATGATGAAAACTAGCTTGACAGAAATTCCCATGTGTCCTCGGGAGCGCTTTGCTTTATATAAGAGTTTGTCCATGCTTGTCCTTTTCTACAAAAAGGATTATGCGACCTTGCTGCAACTTTGCTACACTTATTATTTCCGACTGTTACTAACTATCTGATCACGAAACTATCTGTTACTGATAATTTAAGTGCTTGCAGAGAATACCGTACTGAAAACCGCCTGTCATTTCCTTGTGCTCCTCGTTGGGTTCGCCACTCGTACTTATTGAAAGGACTATGATAGATCCCCTATACTTGTGGGTTATCGTAAGTATTTACCTTAGTTAAGTAACCAAGGTAAGAAACCAAGTTAAGCACCTATGTAAACAACACCTGCCCAAAAATAACAAATACTTGCAACCCGGCGCGTAAGAGAGGTTGTCAAGCTCTCAACGATAATAAGATATATTAGGTTGTGATAGTTTGGACAAATAGATCTCGCAAGAACACAAAATAAAACAAGTAAACAAAAAGTGTAGCAAGGTATTTTGGGGTTTTGGATTAATAGATCTGAAAACAAACAGGACAAAAAGATAGATCAGAAAGCAATATATTGGAAAAGTAGACCTGGGGCCGTAGGTTTCACTAGTGACTTCTCTCATGAATATAGCACACGGTGGGTGAGCAAATTACTGTTGGTAAATTGATAGAAGATCGAATAGGCATGACCATATCCAAGGCAATGATCATAATATAGGCATCACGTCCAAGATAAGTACACCAAAATGATTCTGCATCTACTTCTTTTACTCCACACATCGACTGCTATCCAGCATGCATCTAGAGCATTAAATTAATGGAAAAACAGGATAATGCAATAAGAATGGTGACATGATGTAGAAAAGATATATTCATGTTGGAATGCACCCCATCTTGTTATCCATAATAGCAACGATACATGCATGTCTTGCTACCCCTTCTGTCACTAGCAAAGGACACCGCAAGATCGAACCCATCACAAAGCACCTCTTCCCTTGGCAAAAAAATTGATCTATTTGTCCTAACTAAACCAAACATTCGAAGAAGAAATAAGAGGCTATAAGTAATCATGCAAATAAGATATCAAACAAGACTCAAATCATATTCATGGATAGAAACTAATCATGCACTCCAAATTCACCGGATCCCAAAAAACACACAGCCAAAGTCATTACATCAAATAGATCTCCAAAATACCATTGCATTAGAATCAAAAGAGAGAGAGAGGAAGACATATAGCTACTGCCTAAGGACCCGTAGGTATATGGTGGACTACTCACGCATCATCGGAGAGACACCCATGAAGATGATGCACCCCTTCGTGATATATTGGATCTCGAGGTTCTGGAACTTGCGGCGGCAGGGATTGTGTTTTGTCGACTTCCATAGGGTTTTCTGAGTATTTGGGTATTTATAGAGGTGATAGTCGGTTGAGAGGTGTCCCGAGGAGGGAACAACCCACCAGTCCGTGCTAGGGGCCTTTGGCGCACCCTGGTGGGTTGTGGCCTCCTCGGCACTCCCCTGTGGCTCTTCTCTGGTTCACTGGATGTCTTTTGCCCCAAAAAATATCCAAAAAGCTTCACGGTGTTTGGGCTTCGTTTGGTATTGATTTTCTACGAAGTAAAAAACAAGCAAAAAAAACAACTAGAACTTTGGCACTATGTCAATAGGTTTGTTGTGGGAACGAACACCTATGGGATCGTGGGGATCCCTTTTGGTTCGGCAGGGGGCGGGCTCGCACAAAGAGTCGGTCTGGTAAGAAGCGCACGGGGAGGTTTTACCCAGGTTTGGGCCACACGGGTGCGTAAAACCCTACTCCTGCTTTGTTATATTCATTGTGTTCCAGGGTTCTAGCTACAGGAGAGCCATGAACAGCTGCTGCGTGAGCTTGGTAACCTCCATTTGTCTAACTGTCGGGCTGTCCGGTTGTCTAACTACCCAATTGTCCCAGCCTCTCTTTGTAATGCCCTGGGCATCCTTTTATACCTAAGGGGATCCCAACAGTGTCATACAGTGTGCACACGGGTTGCACAGTGCTACAGTGTTGTCGTACCTAACTCTGACGGAGTAGGACGAGAGCATTCAGTCCACCGTCAGGCGCCTCAGTCCGTTAGTGGGATGGGACGGGGGCCCGTCCCATCGGCGCCGCTTACCTCCCTCCAACATCGACGTCATGACACGCGTCTAGGTGAATCGACACCTGTCCTATTTGCTGGTGGTGCTTGCCGGGGCCTTGTCTTGTTGGGGGCCTTGCTTCGCCTGGAGTCTCTACATCCCTCCTAGCAAGGTCTTGCCGGTAGTCTTGAGTCTTCTGCGCTGGTGCTCGACAAGTCTTTGATGGGACTTGCCGCCGGGGCATCTACCACTGCCCGTGCACGATTAAAGGGGCACTAGATGGCCCAAAAACTCTAGTGCACTGACAAGGTTAGTCCCAAAAAATGATATAAAGTTTCTATAAAATGATTGTAAAACATCCAAGATTAATAATATAACAACATTGAACATGCAAAAAATGTAGATAGGTTGGAGATGTATCAACATCCCCAAGCTTAATTCCTACTCGTCCTTGAGTAGGTAAATGATAAAAATAGAATTTTGATGTGGACTATTGCCTAACATGTTCATCATATATTCTTTTCTTTTGTAGCATGGACATTTGAACTTTTAGATGGTTAAAGGAATAGTCTAGTTTTGACATAGAGACTTTAATACTCAAGCATATCAACGAGCAACCATCTTTTTCAAAATATAAACACTAAAGCAAGTTATCCTTAGCCCAGCATGCTCAATCATTGATCCATTCATGAAACAGACTCAAATATTGGCTACACCAAATTCTCAACTACGATCATAGTGCCCCAGTTGGTGCTTTATAGGAGAAGATTGAGACTCAAGTAAAAATAAAAATTGCATAAAGTAAATAGATAGGCCCTTCATAGAGGGAAGTAGGGATTTGAGGAGGTGCCAGATATCATGGTTTAAATTGGTTGATAAAAAATATTTTGGGTGCATGCCTTTCCTCTCAACGAAAATGACTATGAGAATTCAATACCTTTCCATGCTACATAAATCATAAGCGAATCCCAAACAGAAAATAAAACTGATTCCTTTTTCTAGCATTCTTTAAATTTCCATGGCTAGCCAAATCCACTGTTGCCTTCCGTACCAACACTTTCCAAGGAATTTATTATTTGACAACATAAAGTAAATTTCATTTTTTTTCATTTCAGGACTGGGCATCCCTATTACCGCCATACTCTCGTACAATGACAAGTGAATACACACTCACCTTGATAATAACACATCTTGCATGGAAAATATAGGTCATCCCATTCCGCTTCATGAGTGGTATGAGCATACAAAAGGGAAACTTTATTTTGAAAATTAGAGATGGCACACACAAATTTGCTTGGTATGGTATGGAAATACAGTATATAAGTAGGTATGGTGGACTCGTATGGAAAAACCGGGTTTAAGCATTTTGGATGCACAAGTAGAATTTCTACTTAGTACAAGTGAAGGCTAGCAAATAGATTGAGAAGTACCTAACCAAGAAACTAAAAATCACATAAGTGAGCATTAAGCATAACTAACATCGAATAATGCACATAAGTAGGATGTAATTTCATTGGACAATTATTGACTTTCGTGCTTGCATAGGGAATCACAAACCTTGACACTAATATTCTTAATAAGCATAATTACTCATCAACATAACTCATATATTAGTATCATCATGTCTCAAAACTATTACAAATAATAAATTTTAATTTATCCATTGATCTTCATGAAAGCTTTTATTATATCCCTCTTGAATATCTATCACTTTGGGACTAGTTTCATATATTGCTACTGCTTTTGACAAGCCCACATAGATATAAGTGAAGATCATGAGCATAAAAGTTTCATCTCTCAAAACAATATAAGTGAAGCATTAGAGGATTCTTAAAAATTACTAAATCTCAAATTAATATAAGTGAAGCATGAGAGCATTTGTTCAAACAAGTAAAAGCACACCTTGCTCAAAATGATATAAGTGAAGCACTAGAGCAATTCCATAGCTCAATTTTTTTAAGTGAAGCATATAGAGCTATTATAATAAATCATAGCATAATTTTGTCTCTCTCAAATAGGTGTGTCCAACAAGGATAAAAAGAAAATCAAGCAAAAACTCAAATGATACAAGATGCTCCAAGTACAATTCATGATATGTGATGAATAAAAATATAGGTCCAAGTAAAATACTGATGGTTGTTAGAAGAAAGAGGGGATGCCACTCGGGGGGTGGGGAATCCCAAGCTTAGTTGCTTCTTACTATTTGGATATTATCTTGGGGTGACATGGGCATACCCAAGCTTAGTCTCTTCTTACTCCTTATTCATTTGCCCATCATGATCTCATCCAAAACTTGAAAACTTCAATCACACAAAACTTGACAAAATCTTTGTGAGATCCGTTAGTATAATAAAGAAAATTACCACTCAAAGTACTGTTGTAAACACATTCATATTTTCATATTGCATTATATATACTTTATTTTAACTTTACCATGACTTATACCGTCCAAAACAAGCCATATATTCATCAAAACATGTCACATCCCTAGCTAGATGTCATGGGACAACATGGGTGTTGCAGCATGTTACAATTTTGCATCAACATGAAATGGGGACTAAAAGAAACCCCAAGCTCACATTGAATCAAAAAAAATCAAAGTTGGTGAAAATTCAACAAATACAAAATGCCCTTACAAAATATTCCCTATGTCTGATAAATATGGACATGATTATAACATTTGAACAACTGAAGCAATTTAAAAAATAAATGATAAAGCTACTAAAAATACCAAATAAAGCATTATCATTAGTTCAATTTTCAAAATATCCTGAAACTTTTTGGATAAGTTTGAAATATTCAAACTTCAATATATAAAATATTTGGGATATTTTAAAATAGCATATGTGCCTGAAAATAAAATGGAACAAATGTCAAAAATGGAATAACAAAAAGAAAATAGAAAAGTAAATAATTAAAATCTTGCCTGGGCCAGGGAAGAAGCCGACCTAACCCACCAGGGGCGAACCGGTCTTCTTCCACCTCCGGCCAAAAGGAACCCGCGCGTGTGGTCGCCGTGCGCTGGCCACCACCTGCCTATGTGCCCGCCTGGTGGATGGATAGACTCCAGGGAGATGTACAGGTCGAGCCCTCCCTCCATTTCTCCTCCTCCCAGTCGCTGCAGCTCTCTCTCCCCCTTTTTTCCTCCCTGCCGCCATGGCCGAGCCCTGCTCGAGCTCGCTGTCGTCGTTCTAGCCACCCCCGCGCCCCTCTGAGCCCAACAGCAGCCCTGCAGCGAATCCCTCGTCCTCCTCGTGACGCTAGAAGAAGCCGGGAGCCCTCCACGATGCGCCGTCGCCGTTTCTTCCCCATCGGCCGCTGAAGCTTTCGTCCGGTGATTCGAGATCGTCTGCGCATCCCCGAGCTCGCCGTCTCCCCCAGCAACCACGTCGTGAGCTCCTGCTCCATTTCCCCTCCTCTTGCGGCCTATCCCTCATCGTAGGTGTTGTTCCCTTGCTACCCGAAGCTCGCCGCCGCTCAAGTCGTCGCCGGCCGTTGCTCCGATGGCCCCCGAGCCCCCTCTGCCGCAGCGCTGGTTGCGAGCGTGCACGGGATATCTCTTGGTGCCCTCTGCGCGCCAAATGGTCGTCGGAGGCGCAACTCCGACGGATTGCCGCCATGCCGATGGTCGCCGCCGGCCCCACTCCGGTGGGCGCTGACGTGGCCATCATCAGGGGCTAATCCCCCCTGATTAATTATCCTCCTGCCACTAACCAGTGGGCCCCAGGGTGGGTCAAACCCCTGGTCCGCGTGGAGTTTAGGCCCTTGTCACCGACGTCCGGGCCCCGCACGTTAGGTTTGACCTGGCCTGGTCAACTGACCAGCTGACGTCGTAGTGACGTCAGGCTGACGTCATATTTCATTTTCCAATTTTAAAATAATTCCAGAAATTATTTAAAACTTAAAAAATTCATATAAATTAATGTGTAAATCAGATGAAAATAATTTATATATGAAAAATTATCATAAAAATCTAATGAATCCAATGGTTCTATTATCATGCATGTTAGAGAAACCTGTGTAGAAGAACATTGACATTTGCTAATAGGTTAGTTTATGGAATTTGAAATGAAGAATAATTTTGAACCTATATTCAAACTCCCTTCAAATTCACTTGGACACTAGTTGCATTAGCTCATCCATACATGCTACCATGTCATGATCATGCATCATATTGTTGCACTTGCGTGTATTGAGTGCTATGTATCCGCATTGCAGTAGGCCCTGCTTCTGAGGATACTCCCGAGTATTCCATCAAAGGAGAGAACCTTCCCGCTACCCAGGAAGGCAAGCAACCCCCCTTGATCATTCCGATAACATCCCACTCTCTCACTCCTGCTCTTGTTCATTGCATTAGGACAAACGTTCACTTGTCTGTTATACATGGTAGATGGACCTATTCTTATGCATGACATGTCATTGTCACAGTAAATAGTTAAAGCCTACAACCTAGCATACCTGGTAGATGCTTGTGACATGATGTGCTTAGCTTACTTTGCCTGCTATGCTTGCTATGCTTAGAGTTGTGTCAGTTCTGATTCATCTGGGTGATGAACTTAGTGAAACAATGATGTTCTGAGGTGATGAACTTATGATGAACCCGATTTGGTAAAGGTAGCAATGAGAGGCTTTATAGGAGTAAATAGTGGGTTGTCTCATTGGGACCATTCTTAGGAACTGAGTTCCGTGTTTGTGATCCAATACTAGTTACTACCACGCATTGGGTTCCAATAACTCGACCCCTCTTGACTTATCAGTCGCTTAGTCCTTAGTCCAGGAGTTGCAAGTAGTTTCTAGTGTTTATAGCATGCTGGAGGCCGTGTGTAGCGCTGACCCTAGGGGTGGGTTACGATGCTGTAGGCAGTGGCACGGTGTACCAAGGGTCACCCGAATGGTGCGCTTGGGAACCCTACGCACATCGTTTGGGGCCGTAGCGGAAACTTCGGCCGGACTTCCGTGCAGGTTCAGTCTCAAATAGGTGATAGCCTGGACTAGAGGTCTTATGTGATTGACGATCGTGGCTGACTCCCTCACTGGGCTTCCGCTTGAAGGTTGCCGGAGTGCATGGTTTTACGAGCACACAGCGCTATGTGGCGAGAGCGTGTGTGAAGAAGTACACCCCTGCAGGGTATGAAACTATTCGAATAGCCGCGTCCTCGGATATGGACTACTTGGATAACTTATGTTGTTCATAGATAATCAAATGGATACTCATAAAAATATCAAGACAAGTGTGAGTACCGTGGATGGCACCCTCCCAGGAGAGGGAAGTGAATCCATGGTGGTGTATTGTCATGGAGTTAGTGGACTCGTGTGCGATATCTAAAATTAAAACGAAGAGTTAAAATTGTGTGGTGTAGGTTAGCCATGAGTCAAAGCTAGCATTGCTGCATAAACACCACCCCCTTGTTGATACATGAGCATGAATAGACTAGGTCTGCTTTAAAGACTTGCCGAGTACGTTTGTACTCATGTTTGCTTAATGAATGTTGCAGATGAGACACAAGACCCATCAGGTGGGTTCTTTCTAGATGTCGACGATGCCGAATAGCTGGTGTCCCAGCTACGACCTTATGCCCTGTGGCGGGCTGTAGATAGTCAGGCCATGTGCCTTTTTATCCTTCCATCTGTTTGTACTCAGACAGCTTATGCTTCCGCTTGGTTTGTATGAACTTGTTTGTATGACTTTAGTGTCGGGTCATGTGACCCCTATCTGTAAGAAAACATATTATGCAAGGCTCGTCTGAGCCTCTTAGATAAAAGTTGTTGAATGGTTATGTTGTGATACCATGGTTGTATCTATGCATATCGGGCATGTCGTGTGTACGTGTGATGTGCAACGGTATGTATGGTATTCGACACCTAGTTGTGTGCCTTTAGTAGTACTATTTACGGGAAACTGCCTCTTTGTGCTTCCACTGAGCCATGGTAGCTTGCTACTGCTCCGGACACATTGATTGACCGACATGTATCCTTCTTTGCTATTGTGTCTGTCCCTTCGGATAAATGTCTCACGATCTAATGGAGTCCCTGTAGCCTGCTACGTCTCGTCTACGTGCAGTGATGACATTTATGTCTCATGGCATAATGGAGTCCTTGTAGCTTGCTATGACTCGTCTACACACGCTTGAGGGCAACACCTGCATTGCTGGGTTACGTATGCCTGTTTCCGTACAGATGTGCCACTTGGGTTCTATGACTAGTCATGTCAGCCCGGGTTCTTTGTCGTTGATTGCCAACGACATGTTCACATACATGTAATAAAAGACGCAAACGGTCCTGACTAAGGTAAGGCTGCAGCCATGGAGCTTACCGTGTGTGAGGCCGCAAAGTGATGTGATATGTTACAGTCTGGATTCATATGACTTAGGATCGGGGTCCCGACAGCGTTGGTATCAGAGCCTGACTGACTGTAGGACTACCAAGCCAAACCGGTTGAAGTTGAGTCTAGAAATACTATAGAAAAGTAGGGAAATTGATTGTGGAATGGAACGTAAGGCTCTTTTTACTCCTCTTACCAAGTTATTCTATTCTCAGTCTTTCTCATCTTTTCTACTGGGATAAGAACTTGGCTTCTCATCTATTGCTTAGGATGACGAGTTACTAGCCAGAGACTAATAGCTAGCTTGTTTGCAAGAGAATGTCGGTACTCAAGTATTGTTGGTGTGACAAACAGATGGAGAAGAGATTTGAGTCTAGAAAGTCGAGTGCTTATGCTTTTCCAAACATTTGAAGTTGTCTCAAAATCCTTTTTGAGCAATTACAGTCATTATGATGTCCAATTTCTGCCAGAGTCTCTAGTGTCTTTTGCATCATTCTTTGTTTCAGATGCCACCTCGTCCTTCCCGTTAGGTGGTCCGTCTGACCAGGTGCATTGATGTACCGGGTCACACGGCTATGTTGGTCAGAGTTATGATGGAGGCTGGCTACCGTTGGTACCCAGAGTACACAATGGAGGAACAGTATCGAGATTTCAACCAGAGTCAGTATCTGTGTACTGTTAAGATATATCCTTCATATCCTGGAGCTGCAGAGCCGCTTCACTGGACTTATGGACTAGGTGTCACCATAAATATGGCAGTTCAGGAGGCCGCCTACACCATGCTGACTATCATGAGGTTTCATCATGGTCTACTTTAGAACATAGTGTTTTGTTATGTTCCTTCTTCCATGGGAGGAGAGGATGGTTATCTTAGGGCAGCCTACTGTGATCATTCCCATGAGGACCCTAGGGTGTAGGTGAATGCTCAGATGTTGGAGAACAGGGATCGTGATGCACGTGCCCTTTCCATGGAGCTTTATGCTCTGTGTGCACGTCTTTGGACAGCCCTGACGCAGTTGGCACCTATCGTGCAGACAGGCTATGGAGATTTGGCGATGCTAAAACCATCGTGGACTCATCTGCCAGCACGCGTAGACTCGCCTGATGTTGGAGGCATCACCCCTCTTAGAGGACCGCTATTGCCGCCAGCAAGGGGACCAAGGCCACATCCGTGTCCTTATGGTTTCCAGGGATCACAGGCTAGAGTGTTTCCAGATCCTCAGGTGCAGCTCCCGGGTCATGGGGGTAACCTTTATGAGGCATTCTATGGCGATGCTTGAGTACGTGGATGTTAGTACTAGTATGCTCATAATCGTATAGCCACAGACCTGCGTGTCTTGTGGGATATGACCAAGGTTGAGAGTTGAGTTCCGGAGGTGTAGATAGATAATGTATAGGAAGCCTGTAATGCCTCCGATGAGTTGTGTCATCTCTCTGTAGTTTGTTTTCAGCTTGGGCTTGTACTAAACTATGTCATGGTGTGCATAAATCATGGTGATCATATGCCAGTTGTTATTTCCATGTTGTTGGGTGTTTACCCAGCATGCCATGTTGTCTAGTACATTACTTATCTCATGCCTTAGAGTTGATCTCCTCTATGTTTAAGCTGTGGGTTGTTTTCCCAAGATGGTGGCCACTAGGAATAACCCCGTGCCTGCCCCCGAGCAGGGCGACGGAAGCCAGCCTAGGCAAGATGATCTGCCACATGCTCCTTCTTTGGCAGAAGTGATGCTTGAAGCCGAAAGGAACTAGAGATATACCAACAGGCTATTGGAATGAATTGAACAAAACACAGCGTGTGCTCCCCACAATGATCTCAATGATGGCGTGTCACTCGGTGATTTCGTTGAGCTATGCCCACCTAAGTATCATCATTTGATCGACCCACTCGACGCGGATGACTGGTTGACCAGCATGTTCCACAATAATCGGGTTGCCAATGTGTCCGAGGCCAACAAGGTGACCTTTCCATTCTACTTTCTCGAAGGACCCGCCAATTTGTGGTGGGAAAATTATGAAGCCATGCGTCCCGCAGGCCCCGCACTAACTTGGGCAGAATTCAGTGCAGCATTTCGTACCCATCACATCCCGGAAGGGCTGATGGATCGCAAGAGAGAGGAATTCTAAGCTTTCACCTAGGGCAGACTGTTAGTGGATGCCTATAGCCGTGAGTTCGGTAATCTTGCTCGCTATGCTCTGGAGGAAGTTTCAACTGATGCCAAGAAATAGGCTAGGTTCCGCAAGTGAGTCAATCCTGAGCTTCGTCGAGATTTGCGCCTGGATGAGTGCACAACCTTCCAGGCTCTCGTCAACAAGGCTATAATTGCTGAGACTGGACAGCCTGACTATGAGGCGATGAGAAAGCACAACCGTGACTTCAGCCCCGCATCTGGCTCAGGCTCCAACAAACACCAAGTCTGGGTACCCAACGCAGCTCTGCCGTCAAGATACACCACGAGGCCATCCTTCCAGGTGCCTCGCCCAGTTCAGCCCAACCCTCCAGCCAGGCCCTTCGGAGGTCCGCCTGCCAATGTTTCTCCCCATGCCACTGTGGTCTGCTACAAATGTGGAGAACCAGGACACTACTCTCATGATTTCCCTCAGGCTAATGCCAAGCTCGCTGGATGTGGGAAGCCAGGAAAAGCCTTCTATGTGAAGCCAGCTCCTGCTCATGGACGAGTGAATTATGTCTCTGCTGAGGAAGCCATTGAGGATCCTGATGTTATCCTAGGTATGCTCCTTGTCAATAGTCATCCAGCATCTGTTCTATTTGATACTGGGGCATCTCATTCTTTCATTTCAGAAAGTTATGCACAGTTGCATAACATGTCTTTTTGTGATATGCCTACTCTTTTAGTAGTCTAGACTCCTGATTCAAAGTGGCAAACTTCTAAAGTGAGCCATGATAATGAGATTCTGGTGGATAGGCTAGTCTTCCTAGCATCTTTGATAGGTCTCAAGTCTTCGGACATCAATATCATTCTAGGCATGGATTGGATGAAAGCCCACTATGCTAAGATTGATACTCATACTAGGAATGTTCAACTTACACATCCATCGGGTGAGATAGTTAATGTCTCCACTCGAACAGCCAATCGCCAACTCTATTCCCTCAATGCTAGCCCTCTTCCAGAGTTAGGAGATACTCCGGTAGTCCATGGCTTTCCGGATGTCTTTCCAGAAGAACTGCCAGGAATTCATCTTGCCAGAGATGTTGAGTTTGTGATAGAGCTTATTCCAGGGACTATCCCAATAGCCAGAAGACCCTATAAGATGGCACCCTTAGAACTAGCCGATCCTAAGATCCAACTCGATGAGGCTTTGAAGAAAGGTTTCATCCAACCTAGTTCTTCTCCTTGGGCTTTTCCCGTTCTCTTCGTCAAGAAGAAGGATGGATCGGATCGGATGGTTGTGGATTATCGGCTAGTCAATCTGGTCACCATAAAGAACAAGTAACCACTCCCAGGATCAACGATTTGTATGATCAACTCGCTGGGTCCTCTGTCTTTTCCAAAATGGATTTGAGGTTGGGATACCATCAAATCAGAACTAGAAATGGGGACATTCCAAAAATGGCTTTTGTTACTCGTTATGGCCAATACGAGTACACCGTCATGTCCTTCGGTTTAACCAATGCCCCAGCCACTTTCTCTTGCTTGATGAATTCGATCTTCATGGAGTATTTAGGTAAATTCGTCGTGGTTTACCTCAACGACTTACTCATCTACTCGAAGAACGAACAGGAACATGTCGATCATCTAAGGCTGGTATTGATGAAACTTCGAGAGCACCGTCTGTATGCGAAATTCTCCAAGTGTGAATTTTGTTTTCTAGAAGTGACCTATCTAGGCCACATGATCTCTGGTAAAGGTATTGATGTCAATTCCGAGAGAGTTCAGGCCGTCCTTGATTGGACTCAACCTGAATCGGTTAAGCAAGTTCGGAGTTTCCTTGGCTTAGCGAGCTATTGTCGCTGCTTTGTCGAGAATTTCTCCAAGGTTGCAAAACCTCTGACTGAACTCCTCAATATAGATAAAAAGTTCAAATGGACAACACAATGCGAGCACAGTTTTCAGGACTTGAAAAGACGACTGACCTCTGCTCCCGTTCTGGTGCCACCAGACGTCTCTAAGGACATTGTTATCTATTGCGACGCCTCGCGACAAGGATTAGGTTGCATTCTCATGCAAGATCATCATGTGATTACATACGCATCTCGACAGTTGCGTCCACATGAGTATAATTATCCAACACATGATCTTGAGCTTGCAGCTGTGGTCCATGCACTGAAAACTTGGCGACATTACCTTCTGGGTAATCGCTGCAAAATTTACACTGATCACCAAAGTCTGAAATATATTTACACCCAGCCGAATTTGAATCTTAGGCAAAGAAGATGGGTTGAGTTGATTACAGATTACGACTTAGGGATAACTTACACCACGGGGAAAGCCAATGTCATGGCTGATGCACTAAGTCGTAAGTCTTATTGTAACAACTGATGTTACAACAAGGTCAACCACTTCTCCATGAGGAATTTCGGAAGTTAAACCTCCACATTGTTCCTCAAGGATTTGTATCCAACCTGGTGGCAAAACCTACTCTTACGGATCAAATTATAGAAGCCCAGAAGCACAATGCCGGGATATCTCGGATCAGGAAAAACATTAAGAAGGGTAATGTTAGGTGCTTCTCGGTAGATGATCGAGGTTTTGTCTTCTTTGAAACCCCCTTGGTGATCCCAAAGAAGCAACATCTATGACAAATAATCCTTAAGGAGGCTCATGATTCTCCTCTCACAATTCATCCGGGTAGTACCAAGATGTATCAGGACCTACGCTAGAGGTTCTGGTGGACTAGGATGAAGAGAGAAATTGCCCACTTCGTTGCTAATTGCGACATTTGTTATCACGTGAAAGCAGAACATCAAAGTCCTGCTGGCACCCTTCAACCTTTAGCTATTCCCGAATGGAAATGGGATAAGGTCGGTATGGATTTCATTACTGGATTTCCCAGGACCAAAATAGGGGATAATGCTATCTTTGTGGTCATTGACTGCCTTTCCAAAGTGCCTCATTTTCTTCCTGTTCGGGAGAGTATAACTGCAAGCCAGCTAGCGGAGTTATATGTTTCTCGAATAGTCTCTCTTCAAGGTGTTCCATTGGAGATTAACTCAGACCGCGGAAGTATCTTTACTTCCCGATTTTGGAAAAGTTTTCAAACCGCTATGGGGACTCATCTATCTTTTAGCACTGCTTTCCACCCGCAATCAAGTGGTCAAGTTGAGAGAGTCAATCAAATACTCGAAGACATGCTCCAAGCTTGTGTTATATCTTTTGGTAGGAACTGGGAGAAATGTCTTCCATTTGCCGAATTTGCATATAACAATAGTTATCAATCAAGCTTGGGCAAAGCCCCTTTTGAAGTTCTCTATGGACGAAGGTGTAGCACACCTCTTAACTGGTCAGAAACCGGAGAGAGGCAACTCTTTGGCCCGGATATGATCCAGGAGGCAGAGGAGCAAGTTCGCATTATTCGTGAAAAGTTGAAAACAGCCCAATCTCGTCAAAAGAGCCAATATGATCGCCATCATAAGGCTGTGACCTATGAAGTTGACAAGAAGGCTTACCTTCGAGTTACGACTCTGAAGGTACCCATCGATTCGGTATCGAGGGAAAATTGGCTCCTCGTTACATTGGACCCTTTCACATTCTTGGTAAACAAGGAGAGGTTGCCTACCAATTGGAACTTCCGCCGCATCTTTCCAAGGTTCATGATGTCTTCCACGTCTCGCAACTCAGGCGTTGCTTTTCGGACCCTGTCCGTTAAGTAGACCACAAAGCGCTTGATCTCCAAGATAACCTTACATATCGAGAATACCCTGTTCGTATTCTTGATCAAGCTGAGCGTACCACTCGGCGACGGAACATCAAGTTTCTCAAGGTTCAGTGGTCACACCATTTTGAAAAGGAGGTCACATGGGAAAGAGAAGATCTTCTTTGACTAGAGTACCCCGCGCTCTTCCCGACGACTTCAAAATATAGGGATGAGATTCTTTTGTGTGGGGGTGAGTTGTCACATCCCTAGCTAGATGTCATGGGACAGCATGGGTGTTGCATCATGTTACAATTTTGCATCAATATGAAATGGGGACTAAAAGAAACCCCAAGCTCACATTGAATCAAAAAATTCAAAGTTGGTGAAAATTCAACAAATCCAAAATGCCCTTACAAAATGTTCCCTATGTCTAATAAATATGGGCATGATTATAACAGGGGTCTTTTTAAATATTTGAACAACTGAACAAATTAAAAAATAAATGATAAAGCTACTGAAAATACCAAATAAAGCATTATAATTAGTTTAATTTTCAAAATATCCTGAAAGTTTTTGGATAAGTTTGAAATATTCAACCTTCAATATATAAAAAATTTGGGATATTTTAAAATAGCATATGTGCCTGAAAATAAAATGGAACAAATGTCAGAAATGGAATAACAAAAAGAAAATAGAAAAAGTAAATAATTAAAATCTTGCCTGGGCCAGGGAAGAAGCCGGCCCAGCCCACCAGGGGCGAACCGGTCTTCTTCCACCTCCGGCTAGAAGGACGCCGGGCGCATGGTCGCCACGCGCCGGCCACCTCCTGCCTGTGTGCCCGCCTGGGTGGAGGGATAAACTCTAGGGAGACGTACAGATCGAGCCCTCCCTCCATTTCTCCTCCTTCCAGTCGCCGCAACTCTCTCTTCCCCTTTTTTCCTCCCTGCCGCCATGGCCGAGCCCTGCTCGAGCCCGCCGTTGTCGTTCTACCCACCCCCGTGCCTCTCTAAGCCCACCAGCAGCACTGTAGCGACCCCCTCGTCCCCCTCGTGTCGCTAGAAGAAGCCGGGAAGCCTCCATGACGCGCCTTCGCTGTTTCTTCCCCGCCGGTCACCGAAGCTTTCCTCTAGCAATACGAGGTCGTCTGCGCGTCCCCGAGGTCGCCGTCTCCCCCAGCAACCCTGTCGTGATCTCCTGCTCTGTATCCCCCTCCTCTTGCGGCATGTCCCTCGCCGTAGTAGCCGTTCCCTTGCTACCCGAAGCTCGCCACCGCTCGGGTCATCTCCGACCGTAGCTCCGGTGGCCCCCGAGCCCCCACTTTCGTAGCGCTAGATGCGTGCGTGCACGGGCTATCTCCCGGTGCCCTCCGTGCGCCAAATGGTCGCCGGAGGCGCAACTCTGTCGGATCGCGGCCGTGTGGATGGTCGCCGTCGGCCCCGCTCCGGTGGGCGCCGACGTGGCCATAATCAGGGGCTAATCCCTCCTAATTAATTAGCCTCCTGCCACTAACCAGTGGGCCCCAGGGTGGGTCAAAACCCTGGTCAGCATAGAGTTTTGGCCCTTGTCACTAACGTGCGGGCCCCGCACATCAGGTTTGACTAGCCTGGTCAGCCGACGAGCTGACGTCGTAGTGACGTCAGGCTGACGTCATATTTCATTTTCCTGTTTTAAAATAATTCCAAAAATTGTATAAAACTTTAAAAATTCATATAAATTAATATGTCAATCAAATGAAAGTAATTTATATATGAAAATTTATTAGAAAAATCCAATGAATCCAATGGTGCTATTATCATGCATGTTAGAGCAAACTATGTAGAAGAACATTGACATTTGCTAATAGGTTAGTTTATGGAATTTGAAATGAAGAACAATTTTGAACCTATATTCAAACTCCCTTCAAATTAACTTGGACACTAGTTGCATTAGCTCATCCATACAGGCTACCATGTTATGATCATGCATCATATTGCTGCACTTGTGTGTATTGAATGCTATTTATCCGCATTGCGGTAGGCCGTGCCCCCAAGTATTCCATCGAAGGAGAGAAACTTCCCGCGACCCAGCAAGGCAAGAAACCCCCCCTTGATCATTCCGAAAACATCCCACTTTCTCGCTCCTGCTCTTGTTCATTTCATTAATACAAACGTTCACTTGTCTGTCATACACGGTAGATGGACCTATTCTTATGCATGACCTGTCATTGTCACAGTAAATAGCTTAACCTTGCAACCTAGCATATTTGGTAAATGCTTGTGCCATGATGTGCTTAGCTTACTTTGCCTGCTATGCTTGCTATGCCTAGAGTTGTGTCCGGTCTGATTCATCTGGGTGATGAACTAAGTGAAACAATGATGTTCTGATGTGATGAACCCGATTTGGTAAAGGTAGCGATGAGAGGCTAGGTAGGAGTACATAGCGAGTTGTCTCATTGGGACCATTCTTAGGAACTGAGTTCTGTGTTTGTGATCCAAGACTAGTTACTACCACGCATTGGGTTCCGGTAACTCGACCCCTCTCGACTTATCAGTCGCTTAGTCCTTAGTCCAGGAGTTGCAAGTAGTTTTTGGTGTTTATAGCATGTTGCAGGCCGTGCGTAGCGCTAACCCTAGGGGTGGGTTACGACGCGGTAGGTAGTGGCACGGTTTACCAAGGGTCACCCGAATGGTGGGCTTGGGAACCCTGCGCACATCGTTTGGGGATGTAGAGGAAACTTCGGCCGGACTTCCGTGCGGGTTCAGTCTCAAATAGGCGATAGCCTTGACTAGAGGTCTTATGTGATCGACGATCGTGCCCGACTCCCTCGCCGGGCTTCCGCTTGAAAGTCGCCGAGGTGCATGGTTTTATGAGCACACAGCGATAAGTGGCGAGAGCATGTGTGAAGAAGTACACCCCCTGTAGGGTATGAAACTATTCGAATAGCCGCATCCTCGGATATAGACTACTTGGATAACTTATGATGTTAAGAGATAATCAAATGGATACTCATAAAAATATCCAGACAAGTGGGAGTACCGTGGATGGCACCCTCCCAGGAGAGGGAAGTGAATCCATGGTGGTGTATTTTTATGGAGTTAGTGGACTCGTGTGTGATATTCAAAATTTAAACAAAGAGTTAAAATTGTGAAGTGTAGTCTAGCCATGAGTCAAAGTTGGCATTGCTGCATAAACTCCACCACCCCCTTGTTGATACATGAGCATGAATAGACTAGGTCCGCTTTAAATACTTGCTAACTATGTTTGTACTCATGTTTGCTTAATAAATGTTGCAGATGAGACCCAGGACCCATTAGGTGGGTTCTTTCTAGATGTCGACGATGCCGAATAGCTGGTGTCCCAGCTACGACCCTATGCCCTATGGTAGGCTGTAGATAGTCAGGCCATGTGCCTTTTTATCTTTTCATCTGTCTGTACTGAGACAGCTTATGCTTCTGCTTGGTTGTATGAACTTGTTTGTATGACTTGAGTGTCGGTTCATGTGACCCCTATCTGTAAGAACATATTATGCAAGGCTCATCTGAGCCTCTTAGATAAAAGTTGTTGAATGGTTATGTTGTGATGCCATGGTTGTATCTATGCATATCGGGCATGTCGTGCGTACGTGTGACGTGGAACGGTATGTATGGGATCCAACACCTAGTATTGTGCCTTTAGTAGTACTCTTTACGGGAAACTGCCTCTTTGTGCTTCCATTGAGCCATGGTAGCTTGCTACTGCTCCAGACACGTTGATTGACCAGCATGTATCCTTCTTTGCTGCTATGTATGTCCCTTCGGGGAAATGTCTCACGGTGTAATGAAGTCCCTGTAACCTGCTACGGCTCGTCTACATGCAGTGATGGCATTTATGTCTCACGGCGTAATGGAGTCGTTGTAGCTTGCTATGAATCGTCTACACACGCTTGAGGCCGACACCTGCATTGCTGTGTTACGTATGCCTGTTTCCGTACGGATGTGCCACTTGGGTTCTATGACTAGTCATGTCGGCCCGGGTTTCTTGTCGTTGATTGCCAGCGACATGTTCACATACATGAGCCAAAAGACGCAAACAGTCCCCGCTAAGGTAAGGCTGCAGCCGTGGAGCTAACCGTGCTTGAGGTCGCAAAGTGATGTGATATGTTACAGTCTGGATTCATATGACATAGGAACGGGGTCTCGACAAAACAAGCACACAATGCAACGAAATACAATCTGTCAAAAACAGAACAATCTATAGTAATCTCTACTCTACCCATACTTTTGTAAATATAAAAGTTCTAAAACATTAGGAAAACATAAATAATTTGTATGTAAATATTTTATTAAAATTTCAGCTCAATATCACTCTCAAGTAGAAAATGAAAATTCGTGCACTTGGGACAAATTTTCTATTTCAGATTCAACATTGTTTCTACTCATCTTGTGGATCATCCTAAACGTTCTACTTTGCACAAACACTAAATAAAACATAAAACCACAATCATAACAGATAAGTAATTTTGCAAACACTCAAAAACATAAAGTAAAATATAAATTAATTTTGTTCATTGGATTTCCTCCCAACAAGCGCTATCGGTTTACGCCCCTACCTAGTCATAACACAAGGATTCAAGTATTGTTATCTTTAGTTTTTACTCCATAGAAAGCCATCATGACTGAGTCATATGGTGGCTTAATTCTTGTTATATGGAAGTGTCCCATACACTTTATGAGTAGAAATTGGAATTTAATATTGCCTTCTTTCATATCAATCATGACACCTATAGTGCGTAAAAATGGTCTACATGGCTACTATTTTCAATTAATATCAAGAACAAAAAAATCAATGGGTACATGGCTACTATTTTCAACAATAAGAGCATCATCAATTCTTCCCAAAGCCTTTTTGTGGGGACCCAACTCATAAGTCGTGATCACTGAATGCACGTGTATAGTGATCCCAGAGATCAATGCTCACTTAACACACAGATGCTGAATAACAAGAGTCTTACATCCATATTTAGCGGCTTCGGTACGACGGCCATCTACAAATTTTGAAAGGAGGAGAGTCAGCAAAGTGTTGTGTGAAGCATAGGAGAGGTATATAGTTCATAATTCCTAGTTCCAATGCCCGGTGTAGTTTTGAAAACGACTTTTATCCTATCTAACATCCATGCTAACTAAGGGCTTCCTACAGTCAGGATGGCTCTGATACCAGCTCTGTGGGGACCCCAACTCATGAGTCGTGATCACCGAATGCATGTGTACAGTGATCCTAGAGATCGATGCTCACTGAACACACAGAAGCTGAATAACAAGAGTCTTATATCCACACTTAACGTCTTAACCAAATAAAGTCCACGAAGGTCTTAGTCTTACATAGATAGGGCCACACGAGCCAAACACTTAAAATAGAACACGCAGCGGAAATGTTGGTCGAAAGCGTGAACCCATGCCATCTGCCTTAACCTACAGGCCTTCTGACTGGGAAGCATCCTAGTTTGCATGTTCGTCTCCAACAAACTCTTCAACATACTCCTGTTCTTCCATGCCTAGCCAATTAAATAACCAGTGGCAAGTCAATGAGAACTTTGAATGTACTCGCAAGCAACCCAAGTTGTGGAACAAGTAACAATGATGCATGCTATAGCACTAAGTAGGTAAATTTGCAGAAAGCTAATTTTGTATGCAAATGACATGATCAAGTAGCTAGTGAGCATGCATCAACAGTTCACAGATGTCCATGTGAACAAGTGACAGTCATCACCACAAGTGGGGGTAGAACATGTCATGTTCATTCATCATGCTAAGCCATCGGAGTTAGTTTAATTCCCTTGCTAAGTCATCAGACTCAGCTTATGTGACCTCTTGTCACCATCACAACCTTTCTCACACCAAGTTACATGAAAACATCCAAACGTAGTTTAAGCAGCACCACCCAACTGTCCTTGACCGTGGACATGGGTATTCGAATAGTTTTACACTCCGCAGAGGCTGCACACTTTACCCACAAGACTCAGGGGAGCTTCTGTGTCATCCACAACTTGTGGTATATAATGTACCCGAGGTAAGCACCAAAACAATGCCTTTCCGATGGTGATACTAAACAAAGAGTCCACTCATTGGTGCCATCCCTCATGATATACATCACTCGTATCATCCATAAGGGCAAGCAACAGTGTGCCCGGTGCCTATAAAGACAGCGCATGACCTTCCTCTCTGGGATGACCCCGTCTCAAGAGTGACCACTTCACTCTTGCCACTAGTAATGCAGGCTCTTTGCTAGTACCAACCATAGTAATCAACAAAGACCCGTCCCATAAGGGGTATCGTGGTTGCACATGTAAGGTTGGGAAGGTCAACAAATCTTAAATATAATCCGTTTTCGAAAACACAATCTCAACTTGCTCCGGCACACCACTCGTTTCTCAAGTGGTCACCCATCTTCTCATCGTCTCCCTCACGCATTAGTGGCACCTGACGGGGTTTTCGAAAAGTCTTTGAAATCATTTCTTTCTTCCCATTACTATGCATAAATCCCGATCCCACTTATGTAGCATCTACTAGCATCCTAACTACACCCACCCGCACAACCCTCATAAGGTGGTAGGGTCATGCACGATGCAAGTGTCAATGGAAAGGTACGGAGGCATCCCACCGAAAGGGGAACACCACATCACATGATCAATTATGATGAGAGTAAAGTGCTATATGACATGCAATAAAATGGTTTCTTATAATGGTCAAAGGGCTTCTTCCTTGGCTTAAGAAAGTCTCTGGGGTCTTCGAAGTCTTCAGGTCCAACTTCTTCATCAACAGCGCAATCTATCGGTGCGATAAAATAATGATAAAAATAAGCAATCACACAAAATAGAGAACTCAATCTACTACCAAAAATGTTAACCTACTCTGATAAATACTAAATGTCATACTAAAAATATTCTCCTAGGAATTGTTGTGAAAAAGATTTTGGAAATAAAATAACAAAGGCAAAAAGGTGCCTCTATATAGGCACTATTAAATTGTAGGGATTATTATATGAATTTAGGTGAAAGAATTATTGGCATTGGGTAAATATTTTATTCGGTGGGATATTCAGAAAAATCCACAGAAAAGGAAAAAGAAAGGCCTCAGAGACAACCGGGCCAAAAGAGTCCCAATTGGGCCGGCTTGCAGCTGAGTCAGGCCTGCACGAGCCGGGGCGCACGTGCCCTCAGGGTTCAAACCCGACTGGCGGGCCCCAGGCACCAGAGAGAGAGAGGGAGGTGGGAGGGGAGTGAGGGACTGACGACCTGGCCCCACTGGTAGGTCGTCGTCTACCTCAGGCCAGGGGCTTGCAGAGCTCACCAGCGGCGAATGAAGACGTGGCGAGGGCAGACGATGGCAGGAACGGATTCGGGGAGGAGCCACCATTCCAAGGGAGGTCGTAGGGAGGACGGAGGTGGACGGAGCTGCCGGCGGTGAGCACCCATGGCAGAGATGGCTTCGGGAGGTGCTCGCCGGGGCCGTTTCAAGCTGCAAAGAGGATGGGGAGGAGGGGAAAACGCGTCAACATGGCGAGGGAGGACTAGCCGGAGAAGAAAGAGGTCTAGAGGACGCTGTTACCAGGAGATCGACAGTGGTGATGCCACGGCGATGTCCAGTCGATCCCGGGCGCCTCGAGGATGGGGAGGAGCGCGGGCCCTGCGGGCGGTGAATGGAGGAACAGATGGGGCCAGAGAGGAGGGGAGAGATCGGGGAGGCCCTTTTTATAGGGGGAACTGGTCCACCGCACTGCGATGCGCCGGCGAGGGTGAGGCTGGCGCCACAGGTCATGGGGGCTCTGGCTCGTGTCCAGCGAGTTCGTGGGTGCGGTCTAGGCCCAGGGAAAGGGAGAGAGAGCGAGGGAGGGGTCTGGCACTCGCGCGTGTGAGCCCGCGCGTTGGCCGGCTCGGGTGGCATCGGGCACGCGTGAGAGGGGTCGGAGGAAGGAGAGACAAGAGGGCCGGCCGCGTAGAGTGTTGCGGACGCCAGGGGGCAGAGGGTACAAGGTGGGGCGGCCCGCGCTGTCGGGGATGCCTGTTGGCCAGGGGCTACAGTGCGGGTGCTCACTGTTGCATGCTCCAGAGCACGAGCTCTGCATGCCAAGGTATCTCCTGGGCACATTGGTGCGTCCACTAGTGTCCTGAGGATCTAGGGAGGTTTAACAATAGGGAATAGGCCATTGGATGCTCTCGTGATGCCTTAGGAGAGAAGCGAGCTAAGAGAGAGGGAGAAAACTGCTGTCCAGAGGAGTAAAATGAGGGTTTTACCCAACTTACCCATGGAGCTTTGGCCAGGAAGAGCTACTCGAGGTAGCTAGTAACTCAGAGGGGTTGTGGTAAACAGTTGGGGGCAAGGCTAAAAGGGTAAGGGGTGGAAATGGGGGTTTTACCAAATCACCAAAAGGTGTTTGGTGGTGTTTTGGGCAAGAAGATGCTTCCACCTTACAGAGATATTTACCAGGGTCAAATGCTGGGTATAAATGAGTTGCTTCACCAAATTTGAGCTCAAGGGGAAAAAGTTGAAAATGAAGATTTGATGAACTCTAGAAATTGGCAGAATCAGATTTCTATAGATCTATTGATGCTAGGCTTTTACCATTGATGCACCACTTAGTGGATCATCACTATTTGGCCATTAGAGCATGCCCACAAAGTTTGAGGCCAATGGGGGACACTTCACAATGTAAAGTTGCTCAAATTTGATTCTAGACAGGAATGGTTTTGGGATGGTTTGATGAACCAAACCAACCTGGATTGAGATGAAACTTTGGAAGATCATCACCTATGATAGTGTTGACTTGATAGAATTTTCCTGGAATTTATTGGGAATATTTCTTATAGAAATATTCCAAAATCTTGATTTGAACAAAAAGGGTTTTGAGGGGATTTGCCTATGATATGATCATGCCCTTGTGTTTGAACTCATAGATATGGAAAATATATGTCCACTAAGTTTCTCTAAATTTTCTCAAATATTTTCAAAGCATTTAAATAAATTTTCCCTAGGAAAAACCATTTCTGGCCTTAAGAAGAAGCCTTTAAATAAACTACGAACATAATCTTTAAAAATAATATTTGGTGGTTTTGGGAAGTCATACATATAGTAGGTTTGAAATAAAACCTTTGGAAAAGAAGGGTCCACCTGATTTGAGAACTTGTAGTGCAAACGTCATTTCAAGGGGTTTTGGCAACTTAAATTAAATAAACCATTCTTAGTTAAAACAAAATCTGATGAAAATAGTTTTGGGGACTATTCACATGGCATGATCATTAGGCAAGAGGTTTGGGACAAGAAAGATGAGGATGAAGTGGAATAGAATCTAGGAGTGCCATATAACACAATCAACAAGCAAGCAAACAACATAGCAAACAAGCACAAGCACTATGAAAAAATTTTAGGTGTCTCCAAATTTTATAAACCAAAACTTAACAGTGTGCTACAAACATAGGGTGTGACAGACCTTCCCCCTTACAAGAATCTCGTCCCCGAGATTCGTAGGCTAAGCGCTAAAAAGATAAGCGAACTCCAATCTAAGATAATCTTCACGCTCCCAGGTTGCTTCTGCTTCAGTGTGGTTGCTCCACTAGACCTTGAAGTACTTGATGGTACGGCTTCGGGTGCAATGCTCGGCTTCATCCAAAATGCGAACTAGCCTCTCACGATAAGTGAGGCCTGGGTGAAGATCGATGGCTTGATGGTCGATGTCCTTGTAGAGGTCAGAGCAGTTGGGAACTTGCAGACACTTCCGGAGCTGTGACACATGAAAGACGTTGTGCACATCTGATAGCTCGGAAAGTAACTCTAGCTGATATGCAACTTCTCCTCGTCTTGCGGTGATCTTGAAGGGGCCGGTGTATCTGGGTGCCAGCTTCCCTTTGACGTGGAAACATTTGGTTCCTTTGAGAGGCGTGACATAGAGGTAGACATAATCTCCGACGTTGAGGTTCAGTTCTCGACGGTGAGAGTCGGCGTGGCTCTTCTGTCTTGACTTGGCGGTCTCAAGGCGCTCTTGGACAAGTTGAACTTGCTCTTCGGTTTCATGGAGGATGTCCGGTCAAAAATTTAATCCTTCTCCGGTCTTTGACCAGTTGAGGGCAGTACGGAACTTGCGTCCATACAACACCTCAAATGGTGCCATCTGAAGACTTGACTGATAGTTGTTGTTGTAGGAGAACTCTACAAATGGTGGGCAATCTTCCCACTTGGCTCCATACGCTAAACACAAGCTCGAAGCATGTCTTCGAGTATCTGATTTACTCGCTCTCTTTTCCCACCGGTCTGAGGGTGAAATGCAGTGCTGAAGGAGAGCTTGGTTCCCAACGCTTCTTGGAACCTGTTCCAGAATCTTGAGGTAAACTGGGTTCCTCGGTCGGACACAATCTCCTTAGGAACCTTGTGGAGGCTCACAATCCGGTTAATGTAGAGGTTGGCCAACTGGTTCCCATTGTAGGTCGTCTTGACAGGAATGAAGTGGGCTACCTTGGTCAGGTGGTCGATAATGACCCAAATGGACTCATGTCCTTTGCTTGACCTTGGCAAACCGGTGATGAAATCCATCCCGACTTTATCCCACTTCCATTCAGGCACTTTGAGAGGCTGCAGCAGTCCAACGGGTCGCTGATGCTTAGCCTTGACCCTATGGCATACGTCACACTTAGCCACGAATGTGCCTATCTCCCATTTCATGCCATGCCACCAGAATCTTGCCTTGAGGTCTTGATACATCTTGGTTCCTCCAGGATGGATGGAGTATGGAGTGTCATGAGCTTCTTGCAAGATCAGGTTCTTGAAGTCCTCTTTGTTGGGTACGAATATGCGATTCCCAAACCATACAACTCCTTGTTCATCCTCCGAGAATCTTGGGGCCTTGCCTACATTGATCTTCCTCTTGATGCCTTTCATGCTCTCGTGTCCCTTCTGGGCTTCTTTGATATCATCCATCAAGGTAGGCTTTGCTTCAAGGTTGGCAAGGAATCCTGGTGCAACTAGTTCCAGGCCGAAGCTTTCATGTTCTTCATACAAGGCGGGTAGCCTTTCCTTAATCATAGCATTCAAGGAACAAGCCTTTCTGCTTAAGGCGTGTGCTACCACATTGGCCTTTCCGGGGTGGTATTGAACACCGAGGTTGTAATCCTTGATCAATTCCAACCATCTTTGCTGCCTCATGTTCAACTCCCTTCGAGTGAAGATATACTTCAAATTCTTGTGGTCTGTGAATATCTCACATTGCTTCCCCAGAAGATAATGTCGCCATGTCTTCAAAGCATGAACCACGGCTGCCACCTCGAGATCATGAGTTGCATAGTTCTCTTGATGAGGACATAGATGTCTGGACACATATGCTATGACTCTGCATTCTTGCATCAGAACACCTCCAAGCCCAGTTCTTGATGCATCACATTAAATCACAAACTCCTTGTGATATTAGGGGTGGCCAAAACTGGGGTCGTGGTCAATATCTTCTTGAGCTCCTAGAAGCTTTCCTCGCACTTAGCTATCCACTCGAACTTCTTGTCCTTCTTCAAAAACTGGGTCATGGGTCGGGCAATGCTTGAGAACCCTTCCATGAACTTGCGGTAATATCCCGCGAGTCCAAGGAAGCTCCTGACTTCCTTCATGGTGGTTGCGGTTTGCCTTTCAGTCACGACTTCAATCTTGGTAGGATCCACTGATAATCCTTCTGCAGTCAACACATGGCCCAAGAATCCAACTTCATGCAGCCAGAATTCACACTTGCTAAACTTGGCATAATGTTGGTGCTCTCGAAGCATCTCTCGGACCAATCTCAAGTGTTCCTCATGTTCTTCCTCAGACTTGGAGAAGACGAGTACGCCATCAATGAAGACGACACGAACTTGTCCAAATACTCCATGAAGTCTTTATTCAAGAGGTACATGAAGTAGGCAGGGGCATTCGTTAACCCAAATGACATGACCGTGTATTCATATAGGCCATACCGGGTTACAAATGCCGTCTTCAGAATGTCTTGAGGTCTGATCTTCAGCTGATAGTACCCAGACCTGAGGTCGATCTTTGAGAACACCTTGGCTCTGCTCAACTGATCAAACATGTCTTCAATATTAGGGAGTGGGTACTTGTTCTTTATCATTACCTCATTGAGAGAACGGTAATTGACACAAAGTCTGATAGTTCTGTTCCTCTTTGACACAAATAGAACAGGCGATCCCCAAGTAAAGGCAGTAGGGCGAATAAATCCTTTTCTGAGTTGATCTGCCAGTTGCTTCTTCAACTCAGCGAACTCTTCGGATCCCATCCTGTAGGCCTTCTTATAGATGGGCCTTGATCTGGGCATAAGCTCAATGATGAACTCAATGTCACGGTCAGGAGGCATTCTGGGCAGCTCATCAGGAAACACATCCGGGTACTCACATACTACTAGCACTTGATCCAACTCAACTCCCGATAGGCAGTTAGCCTGAGGGGCTTGAGTGGAGACAGGGTTGGGGACATACTTGACTTCCACTCGTTGGCTATTAGTTATGGTGACAATCCTCTTGGCACAGTCTAACATGCCATGGTGCTTAGTTAACCAATTCATGCCAAGGATAACATCCAAGCTGGGTGAATCCAGAACTGTAAGGTCTGCTAGGAAGTCTACCCAGTTGATGTCAATCTTCACTCCCTTACACCCTATCTTAGACTTCATAACTTAACCGGGGGTTTGTATCAACATACGACTACCCAGGGGTGTAGGTTTCATGCCACTCTCTAGTGGAAATTTTTCGGTGACAAAAGAATGTGAAGCTCCACAATCAAACAATACTGTTGCTGGGGTTGAGTTGACGAGGAACGTACCCAGTATGACGTCTGGGTCTTCCTGGACTTCCTCTGTGGTGATGTGATTCACACGACCCTTGCCATTGTTGGGCTGGTTGCGGAGAGCTGGGTTCCTTGGTGGTGCTCCACGGGCTTGACCTTGGTTTGGTGCATTGGGCGCAGTGCATCTGACTTCCTCTTGGGGCAAAGCTTAGAGATGTGTCCAGACTGACCACATCCAAAGCAAGTGACTTGCCCAGGTTTGTTGTTGAAGTTTCTACCACCGTTGTTGTCATTGGGGTTGTTGTTGTAGGATGGCCTGGGATTGGCATACTGCTGAGGCTGGTAGCTCGGACGAGGCGCAGGAGGTCTATCCTGCTGCGGCTGCTAGGTTGGCTTGGCTGGGGCTGGCCGCCAAGGGCGAGGCTTCTGGTTGCTTGAGCTTCCCTTGCTAATCATCTTGCGCTTGTGAGTGTCGTCTATGGCATGATGCTTGTCTACCAACATTAGGGCCTTGTTCACTAGGTCGAAGAAGGTACGACAGTCGCAGATGATGAGATGATACTGCAGGACCTATTGAAGTCCTTCCATGAAGCGTTCCTTCCTGGCAGCCTCTGTGCTGACGTCTTCAGGTGCATACCTTGACAACTGGTTGAACTTCTGCAGGTACTCCTTGACAGAGCCACTTCCTTGCTTTAGCGCTCGTAATTCTCTCTTCTTGATAATCATGATCCCAAAAGGAATATGGGAAGTGCGGAATCCTTCCTTGAAGTCATTCCACATGATGACACGTTCCCCTAGCATGACCTTGAATCCATCCCACCAAGCTCGGGCGGTACCTCCGAGGCAGTGAGAGGCATAAAGCACCTTCTCACGATCCTCATTGCAATTGACCAGTCCAAGGAGGTCCTCGATGGTACGGATCCAGTCATGAGCATCCAACGGTTCAACAGTCTCGGTTAAGGTTGGGGCTGAGTTCCTCATGAACTCATACAATGTGGAGAGGCCATTGCCGTTCCTGCCTTACTGCTGGTTGTTCACAAGGCCTGAGCCATCTGCTGGATAGCAGCATTGTTGGCTTGGCGCTCCTCCCGGAGAACCTGGAGAAACTGAGCTATGGTCATGTTCTCCGGTGGAGGTGGTGGCGGGAGAATATCGCCTTGTGGCTGCTCCTGGTGTCCTCTAGCGTGAGCAGCCCCACCAGCTCCGTGTTGCTGGCTTGAGTTGCCGGCTTCAGGGTTGGTGAAGGAGCTGTTGCGGGTAGCAGTCACCATCCTGTTTGGAGCAGCCGAGTCAAACAACTGGGATTGACAAGAGGATAAGCAATAACGGTAAAGCGCGCCTAAGGGGGTAGGTCAAGTGCAAGTGTGTTAAAACAAAGGACGAGAGACCAACAACATATATTAAGATAGACGATGGAGTCGCTTACATCTTGCCTAAGGCAAAAGCGCGACTTGCATCGGAACACAAACAACAAAACAAAGAACAAGGACACATGGTTTCATATGAACCACTACACGGACTTGACTTCGCATGAGGGATATATGACTGATCCTACCCTAGGGGTTCTCGGACTCAGGTGGTGGAGTTCTCGGTCTCGTAGTCACGCTCCTCCGGGTCTTCCTCCTGTTCATCATCTGAACAGGCATCGTTCCCGGTCGAAGGGGTCGGGGAATGAGGAGGTCCATCCCGATGATGCTTTGCAGGCGGGTCGGTGAAGAGCTCATGGTACTCCTTCACACTCATGCAACGACTACATGTAGGTGCATCGCTAGCTGGGGGTACTCCTCCTCGATAAGCGACAGCTGGTCGTCCATCGGATGCTCCATCCTTCTTGATCTTGTGTGGCTTCGTCTTGGCTTGCCGAAGTAGTTCTCAGGTGTGGTGAAGTTCCTCGCGGAGCTTCACGGACTCCTTCATCAAGTTGTGGCCCAGACTATCGGCAGAGAGACTAAAATAGTTCTAGAACCTAAGTGGTGTGCCATCTTCCTTGGTCGGAATCAGCGTCCAACTCTCGCCAAAGTCATCCTTCCTAAAGGGAAGGTAGCGAGTAGCTGGCTCGTCACCCATCTCTGGAATGATGTCTCGAAGGTGTAGGAGTGCTTTGCGTGCAGCTGTCTCGACTGCGAGTATCGTGGTCTCCATCCGTGGTCCTTCAAAGAACCAACTAGTCGGCGAGTCATTTTCCTTCACGACCACCTCCACGTGGTACTCCTTCGTGACGGCATCGACCCAGTGCTCGTGGTAGAGGAAAATGGGTGGTTGGAAAAACTGGCACTTCTCCAGGCTATCCCCAAGGAGTAAGGGAAAGCCTGATGTCAGGAAGGCATTGGGTACGTCGGCCATCAACAAAGCATTGAAAGGAGGAGAGTCAGCAAAGTGTTGTGTGAAGCATAGGAGAGGTAAATAGTGCAGAATTCCTAGTTCCAATGCTCGGTGTAGTTTTGAAAGTGACTTTTATCCTGTATAATGTCCATGCTAACTAACGGCTTCCTACAGTCAGGATGGCTCCGACACCAGCTCTATGGGGACCCCGACTCATAAGTCATGATCACCAAATGCACATGTACAGTGATCCTAGAGATCAATGCTCACTTAACACACAGAAGCTGAATAACATGAGTCTTACATCCACACTTAACATCTTACACAAATAAAGTCCAAGAAGGTCTTAGTCTTACATAGATAGGACCACACGGGCCAAACATTTAAAATAGAACAAGCAGCGGAAATCTTGGTCGAAAGCGTGAACCCATGACATCTGCCTTAACCGACATGCATTCTGACTGGGAAGCATTCTAGTTCGCATGTTCATCTCTAACGAACTCTTCAACATACTCCTGTTCTTCCATGCCTGGCCAATTAAATAATCAGTGTCAAGCCAATGAGTACTTTGAATGTATTCGCAAGCAACCCAAGTTGTGGAACAAGTAACAATGATGCATGATATATCACTAAGTAGGTAAATTTGCGGAAAGCTAATTTTGTATGAAAATGACATGATCAAGTAGCTAGTGAGCACGTATGAACAGTTAACAGATGTCCATGTGAACAAGTGATAGTCATCACCATAAGTGGGGGTAGAACATCTCATGCTCATTCATCATGCTAAGCCATCAGACTTAGTTTATTTCCCTTGCTAAGTCATCATACACCGCTCATCTGACCTCTTGTGACCATCACAACCATTGTCAGACCAAGTTTCACGAAAACATCCGGACGTAGTTCAAGCAACACCACCCAACTGTCCTTGACCGTGGACATGGCTATTCGAATAGTTTTACACTCTGCAGAGGTTGCACAATTTACCCACAAGACTCGAGGAACTTCCGTGTCATCCACGACTCATGGTGTATAATATAACCGAGGTAAGCACACGAAAAATGCCTTTCCATGGTGATACTAAACAAAGAGTCCACTCATTGGTGCCATCCCTCATGATATACACCACTCGTATCATCCATGAGGGCACGGAACGGTGTGCCTGGTGCCTGTAAAGACAGTGCATGACCTTCCTCTCTGGGACGACCCCGTCTCAAGAGTGACCACTTCACTCGTGCCACTAGTAATGCGGGATCCTTGCTAGTACCAACCATAGTAATCAACAAAGAACCGTCCCATAAGGGGTATCGTGGTTGCGCATGTAAGGTCAAGATGGTCGACAAATCTTAAATCTAATCCTTTTCGAAAACACAATCTCAACTTGCTCCCGCACACCACTTCTTTCTCAAGTGGTCACCCATCTTCTCATCGTCTCCCTCGGGCATTAGTGGCACCCGATGGGGTTTTCAAAAAAGTCTCTAAAATCATTTCTTTCCTCCCATTACTATGCATAAATCCAGATCCCACTTGCGTAGCATCTACTAGCATCCTAACTACACTCACCCGCACAACCCTCATAAGGTGGTAGGGTCATGCATGATGCAAGTGTCAATGGAAAGGTACAGAGGCATCCCACCGAAAGGAGAACATCACATCACATGATCAATTATGATGAAAGTAAAGTGCTATATGACACACAATAAAAAAATTCTTATCATGGTCAAAGGGCTTCTTGCTTGGATGAACAAAGTCTCAGGGGTTTTCGAAGTATTCGGGTCCAACTTGTTCGTCAACAACACAATCTATCGTCGTGATAAAATAACGATAATATAAGCAATCACACAAAACAGAGCACTCAATCTACTACCAAAATGTTAACCTACTCTGACAAATACTAAATGTCATACTAAAAATATTCTCCTAGGGTTTGTTGTGAAAAAGATTTTGGAAATAAAATAACAGAGGCAAAAAGGTGCCTATATATAGGTTTTAAAATAAAGCAGTACTAGAAATAGTTTCAAACATTTTTACAAATGGCACTATTAAATTCTAGGGATTATTTTATGAATTTAGGTGGAAGAATTGTTGGCATTGGGTAAATATTTTATTTTGTGGGATTTTTAGAAAAATCCACAGAAAAATAAAAAGAAAAGGCCTCAGAGCGAGCTAGGCCAAAAGAGTCCCAGTTGGGCCACGACTCGTGGGCACCCTCCTACTTGCGCCGCCCGGGCCCGGCACTCCGCTGACGAGAGCCCCCAGGCCTGGCTCGAGGAGGACGCCTAGGGTACTTCTTACTCTTGGGGAGTGTTGGCGCCTACGATGGGCGCTTGAGCCCCCTCCCGGCTAGGTGGGCCAGGTGGTATGACGTAGCATGGTATGTAGGGCTCGACGTAGGTGTTTGGTCCATCTCCTGAGTTGTCCGCTGGTGCACTAGAGGCGGTCCCTTCCGGCGGTGGGGGAAGGTCGCCCTGTTCGCGTCGTTAACAGGCCTACCTGCGGCGGGCCTCAGAGCTGAGTTGCTTCCCTTTGCCACCGCCGTTGGGTGGGACTTGTGTTGTTAGGTGTAGATTCCCTCCTTGGCACCCTGATGTGCCTCCGCCATGGTAGCTTGCTCGTCTGGACGCCTGCGCCGGCCGCTAGCTGCGCCGACGGGCGCGCTCCCGTCTGGCTGACCCGAGCTATTAAGGGCGTGGATGCGCGTCGGTGTGCGCACCGGGCGCCCCTCCGTTTCCTTCGTTCACCTCGTGGTTGTCGCCGTGTTGCGCCGTGAGACCGGTCACCGGGATTCGGAGGAGCAGGAGCATAGAGTCTGGCACGCCCCGTTCGTCCCCGTGCAGCGTGGGAGGGCCCCTTCCACCGACAGGCATGGGGGCGGGCTCATCATGCGAGCCCCCGGTGCCTGACGGTTGCGGTCTTGAAAAAGAGTTAGAAGGGATGGTGCGCTGGGCGACAGCTACCAGCTCCGCGATGTGATCCGCCCATGCGCCCAAGCCCCCATGTGTCGGTCAGTGGCGGAGCATCTCGCTCGCCAGTAGTAGCGCATCGTGTGCGTCGAGGTCTCCCACGTAGGTTTGACGTGCTACTGGTGTCGAGGACTCCGCCCGCTCGCCGCGTGCTTAGGTCACACGGGGGGCGGTAACGGCGGAGTTGATGCTAGCGACCTTGCACTGGCAACTTGGCACCACGATGCTAGGGCCAGCTTGCTGGGCGTAGGCCATCGGAGCGGCGAAGCATGGGAAGGACGAAACTTGGAGAAGACCTTGACACGCCCCGTACTTGGCATGCCAAAATATCGGATTTCGGGGTTCACAAAACCATTAAGGTTCGAACACAGGGGCGTGTGCGAAAATCTCCTATAACCTCGCCCGACCTAGCTCGCTAGGAGATGAACACAATGACGAACTCGCACGATGATGATGAGGAAGATGAACACGACAGTTTACCCAGGTTCGGGCCGCTGTGAAGTGTAATACCGTACTCCTGCTTTGGTGGATTGCCTCTCGTGGAGGTTTGGGTGGACGAACTAGGACAATGTGCTTGAGCCTCGTGAGGGCGCTCAAGATCTGTTCTTGGTTGGCTATCTCGTGCTGGTATATGGAGTGACTAAGTGTTGGATCAGATCTGTCCTGGGAGTCCTCTTCTACGGTGTAAAATGTCCTCTATATATAGCGATGGCCCAGGTCTTCTTCCCTTATCACAATGGCGGCAAGGGATCCCACAATGGCCAATTTTGAAGGGGGATAGGGGTTGGTGCTTGCCCTGCCCAAAGGCGTTCTTCGCCTGCAAAGTAACTGTCGACGCCGCAGGGACAGGCTCAGCGATGACATCCTCCTGGCGGGACGGGTGGTTGTGGTCTTCTTGCACCGGAATGGAATCCTTTGGGGGGTGCTTGGGGAACCCGCGTATGTCCTTGATCCCCTTGCGCCAAAGGGGAAACTGCACCGCCTGGCGCACTAGTGCCAGTCTGTCCTTCCTTGCATTAGCCTTGATTCCTGAGGCCGGGCCTTGCATAGGAAACTCTACCGCTCCGGAGGGGTCCTGTCGAGGCCCATCCTTCGCGGGTCTTATCACTGTGCTTGCTCGCGTGGCTAGGGCCCTCACGAGGGCCTTGTCTTGAGTGGGGCCTCGCCTGGTCCCGTTTGGTCAATGAAGTGGGCCATGCCCTTGGCCGCAGGAAGGCAGGTCTGGTTACCCTCATTCCTAGAACAATGACAGTCTCGGGCCCTGGGAGGCGACAAGATCGTGAGGATCACTCCACGGACACAAGGCCAGGCTACATCGATCGCTTCAGTTCTTCAGCGGCATGGCCGCCAGGTGAGTTTTTGGTTTGTGCCAGGTAACCCTTTGGTTTTCTCCGTTTGAGGGCGCCCATCGGGCCGCATTATCCTCAGGTGACCAGGGCACACCCGTGCAGTCACCGCATTTATGCATATTTCAGTATTCGTGGATGTGGTCCATTTCCTAAACATGTTGCCTGCACGGCTCCTTGCTGACTTGAATGTCACCGCGCCCGAATGATCTTGCCTTCAACCGTCTCTGTGCTCGGATCCATCCATGCAGCGTTGATAAATCCAGTGGTTGAGCTCTGTCTAGCGGGCTGGCCCCGTTTGTGTCACCGCCTGGGGTCACTAGTGCTGGGCCTTCTCATGCGGTGACCCTTGGGAACACATTCGGCGCAGGCTTCACAAAATTTATAGGACCACGGATGGCGCGATCCACAAGAAGATTCAGGTGCAGCCCACCTTTGAGGTATGACCCTCACGAGGCCAAAGCTCCCTTGTGAGCACCCAGATACACCTCCAAGTTCTTCCATGCAAGCCACCCGTATGAACTTAATAAGCTGTACACTCCCAGAGCCCCCACAGGACGCGGAGATGTTCCTTCCCACACCCAAGTGGAAGCCCCATGCTCCGCGCTAGTGGACGACATGATCCACCAATGACTATGTCCATGCAACATGGAAGCCCTTATGCTCCGTGCTGGGATAAACAACTGAGGGCGCCCCCGCGGCTGCATCCAACTTGAGGAAGGCTCCTCGCGGCCCCATCTCACTGCATTCCCGTGGGATATGCGCGTGAGGGGGGTGCATGGGGGCTGCTACCAGGCCAAGCCTGGCACACGCCACCTTCCCATGTCCATAGAACCTGGTCTTGATACGCCCCTCTCAAGAAAAGCCAGTGAGGAAAGGTATGGGAGACGCTCATACGTCATGCTGGACTCCTAAGGATCGCGACTTAGGAGCCTCGCTGGCCCTATAGCCCCTCACCCCTTGTAACTGTCCAGGTGATCTGTACGGTCCAACGGTGGCTGAGGTATGCATGGGGCCTGGCCCTGCCGACACAGAGCTCAAAAGTGCTCAAAATTTCTAAGGAGGACGTCAGAGCTCATACGTCAAGGGGAACTCATGAGGATCGCGACTCAGGAGACTCACTGGCCTTGTAGCCCCTCACCCCTTGGAACCGTCCTTGTGATCCGGATGGCCCAACAGTGGCCGAGGTATGCATGGGACCGGGCCCTGCCGACGCAGAGCATCACAACAATGTAGAAGGAAACAAGGCGAAGAAAGAGACCTCACAATTCAACGGTTATCACAAGCCTTATGTGTTTCTGAAATGCAAACAAGTCTAACACCTTTGCGAGGCACAATGAACGTTGCAGGAAGGAAACCAGGAGGAGGAATTAGGAGGAACCATCGCCGCCACTCGTCTCAACCGCAGGGAACTCATCGTCGATGTTGCTGACATCATATTCATCGCTGCTAACGCTTGCAGCTTCCGAAGGTAGGGTAACCAGGATGCAGGTGAACTTCTTCATCAGTGCTTCCACGACGCCCTTCACAGCCACTGCCTCGGCGACGCGAACCCCAGGATCAACAGGGTGGATCGCGGAGCTGAAGCCAAACCCCGGCTCGTGAAGGTGGAGGTGGATGAAGGCGCACGTCATGGCCTAAGAGAAGAGGTCATGACACTCGCTTTCCAAGACCGCCTCCACCTTGACAACGGCACCCTCAAGTGCCTCGGCAAGCTTTGAAGAGAGCCCCGCGAAGCCGCTCTCCGGAGCGGCCAAGGGCTCCGTAAACCCATCCCGGCAGAGGGAATAGGGTGCTTGGCAGAGCCGAAGCTCGACAGAGGCGAAGGCGCCGAGCTCCGTAGCCCTTTCCCCCTCAGCCGCGACAAGGGATTTCTCCCTGGTGTCGAGCTGAACCTTCTCCGCAGCAACTTCTTAAGCCCGCATGTCCAGATGCTTGTGCTCTGCGGCCTGGGTGGCCGTCACCTCGGCGAGCTTGGCCTTGCAAGTCTTCAGGTCCTCTTCTTGCTCATGCAGCTGCTGCTCAAGTGCAGACTTCTCGTGCTGGAGAACCTTCACGCAGGCCTCCACCTCTTTGGATCGCTTGGCAGCGGACCCCACGTCAGCTAGTGCTGCCTAGTGGGCTGCCCTGCCTGACGCGACCTCCCCCTTGATCTTCGCCTCGGTGGCCTTGGCTTGGCCCCAGACCTCCGTGGTAGCGGCATTAGCCTGGAGCCACCCGGAGAGGAGCCCCAAGATCCCCTTCATGAGGTGCTCATTAGTGCCTTCGAGGGCATCCTGGACCTGGCCTAGAACACAGTAGGCGTCGCCCAGAGCACCAGGGCCTCGCGGAGCGTGAGTCATGGCCTCGTCCGGAGGAGTCCCCCAGGGGACCATAGGAGATGCCCACAAGGGGGCTGGATCACGAGGAGCAGGAGGCTCCAGAGGCTTTTCCATGACCACAGGCAAGGTTGATATATGCAGATCGGTGGGAAGCTAGCCCTCGGGGCTGACTCCCCTTACGCCGGCGGCGAGTGTAGCAGCCCGGGACCGACGCTCTAGAAGATTCCCCTTTTATTCCATTGTCGTCTTGTGTTTCGTTTGGTTGTTGCATTGATCATCGCATCATTCGCATATTCTCATAGCATCGGCATTTTGTCAACATGATTTTTCAAACTGGCATCTGCTCGTAGTCGCCGGTTCTCTCTGGTCTTGCTGTTGCCCGTTTCGCGACCAACCACACACGCACGCGGTCGCGGCATCGTATAAAAAAGCTATTTTTAAAGCACGCGAAAAATATTCTCGGATTACGTCGAAACTTGGCGTGTGGTCTTGTTATGTTATAGGTAGACCTCCTGTCAAATTTCACCGCTATCGGAGGTCATTTTATACCCAAACGGTCAACCGTAGCAATGCAGTCATCGGTTATTCGTCGGATGTTTTCGGTGTTTCAAACTCTTGTCACGGGCTGCCACCTTCCCTCTCATCTCAGACCAAGGCCCACTACATAGCCAACTAGCCTACCTAGCTACCCCCTATGCTTTCGGACGTCCGATCAAGATCGAACGGCCCAAAAACGGATGAAATCCCCCTAAACTAGCCCTCCTTCCCTATATAATGCCCATCTCCTTCCTAATTTGGACCTAACCCTAACCCTGCCTCAATTTTCATGCTAGCCACCCTCCAGCCACGCTTCCTCTCTCTTCCCAGCGCCGCCAGCCCGCCAGGCCCATCCGAGGCCCGCCGCCAGAACTGAACCTCCTATGCCGCCGCCCGCAAGAGCCACAGGCATCCGAGCCTCCTAGCCCCCGCTCCTCCTGTTGAGCGAGCCCGCGCCCGTCGCCACCAACCGACGTCAGCCGACCGCCGGAGCCGCTGGCGGTGAACCCCAGCTCGACCTCGTGCCCAATCTCCTCCTCCTCCTTTCATTTTTCTCCTCATCTTCCCTCACCTCCCATAAGTCTCTCCCTCCCCTACAGGCCGAAGCCTCCATGGTGCCTAGGGAGCTGCCCCGCCGCCGGATCCATCGACCCGCCACCGGATCCGCTCTCTAGCGCCCCCCTGTCGGCCTCCAGCCAAGCCTGCTGCCGCTCAGAGAAGCAGTGTGCCGCCGGCGTCCCTTCTCGCGCGAGCGCACGAGGAGGACGAGGCTCCCTCCTTGGCTGGGTGGCCTCCTCTCGCGCATGGGCCTCGCCTTCCCCAATGCCCAGCAGCGCCGAGCGGTCTAGCCCCATCATCGACCCAAGGCCCGTGTGTGAGCCATGCCTCGCCCGTAGCGCATTTTAGTGCATGTTGCCCATGTGCCATTGTTGGGCCAGGCAGATTCGTCCCATAGTGTTTTTTATCTGCGTGCGATTTTGTCAAATTATCGTCACATTGCTATTTTACATAAATGTCCCTCATGTTCGACAATTTAATATCTGACAAACCGTGTATCGCATGTAAAAACTTTATATACGAAAGATGACTGGAATTTCATGTAGATTCACAATTTTTGACTTTCACACATGGTTAAAAAATTTAACTAGCTGGTTTCATGCAATTTGCATAAATGCCATGTAAAATGAATTGTTCAATAACTTTTGATCCGTGACTCCGATGCAAATGTTTTATATATGTAACTTGACTAGAAAAAGGTGTAGAATCTCATGCCACACTTTATTTCCATGTTTAATAAATATAAAATTGTGTTATGACAGATCTCGAACAAATTCATAATTTGCATGTGGGGACGTTTTGGATATGCTATATGTTCGTTCCAGCCCCATTTAAAATGCCTAGATGATATAGTCGATCATGCTTCACCTCTTGCCACGATAAACAACATTAACCACTTTTCTCATAATATGGAGAGTTATTATTTTGTTATATGTATGTTGTCCCTCTCCATTTAAAATTGCTTAATTCCATCTTTGCCTTATGCCATGACCTCCCATGTTAAACAACATTTAATATTCATGAGTACCTAACGAGAGTGAACTAAATAATTCAAGCATGGAGTTTCGTAAATATGCAACTGGTTGCATATTGAGATTCACTTAATGTGTAGGAGTTGTTTGATGTGCTTTGTCATGCCTTGCATATTAAACCGGACATGCATCATATTTGGTTGCGCATCATGCCAGGAATATGTTGTGGTGTTTCTCGTGTGTTGATTGTTGTTTCGGTTAGTTCCTTCTCGATAGAGTTCTAGAAGCGTTCAGTGTGTGAGGATTCGTTCGACTACATTGGCTTGTCTTCTTCATGGACTCGTTCTTCTTCCAAGTAGGATCTCAGGCAAGATGACACATTTTCCTGGATACAACTACTATCATTGCTATGCAAGTTGTCCCAATTTTATTATTATGTCTCGCTACCTACCACCTGTTTGTCAAGTCTCCCAACATTGCCATGGTAAGTCTCTAACCCTCGACCTTCCGAGCAAACGTTTATCTGCCTATGTTACCGCTTGCTCAGCCCTTCTTATAGAGTTTCTAGCTGCAGGTGCAATTGCTTCCATGTGACAATATGGACATTCTATTGTTATCACAATATTATTTCACATATATACTTGGTAAAAGGTGGAAGGATTGGCCTTTAGCCTTGTGTTTTGTTCCATATTTTCCACCCTAGTTACTTGTGAATCGCTGTTATGTTCCATATTTTGCGCTCCTAACATGCTTGGGGTTGTTATGGGTCCCCCTTGATTTTCGTTTTGGGATAAAACTTATCTAGCAAGGCGCAACATTGGTTTTTCCATTTCCCAACCTAATAAAACTTGCATAGGACTTTCCGGACCCCATGGATAATTAATCAACAAACCGGGCCAATGCTCCTCATGAGTGTTGGTCCACCTACCTAGCAGTCGGCGGTGCCACCTCGGGGCAACTCGAGGCATTTTCAGGCTACTGTCCACTTTGCATAGACGAATGATGCCCGTGGATAGAGAGAGCACGGCTTTAGATGCGGATCTGTCTCATCGGGAGGCCTTTCTGGATTTGTTTTACCTTTCTCGAATGTCTTGCGTGAGGAATTCCGTTTTACTTCGGGCTATCTCGAGGCATGGTCTTCTTGTGGACTTGCCAATGAAGATCACGAGATCCGTGGTCGAGGTTATTCTCGCGACGTGTGGCTAAATTTTGATGGATGAGTTGGAGCTCCCCTACGGTGTTAAATCATTCTGAAAGCCATGCTCGCGGCTATGTGGCAACTTGGAAAACTTTGTTTAACACCCGGTCATAGTTAAGTTGAAGTAAACTCAAATAAAATACACCAACTGTGTGCGTAACCGTGAATGTCTCTTCTCGTGAGTTCTTATCCGAGAGAGAACACAATGGGGTTATGTTTGACGTAAGTAGGTGTTCAGGATCACTTAGTGATCATTACTAGTTCACGTCTGTTATACGTAGACCACAATACTTTACTTTCTGTATTTGTAAGTTAGCCACTCAAATAAATGCTTAGTAGCTTGCTACAGCCTCACCACTTAACCATTCCTCACCCATTAAGCTTTAATAGTCTTGATACCCTTGGAAATGAGATTGTTGAGTCCCTGTGGCTCACAGATTACTACAACAACAACTGCAGGTATAGGTAATGTGATGACTTGACATGAGCGCGACGCTTGTTTGATTTGGAGTTCTTCTTCTTATTCTTCTTCACCGATCTAGGATGGGTTCCAAGCGGCGGCCTCGGATAGCAAGGATGGATGTCATTTTATCGTTTGATTTCGTACGTAGTCAGACCCTGCTCTTATGTATGATGCTTGAATAGGTTATTTTATTGATGTGATCTTGTTGTAGCTTGTGGCGAGTGTAAGCCAATTCCATATACACGTCTCGTCTGTACTTGTACTTGTAATGATATCCATTCTTTCAACACGACGAGATATGCTCCTATCCCTGTCGAGGTCCTCGAGCCAAAATAAGGATAGCGTCGCCTCTTGGGCGTGACAAGTTGGTACCAGAGCCTGTACCGACCTAGGAGCCCCCTTGATTGATCGAACTTGCTCGAGTCGAGTGTAGTAAAAAAATATTTTGAGTCTAGTTATATCGGAGAGTTGGATTCTTTTTGCTCCTCTTCTATGCTCTGGTGAGGCATTCGACTTAGGAATTTTGATTTTATCCTCTTCTCACTCAAAGAATTTTGTAGGATCACGCGGGTATTTTGGAATCTATATGATGCCGATGTGACGGAGTTCTGTACTTGGTGCCTCATGTTACCGACAAGTAGAGCTCCAAGGGATTCTTGACACATCGTTATCATTCAATTTCCTTAGCATCTCAGGATGGAGGATGTTCAAAATTGCTTCAATACTTCTCATCGCGTGATAAGAACGGAGTCACCCAGTACTAGGGAGGCGTTCGGGGTACTACCATGCTTGGTATACTTGTGTATTTGAGGGTCCGATATAGATGGAGTTCTAAAGCCTTTGGTTACATGTTGACGGATGGGTACAGTTGGAGTGTAGGGCTTGTTACTTGTGTGAGATATTTTGGCTCCGTGTATCCCCAACACCCGATTGCATAACTAGGAAGATTCTGGGAATTCTTAGGTGGGAATTCAACTAGTTACCTAGGCTATCTTCCAACAGATCATGATGTGAGGTTGGGGTTCGACATCTAGTGGATTCGTTTGTTCACGGTCTTTCCTACACAGGACAGTCTCGATATATGTCATCAGATATGCTTCGTCAACCCTTGTAGTTCGCTATGCCTGGGGAGCATATTCGAGCGTCATTTCAATATGACAATCCAATGTACGATCGAGCCCGTGCGAACCTTACACGAAAGTATCAAGCGGAATCTCTGTCATGAATTTGTTCTCGCTTGTTTCGTCAGCCCCATCCTTTGTTTTGTTTTGTATATAGTAATTCGAGTTCCTTCGATGTCAAGTGGTGATTTAATATCTTTTCTCAGTAGTGTTCTCATATTTTACGGGAATGCTAATCCTTTGTTCAACTGGTGTTTTCATGAAATTATTTCCCTACCGGTGTGCTTCTCTTCAAGATAATTCAATCATCTCCAATATTTGCAAGATCAATCCTCATGTTTCTTTTAGGAGTTCTTTTGATCCATCCTAAGTTCTCATCCAAGTGTTTGTTTTTCCCCACCCTCCCGCCCTTTTCTTTAGTGACTAAATTCTCATCCAGGTGTCTTCTCTATTCATGTGATGCTACCGCTATATCTTTTCTTTTGTATTGTATCTGGTGATTCTTTATGAAGATCCTCAAGTGCTTCAAGTTCATCATTCTTCATTCTTTTTTCATTATTGGCGCAATCAATTCAAGATGTCGATGTTCTTCATAGCCTTTTCAATCGCTAAATGCTTCCGCATGTCAGAAATTCTGTCCAAGTATCTCTTGTTTTTCGTCTCTCTCTATTCTATCCGGAGTGCTGAAGATATCTCAGAAGATTCGTGTTCCTGTTCAAAATCATTTCAAGCTTCCCACCTCATCATGTTTTTGTTGTAATCTCTTTTTCAAAGCAATCTTTCAACGGTGGTTTCTTTTCGGTAGGTCCATAACCCACAGGTTTTTCCCCAAGATCTTACTTGGCTCTTCTAATCTTTCCGGAGATATCTTCAAGCTCTCTCAATATGACGTAAGAATGTCTTTCATCAATCATATTCGTTCTCCTAGATTGCTTCTAATTATTTTCATAATTGGCTCAACCTTTGCTTATTCAATTTTCCGTAGTATCTCAATAATTCGAGATGTTGTTCTCATCAGTATTCTTAGTATTGAAGACCGAAGGATAGTTTCTCTTAATTTTGGTCCAGTCTCTTGATGATTTGTCATCTCATCTTGATGTTTTCCTCCCAAATTATTTCTATTCATCATAAATTTCTCCCATATTTATTTGGTGCATTCAGAGTTGTTTTCATTTCTCGAGCCTCCCGAAGGCCATCACTTCAGAAGATTTCTTGTTCTCAGCTTTCAACTTTCATGCTCAAACACTTCTCAATTGTTCTCTCTTCTTCCGTCTCTCAATTATTATGGTCCCTTGTGAAGTTTTCCATTAGGTGGATCATGATCTCTTTGTTCCCATGTATCTTCATTCAATCATAGTATCTGCATTCGTTTGCGAATTCTTACTGTTGTTCTCGTTCAAGACTTCTTCAAGTTTGTGATCTATCTCTCTCGCTTTAATTCTTTGCAAGAAGAATAGGTGGTGTTCTAAATCCGTTGCTTGTCATCAATTTAACGTGATGAAGGATAGGCATAACACAATTCTTTTTCTTTTCATCAAGGTGATTTCAATCCTTCGAAGTTGTGCATGTTATGAATTCTCGGTTATAAGTTGTTCAGATTTTCTTTTCTGGAGCTCCAAGGTTTCTCAAATATCTGTCCGTGAAGCTTCATCTAAAGCATTGCAAGGACTCAATCTTGTTATTTTCTAACCTTCACTTATTTTCTATCATCCTCTGATTGCCGGAGGTTCTTCATGGTTGTTTGTTAAGGATGTAATTCTTCTCAAAGTGTTCTTCAAGATTCTTGTTGGAGGTGCTCAAGTGTTCTTTATCTTGGATTTCTAAGTCCAATTCCTTCCCATTGTCTTATGAGATGGTTTTATTAAATTCTTGAGGAGTCTTGAAGGTAAATTGTCAAGAATGGTATAAATAAACCCATCATGTCTTCTCGATGTTATCTTGGGTTGGATTTCACCTAAAGAATTACCTAAGGATTATTGCTATCATGGTGTCTTAAATGATTCAAGTGTCTCCTCCACCTCTTGGTGAAAGAAGTTTTGCATATCTTGTTGCCCTCAAGCAATCAATTGTTTCTGTTTTGGCAGTTTGTCACCTCATAATTCTGAGATGTTTTCCATAAGCCCATAACAAGCTATTATTTTTGTTGTTGATTCTCCATTATCTCCGTTCAAGCAATCTTTTTAATTCAATGGTTGTCGAAGTTCTCATGCTCTTATCCATTCCTTCTTTTCTAATGATCTAGTTGCTATTATTTTCATCCAGAGGCGTTGTCATGTTGCTCTCTTTCCACCATCATCTTGTTTTATCAAGATCATGTTGTTTCTTGCTTATTCATTTAACCGAAGTGATGTGAAATCTTTTCATGATCCTTCCATCTTATAAAGTTTTGATTCTAATCCAACCGAAGTTTGGGGTCTCTCTTTCAATTTCTTTCCATCATATCAAATTTTGCCTCTCTTTCCTACCGAAGTGCTGACGAAATTTCTTGTGAATTCCTGCTTGTTCCTCATGTCATTTTTCATCACTTTCCAACCTTCAATAATCATTGGTGTCACTCGTTTGGTAGAGAAGCAACCAAGTTTACCTCTTGCTCTTGCTCTTCCCCTTTTCATTCTCAGATCTTGGGATGACATCCTAGTGTAGTGGAGGAGAGTTGTAAAAGCCTGAGACCGACGCTCCAGAACATTCCCCTTTTATTCCATTGTCGTCTTGTGTTTTGTTTGGTTGTTGCATTCATCATCGCATCATTCGCATCATCCGCATAGCATCGGAATTTTGTCAACATGAGTTTTCAAACTTGCATGCGTTCATAGTCACCGGTTCTCTCCGTTCTTGCCGATGCCCATTTCGAGACTAACCACACACACACGCGCCCGCGACATCATTTAGAAAAACTGTTTTTAAAGCATGCGAAAAATATTCTCAGATGGGGTCGAAACTTGGCGTGCGGTCTTGTTATATTGTAGGTAGACCGCCTGCCAAAGTTCGCCGCAATCGGAGGTCGTTTGATACCCTAACGGTGAATCGTAGTAGTGAGGTCATCGATTATTCGTCGGATGTTTTCGGTGTTTCAAACTCTTATCACGGGCTGCCACCTTCCCTCTCATCTCACACCAAGGCCCACTACACAGTCCACTTGCCCACCTAGCTAGCCCCGTCCGCTTTCGGACGTCCGATCGAGATCGAACGGTTCGAAAACAGATGAAATCCCCCTAAACTAGCCCTGCTTCCCTATATAATCCCCCTCCCCTTCGTAATTTGGACCTAACCCTAACCCTGCCTAGATTTCCGTGCCACCCAGCCTCCACCCGCACCTCCTCTCTCTGCCCAGCGCCGCCAGCCTGCCATGTCCATCCATGGCCCGCCGCCGCCCGCAAGCGCCAGAGGCGTCCGAGCCTCCCTGCCCCCGCTCCTCCCGCCGATCAAGCCCGCGCCCGTCGCTGCCAACCACCATCGGCCGACCGCCGGAGCCCTGGCGAGCCACTGCCGGCGAACCCCATCTCGACCTCGTGCCCCATCTCCTCCTCCTTTCATTTTTATCCACATCTTCCCTCACCTCCCGTCGGTCTCTCTCCCCCCTGCAGGCCAAAGCCTCCATGGCGCCTACGGAGCTACCCCGCCGCTGGAATAGGCCCCTTCGGCCGGATCCATTGACCCGCCACCGGATCCGCCCTGCAGCGCCCCCCCCCCCCGTCAGCCTCTGGCCAAGCCTGCCACCGCTCGGAGTAGCAGTGTCCATCGGCCTCCCTACTCGTGCGGACGCATGAGGAGGATGAGGCTCCTCGGTTGGGCCGCCGCCTCTCGCACGTGGTCCTCGCCTTCCCCAAGGCCCAGCTGCGCCTAGTAGTCCGGCCCCGCCTTCGGCCCAAGGCCTGCTGGTGAGCTATGCCTCGCCCGTAAGGCATTTTAGTGCACGTTGCCCATGTGCCATTGTTGGGCCAGGCAGATTTGGCCCATAGTGTTTTTTTCCTGCGTACGATTTTGTCAATTATCCTGAGATTAGTGTTTTACACAAATGTCCCTTATGTTTGTCCATTTAATATCTCACAAACCGTGCATCGCATGTAAAAACTTTATATATGAAAGATGATTGGAATTTCATGTAGATTCACACATGTTTAAATTTTTTAACTTTCTGGTTTCATGCAATTTGCGTAAATGCCATGTAAAATGAATTGTTTAAAAACTTTTGATCCGTGACTCCGATGGAAATGATTTATACATGTAACTTGACTAGAAAAAAGTGTAGAATCTCATGCCACACTTTATTTCGTGTTTAATAAATATAAAATTGTGTTAGCAGATCTGGACCAAATTCATAATTTGCATATGGGGCGTTTCGGATATGCTATATTTTGCTTCCGGCCCCATTTAAAATGCCTAGATGATATAGTTGTTCATGCTTCACCTCTTGCCATGATAAACAACATTAACCACTTTTCTCATAATATGGAGAGTTATTATTTTGTTATCTGTATGTAGTCCCTCTCCATTTAAAATTTCTTAATTCCATCTTCGCCTTATGCCATGACCACCCATGTTAAACAACATTTAATATCGATGAGTACCTAACGAGAGTGAACTAAATAATTCAAGCATGGAGTTTCGTAAATATGCAACTCGTTGCATATTGAGCTTCACTTAATGTGTAGGAGTTGTTTGATGTGCTTTGCCATGCCCTGCATATTAAACCGGACATGCATCATATTTGGTTGCGCATCATGCCATGAATATGTTGTGGTGTTTCTCATGTGTTGATTGTTGTTTCGGTTTGTTCCTTCATGATAGAGTTCCGAAAGCGTTCGGAGTGTGAGGATTCGTTCGACTATGTTGGCTTGTGATCTCGCGGCATGTGGTTAATTTGTGATGGACGAGTTGGAGCTCCTGTGAAAGGTCAAATTTTTTAGAAAGCCGTGCCCGCGGTTATGTGGCAACTTGGAATACTTTGTTTAACACCCGGTCATAGTAAACTTGAAGTAAACTCCAATGAAATACACCAACTGTGTGTGTAACCGTGACTGTATCTTCTCGTTAGTCCTTATCCAATGGAGAAACGGTGGGGTTATGTTTGACGTAAGTAGGTGTTCAGGATTACTTAGTGATCTTTACTAGTTCACGTCCATTATGCGTAGACCACCATACTTTACTTTCTGTATTGGTAAGTTATCCAATCAAATAAATGCTTAGTTGCTTGCTGCAGACTCACCACTTAACCATACCTCACCCATTAAGCTTTAATTTTCTTGATAACCTTGGAAATGAGATTGTTGGGTCCCTTGGCTCACAGATTACTACAACAACAGTTGCATGTATAGGAAATGCGATAATTTGACGTGAGCACGATGCTTGTTTGATTTGGAGATCTTCTTCCTCTTCATGGATCTAGGATGGGTTCCAGGTGCTAGCCTGGGATAGCAAGGATGGATGTCATTTTATCGTTTGATTTCGTCCGTAGTCGAACCCTGCTCTTATGTATGATGCTTGCATATGTTATTGTATTGATGTGATCTTGTAGTAGCTTGTGGCGAGTGTAAGATAATTCCATTTACTCATATCTTCTGCACATGTACTTGTAATGATATCCATTATTGCAACACGACAGGATGTGCTCCTATCCCTGTCGAGGCCCTCGAGCGAAAATAAGGAGAGGGTCGCATCTTGGGCATGACACCAACGCACCTCCAAAGGTAGGAGCGGCCGTGCCAATGTGCATCGATGGCTCAGGGGACTCTGCAGAAGCACCCTGGACAATCGTCTCATGAGCCCCCACACCCGCAACGTCATGCGCCTCGTCCGGCAACGAGAAGGTGATAGGAGCGGGCGGCGCATCGGAAAGCACCCTTGGCTTGATGCCCACTTTCTTCTTCCTAATCTTCGGCACGACGACATTCCTGGGTACCAATCAAAGGAGGAATCATCAATGCACGAGCTACTAGCAGGCGGCCAAGGTTAGGCAGGGCCACTTACTCTTCGACGTCGACCCACTTCCTCTTCCTCTCCACCTCGGTGATGGCGGGTGCATTTGCTACCACTTGAGCTTGCGTTGGTTTTCCCTTAAAGAGGAAATGGTGATGCAGCGAAGTAGATAAGTATTTCCCTCAGTTGTTAAGAACAAAGGTATCAATCCAGTAGGAGGAACAAGCAAGTTACCAATGGATGCACCTACACAAACAATCAAACTCTTACACCCAATGCTATAAAGGGGTTGTCAATCCCTTCATGATTATTTGCAAGAATTAGATCCAGTAGAGATAGATGTAAACGAGAACAGAAAGTAAAAGGTAAATAAATTGCAGCAAAGTATTTTTTAGTACTATTGGTTCATAGATCTGAAAATATATTATGGAAAGTAGACCCAGGGGCCATAGGTTTCACTAGAGGCTTCTCTCATGATGGCAAATTACTATCGAGCAATTGATAGAAAAGCAAATAATTATTGAGATATATAAGGCTATGATTATGCATATAGGAATCATGTCCGTGTAAAGTAGACCGAAATGATTCTGCATCTATTACTATTACTCCACGCGTCAACCGACTCTTGCCTACATCTAGAGTACTAAGTTCATGAAGAACAGAGTAACGCATTAGGTAAGATGACATGATGTAGAGGGATAAACTCAATCAATATTATGAAACCCCATCTTTTTATCCTTGATGTCAACAATACAATATGTGCCTCACTACCCCTAACATGTCATTGGTGAGGACACCGCAAGATTGATTGCAAAACTAAGCACATCTCCCATTACAAGAATTACCAATCTAGTTAGCGAAACCAAACCAATAACTCGAAGAGACTTGCAAAGATGAGAAATCATGCATATAATAATTCATAAAAGACTCAAATAATATTCACATATAATCTGAGCATAAACCCACAATTTATCGGATCTCAACAAACACATCGCAAAAGAGTATTACATAGGATAGATCTCCATGAAGATCATGAAGAACATTGTATTGAAGAGCAAAGAGAGAGAAGAAGCCATCTAGATACTAGCTATGGACCCGAAGGTCTGTGGTGAACTACTCATGCATCATTGGAGGGGCAATGGAGTTGATGTAGATGCCCTTCGTGATTGAATCCCCCTCCGGCAGATTACCGGAAGAGGGTCCAAGATTGGATCTCACAGGAACTGAGGCTCCTGGCAGTGGTAAAGTGTTTTCGTGCCTCCCTATGGTATATAGGAAATATTTGTGAATTTATAGGTCGATAAATAGGGTTAGGGGAGCTACCATGGGCCCACAAGCTAGGGGGCGCGCCCTACCCCCCTAGGCGCACCCTAGTGGCTTGTGGCCACACGATGGCTCTGCCGACTTCATCTCCAAGTCTTCTGGGTTGCTTCTGGTCCAAGAAAAATTATTCCAAAGATTTAATGCCGTTTGGACTCTGTTTAATATTCCTTATCTGCAATACTCAAAAAGAAGGAAAAAACAGAAACTGACACTAGGCTCTAGGTTAATTGGTTAGTCCAAAAAATAATATAAAATAGCATATTCATGCGTATAAAACATCCAAAACAGATAATATAATAGCATGGAACAATCAAAAATTAGACAAATGTTGGAGACGTATCAAGCATCCCCAAGCTTAATTCCTGCTCGTCTTCTATTAGGTAAATGATAAAAAAAGAATTTTTTATGTGGAATGCTACCTAACATATATATCCGTGTAATATTTTTTATTGTGGCATAAAAACAATAATACTTCAAGCACACCAACAAGGCAATCGTGTCCTTTCGAAATAACATGGCCTTAGAAAGTTATCCCTACAAAATCATATGGTCTGGTTATGCTCCATCTTTCCCACACAAAGTATCTAAAGCATGTGCAACCCCAATGAACAAGTCAAGCAATTTTTTCATACTTTTGGTGTTCTCAAACCTTTTCAACTCTCATGCAATACATGAGCGTGAGCCATGTATATAGCATTGTAGGTGGAATAGAATATGGTGGAGGTTGCAATGAAAAAGGGAGAAGATAGTCTCAAATCAACTAGGCGTATCAACGGGCTATGGAGATGCCCATTGATTGATGTTAATGTGAGTGAGTAGGGATTGCCAGGAAACTAATGCACTTAGAGGTATAAGTGTATGAAAGCTCAAAAAGAAAACTAAGTGGTCATGCAAGAAGAAATTCCACTAGTTATATGAAAGTGAGAAAACAAGAAACTCTCTATCATGAAGATCATGGTGCTACTTTGAAGAACAAGTGTGGAAAAGGATAGTAGCAATTGTCCCTTCTCTATTTCTCTCATTTATTTTTTCATTTTTTCTTTCCATTTTTTGGTGGGCATCTTTGGCCTCTTTATTTATTTATTTGGGCTTCACGAGCCTCTTTTATTTGTATGTAAAGTCCGGATACTCATCCCAACTTATGAGGTAGTCATGGCATCCATAATCCTGTTCTCACATGGGAGAATGCTCTAATAATGAAAATCATCACACTTTTATTTACTTTCAACTGAAAAGGAAAATTACAACTCAATACCTGGAACAAAATATGACTCTATATGTAGGATGAAAGTGATGGTGCATGTCATGAAAAACGGAACGGTGGAAGTTGCATGGCAATATATCTCGGAATGACTAAGGAAATGCCATAATAGGTAGGTATGGTGGCTGTTTTGAGGAAAATATATGGCGGCTGTTTTGAGGAAGGTGGGTTTGATGTACCTACGAAAGTTGTGCGGTACTAGAGATGCTAGCAAAGGTGGGAAGGTGAGAGTGCGTATAATCCATGGACTCAACATTAGTCATAAATAACTCACATACTTATTGCAAAAGTATATTAGTTATCAAATAAAGCAGTAAATGCATGCTCCTAGGGGAGTGGTTGGTAGGAGTTAACCATCGCGCGCTCCTGACCCTCACATAAAGGTTGACAATCATTAAACAAATCATGCTCTGACTTCGTTACATATAGGAATCACAAACTTCAACACAAGTATCTCTTACAATTCACAACTACTCACTAGCATGACTCTCATATTACCATCTCTATTATCTCAAAACCATATGCAATGAATCAAACTTCTCATAGTATTCAATGCACTTAATATGAAAGTTTTTATTATATCCCTCTTGGATGCCCATTATATTAGGAATAAAATCATAATCTAAACAAATTACCATGCTGTTTTTAAGAAACTATCAAAATAATATAAGTGAGGTACAAGAGTTCAACAATTTCTATAAAATATAACACCACCATGCTCTAAAAAGATATAAGTGAAGCAGTAGAGCAACATTGCCTATCTCAAAAGATATAAATGAAGCACATAGAGTATTCAAATAAATTCACGATTCAGCATGTCCCTCTAAAAAATATGTGTGCAGCAAGGATGATTGTGGCAAACTAAAAATCAAAGCATCATATCATACAAGACGCTCCAAGCAAAACACGTATCATGTGGTGAATAAAAATATAGCCTTAAGTAAATTTACTGATGGATCGAAGACGAAAGAGGGGATGCCTTCCAGGGTATCACCAAGATTAGGCTTTTTGGTATACTAGAATATGGCTTGGGGTGACTTGGGCATCCCCAAGCTTAGGCTCTTTCGACTCTTTATTCCATAGTCCATCAAATCTTCACCCAAAACGTGAAAACTTGACAACAGAAAACTCAACAGCAAACTCACGAGATCCGTTAGTATAAGAAAAATAAATCACCACTTAGGTACTGTTGTTAACTCATTCTTTATTTACATTTGTGTAATACCTACTGTATTCTAACTTCTCCATGGTTCATACCCCCCTATACAACCCATAGATACATCAAAATAAGCAAACAACACAAAGAAAACAAAATCTATCAAAAACAAAATAGTCTGTAGCAATCTGTAGACTTCGAATACTTCTGAAACTCTAAAAATTCATAAAACTAGGAAAATAAGTGAAATTTGTATATCAATCTTGTGTAAAAGTTTCATATCAAAAGCACATTGTAGTGAATTTACAAAATTCCTGGGCTGAGAGCAAAAGTTTCTGTTTTTCAGCAAAATCAAATTGCAAACACCGTAGGCCATCCCAAAGGTCTTACTTGGCTCAAACACTATATTTAAACAAGAAAACAAAATTATTACAAAATTAATAATGTGCAAAACACACCAAAACAGAAACAAAAAACACAAAGCAAAATAAAATTGGGTTGCCTCCCAAAAAGCGATATTGTTTAACGCCCCTAGCTAGGCAAAACGCAATAGATCTAGGTATTGTCATATTTGGTATGCAATACATCAATTGTACACTTGTGAACCCTAGGATATTCTTTCCTTTATCAACAATCATACTCCTAGGAAAGGAATCAAGAAATTCACTTGTAGCAATAGGTTCTCAGAATATATTAATAGGGATAATTGTATTTGAGCCCTTAGTTGTGCCACCATCGACAAGAATACCCCTAATTTTGGAAAACACGTGTTCGTGCCCACATCACTTTGCTCATCTTGTGCTTTTGCCCTTTGACTGTTTGACTGTCATTTTTAAAACTTCATAACTATTTCATACTAACTCGGAAAAATGCAAATAAGATATCAAAATGTTTGAAAAGACATCACCTATATGTGTATGATATTTGCATTCATGAGAAAATTGTAGGGAAGTCTCCATATCATTTTTAGCTCATATAGGTGATGGGTACTTTCCAACACTTTTGTCATGATTGCAAATGACATTCACGTATAGGAGATGTGTTCCCGAACATTTTGATATCTTATTTGCATTTTGCCGAGTTAGTATGAAATAGTTATGAAGTTTTCAAAATGATAGTCGAACGGTCAAAGGGCAAAAGCACAAGACAAGCAAAGTGATCTGGGCATGACCGTGTATTTTCAGAAACTAGGGGTATTCCTGTTGACAGTGACACAACTAAGTGCACAAATACAATTATTCCATATTAATAAACTTAGGGTGGATACTTATCATCTTAAGATCATCATGTCCTTTACTATAGGATTCATCCTTATTCTTAGGAACATACACAAACTTGGAAGCTTTGAAACAGGAAATTTTAGAGTGGTTTGAATAGAGGCAAAAGGGAAACCCAAGTTGTTAATAATATCCTCTATCTTTTCAATTCTAGATAGAATCTTGATCCAATTTTTCATTAACTATGGGTTCCTTTTCCCTAAGGGTTTTTAGAGTAACTCCTACCTTAGATCCATATTGAGTGATATGATTATGGATCTTTTTATCCAAGCTTTCAATGAGATCTATAGCAGCAACTTTATTTTCAATGATATCAAGCCTTCGCATCACATGTTCCAAAGTAAAGATTGTTTCATTAACCATGAGAGGGGGTGAACCTACCAAATTTGCCATAACATTACAAGAATAAAAGGTATTGTTTCCCAAGAAATTCCCTCCCGTAATGGTATCCAAAACATATCTATTTCAAGGAAAAATGCCCACATATTAATTGCAAAGGAGAACGGTACTAGATTGCTTACGAGTAGATCTATTTTGAGAATTGCAAATTCTATACCAAGCATCCTTTAAGTTTTATCACTCCCTTTGCTTAAAATTAAGAACTTCATACTCGGGAGTACTAATGATAGTAGCAAGGCTATCCATGAGTTTTAGGCGATCTTACACACAAGCAAACGAAAAGCAATTGAAAAAGACGAACGGGAGAATGGCAAATAAAAAGGCAAATCTTTTTGGTATTTTCTTAAAATCGTTTTAGAAGTGGGGGAGAGGAAAACGAGAGGCAAATGGAAAATAATGTAAATGCAAGAGATGAGTTTGTGATGAGTACTTGGTAGGCTTGATGTAGATCTTGTCTTGACTTGCTATGTTTCGTCCCCGGCAACAGCACCAGAAATCCTTCTTTCTACCTCTTGAGCTTGTGTTGGTTTTTCCCTTGAAGAGGAAAGGGTGATGCAGCGAAGTAGATAAGTATTTCCCTCGGTTGTTGAGAACCAAGGTATCAATCCACTAGGAGGAACAAGCAAGTTACCAATGGATGCACCTACACAAACAATCAAACTCTTGCACCCAACGCTATAAAGGGGTTGTCAATCCCTTCATGGTTATTTGCAAGGATTAGATCCGATAGAGATAGATGTAAATGAGAACGCAAAGTAAAAGGTAAGTAAGTTCTAGCAAAGTATTGGCATTTTTGGTTTATAGATCTGAAAATATAGTATGGAAAGTAGACCCGGGGGCCATAGGTTTCACTAGAGGCTTCTCTCATGATGGCAAGTATTATAATGGGTGAACAAATTACTGCCGAGCAATTGATAGAAAAGCAAATAATTTTGGAGATATCCAAGGCAATGATTATGCATATAGGCATCACGTCCGTGTCAAGTAGACCGAAATGATTCTTCATCTAGTACTATTACTCCACACATCGACCGACTCCTGCTTGCATCTAGAGTATTAAGTTCATTAAGAACAGAGTAACACATTAGGTAAGATGACATGTTGTAGAGGGATAAAATCAAGCAATATGATGAAAAACCCATCTTTTTATCCTTGATGGAAACCATACAATATGTGCCTTGCTACCCCTACTATGTCACTGGGTGAGGACACCGCAAGATTGAACCCAAAACTAAGCACTTCTCCCATTGCAAGAATTACCAATCTAGTTGGCCAAACCAAACCAATAACTCAAAAAGACTTGCAAAGATATGAAACCATGCATCTAAGAAATCAGAAAAGACTCAAATAATATTCATAGATAATCTGGAGATAAACCAACAATTCATCAGATCTCGACAAAGACACCGCAAAAGAGTATTACATCAGATAGATATCCATGAAGATCATGAAGAGCATGGTATTGAAGAGCAAAGATAGAGAAAAAGCCATGTAGCTACTAGCTATGTACCCAAAGGTCTATGGTGAGAAAAGGCAATGGAGTTGATATAGATGCCCTCAAAGATCGAATCCCCCTCCAGCAGATTACTAGAAAAGGCTCCAAGATTGGATCTCACGGGAACCGAGGCTCCTGGTGGCAGAAAATTGTTTTCGTGCCTTCGTCTGATATACAGGGAATATTTGTGAATTTATAGGCCGAGAAATAGGGTTAGGGGAACTGCCGTGGGCCCACAAGCCAGGGGGCACGCCCTTGTGGCTTGTGGCCACACGGTGGCTCTCCCAACTTCATCTCCAACTCTTCTCAGATGCTTCTAGTCCAAGAAAAATTATTCCGAAGATTTTATTCCATTTGGACTCCATTTAATATTCCTTACTTGCAATACTCAAAAACATGGAAAAATCAGAAATTGGCACTAGGCTCTAGATTAATAGGTTAGTCCCAAAAATAATATAAAATAGCATACTAATGCATATGAAACATCCAAAACAGATAATATAATAGCATGGAACAATAAAAAATTATAGATACGTTGGATACGTATCAGCGTCCACACCTTTCTCCGCGAGGGTGCCGCCGCATGGGGAGGCATGGGCACTATCCGCAAGGGCAATGGCTAGAGGAGCCACTCCGGCCCTAGACCCGTCCACCTCACCCACGATCTGTGATTTGGGAAAGGACGGGACGGGCGCTTCGACTGCCTTGTCATCAGAAGCAGGATCCACCCGAGGAGACTCCGCCCTACGCTTCCTAGGAGTCCCCAAGAAGGCAGACCGTGTGGCGCGAGGGTCCGGTCCCGACCTCCTGAGGACCTTGGTGGGACGCGGAGAACCTGCAGCAGAAGCTTCACTAACATCATCATCATCCTTGGGTCACAAAAGAGCATGGTCTGAGAAGGGAGAGATCCCTCCGCCATGTCGTCGTCCACAGTCTTCACCAAATCCTCCCCACCCATGGAGTTGCCGATGGACACCGTCACCGGGGAGCCGAGACCCTCAGCTGGAGAGAGTCCCAGTTCATTGAAGACATGAATCATGGCGACCAGATCGGCTCTATAGTCGCGACGGTACTACGGGGCGCAGTCATTGGGAAATTTTCTAGGGTCGCTGTTGAGTAGGATGTTTACAATTCTACTCAGCTCCCAAGAGGACATGGGAGTAGACTGAAGCCTGAGGGCATCGCTGCTGCCCCGGTACTCCAACAAGGGCCTCGAATACGACTGGAGGGATGCGAGGAGCTGCTTCAAGAACTCCTTCGCTATCATCCCCCAAGTTAGCTTCTCGGCGCTGATGTCGCGAGTAATCCGCTTCAAGACAGGCCTGGCTCGGGAGTCAAAATGCTTCACAGAGCTCCATGCGGGGATTTTCTTCGGCAGCCCCTTTGGAAGATCCAAGCGGGGGTTGGTTCCCTTGAGATCCAAGTAGACCCAGCGGTGCCTAAAGTTCTCCACCTTCTTCCTGGCCTTTAAGAGCATGTTGCCGCTCTGGACCATGACGAAGGAGAAGCACGCTAACCGCTAAGCACCGTCGCGCACACGGAAGCTGAAGAAATGGCGGAAGAGGGCCACCAAAGGCTTCACGCCAACGAGGTCCTCACAGTAGAAGGCAAAGATGGACAAGAGCAGGATGGAGTTGGGTTGCAGATGAAGGGTTTGGATCACGTAATGGTAGAGGATGGCGGTGAAGAACTTGGATAAGGACGGGGCGAGCCTGGCAAAGACGCTATGGAAAAAGAAAGGATAGGCCGGCCTGAACGAGGGCCGCTTCTCCGAGGAGCCGCCCCATATCAAGGTCCACCCCGATTCGTTGGTCTTGTCCGCCATCAACGGAAGCACCGGGGCGAGGTCACCATCCTTGGCTATGGTCAACTCCGAGAGCGTGGGTGAGATGGGGGCGGAGGTTGAGCTCTGGGACTCTAGCTTTGATGTGTCGGCGGGAGCCATCAGGAAGTTCGAGGGGTCGATACAGCAGGGAGGAGGATGGAGCGGTGGCGGGATCTGGAGAGGAGTGTGCCAAGGCCGAGGATCTAGAATTAAGAGCAAGTGTGCAGAAGAGGAAACCAGTAATGGCTCGGCGTTCGAAGTCCGGCTTTTGTCGATTCGAGCGGTGGCCGAGGAGGCGTTTGACGCTCGACACCGATCGCATAACGCGTGCCAGTCCTGGCCCGCAAGCATTTGGGGCCCGTGGCGCTTCACGACACCCTCAACGGCTTCGCCCCGAAGCTGGCCCGAGCGCGCCTTGGGCCAGGGAGCTACTGTCTGCATTTTGGGAAAGGGGGTACCCAGACCTGCATGCCTGCGTCCTAGGGCATGGCCCACCATGTCAGCTAAGCACGGCCTGGCGAAGCACCAGGCCCCCACCAGAGCCTTGAGCTCGCGAGGGGAGGCAACACCAAGACCCGTGAGGAACAGTCCTCCTTAGGCCCCCTCCAGAGGGACGGAGATCTCTATGTAGCACCCGGCCTCAGGAGGCCAAGGATGACACAAGGCAGGACAGGTGGGCGCTAGCGCACTAGACGGACAGTTTCCCCTTTGGTGTAATGGGGGGAGGACAGATGCGGGTTCCCAAAGCATCCCCCAAAGGTTTCCATTCCGGTGTAATGAGACCACAACCACGAGGCCAGCAGGAAGGATGTCATCGCCGAGCACACATTTGCATCATCGACAACTACTTTGTAGGAGAAGAGCACCTTTCATTGGGATAAAGATGTACTCATGTCCTCCTTCAAATTTGGCTGTTGTGGGATCCCTTCCTCCCATGGCGATAAGGGAAGAGGACCCGGGGCACTATAAATAGAGCATAGGATGCACCATAGAGAGGAACAAGAGAGAGAGGCAACACTACGAGAGCCCTATCACGAGGCAAAGCACCACTGTACTAGTTCATCCACAAACCTCCTCGCGAGGCAATCCACCAAAGCAGGAGTAGGTTATTATGCTTCATAACGGCTAGAACCTGGGTAAATCATCATGTGCATCTTCTTCCTCGTCATCATGCGAGTTTGTCATAGTAATCATTGGGTAGCGAGACAGGAAGGGGCTAGGATGTAGGAGATCTTCGCACACTCCCCTGTGTTCAAACTTCTTGGGGTTTTGCAGAGCCCGAAATCCGACAAATGAGGCTCAACAAGATTTCAAACATAAGCACGCAAAGCAACTATAACTACAACATATGAAAAACATGACAGTCTGTAAGATGCATATGGATACCATGCATACTTCTATAACTCAAACAATTCTGAAAAATTATGAAGTGGTATAAATTCTGCATAACATTACTGTGTAAAACTTTCCGAAGCATTTGACATTCCAGAAAAATATGAAAAATTCAAACACTACAGCCAAAGTTTTTGTTTTTGCCTTACACATATCGAACACGCAATTTAAACATCCTAAAGGTAATTCTTGGCACATTATTTTTATAATACAATGGATTTATACAAGGGGATAATTATTTTTGTTGAAAAGTTTCTGTAATCAAGATTCACAAAGTTCCATGGGCAAGGCCAGCCCCCACTTCAATTATGCTCGTTTTTCTCACTTTCACTTCTATTTTTGAAAATATGTTAGGTTCCCCACTTTATTTTTTTAATTATTAAACAAAACAAAAATAAATGACTCTCTAAAGCTTCCAGGTTATCTCCCTGGCAGCGCTTTCTTTAAAGCCATTGAGTGAGTCATATAGTGCTCAATTAATTGATCCACCCGGATCCCAAGGTATATCAAAGCCAATTTCAATTAAAATGATTTGCAATTAAGTAGTGAGAACAAAGTGATATGTATCATGTGACAACAAAGTCTAACACTCTTTCTATGCATTGGCATGTCATACAAGAACCATTCATGCACATCAAGTAAAGGCCAATACATATCATAAGTACTTTCTTGCAATTTTATAGTGTTGGAAACATAGAGAGATGAAGATTTGGTTCCTCTCTCATAATAATTGCAACTAGGAGCAGAAAGATATTGCATATTATATTTATCAAAATCATCATGTGTGATAGTAAGACGCAACCCATCAATATAATCCTTAATAAGTGCAAACTTCTTCGATATAGTGTAGTTGGGAGAATTGAAAAAGATATAGGACTATCGTGTGTTGGTGCAATAACAAGAATTTCATGCTTAACATAAGTAACTATAGCAAGTTCATCTCCATAAGCATCATTCATATTGGCATCATGGCCACAAGCATAGCAAGCGTCAAGTTCATCAAAAAGGGATATTTAAAACGAATACAAGGGACAATATCAATCATCATGGCATTCATCCTTCAGTATGTGCAAAGGGTAATTAAAAATGTATGAGTTGAAGAGTTACTCTCATTTGAATGTGGGCACGGGTAGCTAATCCGCTCTCATCCTCATCTTCTTCATCTCATGAGCTCACAGTTCAACAATTTCTTCTTCTATAGACTCCTGCAAAAGTTTTGTCTCTTCCAAGGCAGCGGTCATTTCAATAAATTCATTAACATAAGCATTATACGCGTAGTTTTCATAGCAATATTTAAGTATGAAAAAAATTCCAGATTTGTAAAGTGTGGCATCATACTTTTCAATCAAAGAAGCAATTTCATAAGCACCCTTAAAAGAAACAAATTCTTCAATTTGTTCAACATCATAATAACAATAAGCCTCCTTGGCATAATAATATAGTATTTTATTATCATTAAACAAACATTGTTAGGGAAGGTGTTTTTTAGTTTCTTCAGAACAACAAGTAAAGTCATGTATTTCACGTAAATTCCAAGCATATCAATGCACACTTTTAATTTCATACCATAAGAGTTTCCCTTTTTGAGACAAGTGGTTTCACACATAATGAGAATGCTCATTTAATGATTTCCCCTCAAATAAGCTAGTTGGGTTTTCAGCACTAGCACAAAGGGATCGAAGATGACCCAATTAGTAAGCTTCGATAGTATGGAACATTAATGGTTCCTCACTTTTGGAGCAGCAAGGACATCAATGTTTTTGGTATTTTGCATTTCCTACCCACATCTAAAGATAGAAAACAACTAATAATAGAAAATAAAACAACTAATAACAGAAAATAAAAATTACTTAGTGATAAAGCAAACAAGCAGACACGACAATATCAACCACTACGCTATTGCTCCCACACAACGGCGCTAGAAGAAGGTCTTGATAACCCACAACTATAGGGGACCATTTGTATACTTTTTAGATAAGTAAGAATGTCAAAACCAACAAGGATCTAATGGTAGAATTAATACTCTATCCAGTTCTATCTACCACCAATACAAGTCTACGCATGCTAACGCTTACTTTACCTAGAACAAGTATGAAACTACTTTGCGAGAATAAAACTAGAAGTACTTAGTAGGTGTAGAGATAGTTTTGCAAGGTAATAAAGAACAAGTAAATAAAAGTTAGGGGCTGTTTAGATAAATAAAAATAAATTTAATTGTTTAGTAGAAAGCTTTTTGTGTAATGCAAGAGAAATATATTCCATAGGCAATTGAATCTAACATGATAGATAGTTGTCATATGAATTGAGGGAGAGGCATACACTAACACCCTTTCTCTACTTGGATCATCTGCACTTATGATTGGACCTCTAGCAAGGATCCAAAAATACTAAAGATCATTAAGGTAAAACCCAACCATAGCATTAATAATCAGGTCCCCTATACTCCCATACGTAAACAATCCCCTTACTCAGGTTTGTGTTTCCGTCACTCACCAACCCACTATAAGTGAATCATGAACATATTGAAAACCCTCCAGGGGGATTCCATCACATGTGCGCCTCATGGAAGGCACCTTAGGAATAACACCATATCAACATACAACTCATATCAATAACATTATACCACAATTAACCCGTAGGACAAAACAAATCTACTCAAACATCATATATAGGATAGCCACACATCATTGGATAACAATATATAGCTAAGCACCATGTTCAAGTAGATATTACAGCGGCGATAAGAGGTTTTACACCGCTGCTTAGAGGGGTAGAGAGTTGGTGGTGATAGCGGCGAAGTTGTTGGTCTAGATTGCTGTCCCGATGGTTGCCCCGGTGGCACTCCGGCGCCACCGGGAGAGAGGGTTGTGAGCCCCCCTCCTCCTTATTCTTCCTTGACATCCTCCCTAGATGGGATAATAGTTTCCCCTATCATACATGGACAAAATGGCTCCCGGAGGGCTAGATCCCTTTTGAGATTGGATCTATGTCTCTCTCTGTCTCTATTCTGTTTTTGCGAATCTTTTCTGACCCCATCATCGTTTCTTAAATAGCCGAAGATCCGTGAATCCGATCGTGCAGAAATTTTGAGGGGATTTTTATCGCGAAAATATCTCTGTTGCAGCGTAAGGAGATTCCCAACTGACATATGGGATGGCCACAACCATCAGGGCGCCCCCCTTGGGACAGCGCCCTGTTGTCTTGTGCCTCCCTTGGGCACCATCTTGCGTTGATTCCGACTCACAAATTCACATATATTGCAAAACCAATCTCTCTAATTTTTTTATCGCATTTGGAATTTGTTTGATATGGAATTTCTGAAAAAGTAAAAATCCACACAAAACATTAACTGGCACTAGGCACTCGGTAGGTAAGTTAGTCCCAAAAATAATATAAAATTTTGCCAAGAGTATATGAAAGTTGTAGAATATTGGCATGAAGCAATAAAAAATTATAGATATGATAGAGACATATCATCGGGAGAGATCAGGTTAAACCCGTCCCCAATGTCGACCAGCCTCTTCATGACCTTGAGGTTGTGGATTTTTGGTGAAACCAACAACAACACACACCCGACGACATTGGTGCGGTCGGGGTGATCCTCTCTATCGAAGATTATGAGAGTGTTGGACTACTTAGGGGTTTCCTTGCCTCTGCCGTTGGTTCTGCTACATTGATATCTCGGGCCCATTGCTTGAGCTGCCTGTGGGAGGAGTCCAAAGATGCTCCTCTGTCAACGCATATGGCATCCATAACTTATTGGAACTCTTGGTCATCCGATCCTTCTTCATCCTCATCATCATATGCCTCTTGATCGTCAGATTTCTTGTCTTGCCCTCGAGCAGGCTTCTCTTTCTGCTGCTTGGCCTTGTCGCGGTGCCCGGCACGACTCTTCTTGCCGGATGCACTAGGACCTTCCTGACCCTTCTCCTTGTCATGCTTTTTGTACTCTTGCTTTTGCTTCTCAACAACCTGTTCTATTTGGCGGCACTCGATGATGACGTGCCCCTTTCTGTGGTGGATCTGACAGTATGTCCCATCAGTCTTCTCTCCTACTGCGGTATCGTCATCGCTGGACCAGACGGTAATGTCCTTGCCGGACCCCTCGGACTTGGCCTTCTTGCCAGTGTTGGAGTTGCCGGTGCTCTTGAAAGCCATGACTGCCTTGCCCTTGCACTTCTGGTTGTGCTTCTACCCCTTTTTGTTGGAGGAAGACACGTCGCCATCATCTGAGTCGACCTCTGCACCAACGTATCACCCAGGAAGCCTCTTTCCTTCTTCGGCCTGCACACATCTATCAACCAGAGCTTAGAGCTTGGCGATGTCCCACACCATGTTGATGCACATCTCCTTGGGTATACGGCAATCGAGTACGTTCCTGTGGAATGCAGCGATCACCACGGTAGGGTAGCTGTCTAGGATGTTGTGATGCATGCGATTCAACCTCTAGATATACTTGCGGAGGGACTTGCCATCTCTCTAAGGAATCACATGCAGATCGCTAGGCTGCTTCGGAGCTTGTGGCTCCCATGGTATGCGCGAACAAACTATCTACACAAGTGTGCCCAGTAGGAAATAGACCCCTCCGGCAAGTTCATCACCCATCTCCTAATGTTGGCATTGAGCGCCAACGAGAAGTAGTTGCCAAGTATCTTCTCGTCAGGTCCCTCGACAACCTACACCGCTATGGTGTACATGCCTAGGAACTCCGACGGACTAATCTTGCTGTCGTACTTGTCCAGCAGACTTGCCACAGCTCATGAGTGAATGCCAGAGAACCAACCGCTTAAGGCAGGCTATCGAGAACCCCTAGAGCGGGCTCGTTGATGGCTAGGTCAGTGTGTCGATCCGATCATCAACGAGTCTCCCATCACCTCTCCATGGTGGTGCGTACGTCCTATTTGTGCTTGTCCTTCAAGACCTCATGCTGACCCTTCTTATACCGCGGGTCCGTCAAGGTGAAGGACATCTTGCCCTGTGGGTTTAGGCCTCGCCCGCGTCATGCCTAGTGGTAGGGCTTGTCGGGCCGCCTGTGGACGTTTGAGGGATCTGCCGCGTCGAGCATGTCACGGTTGGCGAAATTTAGCAGGCTCTGGATAGTCGCCCTCCACTCCTCCATCTTCTTTGGCGCAGGTGAGAACTTCAGCACGAGCTGGGCCTCTGCCAAAGCTTTCCTTGCGGTCTTGGGCATGGAGCGGTGTGTGGTGTGGGAGGCGCTCTTACTTCCGACAAAGTCAAGGAGAGTGGTGCCCCTTCTGTCGTCCGCTATCCCTCTTCGCTAGGGGTTTGCTGTCGAGCTTGGAGCTACACGTCTAGCGAGTGGTGCACAGGGTTCTTGTTTGCTTGTCGCCTGATGTTTCCACCCTCGGGGCGCTGGTTGTTGTTGCTGTGCGAAGCACGTGGAGGAGGCGCTGCTGCGTTTCCATTGTCATCGCGTTCGCCATGGTTGTGTTCGCCGCGACTACGGTATTCGCGGTCACTTTCCCCGCCGCCACATTGGTCCCCGCTGCCATGTTGGCATTGTTTCCGGACACCACTGGTACATCTTGGGATGTTGCGACAGTTGAGTCCGGGTCGCGGCTCGCGGAGCTATATGCGGTGTCGTGACTGCAGTCACCGGCGCGGTGGACGGGATGCTAGCCTCCACCCCCATCGCTCGTAGCAGTCGATGAGGGCAGCTTGGACGGGGACAGAATGGCTGACAATGTTCCCTTGGCCTTCTTGGGTGCCATGGGCATCGAAGAAGATGTCGATGAAGACACGCAATGTCGATGGAGATTGGGCCGAATCCCCCTACTTAGGGCGCCAAAGATGTCTGGGTACGATGATCAAGGCCCCTTTCTACGGTTCGGTCATGGGGAGTGGAGCGACACAAAGAGCACCATCGAAATATATGTGCACGAGGGGTTTAGACATGTTCGGGCCGCTCGGGTGAGTAATACCGTACATCCTTTGTGGTGATTTGTTGAGTTGTTCACAGTACAGGAGTTGTGTCACCTGACAAGAGATGCTCCAAGGTGGTGGGGCTACGCGTGTAGAATGAATAGATAGTCGACCTTTATAAAGGTAGCCATGGGCCTCCTTTTATATTACAAGGGATTACGTCAATGGCTAAGATAGTAATTATATGGGGTAATAGTGCGCACAATCGCTGCCCGAGACACTGGCGGGAGTTACAGTGCAAAATACCTAACTCTAGCGGAGTAAGACAAACACATTGAATGCACCGTGAGGTGGCATACCGACGATGTCTCCCAGCAAGAATGGCCTCTCCTTATGTGCCATTCACCCACCTACCTCCTATTCTCTTGCCATGTCGTAGGACGGGTGTCATTAAAGCTGTGGTAATTCTGTCTAGCTACGAGCGCCCCAACCAACTCCACCTAACCGCCTGCCCACCCGCCACCTACCTGATGTAGAAAACCAACCTGGTGACATGGGGTGACGGCTTGGCGGACGGAGGTCTTGCCGGGAAGGCGCTTGCATTGCTTGTAGCTAAACCTTCTCGAATGGCAACGAGGTTTGTCGTTCGTCTTATCCTTATCTCGGGGTTTCTCGACAAAGTCTTGCCGTGCCGGAGGCCGCGGTCATCTATGCACAATTGTGGGGACTAAGGACCCCATTTCTTGGTGCACCAACATTGAGTCTACATAGATCCGATTTTTTCCTCTCTCTTTCTTTCATCCTTTTCTGTCTCACTTTTCTTAATTTTTCCTCTCTCTCTCCTTTTGTTGCTCTCACTGTTTTCTCTTCTCTCTGAATCAAGGAGAATAAGATGCAAATTGGCTTAAGCGAAGATGCAACCAATCTGAAGTATAATGTTGGATTTGACGGAAGGCAGTGGTAGCAGCATAGTGGAAATTGATGGGGATGGCGACCAAAGGGGTGATGGTGCAGCGGTAGCATGACAAAGGTGATAAGAACATAAAGCTCTAAAGGAAACTAGACACTAAATCCAGCAACCAGATGCGAAGATGCAACTGATAATCTAACTATGCTAGCACCAAAGAGAAAATTTCTAAGGCTTAGACTGTCTAGGACACATGAAGAATAGATGTAACTTTCTTTGTGGCTTCTCTTAGACAATAGGTAAGAAAATACACCAAATCAAGGGATAACTGAAAATTCTCACCGAGCAACCTAAAAATTGATAACACCCGATAGAGGCGAGGGTCCCAATATTTTTATGAGATGGTCACTATTGGTATGGTGGCGTGGACTTTGATGATCTGACTACAAATGTGCATGACGTTGCACCTAAGCAATCTCTCAACCAATCCCTGGGAGGTTGCTGACGATGCGCGAAGCAGGATTAGCATGAACACGAAAGTCTATCCCTACAGGAAATTGAAGAATGAGCAATAATCTGATAAAGCAATATGAATATTATGAATGTATATGAGGTATTGATAAAAGTGGGTATCTGAAAGCGGTGTTGTTATGGTCATTGGACACAAACAAAGTACACGATGTTGCAATGGCAAACTTTTAACTAAACAAATCCCAATGGGAAAAGCTAGGAGATTGATCTACTTATATAGGTCTAAGGGGTGGCCGCCAAGGAGATGGGAGGACGTCACAAGGCAGCCTATAAATAACCCTATTTCATATCAGCGTGATGTAACACCTTTTGACTTGTACTTTGACTCGGATTCTGCTGCACCTTTGTACTGTTTCAGTGATATCTCCGCGCTCGTGACTAATTTGAAGGTGAATCCTATTGTGTTGGAAAGTGGATGAGATAAAATTTCCAATGAAAAAATAATTACCCAATTTAGAATGTGGGTGAAAAATTGTCAGCCTTTTAGGTCAAGTATGCCCATCCAGTTCAAATATGAGTCGAGAACGTGGGGGACTTGTTCTGGATTTTCTCTCGGGACAAAAGTGACATGAGAGGATTTCTTGAACAACACCTAATCATTTCCTTTGATGTGAGAGGATATCTTGAATAACACCTAATCATTTCCTTTCCCTTTGTATTCACATGTGGTTCATAAAAATTTCAACAATTCTGCGTTTAGGCATGAAATAAAAATAGGTGAAGTATTTTTGTTCCCGATGAAACTAAATAGGTGTGAAATAAATTATTGCGTATTTATTATAAGAAATCACCTAAAAAATATGCATGTTTGAAATATTTTTGGTCGTGTCGAAGGTAGCCATGTCCTCATCACTTTGGGTACCCAAGATCATGAAGTTCGAGCCATGAGGAGGTTAGGAGAAATGAGGAAGCGGAGCGCTATTCTGAAAACAAGTGACAACAAGGTTTAGTATGATGTCATGAATCCAATCCTTAGGTATACATTAGGTGTGGTCACTAAATGCCCAATGCTTTTGTTGGATTTATGTTAATTACCGAGTTACCCCCATGCAACGGATATGGCCTGCGGTTGGACAACCGACTCTTCATGGAGGGAGCATTTTGGTTAATACATAATTTGGATACATCCCCCACTTGGACTCGTTGCAAGGACATCTTAACGGGTGTCTTCCAAAGCACAGGTTAAGATCATGATGACCTCGAGCATAAACACATGGTTGTTAGAATCAATTCCTCATACTCATGTCTTTTTATTATAAGTGTTTCCAATAGCAACTATGATAATGATCTGGTATAAAAACTAGAATTTAAGGGTCAATTTGGTTGTTGCCCTGGGCCTTGTGCCTGGGTGAAAGTTTTGGCTGGCCTGGGTGTGAGTTTTGATTTTTCTAGCCAGGCCAAGCAAAGTCGTTTGATTGGTGTTTGGACCATGACTTGAGCCAGGCCAAGCAACAAATATAAAAAAATGACAACCAACCCAAAACCTGCATGCAAAGTCGCATTAGTGCTGGGCTAGTCATGTTGTCCCATCTGACGATGCAAAAAGGATGCCTAGGAGGCTAATTATTTTCCCGGGTTGTCCACACCAGGCTTTCTCCAACTTTTTCTAGGCTTGAACCAAACAAAGACCAGGCAGAATCTAGGGAGGCTCCAGGCCAAGCATTTTCAAGTGTGGAAGTGAAACCAAACTAGATCTAATTCACTCACAAAAGATTGGTAGAAGCCTTTGTCGTTAGTGCACACCCTCTCGTGTGTTAAATAACTGAGGGTCACACCTTGGGGAAGGAGACTGGGAACTGATGACCCACAAGTGTAGGGGATCAATCATAGTACTTTTGATAAGTAAGAGTGTCGAACCCAACGAGGAGCAAAAGGAAATGATAAGCATTTTTTAGCAAGGTAATTTCTGCAAGCACTGAAATTGTAAGTAGCAAGTAGTTTGATAGCAAGGTAATTTGTAACGAGAATGTGAAGGTAACAATAGGTAAGGTGCAGCAAGGTAGCCCAATCCTTTTGTGGAAAAGTACATGCCAAAACTATCTATTATGATAAGTAAATTTTTCTTGAGGGTACACGGGAATTTCATCGAGTCACCTTAATCATGTCAATTTGATTCGTGTTCGCTACTTTGATAATTTGATATATGGGTGGACCGGAGCTAACGTGTTGTTATAACTTGAACAAATAGAGGTTGATAAGTTGTCATTCGATCACAAGCCGGTATAGGAGGAAGGAAAACATATACCAAAGATTGCCGTCAACAGTTCATTAATTTGATTCACGAGAGTGGCATATTTTTCCTGCAACGGCTCAAACTTCTTTTCAGCTTTGTCCGCATGTTTCGCAAGAGCAGCCTTGTCAGCTTCAAACAACTTTATGGCTTGTTCCAAATGCTCATTGGCTTGGCGTGCAGACTCTTCAAAATGAGCTGCCACGAGTTCAGCATTAGTTTTTAGCTTCATCTCTTTCTTGATCCGCTGGTGTAGCTTCAGAGCAACCGATTCAGGATCCCCAGCATATTCATGGAAGATGTGAGGATAAAATATGAGCGAGATATCCCTACTAACAGCTTTAAGCCATCTTCCAGTGAATACTTTTTTATCAAGTCCCAAGCAAACTACAAGTAGTATCCTTGACACTTAGGGGCTAATGCATATCAGTTTCATCAAGCCTGATATGGCAAAGACCCGACTCATCTCATGAAGATGAGCCAGCCCTTGGGGGCTACAGGTCGAATTCTTCAAAGTATTACTTCAAGACCCTACCCATCTCATGAAGATGAGCCGGCCCTTGGGGGCTACAGGTTGAATTATTCAAAGTATTACTTACAAAGACCCGACTCATATCATGAAGATGAGACGGTCCTTGGGGGCTACATGTCGAGTTCTTCAAAGTATTACTTCAAGACCCGACTCATCTCACGGAGACGAGCCAGCTCTTGGGGGCTACAGGTATAGATTGGAGTGTTTTGTGACCTAGTTTATCACAGTAAATTGGCTCTTGGAGGCTAATGACGGTACATAGGTAGCGGCAAAACAAGGAAGTATACCTCATATGTCAGCTTCATGGCATTTATCATACTCACTTCAATTGCCCGGCTTTCAAACAGCCTAGTTAAAACTGCTAGCGTATGTCTTCAAAACCAAGCGCTGACAATTTAGGAAGCTCCAAAGTTGTTTACCCTTTGGATAAATCAACTTGTTCTTCCTTAGCCACGATTTTATCCAAGGAGGTGGACGTGACTGGAATTTGATAATTTTCCTTCACAATCATAACATCTAGATTGCCTAGCCCTATTGGACTCTTGGGGTCTGATACGTCTCCAACGTATCTATAATTTTTGATTGTGTCATGCTATTATATTATCTGTTTTGGATTTTTTATATGCATTAATATGCTATTTTATATTATTTTTGGGACTAACCTATTAATCTAGAGCCTAGTGCTAGTTTCTATTTTTTCATTGTTTTTGAGTATTGCAGATATGGAATATTAAACAGTCAAAACAGAATAAAATATTCACGATGATTTTTTCTGGAACAAAAGAGATCTGCCGGGATAGGAGTGCCAAGCAACGATGCTGCTAGGAGGTCACAAGCCAGGGGCGCGTCCATCCCCCTGGCCGCGCCTGGCAGGCCTATGACTCCCTGGCAGGAGTCCTAGCCCTATTCTTTGTCCTATAAATACCCAAATATTCCCCTAATACCAAAAATATCCAAGCAAATACTTTTCCACCGCCAGAAGCCTCCGTTCCCGAGAGATCCAATCTTGGAGCCTTTTCCGGTAATCTGCCGGAGGGGGATTCGATCATGGAGGGCATATACATCAACTCCATTGCCCCTCCGATGATGTGTGAGTAGTCCACCACAGACCTACGGGTCCATAGATAGTAGCTAGATGACTTCTTCTCTCCCTTTGTGCTTCAATACCATGTTCTTCATGATCTTCATGGAGATCTATTCGATGTAATACCTTTTTGCGGTGTGTTTCTCAAGATCCGATGAATTGTGGGTTTATGTTCAGATTATCCATGAATATTATTTCAGCCTTTTCTGAATTCTTATATGCATGATTTCATATCTTTGCAAGTCTCTTCGAGTTATTGGTTTGGTTTGACCAACTCGATTGGTAATTCTTGTAATGGGAGAAGTGCTTAGTTTTGGGTTCAATCTTGCGGTATCCTCACCCAGTGACAAAGTAGGGGTTGCGAGGCACGTATTGTATTGTTGCCATCAAGGGTAGCAAGATGGGGTTTTCATCATATTTCTTGAGTTTATCCCTCTACATCATGTCATATTACCTAATGCGTTACTCTGTTCTTCATGAACTTAATACTCTAGATACAGGCAGGAGTCGGCCGATGTCTGGAGGAATAGTAGTAGATGCATAATCATTTCGGTCTACTTGACACGGACGTGACCATATGCACAATAATTGCCTTGTAAATCTTCATAATTATTTGCTTTTCTATCAATTAATCGACAGTAATTTGTTCACCCACCGTGATACTTTCCTTCACGAGAGAAACCTCTAGTGAAACCTATGGCCCCGGGGTCTACTTTCCATATTATATTTTCAGATCTATAAACCAAAAATACCTTGCTACAATTTATTTACCTTTTTTACTTTCCGCAATCTTCTACATTTATCTCTATCAGATCTAATCCTTACAAATAACCGTGAAGGGATTGACAACCCCTTTATAGCGTTGGGTGCAAGAGTTTGATTGTTTGTGTAGGTGCATCCATTGGTGACTTGCTTGTTCCTCCTACTGGATTGATACCTTGGTTCTCAACAACTGAGGGAAATACTTATCTACTTTGCTGCATCACCCTTTCCTCTTCGAGGGAGAACCAACGCACTCTCGAGAGGTAGCAAGAAGGATTTTTGGCGCTGTTGCCGGGGAGGATACACATCAAGCCTACCAAGTACCCATCACAAAGTCATCTCTTGAATTTAAATTATTTGCCATTTGCCTCTCGTTTTCCTATCCCCCACTTCTAAAACGATTTTCAAAAAATACCAAAAATATTTGCCTTTTTATTCGCCCTTCTTCTGTTCGCCTTTTCGTTTGCCTTTTGTTTGCTTGTGTGCTTGATTGCTTGCTTTGTCACGATGTCTAAGAATACCAAGTTGTGTGACTTTTCCAATACTTAATAATGTTTTTATTAGTACTCTGATTGTTCCCACCACTAGTGCGGAATCTTATGAAATCAATGATTCTTTGCTTAATCTTGTTATGAAAGAACAAATTTTTGGCCTTCCTAGTGAAGATGACGCATCCCATCTAAATACTTCCATTGAGTTCTGTGACATGCAAAAGAATAAATATGTGGATAATGATATTGTTAAATTGAAGCTATTTCCATTCTCATTACGAGATCATGCTAAAACTTGGTTCTCATATTTGCCTAAAAATAGTATTGATTCATGGAATAAGTATGAAGATGCTTTTATCTCCAAGTACTTTTCGCCCGCTAAGATCATCTCCCTTAGGAACTATATAATGAATTTTAAACAACCTTATCATGAGCATGTTGCACAATCTTGGGAGAGGATGAAATTCATGATTAGAAATTGCCCCGCACATGGTTTGAGTTTATGGATGATTATACAATTTTTTATGCGGGATTGAATTTTGCATCTAGGAATCTTTTATATTCCGCCGCGGGTGGTACTTTTATGGAAATCACATTAGGAGAAGCTACTAAACTCCTAGATAACATTATGGAAAATTACTCTCAATGGCATAACGAAAGATCTCCTACTAGTAAAAAAGTGCATGCTATTGAATAAATAAACACTTTGAGTGAAAAGATGGATGAATTGATCAAATTGTTTGCTAGTAAGAGTGCTCCGACTGATCCTAATGATATGCCTTTGTCTTCTTTGATTGGAAATAATAACGAATCTATGGATGTGAATTTTGTTGGTAGGAACAATTTTGGTAATAACGCGTATAGAGGTAATTTAAACCCTAGGCCGTTTCCTAGTAATTCCTCTAATAATTATGGTAATTCCTACACCAATTCTTATGGAAATTATAATAAGATTCCCACTGATCTTGAAAGCATTATTAAAGAATTTACTAATTCTCAAAAGGTTGTCAATGCTTCGACTGAAGAAAAATTGCTCGAGATTGATGATTTGGCTAGGAACGTTGATAGAATTTCGTTTGAGATTGATTCTTTAAAAGTTAGATCTACTTGACCCAAGCATGATATTAATTATTCTTTAAAATCCGTGATAATCTCTATTGATGAGTGTAAGGAAAGAACCACTAGAATACGTGCTAAGCATGAATGGCTTGAAAAAGTGTGTTCTCATAATAATAATGATGAAAATATCAAAGTGATTGATGTGACTCCTATTGAATGTTTGTTTTCCAATATAAGTCTTGATAAATATGGGACTGGAGGTAAGTCAACTTTAGTTAAAAGTCATCCCAATCATTCAGAGTTTATAGATCTTAATGCTAAGATAGATAAAAGTAGGATTGAAGAGTTCAAAACTTTAAATAGCAATGAACCCACTCTTTTGGATTTCAAGGACATTAATTATGATAGCTGATCTTTGATTGATTTTATTTCCTTGTTGCAATCCATGCTGAATTCTTCACATGCTTATAATCAAAATAAGGCTTTTACTAAACATATTGTTGATGCTATGATGAAATCTTTTGACGAAAACTTGAGTTAGAAGTTTATATCCCTAGAAAGCTTCATGATGAGTGGGAACCTACTATTAAGAGTAAAATTAAAGATTATGAGTGCCATGCTTTGTGTGATTTGGGTGCTAGCATTTCCACGATTCCAAAAACTTTATGTGATGTGCTAGGTTTCCATTTTCTTGATGATTTCTCTTTAAATTTGCATCTTGAGGATTTCACTATTAAGAAACCTATGGGAAGGATTAATGATGTTATTATTTTTGTAAATAGGAATTATGTGCCCGTAGATTTCATTGTTATTGATATAGATTGCAATCCCATATGCCCTATTATTCTTGGTAGACCTTTCCTTAGAATGATTGGTGCAATTATTTACATGAAAGAAGGAAACATTAGATTCCAATTTCCGTTAAGGAAAGGCATGGAACACTTTACTAGAAATAAAATAATATTGCCTTATGAATTCTATTATGAGAGCTACTTTTGGATTGCATACCAAAGATGACAATACCTAGATCTTTTGCATTTTGCCTAGCTAGGGGCGTTAAACAATAGCGCTTGTTGGGAGGCAACACAATTTTATTTTTATGTTCTGTTTTTTCTTATGTTTTTGAGTGTTTCCCATAATATTACTTATGTAGTAATTCTGTTTTTGTGTTTTAATTAGTGTTGGAGCCAAGTAATACCTTTGGGATGGTCTATGGTGGTTGTTGATTTGATCTTGCTGAAAAAACAGAAACTTCTGCGCCCAGTCCAAGAATTTTATAAATTGTTCAGCGCGTCGAAGTAGGGGTAGCGAGGCACGTATTATATTGTTTCCATCAAGGGTAACAAGATGGGGTTTTCATCATATTGCTTGAGTATATCCCTCTACATCATGTCATCTTACCTAATGTGTTACTCTGTACTTCATCAACTTAATCCTCTAGATGCAGGCAGGAGTCGATCGATGTGTGGAGTAATAGTAGTAGATGGAGAATCATGTTGGTCTACTTTACATGGACGTGATGCCTATATGCATAATCATTGCCTTGGATATCTTCATAATTATTCGCTTTTCTATCAATTGCTTGACAGTAATTTGTTCACCCACCGTGATATTTTCCTTCAAGAGAGAAGCCTCTAGCGAAACCTATGGCCCCGGGTCTACTTTCCATAATATATTTTCAGATCTATAAACCAAAAATACCTTGCTGGAATTTATTTACTTTTTACTTTCCGCAATCTAGTACATCTATCTCTATCAGATCTAATCGTTGCAAATAACCGTGAAGGGATTGACAACCCCTTTATAGCATTGGGTGCACGGGTTTGATTGTATGTGTAGGTTCATCCATTGGTGACTTGCTTGTTCCTCATACTAGATTGATACCTTAGTTCTCAACAATTGAGGGAAATACTTATCTACTTTGCTGCATCACCCTTTCCTCTTCAAGGGAAAACCAAGGCACGCTCAAGAGGTAGCAAGAAGGATTTCTGGCGCCGTTGTCGGGGAGATCACAAACTCATCTATTGCATTTACTTTATTTACCATTTGCCTCTCATTTTCCTCTCCCCCACTTATAAAACGATTTTCATGAAATAACAAAAAGATTTGCCTTTTTATTCACCATTCTTTCGTTCGCCTTTTTGTTTGCCTTTTGTTTGCTTGTGTGCTTGATTGCTTGCTTTGTCATGATGTTTGATAATACCAAGTTGTGTGATTTTTCTAATACAAATAATAATGATTTCATTAGTACTCTGATTGCTCCCGCCACTAGTGCTGAATCTTATGAAATTAATGTTGCTTTGCTTAATCTTGTTATGAAAGAACAATTTTCTGGCCTTCCTAGTGAAGATGTCGCATCCCATCTAAATACTTTCACTGAGTTGTTTGATATGCAAAATAGGAAAGATGTGGATAATGATATTGTTCAATTGAAGCTATTTCCGTTCTCACTACGAGATCGTGCTAAAACTTGGTTTTCATCTTTGCCTAAAAATAGTATTGATTCATGGAATAAGTGTAAAGATGCTTTTATTTCCAAGTACTTTTCGCCCGCTAAGATCATCTTCCTTAGGAACGATATAATGAATTTTAGGCAACTTGATCATGAGCATGTTGCACAATCTTTGGAGAGGATCAAATTAATGATTAGAAATTGCCCCGCACATGGTTTGAGTTTATGGATGATTATACAATTTTTTATGCGGGATTGAATTTTGCATCTAGGAATCTTTTAGATTCAGCCGCGGGTGGTACTTTTATGGAAATCACATTAGGAGAAGTTACTAAACTCCTAGAAAATATTATGGCAAATTACTCTCAATGGCATACCGAAAGATCTGCTACTAGTAAAAAGGTGCACGCTATTGAAGAAATAAATACTTTGAGTGAAAAGATGGATGAATTGATGAAATTGTTTGCTAGTAAGAGTGCTCCTATTAATACTAATTATATGACTTTGTCCTCTTTGATTGGAAATAATAATGAATCTATGGATGTGAATTTTGTTGGTAGGAACAATTTTGGTAATAAAGCATATAGAGGTAATTTCAATCCTAGGTCGTTTCCTAGTAATTCCTCTAATTATGGTAATTACTACATAAACTCTTATGTAATTATAATAAGAAGCCCTCTGATTTTGAAAAAATTATTAAAAAAATTATTAATTCTCCAAAGGTTTTCAATGCTTCGATGGAAGAAAAATTGCTCAAGATTGATGATTTGGCTAGGAACATTGATAGAATTTTGCTCGAGATTGATTCTTTGAAGTTAGATCTACTCCACCCAAGCATGATATTAATTATTCTTGAAAAGCTATGAGAATCTCTATTTATGAGTGTAAGGAAAGAACCACTAGAATACGTGCTAAGCATGAATGACTTGAAAAGGTGTGTTCTCGTGATAATAATGATGAAAATCTCAAAGTGATTTATGTGACTCCTATTGAATACTTGTTTTCAAATATAAATCTTGATAAATATGGGGCTGGAGATAAGTCAACTTTAATTAAAAGTCATCCCAATAATTCGGAGTTTTTAGATCTTAATGCTAAAATTGATAAAAGTGGGATTGAAGAGGTCAAAAATTAAAATAGTAATGAACCCACTCTATTGGATTTCAAGGAATTTAATTATGATAGCTGCTCTTTGATTGATTGTATTTCCTTGTTGCAATCCATGTTGAATTCTTGCATTCTTATAATCAAAATAAGGCTTTTACTAAACATATTGTTGATGCTATGATGAAACCTTTTTAAGCAAAACTTGAGTTGGAAGTTTCTATCCCTAGAAAACTTCATGATGAGTGGGAAACTACTATTAACATTAAAATTAAAGACTATGAGTGTCATGCTTGGTGTGATTTGGGTGATAGTGTTTCCACGATTCCGAAAACTTTATGTGATGTGCTAGGTTACAATGAGCTTGATGATTGCTCTTTGAAATTGCAACTTGTGGATACCACTATTAAGAAACCTATGGGAAGGATTAATGATGTTCTTATTTTTGCAAATAGGAATTATGTGCCAGTAGATTACATTGTTCTTGATACAGATTGCAGTCCTACATGCCTTATTATTCTTGGTAGACCTTTCCTTAAAACGCATGGTGCAATTATTGACATGAAAGAAGCAAACATTACATTCCAGTTTCCATTTAGGAAAGGCATGGAACACTTTCCTAGGAAGAAAATAATGTTGCCTTATGAATCTATTATGAGATCTACTTTTGGATTGCATACCAAAGATGACAATACCTAGATCTTTTGCGTTTTGCCTAGCTAGGGGCGTTAAACAATAGCGCTTGTTCGGAGGCAACCCAATTTTATATTTATGTTCTTTTTATAGTGTTTCCCACATTACTACTTCTGTATTAATTTGTTTTGGTGTTTTAATTAGTGTTTGAGTCAAGTAAGACCTTTGGGATGGTCTATGGTGGTTGTTGATTTGATCTTGCTGAAAAACAGAAACTTTTGCGCTCACTCCAGGAATTTTATAATTTTTTAGAGTGATGAATGAGTCTAATTTTTTTTTAATATTAATATACAAATTGAAAAGTCTGTAATAATTTTTCAGAATTGTTTCGGTTACAAAAGTATACGAAGTTTTCAGATTGCTACAGACTGTTCTGTTTTTGACAGATTATGTTTTCTTTGTGTTGTGTGCCTATTTTGATGTATCTATGGGTTGTATCAGGGGGTATGAACCATGGAGAAGTTAGAATACAGTAGGTATTACACCAATATAAATAAATAATGAGTTCACAATAGTACTTAAAGTGGTGATTAATTTTCTTATACTAACGGATCTCATGAGTTTTCTGTTAAGTTTTGAGTTGTGAAGTTTTCAAGTTTTGGGTAGAGATTTGATGGACTATGGAATAAGGAGTCGCAAGAGCCTAAGCTTGGGGATTCCCAATGCACCCCAAGTAATATTAAAGGATGCCAAAGAGCCTAAGATTTGGGATGCCATGGAAGGCATCCCCTCTTTCGTATTCCATCCATCGGTAAATTTACTTGAGGCTATATTTTTATTCAACACATGATATGTGTTTTGCTTGGGGCGTCTTGTATTATATGAGTCTTTGCTTTATAGTTTGACACAATCATCCTTTCTACACACATGTTTTGAGAGAGACACGCATTAATCATGAATGTATTAGAATACTCTATGTGCTTCACTTATATCTTTTGAGATAGGCAATTTTGCTCAAGTGCTTCACTTATACCTTTTTAGAGCACTGGGGTGTTTGGTTTTTTAGAAATAATCGAACTCTCGTACCACACTTATATTATTTTGAGGGTCTTTAAACAGAATGGTAATTGGTTTAGGTTATGAATTTAGTCCTGATATGATAGGCATCCAAGAGGGATATAATAAAAACTTCCATATTAAGTACATTGAGTATTATGAGAAGTTCGATTCCTTGCATAAAGTTTTGAGACATAAAGATGGTAATGTTAGGAGTCATGTTAGGAAGTAATTGTGAATTGGTAAAAATACGTGTGTAAAGGTTTGTGATTCCCGTAGCATGAACGTATGGTGAACCGATATGTAAGGAAGTTGGAGCATGATTTGTTTATAGATTGTTAACCTTTGCGTGAGGGTCGGGAGTGCGCGATGGTTTACTCCTACCAACTCTCCCCTAAGGGCATGCGTCTAATGCTTTGCTTAGATGACTAATAGATTTTTGCAATAAGTATGTGAGTTCTTTATGACTAATGTGAGTCCATGGATTATACGCACTCTCACCCTTCCACCTTTGCTAGCCTCTCTAGTACCGTGCAACTTTCGCCGGTGTGATAAACCCCCAACCTCAAAACAGCCACCATATATCTTTCCTCAAAAAATCCATCATACCTACCTATTATGGAATTTCCATAGCCATTTCGAGATATATTGCCATGGAACTTCCACCGTTCTGTTCATTATGACACGCACCATCATTTTCATTTGTAATTCTTGAGTCTTAAGAAAACAAAAGTGTGATGACCATCATTATTAGATCATTGTCCCATGTGAGGAAAGGATGATGGAAGCGATGATTCCCGCACAAGTGGGGATGATACTGCGGACTTTATGAAAAATAAAAGAGGCTAGTGAAACCCAAATAAAAAAAGAGGCCTTAGATGCCCACCAAACTAAAAAAAATAAAAAAATGAGAGAAAAGAGAAGGGATAATGTTACTATCCTTTTCCACACTTGTGCTCCAAAGTAGCACCATGATCTTCATGATAGAGAGTCTCCTATTTTGTCACTTTCATATACTAATGGGAATTTTTATTATATAACTTGGCTTGTATATTCCAATGATGGGCTACCTCAAATTGCCTTAGGTCTTCATGAGCAAGCAAGTTGGATGCACACCCACTTAGTTTCCTTTTGAGATTTCATACACTTATAGCTCTAGTGCATCTGTTGCATGGCAATCCCTACTCACTCACATTGATATCTATTAATGGGAATCTCCATAGCCCGTTGATACGCCTAGTTTATGTGAGACTATCTTCTCCTTTTCCTTCACAACCTCCACCATATTCTATTCCACCTATAGTGCTATATCCATGGCTCATGCTCATGTATCGCGTGAGAGTTGAAAAAGTTTGAGAAAATAAAAGTGTGAAACAATTGCTTAACTTTTCATCGGGGTTGTGCATGATATAAATACTTTGTGTGGGGAAGATGGAGCATAGCCAGACCACATGATATTGTAGGGATAACTTTCTTTTGCCATTATATTTTGAGGAGATACAATTGCTTTGCTAGTATGCTTGAAATATTATTATTTTTATGTCAACATTAAGATTTTGTTTTGAGTCTTGCGGATCTGAATATTCATGCCACATAGAGAATATTACATGGATAAATATGTTAGGTAGCACTCCACATCAAAAATTCTGTTTTTATCATTTACCTACTCGAGGACGAGCAGGAATTAAGCTGGGGGATGCTAACACGTCTCCAACGTATCTATAATTTTTTATTGTGTCATGCTATTATATTATCTGTTTTGGATGTTTTATATGCATTAATATGCTATTTCATATTATTTTTGGGACTAACCTATTAATCTAGAGCCTAGTGCTAGTTTTTGTTTTTTCCTTGTTTTGAGTATTGCAGATATGGAATATTAAATGGAGTCCAAACGAAATTAAATCTTCGGAATGATTTTTTTCTGGAATAAAATAGATCTACCATGCTTGGAGTGCAAGGCAGGGACTCTACCAGGAGGTCACAAGCCAGGGGGCGCGGCCACCCCCTGGTCGCGCCTGTCAGGCTTGCCACCTCCTGGCAGGTCTCCTAGCCCTAATCTTCATCCTATAAATACTCAAATATTCCCCCAATACCAAAAATAGTCACGCAAATACTTTTCCGCCACCAGAAACCACTATTCCCGAGAGATCCAATCTTGGAGCCTTTTTCGGTAATCTACTGGAGGGGGATTCGAGCACGGAGGGCATCTACATCAACTCCATTGCCCCTCCGATGATGTGTGAGTAGTCCACCACAAACCTATGGGTCCATAGCTAGTAGCTAGATGGCTTCTTCTCTCTCTCACTATGCTTCAATACCATGTTCTTCATGATCTTCATGGAGATCTATCCGATGTAATACTCTCTTGCAGTGTGTTTGATGAGACCCGATGAATTGTGGGTTTAGGTTCATATTATCCATGAATATTATTTGTGTATTTTCTGAATTCTTATATGCATGATTTCATATCTTTGCAAGTCTCTTCGAGTTATTGGTTTGGTTTTGCTAACTAGATTGGTAATTCTTGCAATGGGAGAAGTGCTTAGTTTTGGGTTCAATCTTGCGGTGTCCTCACCAAGTGACAAAGTAGGGGTAGCGAGGCATGTATTGTATTGTTGCCATCATGGGTAACAAGATGGGGTTTTCATCATATTGCTTGAGTTTATCCCTCTACATCATGTCATCTTACTTAATGTGTTACTCAATTCTTCATGAACTTAATCCTCTAGCAGGCAGGAGTCGATCGATGTGTGGAGTAATAGTAGTAGATGGAGAATCATGTTGGTCTACTTTACATGGACGTGATGCCTATATGCATAATAATTTCCTTGGATATCTTCATAATTATTTGCTTTTCTATCAATTGCTCGACAGTAATTTGTTCAGCCACCATGATATTTTCCTTCAAGAGATAAGCCTCTAGTGAAACCTATGGCCCCCGGATCTACTTTCCATAATATATTTTCAGATATATAAACCAAAAATACCAAAAATACCTTGCTACAATTTATTTACTTTTTACTTTCCGCAATCTATTACATCTATCTCTATCAGATCTAATACTTGCAAATAACCGTGAAGGAAATGGCAACCCCTTTATAGCATTGGGTGCAAGAGTTTGATTGTTTGTGTAGGTGCATCCATTGGTGACTTGCTTGTTCCTCCTACTAGATTGATACCTTGGTTCTCAACAACTAAGGGAAATACTTATCTACTTCGCTGCATCACCCTTTCCTCTTTAAGGGAAAACCAACGCACGCTCAAGAGGTAGCACACCTCTGGTCCATGGCCGCCATGGCTCCCGGAGGGCAAGAGCCCCTTCGAGATTGGATCTCTCTCCCTCTGTTCCTCTCCTTTTTTTGTGACTGTCTTCGTCTGCCTTCACCATTTCTTAAATAGCCGGAGAACCATAACTCCGATCGGGCTGAAATTTTGAGTGAATTTTTATTGCAAAAATATCTTTCTTGTGGCAGAAGCAGAGCCCGAACCGACTTAAGGGGGGTGGCACCGGCCATCAGGGCGCCCCCCATGGGGCGCACCCTGTTGTCTTGTGCCTCCCTCGGGCACCGTCTTGCATTGATTCTGACTACCAAAATTCACATATATTACAAAAAAAATATCCATACATTTTTATCGCGTTTGGATTTTGTTTGATATGGAATTTCTGCCAAACAAAAACCACACAAAAAACAGGAACTGGCACTGGGCACTGGATAAGTAAGTTAGACCCAAAAATAATATAAAAATGTTGCAAAAAGTATATGAAAATTGTAGAATATTGGCATGAAGCAATCAAAAATTATAGATACGACAGAGATGTATCAGCATCCCCAAGATTAATTCCTTCTCGTCCTCGAGTAAGTAAATGATAAAAAGATAATTTTTGATGTGGAATGCTACCTAACATAATCTTGAACAAATGTCTAATCCTGGAGTGAATATTAAGATATAAGTGATTCAAGGCAAGAATCTAACAAAAAGACATCCATACTCAGGTTTACTAGCATCAATCATGTCCTTTCAAAATAACAATGCCAAAGAATGTTATCCCTACGAAATCATATATCCTCTCATGCTTGGTCTTCCTAGCATAGAGTATAAATCATGAGTACCCATCGTCAAACCAAGCAATTGGGTCGTACTTTTCCAATGTGCATCAACTTTTTATTCTTCACGCAGTACATGAGCGTGAACCATGGACATAGCATAAGGGTGGAATAGAATATGGTGGTAGATATCAAAAGGGTTGAAAGTGGAGAAGAAAGTCTCGCATCAACTCGGCATATCAACGGTCTATGAAGATGTCCATCAATAGATATCAATGCGAGGAGTAGTGATTGACATGCAACGGATGCACTAGACCTATAAGTGTATGAAAGCTCGACTGAAGCTAAGTGGGTGTGCATCCAACTTGCTTGCTCATGGAGAACTCGGGCATTTGAGGACTCCCGTCATCGGAATGTACAAGCCAAGTTCTATAATGAAAAATTCCCACTAGCATATGGAAGTCACAAAACAAGAGACTCTCTATATGAAGAACATGGTGCCACTTTGAGGGACAAGTGTGGTAAAGCATAGTAGCAATGTCCCTTCTCTATTTTTCTCTCATTTATTTTTTATATATATAATCATGGTGGGATTTTCTTCTTCTTCTTTTTTGCCTCACCCATTTTTGGGTGGGCTCATTTGGCCTCCGTTGTTTTTCATTTTTCGTCCGGAATCTCATCCTGACTTGTGGGGGAATCATAGTCTCCATCATCCTTTTCTCACCGGGACAATGCTCTAATAATGATGATCATCACACTTTTATTTACTTACAACTCGATATGAAAAACTAATAGGATGATATTACTCTATATGAATGCCTCTGGCAGTGTACCAGGATGTGCCATGATCTAGCATAGCAAAAGATATCAAAAACAGACAAGTCATGTAAATATCATGCAAAGCAATATGACAATGGAAATACAAGTCATATGAAGGATGGTGGAAGTTGCATGGCAATATATCTCGGAATGGTTATGGAAATGCCATGATAGGTAGGTATGGTGGCTGCTTTGAGGAAGATATAATGAGGCTTATGTTCAATAGAGCGTATCATGTCATGGTGTTTGGATGCACCTGCGAAAGTTGCACCGATCCTCGAGGTGAGAATGGGCAATGCACGATACTGAAGAGGCTAGCAAAATATGAATAGGTGAGATTGTGTATGTCCATGGATTCACATTAGTCATAAAGAACCCATATACTTATTGCAAAGTTTTATTAGTTTTATCACAAATCAAAGTATTACTCGCATGCTCCTACGGAGGAGGTTGGGTGGAGTTAACCATCGCGCGCCCCTGATTCAATAGCACAAAGGATTTCAATCAAGGATAAATTATGCTCAAATCTTCATTGCATAACTAGAGACTATACATGCATGCTTCGGAAATCACAAACATTAACATCAATATTCTTACTAATCCACAATCATCAACTAGTGCACCCACATATCACTAGTCGCAAAATATTGCAGGGAATCAAACATATCATATTCAGTGATCTACAAGTTTTATGTAGGATTTTATGACTAACCATGTAAATGACCAATTCTTGTTGACTCTCTAAATAGGCATAAGCAAGGCATGAGAGTTTAATTCTTTCTAGAAAATACATGTACATGCTCCAATAAATATAAGTGAATCAAAAGAGCATTCCACAAATAATGGTTTTCTACATGTAGATAAACAGGCATCCAACTATAAATGCTATATATAAGTGAAGCACATGAATCATTCTATAAATCCATGCTCAAAAGATATAAGTGAAGTGCAAAGAGCATTTTATAAATCAAACATGGACTTTACCAAGCAAGCATGGGTAATTGCTTAAAGAAAAATAAAAGGCACATGACAATCCAAGAATTTACGCATATCATATGAACAAAACAAAAAACAAAACATACTGATAGTTGTTGAAGAAGAAAGATGGGATGCCTTCTAGGGCATCACCAAGCTTAGATGCTTGAGTCTTCTTGAATATTTACTTGGGGTGCCTTGGGAATCCCCAAGCTTTATCTCTTGCCTCTCCTTATTCTTTGCATATCAATACCTCGTCGATCTTCAAACACTTCATCCACACAAAACTTGACAAAACTTTTATTAAAAACGTTAGTACATAATCATCAAATCTGATCATGTCCTGCCATAAAATTATTGCATAATTATAATCTAACATTACCCACTGTATTCTATCATTATTATATGCCTCCCAAGTCAATGAGGCTCAACAAGAATCCAAACATAATCACACAAAGCAACTATAACAGCAATCTATGAAAAACAAGACAATCTATAAAGATGCAGATGGATACCATACTTCTGTAACTCAAAAATTTCTGAACAATTACATCGTGGTAGAAAGTTTGTACAAAAGTATCGTGTAAAAATTTCAGAAGCTTTTGACATTCCAGTAAAATATGAAAAATCAAACACTACAGCCAAATTTTGTATTTTTGCAAAGCACATACCAAACAAGCAATTTAAACATCCTAAAGATAATTCTTGGCACATTATTTTTATAATACAATGGATTTATACAAGGGGATGATTATTTTTGTTGAAAAGTTGTTGTAATCAAGATTCACAAAGTTTCCATGGGCATGAACAAAGTTCAAGGCTAGCCCCCACTTCAACGATGCTCGTCTTTCTCACACAATAGAAATAAATGACTCTCTAAAACTTACGGGTTGTCTCCCTCGCAGCACCTTCTTTAAAGTCATTATGCTAGGCATATAGTGCTCAAGTAATTGATCCACCCGGATCCCAAGGTATATCAAAGCCAATTTTAATTAATAATGATTTGTAATTAAGTAGTGAGCACAAAGTGATATGTAGCATACAAAAACAAAGTTTAACTCTCTTCCTATGCATTCGCATGTCATACAAGAACAATTAATTCACACAAAGTAAAGGCCAATACATAGCTTATGTAGTTTCTTGCAATTTTATCATATTGGAAACATAGAGAGGTGAAGATTTGGTTCCTCTCTCATAATAATTGCAAGTAGGAGCAGCAAGCACATGCATATTATATTCATCAAAATCATCATGTGTAGTGGTAAAACGCAACCCATCAATATAATCGTTAATAAGTGCAAACTTCTTCGATATAGTGTAGTTGGAAGAATTCAAAAAGATAATGGGACTATCGTGTGTGGGTGCAATAGCAACAAATTCATGCTTAACATAATTAACTATAGAAAGTTCATCTCAATAAGCATAATTCATATTGGCATCATAGCCACAAGCATAGCAAGCATCAATTTCATCAAAAAGGGATATTTCAAATGAATCCAAGGGATCATAGCAATCATCATAGCATTCATCCTTCAGTATGTGCGAAGGGTAATTAAGCAATGTATGAGTTTAAGAGTTACTCTCATTATAAGGTGGGCACGGGTGGCTAATCCGCTCTTCCTCCTTTTGTTCTTTGCGCTCCTCCTCATCTTTTTCATCTAATGATCTCACAATTTTAGCAATTTCTTCTTTCATAGATTCCTGCAAAATATTAGTATCTTCCAAGGCAGTGGACATTCTTTCCATAAATTCATTAATATCATAATCGTATTCATAATTATCATAGCAATATTTAAGTATGGCAAAAAATTCAGATTTGTAAGGAACATCATCATACTTTTCAAGCAAAGAAGCAATTTCATAAGCACCTTTAAAAGCAACAAATTCTTCTATCTATTCCACATCATAGTAATCATATATAACATTAGCATAAGAAGCCAAGGGTTTATTATCATTAAATTCACATTGAAAGGGAAGGTGAAGACCCTTAATCTTAGAGCAACAAGTAATAATCACATCTCAAACATACATCCCAAGCAAACCAACGCAAGATTTTAATTTGATCCCATAAGTGTTTCCCTTTTTGAGATAAGCGATAATCCCTAAAGTACTCACATTCATCTAGCGTGTCTCCCATTATAAAGTTGAATGAGGATTTCTCAGGATTATCAAAGGAGTAATTAACGTGTGTCACATAACTAGCATCGAGGGTTTTAGGAGGTTCCCCATCTCCATGAGTAGCAAGTACCTCAATTTTTTTGGTGTTTCGTGTTCCATATAAACTAATAACAGAAAATAAAACATCTAATAACAGAAAATAAAAATTACTTAGTGATAAAGCAAACAAGCACACATGAGAATATCAACCACTAAGCTATTGCTCCCCGGCAACGGTGCTAGAAAAAGGTCTTGTCAACCCACAGGTGTTGGGGATCGTTTGTAGCCTTTTTTGATAAGTAAGAGTTTCGAACCCAACGAGGAGATAAAGGTAGAATTAATACTCTCTCAAGTTCTATCGACGACTGATACAAATCTACGCACGCTAACGCTTACTTTACCTAGAACAAGTATGAAACTAGTTTGCGGGAATAAAACTAGAAGTACTTTGTAGGTGTAAAGATAGTTTTGCAAGATAATAAAGAATGTGGAAATAAAATTTAGGTGTTGTTTTAATAAAAGAAAAGCAAAAATAAATATTTTAGTAGAAATATTTTTGTGTAACACAAGAGAAAGATTGTCCATAGGCAATTGAATATAATATGATAGATATTCGTCGTATGCAATGAGGGAGAGGCATACGCTAACACACTTTCTCTACTTGGATCATGTGCACTTATGATTGGACCTCTAGCAAGCATACACAACTACTAAATATCATTAAGGTAAAACCCAATCATGGCATTAAACATCAAGTCCCCTTTACTCCCATACGTAATCGGTCCCCTTACTCGTGTTTGTGTTTCTGTCACTCACCAACCCACTATAAGCGAATCATGAACATATTGCAAACCCTCCAACAGGATTCCTTCATGTGTGCACCTCAGGGAAGGCACATTAGGACATCACCATATCAACATACATCTCATATCAATAACACCATACCACAATTAACCCGTAGGACAAAAGAAATCTACTCAAACATCATAGGATAATAATATATAGCATTAAGAACCATGTTCAAGTAGAGATTATAGTGGGGAGAAGAGGTTTTACACTTCTGCATAGAGGAGGAGAGAGTTGGTGGTGACAGCAGTGAAGTTGTTGGTGTAGATCGCCGTCATGATGGTTGCCCCGACGGCGCTCCGCGCCACCAGGAGAGAGCCCCCCTCCTTATTTCTCTTCCTTGGCCTCCTCCCTATGTGGAAGGAGAGTTTCCCCTATGGTCCGTGTCCACCATGGCTCCCAAAGGGAAAGAGCCCCTCTGAGATAGGATCTCTCTCTGTTTCTCTCCTGTTTTCGTGACTATTTTCAGACCCCTTCACCGTTCCTTAAATATCCGGAGATCCGTCACTTCGATCGGGCTAGAATTATGAGGGGGTTTTTATCACTAAAATATCTTTCTTGCGGCCGAAGGAGAGCTCCAACCGACTTAAGGGGGAGACACCAGCCATCAGGGCGCCCCCTAGGGGTTGGCTTGTGCCTCCCTCGGGCACCGTCTTGCATTGATTCCGACTCCCAAAATTCACGTATATTCCAAAACAATCTCGGTAAATTTTTATTGCGTTTGGACTTAGTTTGATATGGAATTTCTGCGAAACAAAAAACATAAAAAGCAGGAACTGACACTGGGCACTCGATAAGTAAGTGTAGATCGAAAGTAGGTCTAGAGGGGGGTGATTAGACTACTTGACCAAATAAAAATCTACTTTTTCCCAATTTTAATTCTTGGCAGATTTTAGCATTCATAGTATGCCAAGTACACCCTACACATCCATGTCTAAGAGTATAGCAGCGGAAAGTAAAGACATTGAATATGTAAGTAAAGAGAGGGTAGGAATAGCAAACGCAATTGGTGACACAATGATTTTTACCATGGTTCCGATAGGTGGCGCTATCGTACATCCAAGTTCATGGAGTCTTCAACCCACGAAGGGTAACGGTCGCGAGAGTCCACGGAGGGCTCTACCCACGAAGGGTTCCACGAAGAAGCAACCTTGACTACACCATGACGGCCTATGTCCACGGAGGACTAGCCTTACTCGGGGTAGATCTTCACGACGTAGGCAATCTCCTTGCCCTTACAAACTTATTGGTTCACTCCACAACACGAAGTAGGAGGCTCCCAAGCGACACCTAACCAATCTAGGAGGCATCACCCTCCAAAAGGTAATAGGCTTGATAATGTCGATGAACTCCTTGCTCTTGTGCTTCAAGATGATAGACTCCTCAACACACAATCACTCTCTCACAGATATGGCTTGATAGAAGAGATGGGATTGGTGGAAAGCAACTTGGGGAGGCTAGAAATCAAGATCCATATGGTTGGAGTGGAAGATCTTGACCTCAACACAAGGGTAGGTGGTTCTCTCTCAGAAAACTGATAGGATAGGTATGGAATGGTTCTGAGTGCTTCTCTCCCGAGTAGGTGGTGGTGGAGGGGTATATATAGGCATCCCCAAAAATCCAACCGTTACACACAATAAGTCAGACTCGATGACATTGATGTGTTAATCTCGATGGTACCGAAGTGACTAAAAGGTGGCAACTTTTGAATCTCGATGAGACCGATATAGGAATCTCGGTTGTACCAACAAGGTGACCAACGGTCAGAATTCTGAATCTCGGTGATGCCGATTCGACAATCTCGGAGTGACCAAAACTATGAACTTGCATAACAGAAAGTTGGCAGCCTGAACTCGGTGGAACCAGTATGGAATCGGTTGCACCGAAGTGGCTAGGGTTTGGCTGAGTCTGTCTAGGGTTTGAAATCGGTGGCACCGAATGTGGAATGTTGGCTGAAGCGATTTTGAGTGTTTAGCTTTGGACAAACTTTGGTGGGAGAGGTTGTGGGTGTCTTTGGTGACTATCACTTGTGCACGTATGAGCATTTTGTTCACCAACAAAACTTTACCCCTTTTTAATAGTATTAGCTTTCCTATGGACTCAAAGTGATTTCTCACAAATATAAAATGTAGAGTCCTCTTGCTTGAAGCTTTGCCAATCCATTTCCTTGCATCTTGGGGTATTCCACAATTTCTTTTTGCCAACCCATCATTGAACTTTTCCTGAAACATACTTGATGGAAACATTAGTTCAATGACTTATATGTTGTTATAAATTACCTAAACCACCAAGGGAGCAAATGTGCTTTCAATCTACCCCTTTTTGGTAATTGATGACAACATATAGATCAAAGCTTCGACATATGATATAATTAATGAATGTAATTGTCGCTTTGAGAAGTATGTGATAAGCAAGAGCTCCCCCTAAATTTGTGCATTATTTTGAATTTGCGTTTGAATGCAAATGCACAATCGATTAGGTACATGGTGCACTTCTTCCATGTCACATACATCTTGGTGGTGTGAGAATAATTAGAGTGAACACCATAACACAAAACAATCAAGCAATGTAGAAAGATCATCTCATAAAGCATTAAGATGATAGGAAGTAGTAGCATCACACAAAAAGTGTATCACAAGCAACCAAAAGACAATTGTTTTTGAAAATCAATAGACACCAAAATGCTCTCTCACTCGAAGCCTAAAGATCTATATACACTTATCCCCCTTTGGCAACAGTTACCAAAAAGTTGAAAGGCATATGTCTAAGCGTTCTTGGGCTGATCTCCTCCGGTTGTTGATGAAGGAGTCGAGAGAATAGCGTCGGCCAAGATCTCTGCAGATGTCGTGGATGGAGTTGGAGTGGCAGCTGGAGGAACTGGAGCTGATGGAGCAGGAGCTGAGGTGACAGCAGCAGGAGCTGATGAAGAGGGCCTCAAGTCTGGAGCTGGCACAATGGCTGATTTGGCCTGAGTAGGAAACTATGTGCCTATCCTAAGAGGTGATCCATCCTCATCATCATCACCATCATCTGAAGTAGTGTGAGGAAGAGGCACTAAGTCAACTTTCTTTTGGAGCTCTATGACTGTCTTAGTCAGCCTGTCCACCTTATCATTAAGGATCTTGATCCTAGTTTCAAAGATCCTCACAAGACTGTTCTGGTTGTCCAGAATCCCCTTAATGTCCTTTTGCATGCCCTGAACTAATGATATCAACAGATCCATTTGCTCATTTCTGGATCTAGGGACTTGAGCACTAGTGGCTCGAGCTGCCTCTGCTTGAGCTGTAGCAGATGTGGGATGATCTGGGTCCATCACCACAACGTTATCCTCAACATCTAGTTGTAGGGGCTAATAGGGACTGTCAAGAGCAAATATGTGCTTCTCAAGTTGAGAATTTATGAGCATCTGGATATAGGGTGCATAGCAGCAAGAGCACTTCTGATCAGCAGCAACCCTCTTGACTGTCTCAACAATCAAGCCCATGACTCTGATCCTGGTGTGTTTGTCAAGGTGGATCAACATGTTGATGGAGTAGCCTCGGATCATCTTATCATCTCCCGACATGGGTATCAAAGTATGCCTCAGAATGGTGTTCATGGTGCGGAGGCCAGCTTGAAGAAAGTAGATGGATCCAAGCTTGTGAGATTGCGCTTTGTCTGTAGGGATAGGATTATACATATCCTTCATGGAATTGTGGCTCGCCTTGGATTCCATGTAGACATCCAAGTCTCCATCCTGAACCTCTGGGACTCCTAGAAGTGCAGCCCATTAATCAACTTTGGACTCATATCTTGCTCCTTCTATCATCCATACAATCCTACCATCTCCATAGAAATGTGCAGTGGAGTAGAATTGCATGATCATTTCATCATTCCATGCAGTAAATTCTCTGCCAACAAACTCATCCAAACCAATGCAGTGGAAATTGTCTTGGACACTTGGAAAATAGTCCTCATTCTCCTTAATGAATTTCCAGTAAACATATCTCATGTCACTCACAGGTGGACTCTTGTCAAAAAGCATAGTCTCATAGGAATCATGTTACTATTTGGTATAGAATCTCTAGTCCACAGTTGTCTTCTTCCTTTGGGCATATGGATCAATATCTTTCCATGCCCTCAAACCTGAGTCCTTCCTCTTCTTCATATCTTCAGCAAGTGGATAGCTGGCATTATGTACTGGAAGGTGTGGTCTAAGTTTCATCAAGGTTGTCAAGTCATCATCATTCTCAACTCTGGAGGTAGTTCCCTTGTTATTTTCAGAAGCTGGAATCTGCGTGGATGTCCTCTTAGGCTTTTCAGCAATAGCCTTCTGGGATTTTGTGCTCTTGGATGTGCTAGACTTAGGCATAGCATCAGCTAGAAGTTTCTTGGCCTTCTTCTTGGGAGGAGCCTTTGTAGCTAGCTCTTCCTCCTCTTCAGCAGCAGCTGCCTCCTTTGGATCTTCATACATAGATGTAGGCCTGTCACTAAAATGGATTATCCTCTTTCTGGCCTTCTTCTTCTCCCCTGCCTTCTTAGGCATAGACTTCTTTGGGGGTTCAATGGTCATTGTAGCTCTAGCACTCTCAGGTGCTCTCATAACTTCAGGAGGTGCATATGATTTGCTGACCACCCTCCTGGAAGAGGTGGCCTCATTTGTTGACTTCTTGGCAAGAACCTCCTCTAGCACAAAATCTGAATCTTCCTCATCTGAATTCAGCTTCTTCCTGGCCCTAGTGGTAGCCTTGGGCAACCCATGGGAGCTGGAGGTGCCTGGATCTGAAAAAGAACTAGGCTCAAGGCTAGTGCCTAAACTCATGTCAACACCCTGCTCTGGAAAATTCTGACTGTCTGACCCTGACATGCTGACCTTGTGAATAGAGCATAGAAGAGTGGAAAAGGATAAGTCATCACAAAATACAGCTGGTTTTTGAAAGTTTGAACAGAAAAACTATAGATGTAGTTCACTCCAAATTGGATTTCGGTGTCATCGAGTCAAACATTTCGGTGTTGCCGAGACTCACAAAACCCTTAATCGAAACTTGGCAACAGTTTCGGTCAGACCGAAAACTTTCACTCGGTCTCACCGAGTTCTGTCCTTAGTAGCACAAAAAGGCAATCGGTGGAACCGATTTTTCTGACTCGGTATCATCGAGATGCAACTTCGCGGGCAACTAAACCTAGAATTTTTCAATTCGCTAGACTATGGAGTTTATCTTGTGGATAGAACGATCTCAAACTGTGGCTAGATAATGGAAAAAACCCTAATGCGCAAGAATCGGAGGTTGGAGTGCAAGAGGGGGCCGAAACCGTACCCTAGCTCGGTGACGGATCTGCTACGATGGCGATGGGGGCAAAGATTCCGTCGACGGCTGCGATTCCCAACGGCGAAGGAGTGCGGGAAGACAAGGGCGATGACCAGGGGGTCCTTCTGCGGCACCTTAGGTCTTGGGGCGTGATGGTTTGAAGAATGAAATTTTGAACCACCGGGACCACCGAATATATACCCTACACTGTCAGTGACGCCCATTCTAAATTTTTGGTGTCACCGACTTTCTCAACTATCGTCTGACAGGGAAACTCGATGTAACCGAGAATATGGAATCGGTAGTACCAAGGCAAGAAATCTAGATCAACCCCGGGCATTTGGTGAGACCGAGATTTTGGGATTGGTTCCATCGAGATGCATTTGGGAGGTTTTAATGGTCAGTCCTTGTCGATACGGAACTCTAAGTGCTCCACACACAGAGGGATCGAAAAGCACTTGTTCAAATTTTGTGATGCAGCATGAATAGAGTATGAGGTGAGAAAGCATAGATAGCTAAAGAAGTGGTCCTAGGCATTCTTGTATGTCTGATTTTCAAATAAATATGAAAAGCCAAATAGCAACAATTGGATATCCTCGAATGAGTAAATAAATGCAGACCAACATGCTCACACAATAAGATGTCAAATGAAATCATGGCAAACATGCACAAACACAATAGCATCTAACAAGCACTTTGGCGATGACGAAGTCATCTATATATGAGTATTTGACTTAGGAGCCAAGTAAGAATACTTGATCATAGGTCATACTCATCATTTAAGCACAAGTGGGGTTACCACTTTCACATAAAGCATTTAATGTTGTCACATTCTTATGAGATGCTTTAGCTTAAGTCTTAGAGTAAAGCTCCCCCTAGATGTGACATCCCCCCATAAGAGGGATAAACAAACTTGGGTTTGTCGATGAAGACTTCATGTTGGTGAGGTAGTGGTGGATGCTCAAAGTTGATGAAGATCACCAAGAGTTGGGAGCATCCTTGTTGTTTCATTACTCTTCTCACCTACATGGGTTAGTCCCAACACACAAGAGACAAATACAAGGATATCTATGGACATGGAGTGCAAAGCATATGTGATGATGTCCATTGATTTGTTGATTACCTTGTCTCTTGCTTACCTTTGAGGGAATGTGTGACTCCTTGAACTATTGCATAATGTTGATGTTGTTTGCAACTAGTTCTTGCTAATAATGAATGTGAGTGAATTTCAGTGGTGGAGTCACCCCTCAAGAACTCTCTAGTTCTTATTCTTGGGGACCCACATCAAGTTGATGGGGATCCTTGGTGTTGAAGTAGCACTTGTAGACGTTGAGCTTGTAGTAGCCTTGGAAACCCACTTCACCAAAGCTTGGGATTCATCTTCAAATGAGTCAAAGTCCTCTTGAAGCTTGTTCTTGTCCTTGAGCTTGGTGTCTTGTGGTGGAAGGTCATCTTGAGCTTTTGTTCCCTTGGGAAGAGTATTTTCATACTTATTCTTTTGAGGAACAAACTTGGGATTGGGTTATTAACCTTCTTCCCATTCAACTCCATTAGCGTTGAAGTAGACAACACCACAATTCTTCCGGTATCCTCCATGCTTGCGTACAATCTCCTCAAATTGTTTGCACCCTTCAAGACTCTTGTAGATACCTTTCTCTATAATCCCTTTCTAGAGTTGATTTTCTTGCTCAAGTGTAACTTGGCTAAGGGGAGAGTTAGTGGGATCAAGAGAGCTACTAGAAGCAATATCATTGGATTTATCATTTTTATTGCTACTAGTTGAAGAACTTTTCTTTCCTTTTTTACTAGCTTTCTTAGACTTAACTTGTGGCATAAATGTAGATAAGAGAATTAGTTTGGCTAGATAAGAGGAAGTCTTCTTTCAATATCGACATTGATAACTTTAAGGAACTCATGCTCTTGCTCTAAATTGAGCTTCTCGAAGCGTAGCTTCTCATGTGTCCTTACAAGCTCTCTATGATCTTCTAGAGTTGACTCATGAGCTAACTTAAGAGTTTTTAGTTCTTGAGTTAGTCGTTCTATTTCCAACTTATCATCGTCACATGACTTATCTACACTAGAGTGAGTACTAACAAGTTCATTTTGACCAGCATTACTAATTTTGTCAAATAGCAAGTCATCTTCAATTAACAAGTCATCTTCATCACTATTGAAATCAAGATACTCGGGGTGTGATACCTTGGGGCCTTTATCCATGAAGCAACTTCCACTCACTTCATTTGGTGAATCAAATAGATCACATGAGTTGGTAGTCACTAGTGCAATTCTGGCAACACCTACATCTTGACTATAGTCGGAGTTGGAGTGATAGCTTCTCTCGGAGTGGTTGTCGGAGTCGGAGTCGGAAACCCATTCACCAACATGAGCTTGATGTTTCCTTCTTGAGTAGCTCTTAGTGTACTTGTCCTTCTTATCTGAGTCCCTACTTCTCCTTGAGGGTCTTCATTCATAACGATCATCTCTACTCCTTCTCTCTCTTCGAGGTGACTCGTCTCTCTAGCTTCGTCTTCTTGGTGACTCTTCTCTTTGTTTGTAGGGAGCCATGCACTCATTGGAGTAGTGTTTGGGCTTTCCACAATTGTAGCAGTTTCGGTCACGACTTGACGAACGCTTCTCTTCATATCTTGAGTTGGAACTTTGATCTTTGCTTCTATTTTTGTAGAACTTGTTGAATTTCTTGACCATGAGGTTTATCTCTTCATTTGTGACAAGGTTGTCGCTTGAGGTAGCGGGAGCATCACTTGTGGATTTGTAAGCACCACTAGACTTGTGGTGATGCTCTTCCTTGTCTTTGAGTGTCATCTCATGAGCAACAATTCTACCAGTCACTTCCGTTGGCTTGAGATCTTTCTAGTTGGACATCATTTGGATCAATTGCAAACGGTGTCATATTGATCATCCAAGGCTTGAAGTATCTTGTTGATGATGAATTTGTCAGATATTTCTTTGCTTCCTAAGCCGGCAATCTCATTGGTGATGAGATCTAGCCTAGAGTACATCTCAGCGACTCCTTCACCATCCTTCATCTTGAACTTGTCAAGTTGCCTTTGAAGAACATCCAACTTGGATTCTCTCATAGATTATGTACCCTCATGCATATCAATCAAAGTATCCCAAATCTCTTTTGCATTCTCAAGATGACTGATCTTGTTGAATTCTTCGGGGCATAGGCAGTTGAAGAGAATGTCACATGCTTGAGCATGGAGTTGCAACATCTTGAACTCATCTACGGTTGCTTCACGATCGGGTTCCTTTCCTTCCGCAAAGAATTCACCTTGCATGCCAACACGAACAACAGCCCAAATGAGGGGTTATGACCAAGCAAATGCATTTTCATTTTGTGCTTCCAACTAGCAAAATTTGTGCCATCAAAGTACGGACCTCTACGGTGATAATTTCCCTCACTAGACGCCATACTTCTCCTAGGTTGTGAGACCAATGCAATGGATACCAAAGCTCTGATACCACTTGTAGGATAGAAACTAGGTGTAGAGGGGGGTGATTAGACTACTTGACCAAATAAAAATCTACTTTTTCCCAATTTTAATTCTTGGCAAATTTTAGCATTCATAGTATGTCAAGTACACCCTACACATGCATGTCTAAGAGTATAGAAGCGGAAAGTAAAGACATTGCACATGTAAGTAAAGAGAGGGTAGGAAGAGCAAACGCAATTGGTGACATAATGATTTTTCCTGTGGTTCCGATAGGTGGCGCTATCGTACATCCACGTTCATGGAGTCTTCAACCCATGGAGGGTAATGGTCGCAAGAGTCCACTGAGGGCTCTCCCACGAAGGGTTCCACGAAGAAGCAACTTTGACTATACCATGACGGCCTATGTCCACGGAGGACAAGCCTTACTCGGGGTAGATCTCCATGAAGTAGGCGATCTCCTTGCCCTTACAAACTTCTTGGTTCATTCCACAACATGAAGTAGGAGGCTCCCAAGCGACACCTAACCAATCTAGGAGGCACCACCCTCCAAAAGGTAATAGGCTTGATAATGTCGATGAACTCCTTGCTCTTGTGCTTCAAGATGATAGACTCCTCAACACACAATCACTCTCTCACAAATATGGCTTGGTAGAAGAGATGGGATTGGTGGAAAGCAACTTGGGGAGGCTAGAAATCAAGATCCATATGGTTGGAGTGGAAGATCTTGACCTCAACACAAGGGTAGGTGGTTCTCTCTCAGAAAACTGATAGGATAGGTATGGAATGGTTTTGAGTGCTTCTCTCTCGAGTAGGGTGGTGGTGGAGGGGTATATATAGGCATCCCCAAAAATCCAACCGTTACACACAATAGGTCACACTCGGTGACACTGATGTGTTAATCTCGATGGTACCGGAGTGACTAAAAGGTGGCAACTTTTGAATCTCGATGAGACTGATATAGGAATCTCGGTTGTACCGATAAGGTGACCAACGATCAGAATGCTCAATCTCGGTGACGTCGGTTTGACAATCTCGGAGGGACCGAAACTGTGAACTTGCGTAACAAAAAGTTGGCAGCCTGAACTCGGTGGCACAGGTATGGAATCAGTTGCACCAAAGTGGCTTGGGTTTGGCTGAGTCTGTCTAGGGTTTGGAATCGGTGGCACCGAATGTGGAATGTTGGTTGCACCTATTTTGAGTATTTGGCTTTGGACAGACTTTGGTGGGAGAGTTTGTGGGTGTCTTTGGTGACTATCACCTATGCACGTATGAGCATTTTGTTCACCAACAAAATCTTACCCCCTTTTAATAGTATTGCCTTTCCTATGGACTTAAAGTGATTTCTCACAAATATAAAATGTAGAGTCCTCTTGCTTGAAGCTTTGCCAATCCATTTCCTTGCATCTTGGGGTATTCCACAATCTCTTTTTGCCAACCCATCATTGAACTTTTCCTGAAACATACTTGATGGAAACATTAGTTCAATGACTTATATGTTGTTATAAATTACCAAAACCACCAAAGGAGCAAATGTGCTTTCAATAAGTTAGTCCCAAAAATAATATAAAATGTTGCCAAAAGTATATGAAAGTTGTAGAATATTGGCATGAAGCAATCAAAAATTATAGATATGACCGAGACGTATCATGGCCGCACCCTAATGTGTGTTGGGACCCTAGGTTGCCTCCTGACACCCCTCTCTAGCCTATAAATTCCAGTAAATCCCCAAAACCCTAGAGAACCTCCCGAAACACTTTTCCCGCCGCCGCAAGTCTCTGTTACGCCGTGTTCCCATCTGGAGCCATGTTCTGGTGCCCTGCCGGAGGGGGGGGCGATCACGGAGGGCCTCTACATCAACCTTGCTGCTCCCATGGTGATGTGTGAGTAGTCTACCACAGACCTACGTGCCCATAATTAGTACCTGGATGGCTATCTCCCTCTCTTGATCGTCAATACAATGATAATCACATCTTTACTTTGATCTATCCGATGTAATTCTTTTGTGCGGTGCGTTTGTTGGGATCCAATGAATTGTGGGTTTATGTTCTGATTATTCATGAAAACGATTTGAGTCTTCATTGAAATCTATTATGGTTCTTATTTGCATGATCATTAGTGCTTCGTAAATCTCTCCGATCTATTGAAATAGTTTGGCCAACTAGATTGATATTTCTTCGGTGAGAGGGGTGCGTTGTAGTGGGTTCAATCTGGCAGTGCTCTATATGCCAGTGGAAAAAGGGATGAAACACATCTTTGTATTGTTGCCACTAAGGATAAAACGATGGGGTTAATTCATATTGATTGAGTTCTCTTTGTCTACATCATGTCATTATTCTCAAAGCATTACTCTGTTTTACTTAATACTCTAGATGCATGTTGGATAGCGGTCGATGGGTGGAGTAATAGTAATATGTGCAGGCAGGAGTCGGCCTATTAGCTTATGGACATGATACCTATATACACATGATCATTGTCATGAATATCACGTAACTATGCGCTTTTCTATCAATTGCCCAACAGTAATTTGCTTACCCATCGTATGCCTACTTCATGAGAGATGCCACTCAGGAAAACTATGGGCCTCGGGTCTATTCAGTTGTATATTTACAAAAGATTTCAATACCTTGCTGCCATTTATTTAGTTTTATTTTATTTTGTAATTTATAATTATCTACTACCAACCACTCTACTTACAAGCTTGCAAATAACCAGTCCAAGGGGATTGACAAGCCTCTTGCCCGTGTTGGGTGCAAGTGTTTGCTTCTTTGTGTGTAGTCGCTAAAAATGGGCCTTGTGTGTTACTCCTATTGGTTCGATAGACCTTGGTTCTTAACTAAGGGGAATATTTATCGGTATTGTGATGCATCATCCATTCCTCTTCATGGAAAAACCAACATAGATCGCAAGTATCACACCCACCGGAGAGCACCTCAAGTATGTGATCCAGATGCATTTTCTCCGGGAGGTATCGACAAACAACACAGCTGAGTATGAAGGATTGATTGCCGGTATGTGGATAGCAGATGATCTCGGCATCAGAAAGTTGATAGTTCAAGGAGATTCCCAGCTTGTCATGCGTCAAGTAAACAAAGAATACCAGAGCCCTCTGATGGAAGCATGCGTTGATGAAGTGAGAAAATTGGAAGAGCACTTTGATGGTCTACAGATGGAGCACATACCCTGTGCAGAAAATAACATTGTTGATGACCTGTCGAAGCAAGCTGCTCAAAAGTTTCCTGTGGAACCACGTACTTTTGTACTCCGATTGACTCAGTCATCCATCATGCCATCAACACGACAAGCTAAGAAAAGGAAGACCAAATCTGGCAACTACTTCTCGGCAGAGCCAGCTGTGGCCGCCAACAAGGTTGCCGGAAACGACAAGATGCTTGCCGGTGAGCAGCAAGCTCTGGCAAAACCAATGGTCTCTGCCATAGAAGGTAGTGCTCCCGCAGCAGAAGAGATGCCTTTGGTCCTTGTTGTCCGGCCACAAGCTCCGACATGGGCGCGGTAGATCGTCCAATACCTCTAGACAGAAGATCTCCCCGAAGAGCAAGAGCAAGCTGAAAGAGTAGCCCGACAATTGACTATGTACTGGTTTGTGGACAAAACTCTTTGCAAAAGGAGCCAAATGGGGTGAAATTGAAGTGCATCTCACGGGAAAATGGACAAAAGCTATTGGCAGAGATACACGAAGGGATATGCGGATCTCACATCAGATCCCACGCGCTTGTTGGCAAGGCATTCCGTCAAGGATATTACTCACCGACAACCCTTCAAGATGCCTTGGCAGTGGCGACCACATGTGAAGTATGCCAATTCCACGCCAAACAGATACATAAACCATCGCAAGCCCTTCAAACCATACCTCTTTCCTGGCCAATTGCAGTACGGGGGTTCGACATCGTCGTCCCTTTTTCTCGTGCTATCGGGGGCTTTGAATTCTTGTTCATGGCAGTCGACAAGCTTACAAAGTGGACTAAAGTGGAGCCAGTAAGGAAGTTAATAGCGCAAGAAGCAGTCAAGTTTGTTAGAGGAATAGTTTGTTGTTTTGGAGTGCCCAACTAGATCATCACCGAAAATGACACGCAATTCCCCAACAATAACTTCATGCAGTACTATCAAGACATTGACACCAAGATCTGATTTGCCTTAGTTGCGCACCCCAGGAGCAATGGCCAAGTGGAGAGGGCAAACACTAAAGTCTTGCGGGGCCTCAAGACAAGAACTTTCGACAAGCTGCGCAAGCACGGAAGGCACTGGATTGATGAGTTGCCGATGGTTCTTTGGTCAATCAGGACGACACCGAATCAAGCCACCGGCGTGACTCTCTTATCCCTAGTCTATGGTGTAGAAGCAACACTCCCCACGGAACTTACGTATGGGTCACCATGAGTGCAGGCCTTTGATGAGGACCAGCAAGAGCAACTGCGGCAAGATGATGCCACACCCCTCGAGGAAGATTTTCTTCAGGCCGCACTGCATGCCGCACGGTACCATCAAGACTTGTGTCGCTATTACAGCCACAAGGTGCACGCCCGAAGCTTTAAGGAAGGCGACCTTGTCCTTCGCCGGATCCAGTCCGCAAAGGGATCAGACAAGTTGATGTCGAAATGGGAAGGCCCTTATTGGGCGGTACAAGTCACTAGGCCCGGTGCAGTCTGCCTAGAGACCGAAGATGGCACCTCGGTGCGTAACTCATGGAATATCGATCATCTTCGCAAGTTCTACCCATGAGGCGTGGTTGCCGGGACCTCCCTCGATAGCTCCTTTTGTACAAGTTAGCTGGCAAGGCGTGTAATCCTTTGTACAAAGCCAAGCGAAGACCATGTGCGTAGTCAATAAAGCTAAGTGTTCTGCAACCTTTTATCAAAATACATATTTATTTTATGTGTATGTGCATGAAATATTGTGATCACCATAGATTGCTTAAAATGGTTGTTGGACCAACAAGGTTCCTACCTCCTCATGTTCTCTTCTTTCTTGTTGTGAGTTGTCCTCCCTTGAACGATCGTTTTATATTTGTATGAGAAAACCTACATGCAAAGGACCCTTGTCAAAAAAATTGAGCTCTTAAGCTATTTTGAGCCTGGCCGACGACAAGAGTAGTTGTGGCAACGATGACAAGGTGGCTTTGCCGGCAGCGGCATCGCGAGCATGCTGCTAAGGATCCATTCCTAAAGCACTCGCGACAAGGGTGTGCGCAACGGCGAGCGGTTCCATCAAGCGTAGGAATCAAAACCATACAAGTGTAAAATTGCATATGAGAAACTAGTTATTCATTCCAGTAAACAAATATATTACATTCAAAAGCAGAGTTGCGCTGCTAATTTAGAACAATTGTTTCTTATACACGCGCCACGGCAACAACTAAGGAAACATTGATTCAAGGTCATGGAGTCGCTCCTTCTCTCGAGCATTGGAGGCAGTGCGCCTGACGGAGGAGCATGCCGAGGGCGAGCAACAGATGGAGGCGGAGCACCGTGCCTGCTGGGTATGAGAGAAGGAGCGTCGAGAGAGGGAGGAGGAGGAGCATGCCCGTCACGAAGCAGTGTTGCCGTCGGGGTAGATGACGGAGCGGGCGACAAGGAGTAGGCGACACGGGAGGCGTGGCAGACCGCCTTCCCATGGGCAGGGGCCAGCACCAAAGTTCATCGACCTCACCGGCCCGAGGGAGGACGACGACATCTAGGGCAACGCCTACACATGTTTTTTTAATGTTTAATTAAGTTTTCATGTTGAGGTGGACTTTGGCACCAGCCATATACTATATCACTAATCTTGTCACATCCTTAGCTAGCTTTCTTAGGACAGCATGTGTGTGCATCATGTTTCACTTTTTGCATCAACTTGAAATGGGGATTAACAAAGAAACCCCAAACACCTCACTTGAATCAAAATTTTCCATGTTGTGAAAAAACAACAAATCCAAAATGCCCATAAAAATGTCCCCTATGTCTGATAAATGTGGACATGAATATATCAGGGGTCATTTTAAATTTTTGAACAATTATAGAATTTCAAAAATAAATATTAAAGCTTCTGAAAATGCCAAATAAAGCATTATAAATATTTCAGTTTTCAAAATATTCTGAAACCTTTTACAGAAGTTTGAAATATTCAAACTAGGTTCTATAAAATATTTGGAATATTTTATACCTAGCATTTGTGCCTAAAAATAAATAAAAAAAATGTCAGAAAAATAAAACAGAAACTGGAAATTTAAAAAGAAAGAAAGGAGGAAGCACCTGGGCCGGCCTAGCTGGCCCAGCACCGTCGTCCTCCTCTTGGCGGCCAGGAGGACGAGCGCGTGCTCACCGTGCGCTCGCGCCGATGCTGCCATGCAGCCTCCTGCGTGCCTGCTTCTCCCGCCGCGCTGGCGAGCGAATGAGGACGCGCTGCCGTCCCCATCTCTCTCTCCCTCTCGCCATTCGCCCCCCTGCTTCTTCCTCTCCTCTACTCTGCCATGGCCGACGACTGCGCTAGCTCGTTGTCGTAGTTGTTCCCGCGCCTCACTAAGCCCACCAGAGGCTCCACCTCGTCGTCCCCGTCTTCTGCGCCGAGCCACGCATCGCCAGGAGCTGTGGAGCATCGCCCTTGAGCTCATCTTCTTCCTCGGACCCGAGCTTCGCTGTCGTCGATTCATCGCCCTCGAGTCCTCCCCGAGTCAGCTCTCGTCGGCTCCGAGCCCGCTGTGAGCTCCAGGCCCTTTCCCCTCTCTTCCCCGGCCATTTCCCCCTCTGTAGGCCCCGGTTGCGTCGGCTCCCGAATGCCCTGCCGCACGAGCTCGTCGCCGGCATTGCTCCGGTGACCAGTTGGTCCATCCGAGGCCACCATCGAGCTCGTGGGTTCGCGTAGGATCCGTAGGTGCTAAGCCCCGGCCATGTGGTGCCCTGGTTTGCCGAGCTCGTGCTTGCTCGAGCTCCGGCAGCCGCCGAGCTTGCCGCTAGCGTCGAACCCGACCGTTCAGCCTTTGAGAGGTGTCGGGATGGACGCGCGCATGAGGCTAGGCCCGCCTGGTGCCCTCTGCCGTCCTTTTGGTCGCCGGAGGAAGGAACCCGACCCCTCCACAGTCTCTGGAGCCACCGGCGGCTCAACGCTGGTGGGTTTGGCCGGCATTGACCATGGGGGTTTGACCCCTAGGTCGCTGGCAGGTGGGGCCGGGCCCTGTTGGTTAGGATTAGTTTAAAATTTAATTAATTAATTTAATTAAGTTAATGACCCACTGACCAGTGGGCCCTGCCCTAATCTAATTAGTAATTAGTTAGTTAGTTAACTCTGTTTTAGCTGGGTCACTGACTAGTGGGTCCCACTGGTCAGGTTTGACCTGTCAACGGTCTGTTAACCAGCTGACGTCATGATGATGTCATGCTGATGCAATAATGATTTTTCTGAATTAAATTAATTCCAGAAACTATTTAAAACTTAGAAAATTCATAGAAATTAATTTATAACTCAGATTGTAATAATTTATATATGAAAATTTATCAAAAAAATTCAATGAATCGAATGGTGCTATTATCATGCATGTTAGAGCAACCTAAGTAGATGAACATTGACATTTACTAATAGGTTAACATATGGAATATGTAAATGAGAATGATTTTGAACCTATATTCAAAATCACTTCATTTAACTTGGACAGTAGTTACATTAGCTCATCCATACATGTTGCCATGTCATGATCATGCATCATATTGTTGCACCTGTCGTGTATTGATTGCTATTTATCTGCATTGCGATAGGCCCTGCTTCTGAGGATACCTCCGAGTATTCCAACGAAGGAGAAAACCTTCCCGCTTCCCAGCAAGGCAAGCACCCCCATTGATCATTCTGATAACATCCCATTCTCTCGCTCCTGCTCTTGTTTATTGCATTAGGACAAACGTTCACTTGTCGGTCATACATGGTAGATGAACCCATTCCTTTGCATGACCTGTCATTGTCACGGTAAATAGCTAAACCTTGCAACCTAGCATACCTGGTAGATGCTTGTGCCATGATGTGCTTTGCTTATTTGCCTGCTATGCTTAGAGTTGTGTCAGGTCTGATTCATCTGGGTGATGAACTGGAGTGAAATAATGTTGTCTGATGTGATAAGCTTATGATGAACCCGATTTGGTAAAGGTAGTGATGAGAGGCTATGTAGGAGTACATAGCGGGTTGTCTCATTGGGACCGTTCTTAGGAACTGAGTTCCGTGTTTGTGATCCAAGGCTAGTTACTACCACACGTTGGGATACTTAATTGACCCTCTTGACTTATCAATTGCTTAGTCCTTGGTCCAGGAATTGCAAGTAGTTTCTTGTGTTTATAGCATGCTGGAGGCCGTACGTAGCGCTGACCCTAGGGGTGGGTTACAACGCGGTAGGCAGTGGCACGGTGTACCAAGGGTCACCCGAATGGTGGGCTTGGGAACCTTGCACACATCGTTTGGGGCCGTAGCGGAAACTCCGGTCGGACTTCCGTGCGGGTTCGGTCTCAAATAGGCGATAGCCTGGACTAGATGTCTTGTTTGATTGACGGTCGTGGCCGACTCCCTCGCTGGGCTTCCGTTTGAAGGTTGCTGAGGTGCATGGTTTTGAGCACACATCGATAAGTGGCGAGAGCGTGTGTGAAGAAGTACACCCCTGCAGGGTATGAAACTATTCAAATAGTTGCGTCCTCGAATATGGACTACTTGGAGAACTTATGTTGTTCATAGATAACTTGATGGATACTCATAAAAACATCAAGACAAGTGTGAGTACCGTGGATGGCACTCTCTTAGGAGAGGGAAGTGAATCCATGGTGGTGTATTGATGTCGAGTTAGTGGACTCATGTGCAATATCTAAAATCTAAACAAAGGGTTAAAATTGTGTAGTATAGGTTAGCTATGAGTCAAAGCTGGCATTGCTGCATAAACTCCACCACTCCCCTTGTTGATACATGAGCATGAATTGTCTAAGTCTGTTTTAAAGACTTGTTGAGTACGTTTGTACTCACGTTTGCTTAATAAATGTTGCAGATGAGACTCAGGACCCATCAGGTGAGTTCTATCTAGATGTCGACGATGCCGAATAGCTGGTGTCCTAGCTACGACCTTATGCCCTGTGGCGGGCTGTAGATACTCAGACCATGTGCCTTTTTACCCTTTCAACTGTCTGTACTCAAACAGCTTTATGCTTCCGCTTGGTTTGTATGAACTTGCTTATATGACTTGAGTGTCGGGTCATGTCACCCCTACCTATAAGAACGCATTATGCAAGGCTCTTATGAGCCTCTTAAATAAAAGTTGTGTTGATGTATGGTTATGTTGTGATGCCATAGTTGTATCTATGCATATCAGGCATGTCGTGCGTATGTGTGACGTGCAACGGTATGTATGGGATCTGACACCTAGTCATGTGCCTTTAGTAGTACTCTTTACGGGAAACTGCCTCTTTGTGCTTCCATCGAGCCTTGGTAGCTTGCTACTGCTCCGAACATATTGATTGACCGACATGTATCCTTCTTTGCTGCTGTGTCTGTCCCTTCGGGGAAATGTCTCGCAGTGTAATGGAGTCCCTGTAGCCTGCTACGACTCGTCTACGTGCAGTGATGACATTTATGTCCCACGGCGTAATGGAGTCCTTGTAGCTTGCTATGACTCGTCTACACACGCTTGAGGCCGACACCTGCATTGCTGGGTTACGTATGTCTGTTTCCGTACGGATGTGCCACTTGGGTTCTATGACTAGTCATGTCGGCCCGGGTTCTCTATCGTTTGATTGCCAGCGACATGTTCACATACGTGAGCCATAAGACGCAAATGGTCCCGGCTAAGGTAAGGCTGCAGGCATGGAGTTTACCATGCGTGAGGCCGCAAAGTGATGTGATATGTTACAGTCTGGATTCATATGACTTAGGATCGGGGTCCCGACAAATCTCCCTAGAATTGGAGGCCTCACAATCAATTGCGTTCTTCAATTGGAATTTGGTCATCCGATTTTGACCCGGTCAACAATTTCTCAAACCCCCTCATTTTTTTATATAATACACTATGCTTCATAATTTTTAATTTTTCAAAATTAATCGAGGCTTCAGTTAGACTTTGGTCATCCGATTTTGACTGGGTCAACAATTTCTCAAGGAGCTCTCATATACTCTATCAATAATCTTCCTAGTATTGGAGGCCTCGCAATCAATTGAGGTCTCAAATTGGAATTTGGTCATCCGATTTTTACCGAGTCAACAATTTCTCAAACCATCTCATTTAATTTTTATACAATACACTATGCTTCCTTATTTTTAAATCTTTCCAATTAATGGAGGCTTCAGTTTAGACTTTGGTCACTTGATTTTAACCGGGTCAATAATTTCTCAAGGAGCTCTCCTATTTAATTATTTTAATTATCTATGCTCCCAAATTTTAAAGCTTTTTAATTCAGTTGAGGTATGCAATTTTGGATTTGGTTTACGATTTTGACTGGGTCAACAATTTTTCAAATCAATCAGCAACAACTGACATATAAAAACATATCAACCCCTCGCGGACTCCTTCACCCATAAAAAGCGTCGATATGATACTATATGTGTGAGCCTAGCTTAATAAGAATGATAGACTACTCATATCAACAAGGAATTCCTTCTTTTCCGGAAGCCCACTCGAAAAGAACTCCAAAGTTAAGCGTGCTTGGCTTGGAGCGATTCTAGGATGGGTGACCGACCGGGAAGTTGGTCCCGGGTGCGCACGAGTGAGGACAAAGTACGCAAGAAAGACTAGTGTTGATCTGTGAGGCTAGTCTAGATCTCGCCAGGCGTAACGGGGTGTTACAATTGGTATTAGAGCTGACCCTTGCGGTTACATGGGCATGCACGGGTCAGGTGCACGGGCATGTGGCGCATGGCGTGTGTGGCCCGTCGTGGCACACAGCATGGCACATGTGCCGAACTGGACGCGCATACGTGTGCCAAAAGGGAACGTTCCTGATGGGCCGACGAGGACGTCGGTTCCTTTGAGTGGGGGTGTATGTGAGAGCTTGGCTTAATGGGAATGATAGACTACTCATATCAACAAGGAATTCCTCTTTTTTCGGAAGCCCACTTGAAAAGAACTCCAAAGTTAAGCGTGCTTGGCTTGAAACAATTCTATGATGGGTGACCGACCGGGAAGTTGGTCCCGGGTACGCACGAGTGAGGACAAAGTGCGTAGGAAAGACTAGTGTTGGTCTGTGGGGCTAGTCTAGATCCCGCCAGGCGTAACGATGTGTTACACTATAGCACGAATATAGTACGTGCAACCAACGATGAAAAAATATCCTCACATAAATATGGATTGATTAGCGGATAACGCAAAATCATACCGCAAAAGACCCACCAGATAACCGCATTATAAATAAATGTAAAACACACTCCATCGTCTCCCCCACCTGCCAAACTAAATACTCCATCAGTTTCAAAAAATAAGGGTTATTGGTTTTTTGGTAAGTCAAATTTCTCTAATTTTGACCAATTTCAGAGTCAAAAATATCGACATCCACAATATTAAACAAAAATATATATGAAAATTCATTTCATGATGAATCTAATAACACCGATTTGATATCATGAATTTTGATTTATTTCTCTATAAATTTAATCAAATTTAAATATGTTTGATTTTTCAAGAAAATAATACGTCATATATTTTGAATGAGTATTTTTTTTAAGAATCCTAACAAATTCAACGGCACAGCAAATCACGCACAACCCTTCGGATGAAAACGCCTATTCGGTGATACGCCGCTCGCCATTGAGTAGCGATGGCACAGTGGCGGAGGTTCAGCCCCATGCGACAGTGGCGGCGGGAACTTTCATCAGCGGCAAGTAGAAATAGACAGGTTAAGAAGAAGGACGTATGACTCAAACAATTTGCCTACAATTAAGTAGAGAGGGGTTATCTGCAAAACACTCTTAAGTGGATTTGGAGTCAACCTCACGTGTGATTTGTCACCATACGTTCCTAATCTCACGCCACAGAATAATAGTTTCTAGATATTCACTGAATAGGCGTTTTCACCTTTAGTATATGATTAATTATGCTAAATTTAGACTTTGATTGTGTGTTTTTTATTAAATTTGTCGGACAAAAAATTGATCTGGCAAGTATTAGGTGCAAATGCCGATCCAATAAAAAAAGGACACAACTGTCCGTTCGGCCGAGCCCAATCGGACCAATAGCAAAAGCGAACGTCTGATCACCGGGTGGGAGTTGCTCTCAGCGTCGTTTGACTACGACCGCCCCATAATTGAACAACCCATCATCCTAGGAGGTGGTTTTGGGCAGAGACGATCTTAAACAAGTTACCTGTTGCCGTGAGATCTGTCCGCGCCCCCGCCCTCAGTTTCGGCTCTCGCCCCCTTCCCACTCCGGTCCCGTCCTCATCGCTGTTCGTCAGGGTAACACTCTTCTTCCTCTGTCCCAGATTCGTTGGATCCCCATTCCCCCGTAAGATCTATCCGTTGCCTCTTCTTTTCCTCCCATTTGCGCGATTTTGATTGGATTTCTCAGGCGGGGATCCTATTTAGGCGAAAATGTCGATGCTATTTTCTCTCCAATGCTTAGCAGTTGTTCAAGATCATTCTTCCAGACTCGTGCCGCCGCTACCGGTTTTCCTATCAACCGCACACGCCACAACCTGTCCACCTCGTTGCCGGAGCCCCGGCCCGCCCTCCACCGCAACAGCACCATCCAGCACTGCGCCGCCCTGCCGTTGAGCAGCAGAATCGGCGACTCTGTTGCCTTCCCTTGTTGTCTTCAGCCTCTTCCTTAACTTCTTCATTTCTAACTACGGCCGTCCGTGAGCACCTCCACATCGAACATCTCAGCCGGCTCCTCCCTCCCCCCCCCCCCCCCCCCCTTCCCTCCTTTCTCGCCAACAAGAAAAGGGAAATTCCTTTTATGATGCCCAGTTGTTTGCTTAATTACTCTACTGCTTTGGATGGTCGTTCATTTTCTCTGATTAATGTTCATCTGGTATTTGTGTATTGTGTTAATGGCCAGATACTGTATGTAGTTCATGCTTTTGGAACCATTTTTCTCTCTCGAGAAAACACAAAAAACATGAGTTATGTACAAGCTTGAGACCGGCCAACACCCTAATTTACAAAGGAACACGCCTAAGTGCTAAACAACCACTGGAAATAGCGTGTATAGTCCCACCGCACCTGCCTTTGCCCATGACTAAGCCTCATGTTGAGCATACAGGCCATGTTGCGCTGCACTTTGTCGATGACGGCGGCATTGCGGTGCTTCCAGATCCGCTTGCACAACATGGGCGGGGTGGCTTCAACGGCCTACTGTCACCTGTTGATGAAGTTTTCTGCGACGACAACCAGCCGCTGTAGGTTGGATCCATGAAAGATGCTCTGGTAACCATATAAGCTGCACTGTTTGATCATGTAGTCACCGTCTTCATTTACGCAAACAATCTAACAGGCAAGATTACCTTTTGCACGTTGGAAAAAGAGCTGGTTTATATGGAACAATTAAGCTATGAATAATTAAAGTGGCAATGGTCAAGGATTAATATATATTACAAAGTTAGCAATGCTTGTCTCTGACATGGCAATGGGCGAGCAACAGATTGTTAATTACCCCTGAATAATGGAAAAGTCAAAAAATTACAAGGTGGTTTATTCAGATTTTGATCCACAACTGCCCTAGTTTCATACCAATCAAGCTGAAGCTGCTAGCATCATTATCAACTTAGAACGCGAACCTGCTAAAGTAAGGAGTTGATACCATGTTCCATTTTTATTCTATAAAAAATTTCTCATGATTTTGTTAATAACCGACCTTTTTCTTCTGAACCTTTTATTTTACCTGGTTGCATGGGTCTCTTTGAGAATGGCATTGTTGTGTGCTGCTACATCTATCTGATGACCGTCCTTGAACCTTCTATAGAAACCTTATTTGTTCTCAACTTCCTCTCCTTTGATACCTTTTCTTGCCTGATTGGCCCTGAAAGGCTGAAATGCTCGAACGCTAGTTACCTTATGCCACAGCTGTCAGTTGTTATCCATAGTTGGAACGAACGCTGATGTTCGTATGTTTAACCTTTCTGCTGAACTGAGAAGTTTTAGACTTAGCACACTAAGGACTAGAGTTGCCCCTTTCTTTAGTATTTGATTGCAACTCCCCCCTGATGTTACATTTGTATATGTTTTGCCTGAAGAGTTCAACAATTCAAAGATTTGTACTTTAATGTGCTGACCTTTTCAACTTATTTCAGTGCTATGTTTTTCTTCACTACCAAAGCCAATCAACTGAAGAGCAGCTTTGTATAGCCTGATGGCTGTGGAGAGGGACATCTTTGGTATCTCAGGGCCGACATATCTTAATCCTGTTAATTGGTATGTTACATAACATTTCCTACAATATTTTGCGAGTGTTTGATAGACTGCACTTGCATAGAACTTACATTTGAGTCCAATATGTTTGCTCTGTTAAATGCCGATACAAGTCCAGGTGTAAAGACCTGTGTACTTTTATTTATAAGGTTCTGTCGCTTTGTGTTGTTTAATTTGATCCCAATAGTTGTATGTCTCATGTTTTTTTTTCCTGATTACATAAATGTAGCATTTGCTCAGGTAATTAATCCCACCAAACCAGTTATGTTTACGGAACTTATCATAGTCATCAGTCATAATTGGTAGATCACAAAATGTGATCTATTGAAGTTTATGGTGTTTATTTTCTTGCCAACGATTCCTCTTAAAAGTAGAAACATAGAAAGGAGTGCAAGTTAGTAAACTTTGAGCATATTTTAGAAAACGGAATGTGTGATGTAACCTCCTCTCCTGCTCATGTATATTTTCACCTTAGATCTCTATGTAATTATGCTCTCCATTCTATTCCAGCTAATACTAAATTGACTATGCAAAAGATCTTGAAGAATTTTGCAAAACCTATATTCATCTCTTATATTTCAGTGAAGACCATAGGTTTTAGGTAATTAATTATTTAATTTTATGATATGAGGCATTAATGAACCCAAGTCACCAGCTGGTTCTTAACATGGCATCCACATCAGGACATAACTATGTCTGTAATGGGCCAGGCATTAGTTGCTTAATTTTTGCTATCCTATCGAAAAAGGCTCACGCCCCGCTTTCTGTGTTGAGTTGTATGCTGGATTGGTCGTTGCTTTATACTCCCTCCGTCCCAAGATTCTTGTCTTCGGTTTGTCTAAAAATGAATGTATCTAAATACTAAAACATGACTACATACATTCATATTTAGACAAATCTAAGACAAGAATTTTGGGACTGAGGGAGTACTATATAATGGGCCAGACTAGTTATGTTTTGTTACTTCAGTGGCATTTCATCTCTATGGGTGTGTATGGGTTGACTGTAGGGTGCGCTACATGAGAACATGATTTGCAACAACTAACCAGTGCATCAACACACACCTCATTCCACATCAACACAATCTTGTTCTCCCACTGTTTTCTTCTGCGTTCGCATCTGCCTACCTTCTCCACCTCCGCCCAGCAAACCACCACCCAGTGTAATCGCCGGGTGCCTCTACCATCTTCCCAACCTAACTCGATGCCAACCCTTGCCACTACTGTCAAGTAAGGGGCCATGGATCCAGCGATGGATGGGCTATCTACCAATAACATCATGTACCTCGACCCAAAAAAGGATTACAAGATAGGGAAGCCTACTGTAACCAAATAAAAGTAGAATCGAGCAATACGAATAGTACTGGAAAAGTGAGGAAGGATTTCCAAACTTATTTTGTTGTTGGGTTATAAAAAATTTCAAAAGCATTGTTTGTTTGGATGGCATAAATTAAGTTACCCTTTCAGGAAGGTAGAAACATTTTGATAGAGTTCTCATACTCCCTCCTTTCCATATTAGTTGTCGCTGATTAATTAGTTGGCGCTGATTACTGATTTAGTACAATCTGTCGCTGATTTAGTACAGCTTTGTACTAAATCAGCGACAACTAATATGGAATGGAGGGAGTACGTGACTATGGGGCAGTTCTTTTGGGACCTATGGCTGGCTGTGGAAATAAGCGGCCCTCTCCCTGGCTTACTCTAGAAGCCCCCCAGCTTACTTTAGAAGCCTTCTAGAATAAGCTGGGGAGAGGGCAGCTTATTTCCACCAACAGCCAGCCATAAGCCCCAAAAGAAATGGCCCTATGTTGTCCTGTTCTCAGCTTGCACTTTATGTCTTGTTCTCATAAGGTAGTAACTTTCTCTCTTTTCTATGGACCCCCAAAAGGAACTGCGAGAATAGTAGGAGGTCTGTGGCTGCATGTTTAGTTCAGGCTGTGTATGTTTTGGAGAGAGACCGGCAACTAAATCGTCAATCTATTGACGCCGCAGCACCTCCTTGGTGGGAGTTCTTCCATTTTGAGATGATCCGCAAGCTTGTCGATGATGTTGACTTGTCTATATTTGGTGCAATATTTGAATTCAACCCTCCTTCAAGTAAAGAAGCTTCTGCCCAGGGTGCCCCTAGATTTGTCATTGCCTTCAGAGGCACCATAACTGAGAAGGAAACTATTTCTAGAGATCTTTCCCTTGACCTCCTGCTTGTTCAAAATGGTCTCCATAAGACCTCAAGATTTACAATTGCGATGCAAGCTGTTCAAAATGTAGCCTCAGTTTTCCCTGGATCCCCGATTTGGCTAGCTGGTCATTCACTGGGTGCAGGTACGGCCATCCTTACCGGAAGAAACATGGTTAGGAAGGGCGCTCTTTTGGATAGTTTTCTCTTCAATCCACCTTTTGTCGCTGCTCCGATAGAGGGAATCAGGGATGAGAGGGTAAAGCATGGTTTCCGCATTGCAAGAAGTGTTATTACCGCGGGACTAACAATTGCAATGAAAGCAAAAAACGAGGGGAACAATCAGAGGTCTGTTGCGGAAGAATCATTCAACATTTTGTCATCATGGACGCCATATCTGTTTGTTAATCCGGGAGACCATGTATGTTCAGAGTACATTGGGTACTTCCAGCATCGTCAGAACATGGAGGATCTCGGTGCTGGATTTATTGAGAAGCTTGCGACCCAAAATTCAGTCGGCGACCTGTTTTACAAGGCATTAGGGTGGGAATCAGAACCACTGCACCTTCTTCCATCTGCAGACTTGATTGTAAACGTGAGCCCTTCACCGGACTTCAAATATGCCCATGGCATTAGCCAATGGTGGCAACCGGATCTGAACTTGCAATGCAATAAATATCGGTACTCATAGGTACGCGATGGTAAAGTGAAGATTGTCCTTTTGATCTCTCCATTTGTTCATATGATTCATTCGGTTTACATTTATCAGTTAGTATACTGTGACATACTATCATTTAACACCTATGGACTGCACTGACGGCCTGCACAAAATCTGTTGATTTCCTGAAGCGATGTTCAGACATCATGCATCTGTAACCCTGTACTGTATGTTATGATTATCTTTTGTGATTATTGAACAAATAACCTGTCTACATGCCTGTACTTGGATATACTCCCTCCGTCCCAAAATAAGCGTTGTTATTTTGTGGCGGAGGGAGTACTTGTTTTTTTTTCTGTGACAAAAAATGCAGGATGAAGGTACCCGTATTTGAGCTCTGGTTTTATTTGTATTCAAGGGATATGAAGAACCAATAATCTTCATATCTTAGACAGCGTCTTGCTGCATTCATTGATAGAAGCTTCGCCGTATCCTGACATTGGTTGCTCGGAGATATTGCTCTCCATCAATCCTCACAAGGCGTGCACTTTCGTGCACTTTATGATTTTATCTTCAGCCATTCAAAGATAATCATCCAATGCAACTGCAGGCATGCACTCATCTGAAGTGCCGTATTCACTTTATGTTAAGGGGAAACCCTAGAGACCAGCGGTATTTCTCTGTTCCTGGAAGAAAGGTTCATTAGCTTCCATGTCATCAAAAATCGACGGAACAACCATGGTACAATCCTATAGAAAGTAGTCGCACATGAGCTTCTTGTGGTCTTCCGTTCTGTTTTGGTGAAATTTTCTTTGTTGATGAAATCGTTAATTCATAGCTGCTCGGTTGGCCGACGGGTAGGGGATTAATGAGCTAATCGGCCATTTAATCAATTAATCGGACCCTGCGAGTAGGGATTAATCGACAAGTTAACTAGTTAATCACATGAATTCTTGAACAAGGGAAATTCTGCATGCTTCCTCTTCATGCCTGTTGTCGCTATCTAGTCAGCAACCATAAAGAGAAAATGTCATCTTGGACGTCCATGATTTCACTCTCGGACTTAGAGCTCGAACCCTAACCATGAATTGTCCAAAAATAGGTATGCTAGTGGATCCTAGTACATAGAATGTGAATTTGTCATCTACATGAGCTATGAGCCGCTAAACTAAATTTACAAGAAAAGTTAGGGAAATCTACCTCACGGTAAGTCGCCGAACACCTTGAGATCGAACGGTGGAAGGAGTGGCACGTCGGCAAGAAGCAGGCGCGGGGCTACAACGAAGCATAGGAGGTCCAAGAACGGCTCAACCGAGGCGACCCTGTAGTGTTTCGGCCAGCAGAGGTGGCACCAATATGGTAGCGGCGAAAGAATGCGTGTGTAACGCCCCGGACACACCCGTCGGTAGTCGTTACTCCTGGCGGGATCTAGACTGGTTTCACAGATCAATATTAGTCTTTTCTACGCACTTTGTCCTCACTCATGCGCATCCAAGACCAACTTCCCGGTCGATCACCCATCCTAGAACTACTCCAAGCCAAACACGCTTAACTTGGGAGTTCTGCTCGAATGGCTTTCGAAAAAGGAGTTCCTTATTGATATGAGTAGTCTATCATCCCTAATAAGCCAGGTTATCACATACACCACCACTCGGAGGAACCGACGTCCTCGTCGGGTCAAAGGAACGTTCCCTCTTGGTACAAACGTCCGTGCTTCTAGTCCGATACATGTATCATTCCATGTGCCACGACGGGTCACCAACTTCGTGAACAACATGACCGCACACCTGTCGGCAAACATCCGTGTAACCGCGAGGGTCGGCTCTGTTACCAACTTGTAACGCCCCGGACACACCCGTCGGTAGTCGTTACTCTTGGCGGGATCTAAACTGGCCTCAGAGATCAATAGTAGTCTTTTCTGCGTACTTTGTCCTCACTCATGCGCACCCGGGACCAACTTCCCGGCCGGTCACCCATCTTAGAACTACTCCAAGCCAAGCACGCTTAACCTAGGAGTTCTGTTCAAATGGCTCCCGAAAAAGAAGGAATTCCTTATTGATATGAGTAGTCTATCATCCCTAATAAGCCAGGTTATCACAAGTGTCTCCTGAAATCTCTCATACTAGCCTTTCGCTTTATAAATAAATCAAACATCCATACAATCAAGTATGCGTCATGATAGCAAATAAGACGGCTGGGCTCACAACACAATCCCTTGTACTTTCGTTTGGAAGCTCAATCCCCTTGCTTCTTCTTTCGCCTCTACGCTCGTGCTTTCAGCAAGTTCGTACCAGTCTTCAGTCAAGGAGGAAGCTCCGACCTACGCGCCTAGCCGCAACCTAAATGTTGGTTCTATCCCGGCCAAGCAAGCAAGGGGAACCCAAGTGGGAAGAGGGAAAGAAAGATTAGGGGAAGAAGCGGGCTAGAGGAATTGGTCGACTTATCAGGCTCATGACCTGAAGACTGCATGTTCGAATCCTGTCCCCACCTCTGGAATTTTAACCAATTAGGTTTCTACTAACTAAAACTAGGAAGTCAGAGTTTTTCCATCCAAAAAAGCCTTTCTAGTTTAAGCTCTACATTTCTAGATATTATGGTAGTTTGACCGTGGATTTTTTGTTTCGGTATCTATGTAATATGAGTGTGTGACTTGTTAGAAATGATCCTATTGATAATACAACTTAATATCAAAGGTCAAGTATACCTGCCTATGTTCGGCATACGGACCTGACGGTTCACCTACTTGATGGATGAAAGAACATGAGAAAGGGTTCTCAAATAAAAGGCTAGAAAGTCTATTACAGTATAATCAAAGTCAGTGGCTGAGTTTGCCTAGCCTCGCCTACTCATTTTTGTACCAAGTGAATGATCTTCGCTTCGCGGGAACAACAAAAACCACCATATCGCTATTTCCTTTCTTCGGTGCCACCTTCTTTTTTCCAAGGGATGGGGTTGGGGTGTATAATAACCCTTTTTTTGAGTATGCTCGGGAACAACTCCTAGCTCAATTTAGGGTCAAATTTAGGAACCTCATGGGTAAGGATAATGTAATGGAATTGATAGAGAAATTCATAGACCTAGGTAGAATAGGCAAATTGATAAAGGGAATAGAGCTCCTCAAAGCTCCTCACTCGGCACACAATCTATATCCAAGTCCCCCATCGCACACTACAAGTTTGGGACGACCCCTTTCTTAATGGTGCCTTAACACAAGGCTTCCCTACTAAACCAGTACACTAAGTACAGGATCACTACTCATGATTCCTTGGTCTCTTGCAATTTGGTCATTGCGATTACGGGTTGGCTATCTAATTATCCAAGCGGTAATGATAGTATCTTGTACCTGAGCCGGTGGCTCACTTTTTCTAAGTAATGGGGAAGAGGACTGAAACATGCCACTGAAAGGCTCTACCGAGACAAAAATATGGTGAAAGGACGTGGATATCGCCTAGAGGGGGGGGGTGGTGAATAGGCACTTTAAAATAATTACCATTTAGGCTTGAACAAATGCGGAATAAAACTAACGTTTAATATGTCAAGCACAAAACCTAAAACAACTAGGCTCACCTATGTGCACCAACAACTTATGCTAAGAAAGATAAACAACAAAGTGATAGCGAGATATATAGCATGAAACAATATGGCTATCAGAAAGCAAACTGCATGAGTAAAGGGCTCCGGTAAGAGATAACCGAGGCACGAGGAGACGATGATGTATCCTGAAGTTCACACCCTTGCGGATGCTAATCTCTGTTCGGAGTGGTGTGGAGGCACAATGCTCCCCAAGAAGCCACTAGGGCCACTATAATCTCCTCACGCCCTCACACAATGCAAGATGCCATGATTCCACTAAGGGACCCTTGAGGGTGGTCACCGAACCCGTACAAACACGGTTGGGGCAATCTCCACAACTTAATTGGAGGCTCCCAATGACACCATGAAGCTTCAACACAATGGATTGTGGCTCCAAGGTGATGTCAAATGCTCGGGGCAATCTCCACAACCTAATTGGAGTCCCCGAAGCTTGCCTGGAGCTTTACACCACAATGATTGAGCTTCGAGGCACCACCAACTGTCTAGGGCGCCAAGCACCCAAGAGGAACAAGCTCTAGGGTGCTCAAACACCCAAGAGTAATAAGCTTCTCAAACTTCACTTCCACGTATCACCGTGGAGAACTCAAACCTATGCACCAAATACAATGGCAAGGGCACACGGAGTGCCCAAGTCCTTCTCTCCCAAATCCTACCACAACAACAAATGTTTTGGAGGAAATGAGAGGAACGTAGAAGAACACAAAGAACTCCAAGATCAAGACCCAAGGGGTTCCCCTCACAAAGAGGAGAAAGTGATTGGTGGAAATGTGGATCTAGATCTCCTCTCTCTTTTCCCTCAAAACTAGCAAGAATCACTGGAGGGAGAGTTAGCAAGCTCGAAGGTCAACAATGGGGGAAGAACACAGGCTCAAGACATAGAGAGCAATGGGGAAGAAGACCCCCTTTTATAGGGTCCCCCAAATCCAACCGTTATGTGCACAGGTTGTGCACGAGCGGTACTACCGCTTAGCACGGTAGTTCCAAGAGAAGCATGCAAAACGATATAAAACTCGAGGTCGTAGTACCGCCTGGTACTTCTACTTAAAAAACATAAGCGACACTTAAGGGCGGTAGTACCGCTCGGAACTTCCGCTTAAAAAAAAAATAAGCGGTAGTTCGAGCGGCTCTCCAGGGCGGTAGTACCACTGGAGCGGTACTACCGCTCTGGGGAGAGCGATACTTCCGCTGAAAATGGCCAGAGACCCCTGTAGGCATCAGAAGGCAAATATAAGCGGTAGTGACAACGGTAGCACATAGCGGAAGTACCGCCCAAGCGGTACTACCGTGCTACCGAGCAGTACTACCGCTTGTTTAGAGAAAAACAGCTCTAGCACTGGAACTGCCATAACTTTCGCTAATGAACTCCGAATTGAGCAAACTCAAGCTTGTTGGATTCAGCATGTCAAGAGCTATCTTAGAAGATGCATATGTACTCCGTTTTCGATGAACTTGAGCTTGTCATGAAGCTGACCATAAGCTCAAGAACTCACAAAGAGAAACACCAAACAAGAACCAAGAAACATGATGATGCAAGGATGCAAATTGTTTGAGCTCTCAATGAACGAATGATCAAGCTACTCACTTGAGAGCCCCCCTTGATAGTACGGCTATCTATCCCATAACCCAGTCTCCCAACTACCACTATGAGATCGGTAAAATAGAAAACCCTATCAAGGTCAAACCTTTGCCTTGCGCATAGTCCACTTGAGCTAGATGATGATGATCTTGACTTCCTCAAGATGGACCACCTTTATTGATTGTGCCGGCTTGATGAAGATTAGTAGATTCCCCCCATACTCCACTATGGGTGATCCACTCTTCGACACATCTTCACAAGTCCATTGACACCACAATGAATGACAAGCTTCAAGCATGATCTGTCCGTGATGCTTCACTTGAGCTTGCACACCGCAACCTTGATGACGATCACCACTTGATGTCATGTTCCATGGGATGTATGAGATCTTCCACTTGACACAAGCCCATGGAAACATTACCTAACCCCACATAAAACTCTCACAGGGAACATGGGTTGGTACACAAAGCGTAATGGACAATGCTTACCATACCATGGGATCACTTGATCCCTCTCAGTACATCTTGTACGCTTTGTGTGATGATCAACTTGATTCACTATTTGACTTAGTCTTGATCAACCTTGTATCTTATCTTCTCTATGACCAATCTTTGGATAAAACCTTGAATACCACCTTGGTCACCATATAAACTCCTTGAAACCAATAGATGGACTTCAAGAAGTGCCTATGGACAAATCCTTCGAATATAACTTAAGGCAACCATTAGTCCATAGGGATTGTCATCAATTACCCAAAACCACATATGGAGAAATGTGCTCTTACAGATGGGCTGTCAAAAAGGTAGAGGAGGTAGGCAACCCAAGTCGGTCGTGATCCTGCTGCCAAGCAAGCGTGTGCTAGTGCTGCAAGAATGCAAGCGATATGAAGGGGTCAAAAGCCTATCGTGGGAAGATCCGCTCAATCACCATTTTATTGAGAGTCGTTCATAGGGTCCACGTCAGCGTCGAGAAGATAAGCCAGAATAAGCGGCGTTTGCGACCAACCTTGGTCGCCCTGGCCTGCAAGAACTCTGCAAGGTCCCTGGCCTGCCAATCGGGCCCGAGTACCTCGTGGACGAAGCTCCAAAGAGCCTGCGCCACCATGCATGAGAATATGATGTGGGGACCCATCTCCGGGACATTACAGAGAGTACATAGGCCATTGTCCGGGCCGTTTCACTAAAGAACCTCTGTCCTAGAGGGCAAGCGGTTATGTAATAGCCGCCATATGAAGATCTTGATTTTTAGGGGAACTGATGCCTTCCGTAGCGGGGATAGACACTATAAGGACGGTGAGCAGCAAATTGCCTAGTACGTCAAACTAACAGAGAACTCAAATGAAGGAGAGAGGCTCCATGAAACTGTGTCAGGCAATTGTGACAACACCAGTGGGACGACACCCCTCAACGTTTCCCATTCTAGAACCTCGTCTCGACTGAATGAACGACGTAACACGATGTTCCACTGCCCATCCAAATAGGCTGCGGAAACCAGAATTGTCGGGTCCACGCATATAACAAATAACCTAGGGAAATCTACACGCAGCGGCTCCTTGCCCAGCCAGGGGTCGAGCCAAAATTGTGTGCCATTCCCGTTGTCAACTAAGAAGGTGGCACCAAGACGTATCTTATCCTTAATCTTTTGGATAGACTTCCATAATTGAGAGCCAGCTGAGCGGGAGCAAGCCAAGACAAGCTCGCCCCGAAGGTAATTTGTCTGAATAAGTTGCAACCATAGACCACCCTCTCCACGCAAGATCTGTCGGACCCAGCGCAACATGAGGGCTACGTTCATGCGGCGAGAATTTGTGATACCTAGACCATCTTGGTCCTTGGGCAAGCAGATGTCTGCCCACTTGACCATGTGGTATTGTGGGCTGCCATTGGCTGCCTGCCAAAAGTACCTTACCAAATCCTTATCGAAGGACCAATGGACACCCTCCGATAGGATATACATCCCCATCATATACATGAGGAGGTTGGCAAGATTAGAGATAATAAGGACAATTTTGCTAACTCCGTGTGGGGCACTGATACGTCTTCAATGTATCTATAATTTTTGATTGTTCCATGCTATTATATTATCTGTCTTGGATGTTATATATATATGCATTAATATGCTATTTATATTATTTTTTGGGACTGACCTATTAATCTAGAGCCTAGTGCAAGTTTCTGTTTTCCCCTTGTTTTTGAGTATTGCAGATAAGGAATATTAAACGGAGACCAAACGGAATAAAATCTTCGCAATGATTTTCTTGGACCAGAAGACACCTACCAGACTTGGAGAGGGGGCCAGGAGACCTGCCAGGAGGTCAGAAGCCACCCTGGCACGCCCCTGGCTTGTGACTCCCCAACAGGACTCCTAACCCTAATCTTCGTCCTATAAATACCCAAATATTCCCCCAATACCAAAAGGAGTCACGCAAATACTTTTCCGCCTGCTGCAACCTTCTGTTCCCAAGAGATCCAATCATGGAGCCTTTTCTGGTAATTTGTCGAAGGGGGATTCGATCACGGAGGGCATCTACATCAACTCTATTGCCCCTCCGGTGATGCATGATTAGTTCACCACGGACCTACGGGTTCATAGCTAGTAGCTAGATGGCTTCTTCTCTTTCTTTGTTCTTCAATACCATGTTCTTCATGACCTTCATGGAGATCTATCCGATGTAATACTCTTTTGCGGTGTGTTTGTCGAGATCCGCTGAATTGTGGGTTTATGATCAACTTATCTATGAATTTTATTTGGTTCTTCTTTGAATTCTTATATGCACGATTTCATATCTTTGTAAGTCTCTTCGAGTTATTGATTTGGTTTGGCCAACTAGATTGGTAATTCTTGCAATGGGAGAAGTGCTTAGTTTTGGGTTCAATCTTGCGGTGTCCTCACCTAGTGACAAAGTAGGGGTAGCGAGGCACGTATTGTATTGTTGCCATCAAGGGTAACAAGATGGGGTTTTCATCATATTGCTTGAGTTTATCCCTCTGCATCATGTCATCTTACTTAATGCGTTAATCTGTTCTTCATGAACTTAATACTCTAGATGCAGGCATGAGTCGGTCGATGTGTGGAGTAATAGTGGTAGATGCAGAATCGTTTCGGTCTACTTGACACGGACATGATGCCTATATGCATAATCATTGCCTTGGATATAGTCATAATTATTCACTTTTCTATCAATTGCTTGACAGTAATTTGTTCACCCATCGTGTTATTTTCCTTTCAAGATAAAAGCCTCTAATGAAACCTATGGCCCCCGGGTGTACTTTCCATATTATATTTTCAGATCTATAAACCAAAAATACCAAAAATACCTTGCTTCAATTTATTTACTTTTTTACTTTCCGCAATCTTTTACATCTATCTCTATCAGATCTAATCCTTGCAAATAACTGTGAAGGGATTGACAACCCCTTTATAGCGTTGGGTGCAAGAGTTTGATTGTTTGTGTAGGTGCATCCATTGGTAACTTGCTTGTTCCTCATGGTGGATTGATACCTTGGTTCTCATCAATTGAGGGAAATACTTATGTACTTTGCTGCATCACCCTTTCTTCTTCAAGGGAAAACCAACGCAAGCTCAAGAGGTAGCAAGAAGGATTTATGGCGCCGTTGCCGGGGAGGATACATAGCAAGTCAAGACGATCTACATCAAGCCTACCAAGTACCCATCACAAACTCATCTATTTCATTTACATTATTTGCCATTTGCCTATCGTTTTCCTCTCCCCACTTCTAAAACAATTTTCAAAAAATACCAAAAAGATTTGCCTTTTTATTCACCCTTCTTTCATTCGCCTTTTCGTTTGCCTTTTGTTTGCTTGTGTGCTTGATTGCTTGCTTTGTCACGATCTCTGAGAATACCAAGTTGTGTGATTTTTCCAATAGTAATAATAATTATTTTATTATTACTCCGATTGCTCCCGTCACTAGTGCGGAATCTTATGAAATTAATGCTGCTTTGCTTAATCATGTTATGAAAGAACAATTTTCTGGCCTTCCTAGTGAAGATGGAGCATCCCATCTAAATACTTTCATTGAGTTGTGTGACATGCAAAGGAAGAAAGATGTGGATAATGATATTGTTAAATTGAAGCTATTTCCGTTCTCACTACGAGACCGTGCTAAAACTTGGTTTTCATCTTTACTTAAAAATAGTATTGATTCATGGAATAAGTGTAAAGATGTTTTTATTTTCATGTACTTTCCGCCCGCTAAGACTCATCTCCCTTAGGAACGATATAATGAATTTTAAGCAACTTGATCATGAGCATGTTGCACAAACTTGGGAGAGGATGAAATTAATGATTAGAAATTGCCCCGCACATGGTTTGAGTTTATGGATGATTATACAATTTTTTTATGCGGGATTGAATTTTGCATCTAGGAATCTTTTAGATTCAGTCACGGGTGGTACTTTTACAGAAATCATATTAGGAGAAGCTAGTAAACTCCTAGATAATATTAAGGAAAATTACTGTGGGGACCCCAACTCATAAGTCGAGATCACCGAATGCACATGTACAGTGATCCCAGAGATCAATGCTCACTGAACACACAGAAGCTGAATAACAAGAGTCTTACATCCACACTTAACGTCTTACAAAAATAATGACTACGAAGGTCTTAGTCTTACATAGATAAGGCCACACGGGCCAAACACTTAAAATAAAACAAGCAGCGGAAATCTTGGTCGAAAGCGTGAACCCATGCCATCTGCCTTAACCTACATGCATTCTGACTGGGAAGTGTCCTAGTTCGCATGTTCATCTCCAACAAACTCTTCAACATACTCCTGTTCTTCCATGCCTGGCCAAGTAAATAACCAGTGGCAAGCCAATGAGTACTTTGAATGTACTCGCAAGCAACCCAAGTTGTGGAACAAGGTAACAATGATGCATGATATAGCACTAAGTAGGTAAGTTTGTGGAAAACTAATTTTAAATGCAATGACATGGTCAAGTATCCTGTAAGCATGCATCAACAACAGGCAGATAGCCATACAAACAAGATATAGTTATCAACATAAGTAGGGGTTGAACACCTCATATTCAGTCATCATACTATAGTTCATGTGACCTCTTTGTCACCATCTTATCGAACTCACACCAAGTTTTATGAAAACATCCAGATGTAGTTTAAGAAGGACCTCCAACTATCCATGACCGTGGACACGGCTATTCGAATAGTTTTACACTCTGCAGAGGTTGCACACTTTACCCACAAGACTCAGGGAACTTCCATGTCATCCACGACTCGCGGTATTTAACATCCCAGGTAAGTACCCGAACAATGCCTATCCCATGGTGATGCTAAACAAAGAGTCCACTCGTTGGTGCCATCCCTCATGATATACATCACTGGTATCATCCATGAGGGCACGCAACGGTGTGCCCGGTGCCTGTAAAGACAGCGCATGACCTTCCTCTCAGGGACGACCCCGTCTCAAGAGTGACCACTTCACTCTTTCCACTAGTAATGCGGGCTCCTTGCTAGCACCAACCATAGTAATCAACAAAGCCTCGTCCCATAAGGGGTATCTTGGTTGTGCATATAAGGTTGGGACGGTCAGCAGACCTTAAATCTAACACGTTTTCGAAAACACATACTCTACTTGCTCCGGCACACCACTTCTTTCTTAAGTGGTCACCCTTCTCATCATCATCTCCCTCGGGCATTAGTGGCACCCGACGGGGTTTTCGAAAGAGTCTTTGAAATCATTTCTTTTCTTTCCATCACGATGCATAAGTCCCATCCCCACTTGGGTAGCATCTACTAGCATCCTAACTACACCCACCCGCATAACCCTCATAAGGAGTAGGGTCATGCACGATGCAAGTGTCAATGGAGAAGTACCGGAGGCATCCCACCGAAAAGGGAACACCACATCACATGATCAAATATGATGAAAGTAAAGTGCTATATGACATGCAATAAAAATGGTTTCTCATCATGGTCAAAGGGATGCTTGCCTGGCTCAACAAAGTCTCTGGGGTCTTTGAAGTCTTCGGGTCCAACTTCTTCGTCAACCGCGCAATCTATCGTCGCGAAATAAAGCGATAAAAATAAGCAATCACACAAAATAGAGCACTCAATCTACTACCAAAAATGTTAACCTACTCTGATAAATACTAAATGTCATACTAAAAATATTTCCCTAGGGTTTGGTTGTTGAAAATATTTTGGAAATAATTTAACAGAGGCAAAAAGGTGCCCAAATATAGGTTTTAAAATAAAACAATACTAAAATATTTTCAAACATTTTTACAAATGGCACTATTAAATTCTAGGGGTTATTCTAGGAATTTAGGTGCAAACATAATTGGAATTAGATTTAATTTGGGCCCTGTGGGATTTTTGCAAAATCCCACAGAAAAGGAAAAAGAAAAAGGAGAGGAAATGGCCACTAGACCGGGGCCAAAGGCGGCTAGAGGCTGGGCTGGCCAAGTTGGCCAGCTAGCCGGCCTCGCGCGCGGTCAAGTTCAAACCTGATGCGCGGGGCCCGGTCGCCAGTGACGCGAGGGGGAAGAGAGAGCGCAGGGGAGGGAGGAAGAGAGGCCGACAGGTGGGCTCCACCTGTTGGGTCCTTCCCCAACCTCGGGAAAGGAAGGGGAGATGCTCACTAGCGGCGGCACGAGGCACGGAGATGGCGGGCGATGAGGGAAACGGGCTTGGGGTCGATTTGTTGTTCTCCTGGAGGTGGAATGGAGGCCGAAGGTGGCGGGAGTCGCCGGCGGCGAGCACCCACGACGAGCACCCACGGCGGAGGGGCCTTCGGGAGGTGGGTGCCGGGGCTGAATCAGCCTGCAAAGGGGACGGAAAGGAGGGGGATTCACATCAGAAGGGCGAGGGAGGACTGACACGAGAGAAATGGGGGCCGGAGAGGCTCTGTACCCAGAGATCGACGGAGAGATGGACGCGGCGGCCCTCGGGTCGATCCCGAGCACATAGACGCGGGGGCTCTCAGGGGGGCCCAGGGAGGTTTCTGGGGAGAGAAGAGGGGGGTCAGAAGGGAGAGAGGGGCCCGGGAGGCCTTTTTATAGTGGGGGCGCGAGTCCACGGACGAGCCGTGCGCCGGGGAGGATGTGGCCAAGGCCAGAGGGAGAGGGAGGCTCGCGGGACTGCTCGAGGGCATTCCTGGGGCTGGTCTACGTCGAGCGGGAGCAATGGGAGAGAGAGAGGAGGGCGTGCGTGCGAGGTCGCGGGTTGGCCAAGACGGGAAGCGCTCGACACGTGCGAGAGGAGGGAGGAGGAGGAGAGAGGAGGGGGCCGACAGCTTGCCGTGTCATGGACACCAAGGGCGTCTCGGGGGACACACGGGGGAGTCCCAAGGTGGTCGGGGCTGGACATTGGGCGGTGGCTACAGTGCGGGAGAGCACTATAGCACGCTCCAGAGCATGCGTATGGCCAACATTGCTACTGCCTGCGCGCTCTGGGGTGCCCACCTTGTCCACTAGCTCCTAGGGGGCCTGGAGATGCTCTTTTGATGCCTTAGAGGCTAAGGAGAGTTGGGGGAGAAAAGAAATGGGCAGGGGAGGATAGAAAAAGATGCTGCCAGGGTGAAGAATGGGGGTTTTACCCCACCTTACAGTGGTCTGATGACTTGGGATTTTTACAGGGGGTGCTTGGGCATTGCTTGAAGGTGTGGTAAAGTTTTGAGGGCAAGGGTAAACGAGAAAGGGGTGAAAAGGCTGGTTTTACAAAATCCTCAGAAGGTGTTTGATGGAGTTTTGGACAAGAAGATGTTTCCACCTTACTGAGATATTTACCAGGGTCAAAGGCTAGGTAAAGATGAGAGGTTTCACCAAGTTTGAGCTCAAGTGGGAAAAGTTGACAATGGAAATTTGTTAAACCCCAGAAATTAGCAGAATCAGATTTTTGTAGATCCATTTATGCTAGTCTTTTACCCTTGATGCACCACTTAGTGTATCATCACTATTTTGCCATTAGAGCATGCCCACAAAGTATGAGGCCAAGGGGAGACACTTCACAATGTAAAGTTGGTCAAATTTGATTCTGGATAGGAATGGCTTTGGGATGGTTTGATGAACCAAACCAACTTGGATTGAGATGAAACTTTGCAAGATCATCACCCAAGATAGTGTTGACTTGCTGGAATGATCTTGGAATTTATTGAGAACATTTCTTATAGAAATATTCCAACAGTTTGATCTGAACATAAAGGGTTTTGAGGGGTTTTGCCTATGATCTGATCATGCCCTCGTGTTGAGACTCATATATATGGAAAATATATGTCCATTGAGTTTCTCTAAATTTTCTCAAATATTTTTAAAGCATTTAGATAATTTTCCCTAAGAAAAACCATTTCTAGCCTTAAGAAAAAGCCTTTAAATAAATTATGAAAATAATCTTTAAAAATAATATTTGGTGGTTTTGGGAAGTCATACATATAGTAGGTTTGAAATAAAGCCTTTGGGAAAGAAGGGTCCACCTGATTTGAGGACTTGCAGTGCAAACCTCATTTCAGGGGTTTTTGGAAATTTAAATTAAATAAATCATTTTTAGTTAAAACAAAATTTGACAAAATAGTTTTGGGAACTATTCACATGGCATGATCATTATGCAAGAGGTTTGGGACATGAAAGATGAGGATGAAGTGGAATAGAATCTAGGAGTGCCATATAACACAATCATCCAGCAAGCAAACAACATAGCAAACAAGCACATGCACTATGAAAAAGTTGTAGTTGGCTCCAAATTTTATAAACTCAAACATAACAATGTGCTACAAACATAGGGTGTGACAGACCTTCCCCCCTTACAAGAATCTCGTCCCTGAGATTCCTAGGCTAAGCGCTAAAAAGATAAGGGAACTCCGATCTAACATAATCTTCATGCTCCCAGGTTGCTTGTGCTTTAGTGTGGTTGCTCCACTGGACCTTGAAGTAATTGATGGTGCGGCTTCTGGTGCACCGCTCGGCTTCATCCAAAATACGAACTGGCCTCTCACGATAAGTGAGGTCCGGCTGAAGATCAATGGCTTGATGGTCGATGTCCTTGTAGAGGTCAGGGCGGTTGGGAACTTGCAGACACTTTTGGAGTTGTGACACATGAAAGAGTTGTGCACATCTGACAGCTCGGAATGTAACTCTAGCTGATATGCAACTTCTCCTCATCTTGCAGTGATCTTGAAGGGGGTGATGTATCTGGGTGCGAGCTTTGTTTTGACATGGAAACGCTTGGTTCCCTTGAGAGGCATGACACGGAGGTAGACATAATCTCCAACGTTGAGGTTCAGTTCTCGGTGGTGAGAGTCGTCATGGCTCTTCTGTCTTGAATTGGCAGTCTCAAGGCGCTCCCGGACAAGTTGATCTTGCTCTTCGGCTTCGCAGAGGATGTCCGGTCCAAAAGTTAATCCTTCTCCGGTCTCTGACCAGTTGAGGGGAGTACGCCACTTGCGTCCATACAACAACTCAAATGGTGCCATCTGAAGACTTGACTGATAGCTGTTGTTGTAGGAGAACTTGGTGAACGGTAGGCAATCTTCCCACTTGGCTCCATATGCCAAAACACAAGCGCGAAGCATATCTTTGAGTATCTGATTTACTCGTTCCTTTTTGCCACCGGTCGGGGGGTGAAAAGCAGTGCTGAAGGAGAGCTTGGTTCCCATGGCTTCTTGAAACATCTTCCAGAATCTTGAGGTGAACTGGGTCCCTCGATCCGACACGATCTCCTTTGGAACTCTATGGAGGCTCACGATACGCTCGATGTAGAGGCTGGCTAACTTATTACCGTCATAGGTGGTCTTGACGGTAATGAAATGGGCTACCTTGGTCAGGTGGTCGACAATGACCCAAATGGAATCATGTCCTTTACTCGACCTTGGTAAACCGGTGATGAAATCCATCCCAACTTTGTCCCACTTGCATTCAGGCACTTTGAGAGGTTGCAATAGTCCAGCGGGTCGCTGATGCTCAGCTTTGACTCTCTGGTATGTGTCACACTTCGCAACAAACGTGCCTATCTCCCATTTCATGCCATGCCACCAGAATCTTGCCTTGAGGTCCTGATACATCTTGGTCCCTCCAGGATGGATGGAGTATGGAGTGTCATGAGCTTCTTGTAAGATTAGGTTCTTGAGCTCTTCTTTGTTGGGTACACAAATGCGATTCCCAAACCATACAACTCCTTGTTCGTCCATCGAGAATCCTGGGGCCTTGCCTGCCTTGATCTTTCTCTTGATGCCTTCAATGCTCTCGTGCCCCTTCTGGGCTTCCTTGATATCGTCCGTCAAGGTAGGCTTTGCTTCGAGGTTGACGAGGAATCCTGGTGCAAATAGTAACAAGCCAAAGCTCTCAAGTTCTTCATACAGGGCAGGTAGCCTTTCCTTAATCATAGCATTCAAGGAACAAGCATTTCTGCTCAAGGCGTCTGCTACCACATTGGCCTTTCCGGGGTGGTATTGAACACTGAGGTCGTAATCCTTGATTAATTCCAACCATCTCCGCTGCCTCATGTTCAATTCCTTTTGAGTGAATATATACTTCAAACTCTTGTGGTCTGTGAATATCTCACATCGCTTCCCCAGAAGGTAATGTCGCCATGTCTTCAAGGCATGAACCACGACAGCTAACTCAAGATCATGAGTTGTGTAGTTCTCTTCATGGGGTCGTAGCTGTCTTGATAGATATGCTATAACTCTGCCTTCTTGCATCAAAACACCTCCAAGCTCTGTTCTTGATGCATCACAATAAATCACAAACTCCTTGTGAATATCAGGGGTGGCCAAAACTGGGGCTGTGGTCAATCTCTTCTTGAGCTCTTGGAAGCTTTCCTCGCACTTAGCTGTCCACTCGAACTTCTTGTCCTTCTTCAAAAGTTGGGTCATGGGCTAGGAAATGCTTGAGAACCCTTCCACGAACTTGTGGTAATATCCCGTGAGTCCGAGGAAGCTCCTGACTTCCTTCACGGTGGTTGGGGTTTTCCATTCAGTCACGGCTTCAATCTTGGCAGGATCCACTGATAATCCTTCTGCAGTCAACACATGGCCCAATAATCCAACTTCATGCAGCCAGAATTCACACTTGCTGAACTTGGCATAAGGCTGGTGCTCTCGAAGCTTCTGTAGGACCAATCTCAAGTGTTCCTCATGTTCTTCCTCAGACTTGGAGAAGACGAGTATGTCATCAATGAAGACGACAACGAACTTGTCCAAATACTCCATGAAGACTTTATTCATGAGGTACATGAAGTAGGCAGGGGCATTGGTTAACCCGAATGACATGACCGTGTACTCATACAGGCCATACCGGGTTACAAATGCTGTCTGCGAAATGTCTTGGGGTCTGATCTTCAGCTGATAGTACCCAGACCTGAGATCGATCTTGGAAAACACCTTGGCTCCATTCAACTGATCAAACAGGTTTCAATCTTGGGGAGTGGGTACTTGTTCTTTATTGTGACTTCATTGAGAGAACGGTAATCGACATAAAGTATGATAGTTCCATCCCTCTTTGACACGAATAAAATAGGTGATCCCCAAGGAGAGGCACTAGGGCGAATAAATCCTTTTCTGAGCTACTTTGCCAGTTGCTTCTTCAACTCAGCCAACTCTTCGGATCCCATCCTATAAGCCTTCTTATAAATGGGCCTTGATGCAGGCATAAGCTCAATGATGAACTCAATGTCGCGTTCAGGAGGCATTTCGGGCACTTCATCAGGAAACACATCCGGGTACTCACATACCACTGGAACTTGATCCAACTCAACTCTCGATAGGCAGTTAGCCTGGGGGGCTTGAGTGGAGGCAGGGTTGGGAACATACTTGACTTCCACTCCTTGGCTATTGGTCATGGTGACAATCCTCTTGGCACAGTCTAGCATGCCTTGGTGCTTGGTCAACCAATTCATGCCAAGGATTACGTCCAAGCTGAGTGAATCTAGAACTATAAGGTCTGCTAGGAAGTCTACCCCATTGATGTCAATCTTCACTCCCTTACACCCTATCCCAGACTTCATAACTGAACCGGGGGTTTGTATCAACATATGACTACCCAAGGGTGTAGGTTTCATGCCACTCTCTATTGCAAACTTTTGGGTGACAAAATAATGCGAAGCTCCACAATCAAAAAATACGGTTGCTGGGGTTGAGTTGACGAGGAACGTACCCAGTATGACGTCCGGGTCTTCTTGGGCTTCCTCTGTGGTGACGTGATTCACACGACCCTTGCCATTGTTGGGCTGGTTGCGGGGAGCTGGGTTCCTTGGTGGTGCTCCACAGGCTTGACCTTGGTTTGGTGCATTGGGGCGCGGTGCATCTAGCTTCCTGTGGGGGCAAAGCTTACAGATGTGTCCAGACTGACCACATCCAAAGCAAGTGACTTGCCTAGGGTTGTTGTTGAAGTTTCTGCCATCGTTGTTGTTATTGGGGTTGTTGTTGTAGGCTGGCCTAGGATTGGCATTCTGCTGAGGTTGGTAGCTCGGACGAGGCGCAGGAGGTCTAGCCTGCTACGGCTGATAGGTCGGCTTGGCTGGGGCTGGCTGCCAGGGGCGAGGCTTCTAGTTGCTGGGGCTACCCTTGCTGATCATCTTGCGCTTGCGAGTGTCGTCGATGGCACGACGCCTGTCTTCCAGCATGACAACCTTGTTCTATAGATCCATTGATGCTAGGCTTTTACCCTTGATGCACCACTTAGTGTATCATCACTATTTTGCCATTAGAGCATGCCCACAAAGTTTGAGGCCAAGGGGAGACACTTCACAATGTAAAGTAGCTCAAATTTGATTCTGGACAAGAATGGCTTTGGGATGGTTTGATGAACCAAACCAACTTGGATTGAGATGAGACTTTGCAAGATCATCACCCAAGATAGTTTTGACTTGCTGGAATTTTCTTGTAATTTATTGAGAACATTTCTTATAGAAATATTCCAAAAGTTTGATCTGAATAGAAAGGGTTTTGAGGGGTTTTGCCTATGATCTGATCATGCCCTTGTGTTTAGACTCATACTCCCTCCATCCCAAAATAAGTGACTCAAAAGTGACACAAGTTTGCACTAACTTAGTGCAAATTTGTGTCATTTTTGAGTCACTTATTTTGGGACGGAGGTAGTATATATGGAAAATATATGTCCACTGAGTTTCTCTAAATTTTCTCAAATATTTTTAAAGCATTTAGATAATTTTTCCCTAAGAAAAACCATTTCTGGCCTTAAGAAAAAGCCTTTAAATAAATTATGAAAATAATCTTGAAAAATAATATTTGGTGGTTTTGGGAAGTCATACATATAGTAGGTTTGAAATAAAACCTTTGGGAAAGAAGGGTCCACCTGATTTGAGGACTTGCAGTGCAAACCTCATTTCGGGGGGTTTTGGAAACTTAAACTAAATAAATCATTTTTAGTTAATTTTTTTATAAAAATAGTTTTGGGCACTATTCACATGGCATGATCATTATGCAAGAGGTTTGGGACAAGAAAGATGAGGATGAAGTGGAACAGAATCTAGGAGTGCCATATAACACAATCATCAAGCAAGCAAGCAACATAGCAAACAAGCACAAGCACTATGAAAAAGTTTTAGTTGGCTCCAAATTTTATAAACCCAAACATAACAATGTGCTACAAACATAGGGTGTGACAATTACTCTCAATGCAATACCGAAAGATCTCCTACTAGTAAAAAGGTGCATGCTATTGAAGAAATAAATACTTCAAGTGAAAAGATGGATGAATTGATGAAATTGTTTGCTAGTAAGAGTGCTCCTATTGATCCTAATTATATGACTCTGTACTTTGATTGGAAATAATAATGAATCTATGGATGTGAATTTTGTTGGTAGGAACAATTTTGGTAATAACGCGTATAGAGGTAATTTCAACCCTAGGCCGTTTCCTAGTAATTCCTCTAATAATTATGGTAATTCCTAAAACAATTCTTATGGAAATTATAATAACATTCCCTCTGAGTTTTATAAAATTATTAAAGAATTTATTAGTTCTCAAAAGGTTTTCAATGCTTTGATCGAAGAAAAATTGCTCAAGATTGATGATTTGGCTAGGAACGTTGATAGAATTTCGCTTGAGATTGATTCTTTGAAAGTTAGATCTAATCCAACCAAGCATGATATTAATGAGTCTTTAAAATCTATGAGAATTTCTATTGATGAGTATAAGGAAAAAACTCCTAGAATACGTGCTAAGCGTGAATGGCTTGAAAAAATGTGTTCTCGTGATAATAATGATGAAGATCTCAAAGTGATTTATGTGACTCCTATTGAATCTTTGTTTTCTAATATAAATCTTGATAAGATGGGACTAGAGATGAGTCAACTTTAGTTAAAAGTCATCCCAATGATTCGGAGTTTATAGATCTTAATGCTAAGATTGATAAAAGTGGGATTGAAGAGGTCAAAACTTTAAATAGCAATGAACCCACTCTTTTGGATTACAAGCACTTTAATTATGATAGCTATTCTTTGATTGATTGTGTTTCCTTGTTGCAATCCATGTTGAATTCTCCGCATTCTTATAATAAAAATAAGGCTTTTACTAAACATGTCGTTGATGCTATGATGAAATCTTTTGAAGAAAAACTTGGGTTGGAAGTTTCTATCCCTAGAAAGCTTCATGATGAGTGAGAACCTACTATTAAGATTAAAATTAAAGATTATGAGTGCCATGATTTTTGTGATTTGGGTGCTACCGTTTCCACGATTCCGAAAACTTTATGTGATGTGCTAGGTTTCCATGATCTTGATGATTGCTCTTTAAATTTGCATCTAGAGGATTCCATTATTAAGAAACCTATGGGAAGGATTAATGATGTTCTTATTGTTGCAAATAAGAATTATGTGCCCGTAGATTTCATTATTCTTGATATAGATTGCAATCCTACATGTCCTATTATTCTTGGTAGACCTTTCCTTAGAACGATTGGTGCAATTATTGATATGAAAGAAGGAAACATTAGATTCCAATTTCCGTTAAGGAAAGGCATGGAACACTTTCTTAGAAAGAAAATAAAACTTCCTTATGAATATATTATGAGACTACTTTTGGATTGCATACCAAAGATGACAATACCTAGATCTATTGCGTTATGCCTAGCTAGGGGCGTTAAACAATAGCGCTTGTTGGGAGGCAACCCAATTTTATTTTTATGTTTATGTTTTTGCTTCTGTTTTTGAGTGTTTCACACATTATTACTTCTGTAGTAATTGTGTTTCGGTGTTTTAATTAGTGTTTGAGCCAAGTAAGACCTTTGGGATGGTCTATGGTGGTTGTTGATTTGATCTTGTTGAAAAACAGAAACTTTTGCACCCAGTCCAGGAATTTTATAAATTTACCAGAGCTTCGAATGAGTCTGAACTTCTTAAAAAAATTATATACAAACTTCCCAGGTTGTCCTAATTTTTCAGAATTTTTGGCTTTACACAAGTATGCTAAGTGTTCAGATTGCTACGAACTGATCTGTTTTTGACAAATTCCATTTTCTTTGTGTTGTTTACCTATTTGGATGTACCTATGGGTCGTATCGGGGGGTATAAACCATGGATAAGTTAGAATATGGTAGATATTACACCAATATAAATAAATAATTAGTTCACAATAGTACCTAAAGTAGTGATTTTTTCTTATACTAATGGATCTCATGAGTTTTCTGTTGAGTTTTGTGTTGTGAAGTTTTCATCTTTTGGGTAAAGATTTGATGGACTATGGAATAAGGAGTCGCAAGAGCCTAAGCTTGGGGATGACCAAGGCACCCCAAGCCATATTAAAGGATGCCAAGAGCCTAAGCTTGGGGATGTCCCGGAAGGCATCCCCTCTTTCGTCTTCAATCCATCGATAAATTTACTTGAGTCTATATTTTTATTCACCACATGATATGTGTTTTGCTTGGAGCATCTTGTATGATATGAGTCTTTGATTTTTAGTTTGCCACAATCATCCTTGCTGCACACATATTTTGAGAGAGACATGCATGAATCGTGAATTTATTAGAATACTCTATGTGTTTCACTTATATTGTTTGATTGTTGCACACATCTTTTTAGCGTTGGGTGCAAGAGTTTGATTGTTTGTGTAGGTGCATCCATTGGTAACTTGCTTGTTCCTCCTATTGGATTGATTCCTTGGTTCTCATCAACTGAGGGAAATACTTATCTACTTCGTTGCATCACCCTTTCCTGTTCAAGCGGAAACCAACGAGCTTCAAGTACTTGGTGCCACTAACACCACCGACCACGAGGTGGTGAAGAAACCGCTGAGATCTCTTGATCATCATTCGATACTCTGGCTTTGATGATTCAAGAGCATGGAGACTATAAGTCACTTGATCCTGCTGATATTCTTGAGAGACTAAATACTCATGAATTCCAACAAGCTGAGAAGAGAGACCTCTACGAGCCAAGCTATGGAAGATCTCGTGCACTGAAGGCAAAGGCAATTTCCTCATCTGAAGGCGAAGAATATGATAGTAGCCTTGGTGATCCTGAAGAACTGAGTTAGGAGCTGACAATGCTCGTGAGGAAATTCCAGAAGTTCTCAAGGAGATCCCAATTTGGAAAGTCATCAAAAAGTGGTTTGAAGAAATCAGATTCCTCATCAAGCGACTACAAGAAGAGAACTTGTCACAAATGCAAGAAATCTGGTCACTTTATCTCCGACCGTCCTCTATGGGAAAAAGAATCAAAGAAGAATAAGTACAAGGACGACAATTCTGATGACTTGAAGAAAAGAAGAAATCTTCAAAGTCCTCATCTTCAAAGTCCTCATTGCACAAGAATAATGGTTCCAGAAAGGCCCAGGCTTTCATTAGCGAGGAAATGGACTTTGAAGAAGAATCTGAAGAATCTGAAGAAGAGGAAGAATCTGAGGTGGAGTCAGAATCTGGTGTTGCTAGCCTTGGTCTCGCTACTACATTCGTCAGCAAGTCTATCTTCAACGATGAAGAAAATGACTACTCCAACGACTCTGACGTTAGTAATGATAACTATGCTCCCACTTACTGCGTCATGACAAAAGACATCAAGGCATTCACAGAATGTCCTAACCTTGATGACATTGAATACCCTAGGTGCAAAGTTCTGATGAAGAAGCATCTCATATCAATGAACAGTGAGTTATGGATTGTTACTGAACTTGGATTGACTGACCTCTACAAGATGGCAAATGCTGAGAAAATTCGTAAGTACACTCAACTTGATGCTCAGCCGAGGAACATCATCTGATCAAGCCTATCAAGTGTCATGTTCAAGGGCATCTGTCATCTCCAAAATGCAAAGCTCACTTGGGATGGGATCATGGACATCAATGAAGGCTATCGCACTCGTCAAGATCCCATGTTCATCGAACTCAAGAAATTTCTCAAAACCCAGGAAACTGATCCTGGTTCATCTTCTTCATCACTATGCCTTATGGCAAAAGGTTCCAAGGTACACAAACATCACTCCTCCTCTGAATAAAGTGAAGGTGAATCTGATGAATATGTGAAACCTAGCTATTCCAAACTTGCTAATATTTCCACTAAGCAACAAAGTGCACTTGAAAAGCTTCAGAATCTATTAGACAAAAGCGATGATCTGTTGAATGAAGAAGTGGATGGGACTCAAACTCTAACTGATGGTCTCAAAAGTCTTCAGTTAAAGTATGATAACCTTTAGAGTCATCATAATGCTCTCTTAGTTGATCATGAGAAGCTTTCTTATGAATTTATTCAAAGAAAGCAATATCTTGAGAAACTAAGAGTGTCTCATGAGGATCTCCAATGGGAAAATGATTCTTTACTAGCTCAACAGATCAGTACCGCTTAGGAAGAATTTTTTCCACCTTGTTTGAAATGCATCAAACATGAATCTGGTAATTCTTCACCTGAATGTTCAAATGCTTCTATTGCTGAAAATTCTTCAACTATCCCCATGGTCACAAAATTCCTCATTTGAGGATACCACAAGTATCACTAATGAAAATGCAGGGTTGAAGGAATTGTATGTGACAGGCATATACAAAAGTCTCAAAGGGCATCAAACCCTTTGCGATGTGCTCAAAAATTAGATCCTGAAGAGGAACCCTAGGAAAGAGGGTATTGCATTTGAGAGGAAATTCGATGTTCATGGATCCTACCGGAAACCTGAGAAGTATCGCAAAACCTCATGGGTTGCTGCAAAAGGGCTTCCTGTAGATCCATCCACTTTATCTGGCTTTACTTGTGAAACTTCATATTCCTCTGATGAGTCAATTGAGTCCAACTACAAATTCTTCAAAATTCAGAATGGTGAAGTATTTGCCAGATTTGTTGGAACTAACTGCAGGAACGGTTCACCTATGAGGAAAATCTGGGTTCCCAAGAGTTTCTTGGAAAATCTTCAAGTGAATGTCCTCACGACACCACCTATTAAGAAAAGGAACCCCAGATCAAATTCCTCATACGGACCAAAGTCTTCACTTCGACAAAATTCCTCAAAAGGTCAAAAATATCATTCTCGTGCTAATGCATCTATTTCGCAGGGAAAATCTAAGAGTTCTGAAGATGTACATTATTCTTCAAATCATTATGTTCATAAGTCCTCGAAGAATTTCTCTACTTATTTGTCATGGTTTTGTCATGGCAGATGTCCTAGGACTTAGGTTCAAGGCCATCGCTAAGGCAGAGGACTCAAAGGGGTTGAATGGGATGAGAGACACAATTTTTCCCAGGTTCGGCCCCTCAGAAAGAGGTAAAAGCCTATGTCCTACTTTGTGTTGTATTCATGGAGTATCGATTACAAGGGAGCAAATTCGCTCGACCTAGCTATCGATCAATTGTTTTCTGTCCTAAGTCGCCGCAGGGTCTCATCTTTATATAGGTAGGTCGAGGCCCTATGGTTACAAGAGTCCAAATCGACTTATACAAGGTGTTTGATCTTGTCTCTAAGACACCTTGCCTTCCTAGGCAAGCTATCTCCGGGAGGCTTACGCGCCCGGGTCTCAATCCATCTTCCGACTCTGGGCCTCCACCTTGGCCCATCTGGTGAGTCGCCATGTAGTCTTGTCTTCAATCCTCTGGCCCACTTAACGACCTTGAATATGAGACGCCAAGTGTAACCCGGCCCCTCCTGGGCTGGTCTCACCATGGGGTTATATTCCCAACATTAGGCCCCAGATTGATTTGAACCTATTCATGTCAATCTTAAGACTATTCGGCGGCGAGTCTCACAAACTTATTCACCTAAAAATAAAACTTTAACCTGCCGTCACGTCACACTGGATATATTAATAAAAGATTCTATGATGTCACAATAGATCGCCTGATTAAATGGTCATCCCGAAAATTGAGGCGTCTCTTTTGGTCAAATCATCATTGTCCCTCCTCGATTCCCGCGTGGGCTGTTGCTATCCCATCTCATAAATAGGCAAGGGAGGGGGTCCCATTTCTTTTCTCCTCCCCACCACCACCGTCTCTATTCTTCTTCCTCGAGTGCCCGCGCAGATGAAGCTCCGCCACCGTCGCCTGTCCTTCCTCGTCTTCTCCGACCAGGTCGTTGCATCAACTTGATCGAACCAGAACTCGTCGGTGTGTCGGCCATCTTCTTCACACCCGACATGTTCATTCTTCTTCCCTTCTTAGATCTACATTAGCTCGCCATAGCTTTTCTGCGTTCGTCGCCGGTCATCAGAGTGCCCAATGAAGATCAATAGATGGCACATCCTTTGGGCCTTAAAACACTAATCGTCTGGTGCGGAACTCCATCTAATATGCATCTCTGCTGATCGTAGATTAAAAACCTGGATAGAAACTCTTGCATGAACTGCTTGTTCTTCGCCCGTAGATCATGTTCTTCGCCTATTTTTGGTTTATAACATTTCTCCTTTTTATCTCCGCCCATAGATCTTACAACTATTGACGTAGTTGATAAAATCTGTTTGCCAACACTTAGTAAAATCTTCGTTAGCCATCTTTTCGACCCGCCACTGTGTTGTCGGCTTTCCCAGTAGCTACCTTTGCTTGCCTCGGTCTCAAAAACAGATGGCGGCTTAGAATGTTAGCGTAACCCTCCTAACACCACTGCCGACTTAGCTTTACTTTTTGTATTTCTAGGTTTTCCTTAACCCGCCATCATGGACAAGGCCCCCACCTCATGTGACTGGGTCCCCTCCAGGCTTACCGAAGTGTCCTTGAAAGAATTCATCACCATGGGAGTCATGTCGGCTCAATATGTCATTCAGTGGCGGGCTCTTGGAAAAGAGGTTAAACCCACACCCCAAGAAGGGGAGGTAGTCTTATTCACAGACCATCTTCTCAGCGGCTCTTCGCCACTCGGGTCAAAGTTTTTCTAGGATGCTCTACACTTCTACATGCTCCATCCTCAAGATATCGGCCCCAACACTGTTATGAACCTGTGGCAGTTTCAAGTCCTTTGTGAAGCTTATTTGCAAGAAGAGCATATTGTAGACCTCTTTAGAAACTTTTTCTACATCAACCGCCAGACCGAGATAGTAGCCGGGCCGAGTCTCGAGCTCGGGGGGGGGGTCTCCATCCAGAGGCGAAGGGACATAGCCTTTCCGTCCGCCATTCTGCCCAGCCACCACAAAGACTCGAATCGGACCTAGTTTTATTGCAAAGACACTTCTCCGGCTGAGGAGAATCCACTTCTGGGTTATCGTCCAACCTGGCTCTGCACCAACACTGAACTGCATGAACGGATGAGCTCTGTGGAGCACGTTAAGTATGCTCCGGCTTTCTTGAATATTTCAGCCTTGTTGGCTAATGGCCTCACCGGCATGGACTTGACCCATTGCTGGGTCGGCTGGAGGATCATGCCGCTGAGCCGGTGTGACAAGCTGATGTGCGAATATTCCGGTGAAGCGAGTGATTTGATGCGCTTCAACCATACACCTTTGAATGAAAAGGACCTCAACACCATCGTAAAGTCACTGCTTGGAGAGCCTCAAGCTGCGTGTAACCAGACCGGGTTAAAGTCGTTCTGTGTTCTTAACCCGACTAAAGAGGTAAAGATCCTTTGAATAAACTGTTTGTTTGTGACCTCTCAATCTTGTGATTCATACACTCTGTGACCCTTCTCTGACTCATATGTAAGCAAAGTCCAACTTTTGGAAGAAGAAGTTTACCCCCGCTCCCAAAAAGAAGGAAAAGACAAGCAAGACCCATACTACGAACACTATGGGTCGCAAGAAAAAATAAACCGTCACTGAACTTCTTTAGCTTGATGACTCGGAGGTAGAACTTGACTCCCTTGGCCTTCTCTTTATGCAACTCATTGACAATGATTACTCACAGGAAGAGGCGGAAACCGGTCATGTCGATGCCATAGAGGTAACCATTATCTCCTCTGACTCGGAACATTTACCAGTAAGAAGAATACGGCGGGCGATACGAAAGGTAAAGTGCTCACGTTCCTTTGCTCATTTGGATTCCAACTCTCTTTTGAAGAAACAATAAGATGACCATCAGCGTCAGACCCAGAGCACTGACTCTGAAGATCTGTTAGCCGTCTATGAGCCAGCTCCACTAAAACGATGGAACGAGGTATTCCACAGCTTTGAATTACTTTTCATAATAATCTAGCATTGTGGCTTACTTATACTTTCACCATCTTAACCTTCCAGGACTCGCCCCCTACCTCTGGTGACTCAACCTCCTCCAAACTACCTCCTTTTGTTGCCAATCAAAAGTATGCACTCTTATACCCCCAAGTAACGGGTTATTATATGAAATAATGAGCTGGTACTTCACTTAGAATAAGATCAACGGTAGCCCCCAAGTCCGAGTCATTATGCAAATGATGAGCCAGAACTTAGTACTGTAAAGGTGCCAAGTGTAGCCTCCAAAGTTTGGGTCATTATGCAAATGATGAGCCAGAATTTACTATTGAAAAGTGCCTATTGTAGCCCCCAAGTACCGGCTTATCTTCTTGAAGATGACCCGGGGCTTTCTAGTTTTTGAAGTCATTGAAATAAAAGGTAGACATTAGCCCCCAAGTGTCAAGTGTATTGCTTGCAATCTTCTTGAGACTTGTAATTTCTCTGGTCCATCACCTATGAATAGTAATATGTATCACCTTGGCGGCTTAGAAGCAAAAATAACATTATGCTACTTTGTTTATACTACACATGAAGCTTTAAAGACGGTCGAGTCTGACATGACTGGCCTTAAAGAAAATTTGGCCTCACAGCAGACTGCTCGTGCTGAGCGGAAGAGAGTTGGTGGTTCTCTGTCATAGAGCTCGAAAAAGCCAAGGTAGAATTTGAGGCTTTCAAGAAATCGACCGAAGCTGAACAAGCCACCCTGATGAAATGTGCGGAAGATGTTGAAGGAAAATTGAAGCCTCTTACTAAAGAGTTGGCCACCTAAAGCGCCACACATCTCAAATGTCCGCCGCTATCTTTGGTAAGTGTTGGGGATATAACCCCGTGGTGAGACCTGCCCAGGTGGGGCCGGGTCATACCTTGTCACGCCCAAGATGCGATCCTATCCTTATTTCAGCACGAGGGCCTCGATAGGGATAGAAGCGCATCTCGTCATGTTGCAAGAATGGATATCATTACAAGTACATGTACAAAAGAGATGAGTATATGGAATTGGCTTACACTCGCCACAAGCTACAACAAGATCACATCAATACAACAACATGTTCAAACATCATACAGAAGAGCAGGGTCCGACTACAGACGAAAACAGACAACAAAATGACATCCATCCTTGCTATCCTAGGCTACTGCCTGGAACCCATCCTAGATTGATGATGAAGAAGAACTCCAAATCAAACAAGCATAGCTCTCACATCAAATCATAGCATTACCTATACCTGCAACTGTTGTTGTAGTAATCTGTGAGCCACAGGGACTCAACAATCTCATTTCCAAGGGTATCAAGACTATTAAAGCTTAATGGGTGAGGCATGGTTAAGTGGTGAGGCTGTAGCAAGTGACTAAGCATTTATTTGAGTGGCTAACTTACGATTACAGAAATAAAGTATGGTGGTCTACGCATAACGAACGTGAACTAGTAATGATCACTAACTGATCCTGAGCACCTACTTACGTCAAACATGACCCCACTATGTTCTCTCTCGGATAAGGACTCACGAGAAGAGACAGTCATGGTTACACACACAGTTGGTGTATTTTATTTGAGTTGACTTCAAGTTTTCTATGACCGGGTGTTAAACAAAGTATCCAAGTTTGCCACATAACCGCGGGCACGGCTTTCCGAAAGATTTAACCCTACAGGGGTGCTCCAACTCATCCATCATAAATTAACCACATGTAGCGGGAATAACCTCGACCATGGATCTCGTGATCTTCCAAGGCAATTCCACAGGAAATCCGACACCTCGAGATATCCCAAAGAAGATCAGAGTTCTTTACGCAAGACGTTCGAGAAAGGTAAAATAAATCCGGCAAGACCGCCCGACATGCCGACAATCCCGATAGGAGCCGCGTATCTCGTTCTCAGGGCATGACAGATGAGCTACGCGTACAATGGCCTGATAGAAATCTCCCGAGTTGCCCCCGCACAATGCTCTATTTTGGACCAACACTCACGAGGAGCACTGGCCAGGGGGTTGATTAATTATCCGCGGGTGCCGGCGGGTCCCTTTGCAATTTATTAGTTATTATGCAAATGTAGTACCAATGTTGGGCCTTGCCAGATAAGTTTTATCCCAAAACGAAAATCAAGGGGGTCCCCATAACAACCCCGAGCATGTTAGGAGCGCTCAATTATGGAACATAACACCGGTTCACAAGTAACTAGGGCGGCAAAAGTGGAACAAAACACCAAGCAAAAGGCCGATCCTTCCACCCTTTACCAAGTGTATATGTGCATTAAATTAAATAGCAATCATATTGTGATAACAATAGAATGTCCATGTTGACAGGTGGAAGCAATTGCAACTGTAGCTAGAAACGCAATAAGAAGGGCTTAGCAAGCGGTAACATAGCCAAATAATGGTTTGGTGGGAGGTGGAGGTTAGAGGCTTATCATGGCAATGTTGGGAGCCTTGACAAACAAGTGGTAGGTAGCGTGACATAGCGATAGAAAAATGAGACATCTAGCATTGCAATGATAGTAGTGGTATCTAGGGAAATGTGTCATCTTGCCTGAGATCCCACTCGGAAGAAGAACGAGTCCATGAAGAAGACGAGCCAACGTAGTCGAACGAATCTTCACACTCCGAACGCTTTCGGAACTCTATCGAGAAGAAGCAATTCGAAACAAACAATCAACACACGATGCACCACAACATATGCATGACCTGATGCGTAAACAAATATGATGCATGTCTGGCTTAATATGCAACGCATGGCATGGCATGGCAAGCACAACAAACAACCACTACATATTAGGTGAAGTTCAATATGCAACGAGTTGCATATTGATGAAACTCCACGTTTGAATAATTTAGTTCACTCCCATTTAGGTACCCATCAATATTAAATGTTGTAAGACATGGCAAGAGGTGAAGCATAAACAACTACAACAACTAGGCATTTTAAATGAGGTCGAAAGCAACAAATAACAATTTCGGAACGACCTCATATACATATTATGAATTTGGTCGAGATATGAACTAACCATCTTTTCGAGTTGTTAAACAGCAAAAATGTCACCATGAGATTCTACACATTTTTCTAGACAAGTTACATATATAAAACATTTTCAACGGAGCTACGGTTCAAAAGTTATTAAATAATTCATATCGACATGGAAATTATGCTAATTAATGCAAACAACAATGTTAAATATTTTTATCACATGTGAGAGTTGGTTATTGTGAATCTGCACAAAATTCTAAGCACTTTTCGTGTATAAAGTTTTTTAATCCGATGCACGGTTAAAAACTAATTAACAATTTAAAAACATGGCTTTTTTTGTAATTCTGAAATTCACAGGTTAATTAGAAAATTCGCATGATAGGGAAAAAACAAGCACATGCCGAATCTACACATTGGGCCAATAGTAGCATGGGCGACAAATAGCTAAACATGCTCAGGGTGGGGAATAGGCGGTGCTGACCCTGGGCCTTGGGCCGGCTGGTGCAGAGAGCTGGGCCATGGGAGGCAGATCTGGGCCGGCGGAGGGGCCAGGCCCACGAGGCCAGCGAGCGACGCACTCATCGTCTCTCTGCTCACGCCCGAGCAGAGGATGCCAATGGCGAACGAGCTGGCCATGGCGCGACGGGGCAAGGGCCGAGGCCGGGGAAGGGCGCTGGGTTTGGATCCGGCCTTGGGGCCGCCGGATCTGGCCGAAGGTCGTCGTCGTCGGCGGCTTGGGGCAGTGAGCTGTGCATCCATGACGGCGGGGACCTGTGGGAGAGAGAGAGTGGTAAGGCGCAGGGGGAGGAGAAGGGGAAGGAGGAGAGGGAAGGGAGGAGGAGAGGAGCGGCGAGGTCCGGGCGGCACTCGCCGGCGATGGGGCTCCAACGGCCCTCCTGTGAGGCGGCGGGGCCGGCAAGGCTCGGGAAAAGCGAGGCACGGGCGCCTGTGGGGAGCGGCGGTGGCGCTTCGGATCGGGCCCAGGACGGGCCCCGGATGGGCCACTACAGGAAACAGGTACTTTGCCGTCCGCCATCCTGGACGACAAAGGCATGAAACACGGACGGCAAAGGCTTTGCTGTCCGCCAGCGGACGGCAAACCGTCCGGCTGAATAATCCACGGTAAAGACCGCTTTGCCGTCCGCTGGCGGACGGCAAAGACCTTAGGCTCTTTGCCGTCTGCTAGCAGACGGCAAAGAGCCTGGACGGCACACGTGGGCACTTAGCTCCGTTAGGGGGCTTAACGGCGTGCTTTGTCGTCTGCCCATGGACGGCAAAGAACCTAAGGTCTTTGCCGTCTGCCAGTGGACAACAAAGCACCTTTTTTGATAGCTGGGGCTGTCCTAGGTGGGTTCTTTGCCGTCCGTTGGCAGACGGCAAAGAACCCACCTAGGCCAGCCCCAGTTTGCACAGGTAGCTGCCACGTGGCCACTTTGTCGTTTGCTGGCAGACGACAAAGCTCTTTGCCGTCTGCCAGCAGACGGCAAAGTGGCTATATAACCCCTGTTTTTTTTGTTTTTTCTTAAAATCATTCAATTTGACAGAATATTCATATACATCCAACATATACATATCCAGAACATACATATCATTCAACAAGTTCCAATAAGCATACCAAATAAGTTGAAACAAGCATATATATACCAATAATTAAGTTCCAACATACAAGTCCAACATATATACAAGTTTCCAACAACATACAATATGGTTTCCAACAACATATCCATACATATGTATCCAAAAAAAGTTTTCAATAAACATAAAGGTGGCAGAAGTAGAAGAGTACAGTCCATCAATGCACTCTTCCTCATCTATAGCAAATCTGCAAAGTAGGAAATATATAGTTAGAAGAAGAAGAAGACTAGCTAGAAGAAGAAGAAAATGAAGAAAAAAAAAAGAAGAATTTATATTCTATTTCTTTTTCTCCTCTCCTCTCCTCTCCTCTTCTCCAAGGTGGTAATGCCATTTTGTAGCTAACTAATCATATCAAGTAATTTTGGAGGAAAAAAATGCTAAGTATAGGTCATTTTATAGCTATCCTAGGTAGAATATATCATTTTGGAGGTAAGTAAGGTTATTATGTATTTTTGAGGAAAATAAGCTAAGTATAGGTCATTTTGGAGGTAAACCAAGGTTATTATGCCATTTTTTTACCTAAGTGAGCATATTATGTCATAAATGAACTAGCTAAGCTAATTATAGATCAATATTGAGCTATCCTAGGTAGTTATGCAATTTTGTACCTAAGTGAGCTAATTATGTCATAAATGAACTAGCTATAGATCATTATTGAGCTATACTAGCTACTAATGCCATTTTCTAGCTAACTAAGCATATCAAGTCATTTTGGAGGAAAAAATGCTAAGTATAGGTCATTTTATAGCTATCCTAGGTGAATATACCATTTTCTAGCTAACTAAGCATATCAAGTCTTTTTGATGAAAATAAGCTAAGTATAGGTCATTTTATATCTATCCTAAGTGAATATACCATTTTCTAGCTAACTAAGCATATCAAGTCATTTTTGATGAAAATAAGCCAAGTATAGGTCATTTTATAGCTATCCTAGGTAGAATATATCATTTTGGAGGTAAGTAAGGTTATTATGTATTTTTGAGGAAAATAAGCTAAGTATAGGTCATTTTGGAGGTAAACCAAGGTTATTATGCCATTTTTACCTAAGTGAGCATATTATGTCATAAATGAACTAACTACGCTAATTATAGATCATTATTGAGCTATCCTAGGTAGTTATGCCATTTTGTACCTAAGTGAGCTAATTATGTCATAAATGAACTAGCTATAGATCATTATTGAGCTAAAATAGCTACTAATGCCATTTTCTAGCTAACTAAGCATATCAAGTCATTTTGGAGGAAAAAAATGCTAAGTATATGTCATTTTATAGCTATCCTAGGTAGAATATACCATTTTCTAGCTAACTAAGCATATCAAGTCATTTGTGATGAAAATAAGCTAAGTATAGGTCATTTTATAGCTATCCTAGGTGAATATACCATTTTCTAGCTAACTAAGCATATCAAGTCATTTTTTATGAATAATAAGCTAAGTATAGGTCATTTTATAGCTATCCTAGGTAGAATATATCATTTTGGAGGTAAGTAAGGTTATTATGTATTTTTGAGGAAAATAAGCTAGGTATAGGTCATTTTGGAGGTAAACCAAGGTTATTATGCCATTTTTTTACCTAAGTGAGCATATTATGTCATAAATGAACTAACTAAGCTAATTATAGATCATTATTGAGCTATCCTAGGTAGTTATGCCATTTTGTACCTAAGTGAGCTAATTATGTCATAAATGAACTAGCTATAGATCATTATTGAGCTATACTAGCTACTAATGCCATTTTCTAGCTAACTAAGCATATCAAGTCATTTTGGAGGAAAAAATGCTAAGTATAGGTCATTTTATAGCTATCCTAGGTAGAATATACCATTTTCTAGCTAACTAAGCATATCAAGTCATTTTTGATGAAAATAAGCTAAGTATAGGTCATTTTGGAGCTAAGTAGTTCATTTCATAAGCTAAGTATGCATTTGTTAATGAAAACACTTGGGAAAACTTACCATCAACATGGAGGTGAAGGACCGGTAGGGTTTGGGCCAGGGTGAGACGTAGAAGGACTGGTCGGGGTTGCGGCAGACGCAGAAGGATCGGTCGATGCTTGTCGGGAGGCATGTTGCACCAAAGATCATTTGAAATGTCTCCTTAGCATGATGTAACTCAAATGTGAATACTAGTCACTAATGACCATTTAAACAAAACTCACCGTGGGTGCTATAGCAATATGGGGCATCGACGGAGGGGTGTGACCATTGTTTTGGCACACGGTCTGCACATTTTGTTTTCATGAGTCATTCATATTAGTTAGTGATGAAACAAACATTACGTGCATGATTTGGCTAATATGTAGGAGAAACTTACCACGAGGAGCTCGTATAGGGCCTGGTGAGACGTGGCGTTCCGGTTCCTCTCCTCCTCCAACAACCTATTCGTCCTCTCCTTCATCTCCCTCTCCCTCTGTGCCGCCTGCCTATTTGCCTCCACCAGAAGCTCCTGGGCCCTAGCCTCAATGGCGAGCTCCATTGGCCATGGGCGAGGCCTTATCTCAGGATCAGAGCTCGTCTGACGCTTCTTGATCTCTGGGAGAGTTCTAGGACAACATATTAGTCCATCCCCAATGGCTATCGAGCCATGGGCCTCCCACCACCAGATATCATCACAAGCTCTGGATCAAAAGGACTCTGGCTCGGGTTGAAGTCCTCCCCTTTCCTCGCCTTCCCCTCATCTCTGTACCTCACGAGCTTGTTGTGGGAGGAGATGTTTCTGAAGCTCTTTGGATGATCGAGGTCATCCTCAGAGAATGCCTTGGCCTTCTTGTACAAGGCAGTATGGGCCATGGCATAGAGGTCGAACAGAGGTGGCACCTCCTTCTTGTTTTCTCGTGCCTAAAAGAGGTGAACAAAATATTAGTTAAGGGCTCAAGCTAGCATGAAGAATGAAATTGCATGAATCATAAAGCAAACCACATACCCAGTTATCCCCGTACTCAAACAGGTTGGAGCTCCCTTGATGGTGTGGCACACCTCTCATTTGGGCACGCTTCTCCTAGGCCTTGTTGTGTTCGGCTAGCCATTCGGGAGAGCACCACTCATCCACCAATGCCTCCCAACAGTCCATCCTATCCGCACACCATCTCGGGGGCACCTAAGTTAGACAAGAGAAATTTCAGCACTACACCTACGAATCAAATCAAAGAAACTAAGTACAAGGCCTTAAGAATAGATAATTACCTTCATAAACTTCTCCTTACTCAGATAATTTTCACGACACTTCTTCTTGGCCCTCTTAATGTTAGTCGAGGCGTAGTAGTCTCGAATAGCCTGCACCCGAGCCTCGTGCCGTAAGTTCTGAAGTAGGCGCTTGCACTCGGCTTCGAGAACAACAACCGCTCTCACCTCGTCTTCCTCAAGACACCTATAGAAGGTCTACAATCAAACAAGACAACACATTAAACACTGATTATTACAATCACTAGGTGTTGTTGATTTTTAATTCTGTAAAGGAGAAATTACCCAAAAGCGATGGATCACAATGTCAGCCACCGTCTCGCACAAGACATCGTCAACCATGTCCTTTGGCGGGGCCGGGGCAGCCTTGTACATGTCCCAGGTCAGTGCTACCTGTGGAGACTCACCCTCACCGGGCAACTGGACCTTCCCCGGGAAGTGGTGCCAGAGAAGCACACCAAGGACCTGGTTGGGCCTGCGGACACCACCACGCTCGTATTTCCAACCCCTGCAGTAGGACAAGGCCAACACATTAGATATTAATTTGAAGAAACATGAAGGCAAAAGGTTAAAAAAGAGTAAATGCACTTACTTCTCCGCATTAGGCGCAATCAACCACCTCTGCTCACGGGTCGTCGGCACGGGAGGCAGCTTTGTACAACCACGCTGGTAGACCTTCTTGCCCTCCTCAACGAGCTCGCTCTCGCTATAGGTGTCCTCAGACAAGTAATTGTCCTCGCCACCATCAGCATGGACACTATCCTACGGAGTCACGTGGGACGAAGACTCTGGGACCCGAGTCTCCTGGGACAAAGACTCTGGGACCCGAGTCTCCTGGGACGAAGGCTCGGTGACCCGAGGCTCGTCGACCCGAGGCTCATGGACTAGAGTCCGAGACAGGTCCAAGTCAGATGGGTCCACCCGAGACGGAGCACTCCTGTGGTTAGGAGAATCAGCTGGGGGTGGCGACAAGGAAGGCGCAGCAGCCTTCGTACCTCTAGCACCTCTCTTCGTCTTCCCCCGACCTCTCCCGGTCGAAGAAGAAGCGCCCTCCGGTGTCTGCATGCTGGTACCAGTGCTCTCCGGAGTTGCTGGGGTGGAATAATAGCACCCCTCCCAGCACACGCCGAGGAAGGAGGCTCAGAGCACTCTCGACCCCCGCCCACCATCAGTCAACACCTGCAATGCCAAAGAGTGAACGGAATTAGTTCAACATAAAAAAATTGAATACCTAATAACATGAACTAATTAATAATATATATGTACATAATAATAATTGAATACCTCACATTACTAATATTAATCTTCATCGTCTATATATGCTCCGGGATCAATAAATGCATAATCATCATCACTATCAGTAATGACGTGCTCATCATCATCATTAATAAATGCATCAACATGTGGAAGGCCTCTATGTAATTGGTCAAGCATTGTCAGGTCATCCGCAACAGTAACCTCTTCTTCTTCCGTCTCTTCTTGTTCCTGCTCAGGGGTGAAGTCGGGTTCACTGTTGCCGTCGACCTCAATGTTCTGGGCTGAAGTAGAGCGGTTCTTGAAGCGTTTTTGGAAACACGTGTTTCTTGGAAGAATTCTCCTTCATATATGTCTGGGTTAATGTGAGGTTCATAATCATCTTCATTGAGGGGAGGTGGTCTAAAATGTGGCGACACATCATAAACGACATCCCAACCTTTCAAATTTGGATCCGTTTGGCAGGCCCATGGTAGATAGAAAACTTGGGTCGCCTGTTGAGCCGTAATATAGACATCGAGAACATCCAAATGGGTGCTTTGTTTGATTTCGACTAGCCCTATATGTTCATGAGTCCTTCTAGTCTCCTTCGGCTGGAACCAATAACATTTGAAGACTATGATGTTTGGTGGGTTTTCACCAAAGAATGTAAGTTCATAAATTGCTTCAACCCTTCCATAATACTCGACCCCTCCTTCGCCGACAATGGAGACACAACAATCTGTAGTCTTTCGGTCGGCCATAGATAGCTCTTTGCCAAAAGTACGAAAGCGATGCCCATTCGTATTTGTCAAATGAACGGACCTTAAAGTCAAAACCATGTCGTGTCGGGGTCGGGGGTCGGGGGTGTCGTGTCATGGTGTCGGGTTAGGGGGTTCCTCGATGTCGATGAAACCCTAAATATCAAGTATCATCGATGCGAGATACATGTGGCGCTCGGCGTTGAACACTAGATCCACATCCCACAAGTGACGCCGGCGCCCGGTGTCCCGCGCGCAGCAATAGTTCTAGGTCGGTGTACATCAGTATAATGCGTGTGTGACTTTCGGTTCATCGAGGCTTTCCTTAAGTAACTCTCATATCTCACGGTGTGGTGGTGCGCTCTCTCTCACACTGATATGGTGGTGTATATATGTTGGTGGGCACTCTCTCATAGTAATAGTTCGACCGCCGGTGATGAACACCTGACCTCTTCTCTTCTTGCGCAATATATCGACGAGTATATCACAAAGAAGAGAAGAATGATGAGGCACCCCCCACGACAACAGTCGGGATTCCTCCATCAAGAACACACATGAAAGTTATTTAAGGAAAGCCTCGACGGACCGAAAGTCACACACGCATTATACCGATGTACATCGACCCACGATCACTCATCTTGCCTAGCTACTGGACATGTGTCGGGGTCGGGGTGTTGGGGTGTCATGTTGGGGTCTGGGTGTCGGGGTAGGGGTGCTGTGTCTGGGTTAGGGGGTTCCTCGACGTCGATGAAACCTCGTGTCGGGGTCGGGGTGTCGGGGGTGTCGTGTCGGGGTCGGGGTGCGGTGTTGTGGTCAGGGGTGCCGTGTCGGGGTCTCGGGGTGTCGTGTCGGGGTCGGGGTGTAGGGGGTGTTGTGTCGGGGTCGGGGTGCCGTGTCGGGGTGTCGGGGTGTCGGGGTCGGGGTGCTATGTCGGGGTCTTGGGGTGTCGTGTCGGGGTGTCAGGGTCGGGGTGTCGTGTCGGGGTCGGAGTGTCGGGTCGGGGTCGAGGTGTCGGGGTCGGGGTCGGGTTCGGGGTGTCATGTCGGGGTCGGGGTGTCAGGGGTGTCGTGTCGGGGTCGGGGTGCTGTGTCGTGGTCAAGGTGTAGGGGGTGTCTTGTCGGGGTCGGGGTGTAGGGGGTGTCGTATCGGGGTCGGGGTGTCGGGGTCGGGGTCGGGGTCGGGGTGTCGGGGTCGGTGTCGGGGTCAGGGTGATGGGGTGTCGAGGGTGCCGTGTCGGGGTGCCGTGTCGAGGTGTCGGGGTGTCGTGTCGGGGTGCCGTGGTCGGGGTGTCGTGTCGTGGTTGGGGTGTCGTGTCAGGGTCGGGGTGTCAGGGGTGTTGTGTCGGGGTCGGGGTCGGGGTGTCGTGTCGGTGTCGGGGTGTAGGGGGTGTCGTGTCAGGGTCGGGGTGTCGGGGTGTCGTGTCGGGGTCGGGGTGTGGGGGGTGTCGTGTCGGCGATCCTCGACCCGGTTACGTCGGAGCCGACGCACCCCTCCTCCTCCTCCTCCTCTTCTTATTCTCGGGTGAGGTGCGCGGGCGGCGGTGGGGGTGAGTGTCGTCCGGTTTACCGTCTTTTTCTTCTTTTCTTCTCATCCTCCTCCTCCTTTTCTTCTTCCTTTTCTTCTTCTCCTTCCTCTTCTTCTTCTTCTCCATCTCCTTCTCCTCCTCTTCTTCTTCTCTCTTCTTCTTCTTCTTCTTCTTCTTCATTTCCTCTTCTCCTCCTCCTAACTAAGTAACTAACTTACTAACTTAACAGAAAAACTAACTAAACTAAACTAATTAAACCTAAATCTAAAAAACAGAAAAATGTAAAAAACAGAAAAAACAAAAAAAACTAGACCTGTGGGGCGGGGCGACGGTGGCGACGCGGGCCGGTGGGGCGGCGGTGGCGGGCGACGGGGCGGCGGTGGCGACACGGCGGCAGCGGGGGCGCGCGGCTGCGGGCGCCACACGGCGGCGGGGGCGACGGGGCGAAGCGGCAATGGGGGCGCACGGCGGTGGGGGTGCGAGGGGCGCATGGCGACGGGGGTGCGGGCGCACGGCGGCGGTGGCGAGGGCACGCGGCGGCGGGGGCGCGGGGCACGCGGTTGCGGGGTCGCGGGGGTGCACGGCGGCGGGGGTGCGAGTGCGCACGGCGACAGGGGTGCGGGCGCACGACAGCGGTGGCGCGGGGCGCGCGGCGGCGGGGGCGTGGGGGCGCGGGGGCGCGCGGCGGCGGTGGCGTTGGGGGCGGTGGGCGCTGGCGGCAGGGGCGACGGGCGAAGGGAGGAGAGAGGGAAGGAGAGAAAGAGAGAGAGAGAGGCTGGCCGGGGGGGCTAACACCCCCTCTTTGCCGTCTGGACGGCAAAGAGGGGGCCGTTAGGTCAACTAGTGGGCTGGGTCGTGGGTGGGCCCCCCTCCCTCTTTGCCGTCCGCTAACGAACGACAAAGAGTGGGGCCGTTAGGTCAACTAGCGGGCTGGGTCGTGGGTGGGCCCCCATCCTCTTTGCTGTCCGCTAGCAGACGACAAATCTCCCTTGCCGTCCGCTAGCAGATGGCAAAGAGGTGGCTGATGGCAAAGCCACTCTTTGCCGTCTGCCACCTCTTTGCCATCCGCTTTCTCCTAGCTGATGGCAAAGCCATTCTTTGCCGTCCGCTACCGGACGGCAAAGAGGAGGCAGACGACAAATCTTCTGATTCTAGTAGTGGGCCTGGGCGGGCCGACAGCGCTGGGAGGATTGAGGCTGTGGTGGGAGGCTGGCGACAACACAGTTTTCGAGGCAGGTTAGGCTAGGGTTGCCCAATTAGGCAGGGGAGGGGGATTAAATAGGAAATGGGGCTAGGTTAGGGGGATTTTTGCACCGATTCGAGCCGTGCGATCGCAATCAGATGGCTCCGGTCGCGGGGTTGGGTTAGGTGGGCTGTGTAGAGAGGGTGCGGGCTGAGGAGAGAGGGAGATGTGTGGCCCGTGACATGATTTGAAACACCGATAGAACATTCGATAAATAAACCGATGACCGCATTGCTAAAGTCGTCCGCTGAGGTATCAAACGACCTCAGAATGCGACAAAATTTGGCAGGCGGTCTACCTACACTATAATAAGACCGCATGCCAACTTCCGACCCAATCCAGGAATATTTTTGTGCGCCTTTTAAAACTTTTTTTAAACGATATCGCGGGTGCGTGCGTGTGTGGTTGGTCTCGAAATGGGCAACAACAAGAATGGAGAGAACTAGCGACTACGAACGGATGCAAGTTTTCAAAAACAAGTGATGATGCTATGCAGATGATGCAATGATGAATGCAACAACCAGATGAAACACATGATGAGAATGGAATAAAAGGGGAATCTTCTGGAGCATCGGTCCCGGGCTGTTACAATTCTCCTCCACTACACGAGGATCTCGTCCCGAGATCTAAGAATGAGAAGGGGAAGAGAAAGCACAAGAGGAAAAACTTAGTTGCTTCTTCGACAAACAAGTGAAACCAATTGAACATGAAGGTTGGAAAGAGATGAAGAATGACATGAGGAACAAGCAAGAATTCAACAGAAATTTCGGCAGCACTTCGATAGAATAGAGGGGGAAAATTGATATGAAGGAAAGAAATTGAAAGAGAGACACCAAACTTTGGTTGGATTAGAATCAAAACTTCATAAGATAGAAGGATCATGAAAAGATTTCACAGCACTTTGGTAAAATGAATAAGCAATAAAGAATATGATCTTGATAACAAGATGATGGTTGAAAGGGAGCAACATGACAATGCGTCCGGAAGAAAAGAATAGAAACTAGATCTTTGGAGAGAAGAGAATGGAGAAGAAAATGACACTTCTACCACCATTGAATTTGAAAAGCATGGTTAAACGGAGTTGATGGAGAATCAACAACAAAAATATTTATCTTGTTATGGTCTTATGAAAAACATCTCAAAATTATGAGGTGACAACCTGCCACAACAAAAACAATTGATTGCTTGAGAGCAACAAGATATGCAAAACTTCTTTCACCAATAGTATGAGGAGGAGACACTTGAATCATTTATGACACCATGATAGCAACAATCCTTAGGAAATGCTTTAGTTGAAATCCAACCCAAGATAACTCCGAGAATACAAGATGGGTTTACTTATCTCATTCTTGAAATTTTTTCTTCGAGACTCCTCATAATCAAGAATTAATAACACCATCTCAAAATACAATGGAGAAGGAATTGAACTTAGAAATCCAAGATAAGGAACACTTGAGCACCTCCAACAGGAATCTTGAAGAACACCTCGAGAAGAATTACATCCTTAACAAACCACCATGAAGAAGCATTGGGATGAACTCTGGAATGAAAGGATGAAGCTTGACATTGAAGGTAGAAAAAGAACAAGATTGAGGCCTTGCTATGAATTAGATGAAGCTTAGCAACAAGATACCTGAGAAAACTAGGAACTCCGAAAAAGGAAAGATGAACAACCTAGAATCGATAATTGATATCATGAACAACTCCGGAAGAAGGATTGAAATCACCTGGATGAAACTAGAATAAGAATTATGTTATGCCTATCCTTCATCAAGTCGAATTGATGACAAGCAACGGATTTCGCACACCACTTATTCTTTTGAAAACGATAGGAAAGAGAGATAGAGCACAAACTTAAAGAAGTCTTGAATGAGAACACCAGTAAGAAATTGGAAACTAAAGAGGATAATACAAATGAATGATATAACATGAAATGAAGAGAGGATGATCCACCTAATAGAAAACTTGAACAAATAACCGGAATAATTGAGATACGAATGAAGGAACAACACTTGAGAAGAATTTGAGAACGAAAGCTGTAAGCTGAGAACGAAGAAATCTTCTGAAAAGATGGCCTCCGGGGGGATCGAGAAATGAAAACAATTATGAAATGCACTAGATAGATATGGGAGGAATTACTCATGATCAAAACAATTTGAGAGGAAAGCATCAAGATGAGATGACAAATGAGAATGGACCAAGATTAAGAGAAACTCTCCTTCGGTCTTCAATGCAGAGAATGATGACGAGAAGCAACACCGTGAATTACCGAGACACTCCGGAACAACGAATAAAGAACAGTTGAGCCAATGACGAAAATGATTTAGAAGCGATCTTCGAGAAGGCATATGACTAATGAAATAATTCTTACGTCATATTTAAAAAGAACTTGAGGACATCTCTGGAAAGAATAGAAGAGCTAGGTAAGATCTTAGGCAAAAACCTGTGGGTTATGGGTCCACTCAAATAGATCACCATTGAAACAATTGCTTAGGAAGATGGATTGCACTGGTAGAAATGAAAACTTGAATAGGTGAGAACCCCAAAATAATTTGCAAGGATTGAAAGAAAACATGAATCTTCTAAGATATATTTAGCACTCCGGATAGAACAGGGAGAGACGAAAAACAAGAGATACTTGGACAAAATTCCAACATGGGAGAGCAATTAGAGAATGAAAATTATATGATGAACACCGAGAATTTGAATAGAATCCACCGAAAAAGAAAACAAAGATGAATACTAATAAACGATAACTTGAGGACCGAGCATGTCACGCCCAATATGCGCGCCTATCCATTTTAAGGCATGAGGGCCTCGCTAGGGATAGAGGCGCATCTTGCCGTTCGCAAGTATAGTATCATCACATCATACATTACAGAAGAGATGAGAATACAAGTTGGCTTACACTCGCCACATAATAAATTACAATTCCACACAGAGTTCAAATCATCAAGATGAAAGCAGGGTCCGACTATGGACGAAATCAAACGATAAAACAGATGCAAATGACACTATCTCGCTATCCCAAAGATCACGACCATGGTCCCCTACTCATCCGGGTAAGTCACGTACATCCTGCCTCTTTCCTCGTCTTATTCCCACTAGAGCTGGGTCAGATCATCCTGCACATACTCATCTATACCTATACCTGGAGTGTTGTAGTAAACTGTGAGCCACAAGGACTCAGCAAATCAAGCGCCCGGGCACCGAGACTATTCAAGCTTAAAGGTTGGGATGGGGTATGTGTTTAGCTTGCAGCAGCACTAAGCATTTATGGTGGCAAACTTACATAACAAGAACATAAATATGAGTGGCCTACGAGGAGCGATAGAATCTAGTATGACCTCTATGAGATGCTGAACACTTACTTACGTCAATCATAACCCCACCGTGTTCTCTCTCGGATCATGTTCACGAGCAGAGACGATCACGGTTACTCACACAGTTGGTGTATTTTATTAGAGTTTACTTCAAGTTTACTATAACTGGGTGTTAAACAAATATCCAAGTTGCCACATAACCGCGGGCACGACATTTCGAAAGATTTGACCCTACAGGAGTGCTCCAACTAATCCATCACAAATTAACCACACTCCGCGGGAATAGCCTCGACCATGGATCTCGTGGTCATCATAAGTAATTCCAAAGGAATTCCAACACCTTAAGAAAACCCGAAGAAAGTTAGAGTCCACACGCAAGACACTCGATAAAGGTAAAACAAATCCAACACGACCACCCGACGTGTCGACGAACCCGATAAGAGCCGCGTATCTCGTTCTTAGGACACAACGGATAAGCGACGCGTACGGAGGCCTGATAGAAGTCTCCCAAGTTGCCCTGGGTTGGCCCTGCATAGTGCTCTAGTTTGGACCAACACTCATGAGGAGCACTGGCCCGGGGGTTGATTAATTATCCATGGGGTTGCAAAGCCCTATGCAAATTTTATCAAGTGAATAAGCAAATGTAGTACCAATGTTGGGTCTTGCCAGACAAGTTTTAATCTCAACCGAATAAACAAGGGGGTCCCCATAACAACCCCGAGCATGTTAGGAGCGCAAAATATGGAAAACATAACACCGGTAACAAGAAACTATGGCGGTAACAGCGGAACAAACCACCTAGCAAAAGGCCAAGCTTTCCACCAATACCAAGATATATATGTGCATAATAAAATAAAAGATAATATTGTGATATTGCCATATCCATGTTATCACATGGAACAACCTGCACCTGCAACTAAGAACGCTATAAAAAGGGCTGAGTAGTGCTAATTTAGCGAATCTAAGGTTTGCTAGGAGGTGGAGGGTTAGAGGATTACATGGCAATTAGGAGGCTGATATTCAGGTGGTAGGTAGCGCAATTGTAACAATAAGAGCGCGAAACTTGCAAGCGAAAATAGTATCGGGATCCGGGTACGATCATCCTGCCTGTTGGTTCTTCAACGGAACAAGTAGTGGGATCCTCGTAGTGGTACTCTCCTGGGTCCTCGTACTCGGAATCAACACTCGCGTCTACCCAAGAGAAACAACAACAATAAACCTCCAACCAAGGTTCCATGCACAACCAAGATGATGCATGATTCATTTATGAAGAATTAAACATGGCGGTCCAAAACTAATCATGTTTCACATGCAAGGATTGGTTATTAATGAATCTAGAAAGAACCTCATGTTAAGTTATTTGACATGCATGAACATGGAAAATATGGATGCATCATGCATAATCGATAGAAATGCATATAAAGAACGCAAGAAACGGAGTTACGGTTCTCACGATACGCTCACGACAAGGTACGAAGGCAAAACACAAGACAACAAGGCCATGGGCTAATTCTTGGCATTCCAAGGTAGCCACTGGTTAGGCAATGAAAAACCAACCACAATAGATCCAAATATCAAGCAATTCCATGGAGTATAGCTCCCACAAGTCACAAAACAATAAAACCAATCGATCTGCCACAAAACAGCAACATAGCAACTTACACAGCCCACATCTTGAGCTACAGGAATCCTACAGCCACAAACAAGGTATTGTCAGAAACTACAAAACATGCTTATCAAATTATCCAACTACACAATCTGCAAAGGAGGCACACATCAATAAGCATGAGGCTATCAAATTGGCATGATGAAACAGTTTTCTAGGACTTTGTGAAAATAACAGTTTTCTGGAATCTGAGTTAATCTGGTAGCATGTTGATAGCATAAGTTAAAGGTGCTAGATACAACCTCTTGGCATGAAAATTAACAGGGTGTTAGTAGACAACATCTACTCAAAAATACTAGCACTGAGCATGAGCTAATTCTCAACATATCACAAGATGTCAACCACTCTTCATGGCATAAAAATAAGAGCAGATTCTCAGACTTAGAAATATTTAGCATGGTGAAAATAGTAACATCAAGTTAGCTACTTTGCAGCAAAGGGGTATGTCAGGTGGGGCAACCCACTAGTCCCCCCCACACACTCTCTAATCACACACACAACAAAGCAAGCACACCATGCTCTATATATGCCCAAGGGCATATGAGCACAAATCCTGTCATGAACATACCACCCATGAGGGGGTGTTCAACCACACACACAAGCACCATATATTCATAAACATGTGGAACATACACCTCTCACATTCACAAGTGCACTAGGCACATACATAGGGGCACAAACACTAGCCCTACACACACATATGCACTCACCACATGGGTGCAACAGCCACACACACACTCACAACTACACCTGCCTATATACAACATAAGCATACACCTACATAAGTGTGTATGCATGAGCACACACACACACATACACACACATACACACTCTGCAACTATACGTATACATACACATATGTATGTATGCATAAGCACACACATATACACATACGACACTAACCATGCTCATAATAAACAGAAATGACAAACCACCAACCCTGCTTGCATCTACACACAAATACATATGTGGCAAGGAAGGAAACAAAAGAAACAAAGAAAAACAAAACAAACAAAAGGGGGAGGGTTCAGGGTCGAACCCATGACCTCCTGGTCATCTCCCCTAGCTCCCACCACTCTGCTATGCACGCGTTTGTTAACAGAGGAGGGGCTCTGCCTCTCATACACACACACACACATACACACTAAACTTACTGACGAAACTGAAACTGCACACGCACGGCGACAGAGCAGCGGCGGCGAGCGGCTCCGGTGATGTACGACACTAGTGGCGCGATAGGAAGGACGCGAGGCTCGCGGGGAGTATGGGGACTCCATACCCGCACTCAAACATGGAGAAGATCCCGGCAACAGAGCACCCCGAGCTCGAACAGGGGCACGGCGGCGACGAACACGACGGCGACGCTTAGGCCAAAAGGGGAGAAGGACGGCGGGTCGAATGCTCACCTAGGGGAGGACGACGGCAACCCTAACTCGCAGAGAGGAAGGAGAGGCGGGGATGCGACGACGACGAGGAGGAAGAAGGCCGGCGACGACCCGCTCCCTTGCCGACGACAGCGGTGGCAATTCACACCGTGGGGAGGTGCTCCTCACCTCCTAGAGGCAGAAATGGAACGCCGGGAGGATCCCCCGAGATTGACACCATCACCACCGAGGACGAGACCCACTAGAGATGCGGCGACGGCAGCGAAGACGACCGACGACCCACTCTAAAACTCTCTGCTCTCGCTGAAACCTTACCTGACGGGGGAAAGAAGGAGAGGAAGGAGGGAGATATAGATGGAGATGAGAGCTGCGGCGGCGGAGGGGGGAGGCGAAACCTAGCCGAGGGGGCACGCACGCCGAGGGGGGCTATATACCCACGTGCTGACGGCGACGGGCGACGGAAAAGGCGACGACGAAGCTGCCTCTCACACATTGAACCTGACGGCAATGGCAGAGGGAGCAGGTAGCCATTCCCCGAGCGGGCTGGACCGCGGGGAAGGCAAGCCCACTCTGACTATCTCTCTCAAACAAATAAATCGGAGAAGGTTATCTTTTCTTTTAAAACACCACACACAAGAAAAAAAACCCAGACAAAATTAGAGGGAATTTGTGCAGAACAAAAATAGCTTTGCAAAGAAAATAAAATGCACTATTTAATAAAGAAATTAAGATGATTTTTAGGACAAGTAATTTTAATACTTTTTAAAATAACAGCCCCTGTTTATTTAAAACACACAAGCATACAAACTTCAAACATCAAAACAACCATACTCAAAATTCATAATACATATAGGGCTACCTCTTGAACATTTTTAAGCAGTTTAATTGCAAGTTAAATCTGATTATGAAATAACATGGGAAATAAAGGCATTAGTTGGGGGTTTTGTTGAAAAGGAAAAGAGAGTGGAAGATAAGGAGATTGCACACGTACATACCACCACACCACACACAAGACGAGATCACAACCAACCCCTCACACAAGGTCACATAAGAATCAAGAATGCATGATGGATGAAATGATGCATGATGCATGAATGGCATGGTATGACAAGGTGCAATTCATTCCTTAAGCTCATGACATAAGGTTCATACAACAGATTACATGCCAAAAAAGGTAGGGACAACACTTGGGCTATCACAACTCTCCCACACTACAAGAGGAGCTCAACCCGAGATCTAGGAACGAAAGAAGTCCGGAAATTCGGAATGGAGAAGGTCCTCACATTCCATAGTAGCTTCTTTGTCGAAATGATGAGAGCACTTCACCTTGAGGAACTTGATAGACTTGTTGCGAGTCTTACGCTCAGTTTCTTCGAGAATTGCAACTAGATGCTCACAATAAGAGAGGTCTTCTTGGAGATCAATGTCTTGGAGGTCAATGGTTCGCTCAGGAGTCTTGAAGCATCTTCGGAGCTAAGAAACATGGAAGACATCATGCACGTTCGCAAAATTTGGAGGAAGCTCTAGCTGATATGCAAGACCGCCTCTCTTGCCAACAACTTTGAAAGGACAAACAAAACGACGAGCTAGCTTCCCTTTTTTCCAAACCGGTGAGTGCCCTTCATGGGAGAGACTCTGAGATAGACTAAATCATCCACTTGAAAGGAAACATCCTGATGTTTGCTATCATAATAGCTCTTCTGACGGGACTGGTCTGCTTTGAGGTTCTCGCGAATGACATGGCACATCTCTTCTGCTTCAGTGATCATGTCATTGCCCAATATCTGACGTTCACCGGTTTCAGACCAGTTAAGCGGGGTACGACACTTTCTGCCGTAGAGAATCTCGAAAGGGGCCTTGCCTGAGCTAGCTTGAAAGCTATTGTTGTGTGAGAATTCAGCATATGGAAGGCAGTCTTCCCACTTCATGCCAAATGAAATCACACAAGCTCTAAGCATATCTTGAAGGATCTGATTGACTCTCTCAACTTGACCACTTGTCTGCGGATGGAACGCAGTGCTGAAACAGATCTTGGTACCCATAGCAGTCTGGAAGGACTCCCAAAACTTGGAAGTAAAGAGGCTTCCACGGTCAGAAGAGATGAGCTGAGGAATAGCATGCAAAGATACTATCCTTGACATATACAACTCTACAAGTTGATCTGTCGAGATAGATTCTTTGACTAGAAGGAAATGAGCAACTTTTGACTGCTGGTCGATAACCACAAAGATGGCATCATTGCCTCTCTTGGACTTGGGAAATCCATGGACGAAATCCATCTCCACATGATCGAATTTCCACTCTGGGATAGGCAAAGACTGAAGAAGACCTGCTAGACTTTGATGCTCCGCCTTCACTCTGCGACAAACATCACACTCGTTCACGAACTGTGCAATTTCACGTTTCATGCGAGTCCACCAGAAGGTTTGCTTGAGATCCTGAAACATCTTGGAGCTGTCTGGATGAATGGATAGAAGAGAATTGTGTGCTTCGTCCATGATAACCTTTCTGAGATCACCTTTTGGAACCACAAGACGGTCCTCAAAGAACAAGGTATCTTTGTCATCAACGCGAAAGCACTTATACTTCGGAATGCTCTTGTCCACACCTTTCTTCACTTTCTTCACCATAGCGTCAAGAAGCTGTGTTTGGTGAACCTGATCTTCCAGAGTCGGAGAAACTTGAAGATTTGCAAGAAATCCTTGCGGAATCATATGAAGGTTGAGCTTGCGGAAGGCTTCACAAAGCTCGGGTTGAAGAGGCTTCAAGATGAGACTATTGCAGTACGCCTTACGGCTGAGCGTGTCTGCAATGACATTTGCTTTCCCATGAGTATACTCAATGCTTGGATTGAAGTCCTCCAGCATTTCCACCCAACAAGACTGCCGAAGATTAAGATTGGGTTGAGTGAAAATGTACTTCAAGCTCTTGTGATCGGTGTACACCTCAACTAGTCTACCCAACAACAAATGCCTCCAAGTCATTAGAGCATGCACAACTACCGCCAACTCAAGATCATGAGTGGGGTAGTTCTTCTCGGTAGGCTTCAACTAACGCGAGGTATAAACAACAATCTTCTTGTCTTGCATGAGAACACCACCAAGGCCTTGAGAAGCATCACAGAATACTTGGAAAGGCTTAGACTGCTTAGGAGGAACAAGAATTGGAGCTGAAGTCAATCTCTGCTTGTGTGTATTGAACGCCACATCACACTCAGGAGACCAAACATCCTCGACACTCTTCTGGAGGAGATTGGACAGAGGCTTAGCAATTTGAGAGAAGTTCTCCATGAATCTTCTGCAATAACTAGCAAACCCGAGGAAACTCCGAAGCTGCTTCACATTCTGAGGAGGCTCCCACTTCAAGATTGCCTCAACTTTCTTAGGGTGCACTTTAATTCCCTCGGCAGAGATCACGTGCCCAAGGTACACCACTTCATTGAGCCAAAACTCACACTTGGAAATCTTGGCATAGAACCGATGCTCCCTTAACTTGTCAAGCACAAGGCAGAGATGCTCAACATGCTCTTCTTCTGTCTCCGAGAACACAAGGATATCATCTAGATAGACCAAGACGAACTCATTATTGAAAGGAGAGAAAATGAAGTTCATCATTCTTGAGAAGGTTGGAGGAGCATTAGGAAGACCAAACGACATGACGGTGTACTCATAAGAGCCAAAACTCGTTCTGAAAGCGGTCTTGGGAATGTCTTCTTCGCGAATGCGAATCTGATGATAACCCATGCGAAGATCAAGCTTCGAGAAAACCTTGGCACCTTTCAGTTGTTCAAACAACTCATTGATGTTGGGAAGTGGGCATTTATTTCTGATTGTCTTCTTGTTCAATGGGTGGTAGTCGACACAAAGATGATCCGTGCCATCTTTCTTCTTGACAAACAAAACACCACAACCCCATGGATAAGAACTTGGTCTGATCAGACCCAGACGTTTTTGCTCATCTAGCTGCTTCTTCAACTCTTTCAGCTCTTCAAGGCCAAGTTTATATGGGCGCTTGCAGACCGGTTCAGTTCCGGGCTCGAGATCAATCATGAACTTGACTGGCCGGTGCGGAGGCATTCCTGGCAATTCTTCTAGAAAGACATCTTCATACTCATTCACCATCGGAATTTGAGAAATCGCTGAGATTTCACCCTTCTCATTAAGAGCAAAGAGACGGATTGTGTCATCGCAAGCTGCGAAAATAATCACGTCTTCTGAAGGATGAGTCAGCTTGACTTCTTTTGCTTGACAATCAACATAAGCCTTATTCATAGCCAGGAAGTCCATGCCCAGAATGAGATCAATGTTGGAATTCCCGAGAACAATAGGAGAAGATTGAAAAGAATAATTGCCCATCTTGATATAAGCATCCAGAACAATCATATGCAAACTCATGCGCATACCCGGAGAAACCACACGAAAAGGACTAGCTAAATGCTCCACTGAAAACTCATGCATAGCGACAAAAGGCTTGGATATGAATGAATGCGATGCACCAGTATCAAACAAAACTTTTACAGGAAAATCATTAACTGAGAGATTACCTATGATCACTTGAGAAGAATCCTCTACCTCTGCTGCATTCACCATATTCACTCTTGCGGTCTTGGGGTTATGCTTCACCATAGCATTGCCTGGAGGCTTGACAGGAGGAGGAGGCGGAAGACGCCGCTGGTTGCAATTGTTTGCATAGTGACCCTTCTGGCCACACTTGTGACAAGTCACCTCAGAAAGCGGACGAACATTGCCTGGAGGAGGAACGAGAACTGCCTTGGACACTTGGGGTCTCTGCTGAAATCCTGGGTTGGGTGGGTGGGAAGAACCACGACCACCGAACTGCTTCTGCTGCTGAGGAGGACGAAACGGAGGAGGATTTGACACCCAATACTTCTGCTGCTTGGGAACCATCTGAGAGCTGGAGGAAGACAAATATGAATCCCTTGAACGCTTCCTTGAGTTCTCCAACTTGAGCTGCGTTGCCTCGACCTTCAAAGCCATGTTGTAGAACTGATCAAACTCACGAGGCTCTTGAAGAACTAGGCCTGGCAGAAGCTCATCCTTGAGACCACCTCTGAACTGATAGATCATAGCCTTGTCATCTAGAACATCTTGCTTAGCATAGCGTGCTAGATTCTGGAACTCGATGTTGTACTGATAGACAGACTAGCTTCCCTACTTCAGGTGCCTGAACTTCTCATGCATCTCCTCAACAAAGCTTGTCGGAATGTAATGAGCCCTGAAGTCACGACGGAAATCGTCCCAAGTAACAACACGATCACCTCTGGAATCCTCGTACTGCTGCCACCAATCAGCTGCTTGACCCTTGAGCTGAATGATGCAAATCTGACAAAGTCCTCTGGCCTGACATTGCTGCACTCAAAATGCTTACTCATATCACAGAGCCAATCATCCGCATCAAAAGGATGCTCACAACAGGTGAAAGACTTGGGCTGGTTGGCAAGGAACTGATTGAGCGTCGCATACTGAGGTTGATTCTGAAAATTCCCTTGAAAACCTTACTGACCCTGCTCCCTTTCTTGCAACAACCTGAGCAACATCTGAGTGTTCGCATTGGTTGCGGCCATCACAGCTTGCCAGGCTTCTGGAGGAGGAGGTGGCGGTGGCGGGGGTGGTGGTGGTGGAACATCAGTCTGCTCCTCACCACGACCCAGATTGTTGCGATTTGGTGGAGCCATCCTGAAGATGGACAAAACACATCAGCACCTCATTGATAAGATGAATTCAAAGTTGAATCAAACTCTTGAAAGAAATTGAACCAAATAACAACACAACCTTCCTACTGAAAAATTAGTAAGAATGTTTCTTCGGTTTAATGGTAACATCATCAGATATTAGAAGCCACTTGCAATAACACATAAGTATTGAGCAAACCGCTCGGAACAATGTATATGCCCACATACATCTGAAGAAGATTGTTGGGGATATGACCCCATGGTGAGACCCGCCCAGAGGGCTCCGGGTCGTAGCAAGCAGCTCGTACGCCAGCCCAAGAGTAAGCCGTGAAGACTTAAGGCCCAAGACGCCTGGCGGCTTGACAGGATGGGCCGGAAGGTGGCCCGGATGGAGAAGACTCGGGCGCATAAGCCACCCAGGGAGAACTTGGTCAGGAAAGGGAAGAGAAGATAGTGGTAGACTCGGACATGTAACAAGAGTTGGTTACAACTTGTATGACCCGTGGTCTTGATGTCCTATATAAAGGCAAGACCCGAGGTGACTTAAGGATCAGGTGATCGAGAACTAGGTCAAGCAATAGCTCCCTTGTAATCGATATATCAAGCAATACAAGCACAAGCAGGACGTAGGCTATTACCTCGACTTGAGGGGACGAACCTGGGTATACTCGTGTCCTTCGTCCCAACCAACCCCTTTGAGTCCATCACGTTAGCAATGGCCCCAAACCCAAGTCCGATCACCCGGACATCTGCCGTGATAAAACCATGACAGTTGGCGCCCACCGTGGGGCCTGCGCTCGATGGTGTTGAGTTCTCAAAGGGCTCTCTCCCAGGGCTCGAGGGATACGTGGTCAGAAGGATGAGCAAGAGTCGCCGCGGCCGGCTCTACATCGACGACGCCAGCTGGGGGCTTGATGCCGACTCTGTGGAATATGGATTTCACGTTCCTTTCGGCGAGATTCACGTTTTCATCGGAAGGACCGATGGATCTACACTCGGGCCGGACATCGGCACCAACATCATCAAGCCTGCCTGGCAGGCGCAACCCGCCCATGATGTGCGGCTTGCCCATGCCAATCCGGGCCGGAGGCACGTCTTCATAGGCTTTACTCAAGGTATGGATCTGGAAGCTTCCGGGTCGCAGGAAACTCTCGTCTATTCAGAAGACAAGTCTTCGAGCAGAGAGACGGAGTCAATTTACCAGCTAAGCAACAACGGGCTCGGGGGCTACGATGAGCTTTGCCCTGAGTCGGATCATTCTGAGTTGGACGCTCTTGGGCCGCCAGCTCACGCTGCCGTGTTCATGGCGGGGTCAGCCCCAGGCACGAACAGTACAGCCGCGGGAGCGGCAACCTCAGGCGCTGACCCGTCGCCGCTGGCTCAAGTTCTTCTAGATTTGATGAACGAGCTCGCGGCCCTGATGGCCACTGATGTTAAACCAGATAATCAGGCTGCCCGGAATTTAGAGATTGTGAGGCTCAAGGACTGGATGGCGGAGGAGTAGCAGAGGATAGCTGAGCTGAAAGTCCAGATGGAGGAAGAGGCGGAACGTATTCGAACGGGTGCTTTCCGCCTAGGGCCGGAACAACAATCGGCGGTTGTGGTACATCGAAGGAGGCATCAATCCCGCTTGTCGGAATGATATGAGGCTAGGAACCTCTTCAACAACCCAGGAACGGGACGAGCATCGGATGCACCTGGAAGCCGTCCGGCGGTTCGACCGATGTCTCACCTAGCCCGACGAAACCAGACCTCACCAGCGGTCTTTCCAACACTGGCGGGTCATTATTCTAACCCAATCGAGAACATGGTGGCCACGGCCACCCGGCTTGAAACAATGCCTATTCCAGATGAAGCGCCTTTTGCGGAAGAGGTACGGAATGCCATTGGATACCTTCAGACGACGATGGCCCAACAGGAGAAGTATACTCACAGCCGGAGCCGCGTCCATTCAACGCCTCTCCCAAGCTGAAGCTTTAGCCGATGCTATGAGTCACCGGTGGTGTCCAGCAGCGGTCAGCAGAGAGGACCTGCGGGGGATGATCAGCCGGCTCTGGATGCGCAAGCGCTCATGAACCGGGCAAGAAACTAGCAAGAGGCGGCAGATTTGGCCACGACGACTCACCAGGAGCCCGTGCCCTCAGTATCAGTAGGAGCAGGAGTAACGGCCAGGGCCGTGGGAGTGCCATGCTTATCACCGGCTCTGCGAAGTGAATGGTTGCCGAAGGATTTCAAAGGACCTCGCAAGGTTCCGAATTACACTGTTGATTTGCCTCCGGAGGCCTGGATCGAAAGTTATGAACTGGCTAGGGAAATGCTCGATGTCAGTGAGGCGGTGTGTGCTAAGTACTTGATCATGATGCTTGAAGGTCCGGCTCACAAGTGGTTAAAGGGGTTGCCTCCCAATACCATCAATTCGTGGGCTGAGTTAAGGGCAAGGTTCATCAAAAAATTTCAAGGGACTTGCAAACGGCCTATGACCATCATGGATCTCGATCACTGCGTCCAGCAGGAGGGTGAGTCGGCTCATCATTGGGTCCGACGGGTGTCAACCATCATCCACTCGTCTGAGAAGATCACGGCGGCCCAAGCCATGCTCATCTTAGAGAAGAACTGTCACTTCATTCCGCTGAAGCAGAAAATTAGCCAGCTCAAGCGTACGTGTCAGGATATGGGAGAGCTCATGACGGCTCTCACAAAGTACGCCGACTCTGATAACACAAAGGACCCAGGCTCTGATAAGGAGAAGGCCGATCAAGGTAAGAAGAACAATCAAGGAAAAGGTGTGGTTAACAATGGAAACCAGAAGAAGCAGAGGAATCCTAATGGCGGATTAGAACTGGTAGCCAATGCAAGTACCGGCCAGAATCCTCCTAAGGGCAATGGGAAGTTCAGGCCACCTTTTAATAAGAACATGACTCCCTTCAATTTGGAGGAGGTGCTTAAGAAGCCCTGGCCAGAACACAGCCAGCCCGACAAACCTTCATCGCATGCATGGGGTGATTGCCACATTATGCAGAAGTTAAAGAATTATTATACGCAACCCAACAACCAGGGCGGTCGTCTGCCCAGCGGCTCGAGACCGGGCAGGTCAGGAGCCGGATTTGGGACTGGCGGCTCAGGGTCCGGTCATCATGGTCAAGGTAATCAAGGAGGGCATACGCAACACTCTGGTAACAACAACCAACAGCAGCATAACCAATCTGGATATCAAAGTAATCCGAAGCAGCTTAGCTCAGGACAGTATCATGTTTTCACAACCAGCCTTAACAGGCGGGATCAGAAATTATGCAAGCGAGCGGTTCATGCGGTTGTGCCGGCTCTGCCATAGTACTTAAAGTGGTCTGAATATAACATAACGTGGAGCCGGGAAGATCACCCGCCGCGTCTTGATGACCCGGGGCGGCTGGCTTTGGTGGTTGCCCCACAAGTGGGAGGATATATGGTGAATAAGGTGCTTATGGACGGAGGCAGTAGTATCAACATCCTCTATTATGACACCTTCCGGCAGATGAAATTGCTTGACAAGGATCTTAAGCCCTCATCCACCATTTTTCATGGTGTGGTGCCAGGCAAGTCGGCTTATCCGATGGGCAGGATTTCTTTGGAAGTTGCCTTTGGTGACGAATATAACTACAGAGTGGAGTCTTTGTGGTTTGAATTGGTCACTATCAAGAGCCCTTACCATGCATTGTTTGGGCGGCCGGCTTATGCTAAGTTCATGGCTAGGCCCTGCTATGTCTACTTACAGCTCAAGATGCCCGGGTTAAATGGTACAATTACCGTTCATGGTGATCGGAATACGGCTATTGAGTGTGAGGAAGGAGACATGGCTTATGCAGAATCTAGTTGTGCTTAGGAGGAGCTTAAGTTTTATAAGGAGAATGTTGACCTGGAGGATATGACGCCGCTAAAAAAGCCTACAACAGAGGTTGAGCCGCCCCTTAAGTTTTCGGTGGATGATACCAAGGCAATAGACTTCACTCCGGGCGACTCATCCAAACAGTTCATCATTGGGGCTCACATGGATCCCAAATAGGAAAGCGTGCTCATCGAATTCGTCCATAAGAATCGAGACATCTTTGCATGGAAACCTTCTGACATGTCGGGTGTTCCGAGAGAGTTCGCTGAGCACAATCTTAATGTGGACCCTAAGTTTAAACCTATCAAGCAGTTTCTATGGCGGTTCAATGAGGAGAGACGCAAGGCCATCGGAGAAGAGGTTGCCCGGTTCATAGCGGTGGGTTTTATTGTCGAGGTCTTTCACCCGGAGTGGCTTGCTAACCCAGCGCTGGTGCTCAAAAAGAATGGCATTTGGCGGATGTGTGTGGATTATACGGACCTTAACAAGGCTTGTCCGGCTGATCCCTTTGCTCTCCTTCGTATTGATCAGATCATTGATGCTACAGCGGGTTGCGAAAGCCTGTGCTTCCTGGATGCTTATTCAGGATATCATCAGATCAAGATGGCGGTTAAGGACCAAGAGAAGACGGCTTTCATTACGCCTTTTGGAGCCTTCTGTTATGTATCTATGCCTTTCGGGCTCAAGAGTGCCCAGGCGACTTATCAGCGCTGTGTGCAGAATTGCCTTCTCAGCCAGATTGGGCGCAATGTTCATGCTTACGTGGATGATATTGTGATCAAATCAAGGAAGAAGAAGACCCTTTTGGAATACTTAAGGGAAATTTTTGACCATCTCCGGATCTACAAGATGATGCTTAACCCGGCCAAGTGTGTTTTTGGTGTCCCGGCTGGCAAGCTCTTGGGATTTCTAGTTTCTGAGCGTGGCATTGAGGCTAACCTAGATAAAATCAAAGATATCACCTCCCTGGGAGAGCCGGCCTGTGTTAACGATGTCCAACGCCTGGCGCGGCGAATCGCCGCGTTGAGCCGGTTCATAAGCCGCCTCGGTGAGAAAGCCATTCCCCTATATCAGATGATGAAAAAGATAGATAATTTTGTCTGGAGTATGGCGGCGCGTGAAGCATTGGAGGCACTCAAGATACAACTCACTGAGCCATCGGTATTGGCTGCTCCGGCTGAGAAAAACCTTTGCTCCTGTACATGGCGGCTAACAATCGAGCAGTCAGCGCCGCAATTGTGGTTGAGCGCAAGGAAGCCGGGAAGGAGTATCCGGTTCAGAGGCCGGTTTATTATATCAGTGAGGTCCTAACTGAATCCAAGCAGAGATATCCACATTGGCAGAAGCTAGTGTATGGAGTGTTCATGGCCAATCGCAAGTTGAAGCACTATTTCCTAGGGCACCAGATCACGGTGGTCAGTTTTGCTCCGTTGGGGATATAATCCAGAACAGAGAAGCTACTGGTACAATTGCTAAGTGGGCATTAGCGCTGGGACCTTTCAATCTGAAATATGTGCCTCGTACGGCCATCAAGTCCCAAGCCCTTATGGATTTTATAAACGATTGGACAGAGTGTCAAGGTCCTGAGGAAAAGCTGGATAACACATACTGGACTAGACATTTTGATGGATCCAAGCAGCTGGAAGGATCAGGAGCAGGAGTTGTTTTAACATCTCCCAAAGGTGATAAATTTTGTTATGTTCTCCAGCTGATGTTCCCTTGCACCAACAATGCGGCTGAGTATGAGGCTCTGCTTCATGGTCTCAGAGTAGCCAAGGAGATGAGTTTAAGCTGGGTAAGGTGTTTGGGCGACTCAGATCTTGTGGCTCAACAAGTTTCAGGCACGTGGGATTCCATGGACCCGCAGATGGCGGCTTATCGACAAGCGGTGGATGTCATTGCTGTCACTTCAAAGGTTATCAGGTAGATCACATTGATCGTCGCGGGAATGAGGCAGCTGATGCCTTATCATGGTTAGGCTCTCAGCGAAAGCCAGTGCCGCCCAATATCTTTTTGGACATTTTATATCACCCGACTGTCAAGTTGCCTTTAGAGGAAGATTTGGATGTCCCTGACCCGGAGGGGCAATTGGTGGCGGCTCTACATGCTATTCCGGATTGGATTGTGCCTTATCTGGCCTATTTGACTCGGGGCGAGTTATCGAATGATGAAAATCTAGCCAGACAGATCACCCGGAGGTCTAAGTCGATGACAATAGTTAATGGTGAGTTACACAAGTGCAACGTGACCGGGATTTTTTAGCGTTGTGTCTCACCAAAGGAAGGTCAGGAAATTTTAAATGAAATTCATGTTGGAGATTGCGGACATCACGCCGGCTCAAATCTTTGGTAGCTAAGGTGTTCCGGCATGGTTTTTTCTGGTTGATGGCTCACAAAGACACAGAGGATCTAGTCTGCAAGTGTGACGACTGTCAAAAATTCGGCCGGTGTTCTCATGTGCCGGCTCAAGAGTTGTGAATGATACCAATTACTTAGCCGTTTGTAGTCTGGGGGCTTGATATGGTAGGACCTTTCAAGAGATCCAAGGATAAGAAAACACACCTCCTGGTGGCGGTTGATAAGTTCACCAAATGGGTAGAGGCTGAGCCGATCAGTAAGTGTGATGCAGCTACGGCAGTTCAGTTTGTTAAAAAGCCGATCTACCATTTTGGTTACCCCCACAACATCATCACTGACAATGGCACGAATTTGTCCAAGGGAGCTATGAAAAAATTCTGCGACGGAGAGCACATCCGGCTTGATGTTTCAGCAGTTGCTCATCCACAGTCCAACGGTCAGGCGGAGCGTGCCAGTCAAGAAATTTTGAGGGGTATCAAGACACGGCTCATGGTTCCTTTACAACGAACACCCGATTGTTGGGTAGAATAGCTGCCCTCCGTCTTATAGAGTATTAGAGCCACCCAACAGATCCACAGGGTATACACCTTTCTTCATGGTTTACGGTGCCGAGGCTGTGTTGCCAAGTGACATCCGACATGACTCGCCATGAGTGGCGGCTTATGTTGAGACGGACAATGAGACGGCACGTCAGGACACGTTGGATGCTTTGGAGGAGAAAAGAGAAATAGCGGCTGCCCGTTCGGTGATCTATCAGCAAGACCTGCGCCGCTATCATAGCCGTAGGGTTAAGACCCGGACGTTTCAAGAGGGCGACTTAGTTCTACATCTGATTCAAGACCAGACAGAAATGTATAAATTATCTCCTCCATGGGAAGGGCCTTTTGTGGTCAGCCGAAATCTCAACAACGGGTCGTATTACCTCATTGACATCTGGGATGACTCAGATACTTCAGGCCAGGAGACCCGCCGGCCGTGGAACATAGCGCATCTACGGCCTTATTACACTTAAGGTTGTTGAGAATCGTCACTGTATATTATCATTGTACATATCATATTTATATAAAATAGCATCCCTGCAAGCCGGGGCCTCTACCACATCGCACATCTTCATTGATGCAAATACATTGGCTGTCGAAGGGGGCTTCTTACCTTCGGGTATCGCTTATCTCACCCTAACAGCCGGCTTTATGCCATTTCCGGTTAACATGTTAACCGCGGTTGTCGAAGGGGGCTTCTTACCTTCGGGTACCGCTTATCTCACCCTAACAACCGGCTTTATGCCATTCCAGTTAACATGTCCGCTGCGGCTGTCGAAGGGGGCTTCTTACCTTCGGGTATCGCTTATCTCACCCTAATAGCCGGCTTTATGCCATTTCCGGTTAACATGTTAACCGCGGTTGTCGAAGGGGGCTTATTACCTTTGGGTATCACTTATCTCACCCTAACAACTGGCTTTATGCCATTCCAGTTGACATGTCAGCTGCGGTTGTCGAAGGGGGCTTCTCACTGACGGGTGTCGCTTATCTCACCCTAACAGCCAGCTTTATGCCATTTTCGGTTAACATGTTAACCGCGGCTGTCGAAGGGGGCTTCTTACCGATGGGTTCGCTTATCTCACCCTAACAACCGGCTTTATGCCATTCCAGTTGACATGTCAGCTGCAACTGTCAAAGGGGGCTTCTTACCTTCGGGTATCGCTTATCTCACCCTAACAGCCGGCTTTATGCCATTCCGGTTAACATGTTAGATGCGGTTGTCGAAGGGGGCTTCCCACCTCCGGGTGTAGCTTATCTATCCCTAACAACCAGCGTTCGCGCCAAAAATGTTGACAAGTCAACATAGCCATACAAGGGGCTTCCTGCCCTATGGGTGAAGCTTATCAAACCTTCTCGGCCGGCTCTTAAGCCACGCAACAATCTCTGTCAGCACGTTGGGAAGGTACAACATCTTTGGGTTGCACTTTTAAGCCGCCCTCCTAACGGTGTCAAGATACATAAATGCATGCAGGAGATTGAGCCGGTAAGGCATACAATGACAAGGACAGGAAAACGACAAAAATATTTTAAAAGCTGGACTTTCATATGTTCACGATGGCACAAATTTAACAAAGGCAAGGTTACTACTAGTCTATTACAGACGCTCTCTATGGAGCCCAAAATATCATCAAGTTTTTACACCGCCCACGGCGGGTCAGGGAGAGCCGGCTATTACGAGTTTTCTATAAAGTAATCAACTGGCTGGCGGGTCATCCTGCTCCCGCTCTTCGGCTGCCTTGATCTGGAGATTTTCCAAGTCCTAGTTCCAGTCGGTTAAAGCCACAAAAGTTCCCTCTTCAAACAAGGGGGACGGGTCAAGATCAGAAGCGAAGAGAGTCTTACTATGAGCGGGTGTCAGATCCTTGCACCCAAAGAGCGGGCCACGAATCCTCTTTTGATCAGCGCTATAAGCCGCCTGGTAAGTCGCCAAGTTAACCTCTTCTGCTAAGACGGAGGCTAGAACCTTGGAGTCCTTTACGCATCGGGCATAATCAGCGTCTGTAAATTCAGAGCCGTCGTCCTTCTTGGAGGGAAACCCGTCCATCATGTCAGCCAGGGTAAGCTCTGGAGCGAAAGCCAGCGCTCAGCTTATGGCTGCAATTACCCCTTGGCGGGCGGCTGATTTCTTCAACTCTACAATTTGTTTTGGCATTGTTGACAGGAGATCCAAGACCCCTTTGAGAGCCGAAGGGATGTTCTCTTTGTATTGCACAGCCTTGATTGTGGAGACCACCCCACAGTACAATTGCTTTGTCAGAGTATATATCGCCTTCAAAGGCAACAGGCTATCAGAAGCGAGTTGACGGCTCCTAGGACCTGCATAAGACGGAGGCCTCGTTATGCATCGTCGACACAAGTATAATATCCAGAGTGAGCCAAGCTACTAACAACTTACCAAAGAGGGCGGCTGACATCTTCATGATATGGCGTTTCAATGACTGCAGCTCGTCAGATACAATCATCAGCCGCTGATCAGCATCATCCGCCCGCTTGGTCAATGTAGCTTTTTTAGAGCCGGTAGACTCCTTGAAAGCTGTGAAATCGGCCTTGATCTTAACTAGTTCCTCCGTAAGAAGCCAGCATTTCTCGTCAGCTGCACTCTGGGCGGTTTGCTGAGTAGCTAAATTTGCTTTTAAGCCTACCAATTCTGACCCGGCCTCGATTAAAGCTTCCTGTGACATATCAACTTATGGAGTAAATAACAAAGTCTCAAACAGATTGCAAGCAATATGCATGACACTTGGGGGGCTAATGTCTATTTTGCAAGACAGTTCCGACTCAACTTCAGTTAGATTGACCCGCAACTTGGGGGCTGCATTTGGCTCTGTTAACTATCTTCTAAGAAGTTTCGGCTCAACTTTGGAAAAGATTAAGCCGGCCCTTGGGGGCTACGATTGGCTCTGTTAACTATCTTCTAAGAAGTTCCGGCTCAAATTTGGAAAAGATTAAGCCGGACCTTGGGGGATACAATTGGCCCTGTTAACTATCTTCTAAAGAAGTTCCGACTCAACTTTGGAAAAGATTAAGCCGGCCCGTGGGGGCCACATTTGGCTCTGTTAACTATCTTCTAGGAAGTTCCGGTTCAAAATTATCAATTGGTGAGCCGGTCCTTGGGGACTAACAACAATGATTTCAGATCACGGTTAAGTAAGTTGAGGCTTACATTTTACATAAGTCTACTTCTACAAAGATGGAAGGGCCGGGTTATTATCAGTCAATATTAACCCAGACCTTGGGGGCTATGTAAGGGTATAGGAAGGAAAAGGAATACCTCATATTTTCTCTTCATTAAGTTAACCAGTTTGAGCTCCAAATCCCGGCTTGTGGACAGCCGGTTCATATAGCCAGCATGAAGTTCTTCAGCGGTCATTTTTTCCAAGGCAGGGAGCTCAAACTCCAGCTTCCTAGAAGCTTGGGCCATCTCACTATGCTTGGTCAGCACGTGAGGTGAAGGAGATTGCAAGCCGGCACCAGTAATCACGACGTCCGGGGCAACAGTTTCGTCAGCACCCTTGGCAGGGGTCGGCGGTTTGGAAGAGTCCCTCTATGGGCTCTCAGGATCTTCAGAGGTAGCAGAGCGGTGGCTGTAGAGTCACCGGATGAAGGTGATCCCTAAAAGACAGTTCAAATGACATAAGGTAGTGTTGAGGTTACACAGGAAAAGTCTATAAACTTAAAAACAGAGAGAAAATACGTACCTCTACGGGGCGCTTCTTCGGAGCCGGGGAGTTAGGTAACCCGGACATAAGATCAGTAGAGCCGGCGCTCCGGGTCTGATGTCGGTCGGCATGCTATTGCTTTTTCGAAAGAAATTGGGGATCCAAATAAGCAAGAGGATGAGAAAGGGGAACTTTTTGAACAACCCGCCGTATCTTCTAGGGTACAAAGCATTCTGAATCGGATGAAACGTAAGTTACCTCAGAGGCGTTGGCGCGGCTTGTCTCAACTTCGTCCTGTGAGTAAGTTGTTATCAGTAAGGTGAATAGCGAGGTAACAAAAAACAGTCAAATTATACCTCTGAGCCGGATGATTCTGGCGGTTCAAACCATTCCTCTTGAGGAGTGGTCTTCTTCGTCCTCTTGGCCGGGGCCTTCTTCTTGTTCTTCTTTAGAGGAGGAACATCTTCTTCTAGAAGTCGGAATCAGACTAGAAAGGTAAGCCGATTAATTTCAATGAATTGGGAAAGTCTGAGAGGAGAGATAATGAAAAGTTGTCTTATGTCTGGAGCCGGATTAACGACACTGAAAGGTGCCAGCCCAATAGCACTGCAAGCTCTTGACGCCTCATGGACAAGACTCCGGATGACAGTGGTGATATCATCTTCGGTTAGGGTTGTCCGGCTGAAACATAGGGAGCCATCATACTTGCCCAGGTATTCACGCATGAGGCGGCTTCTCAGGCTCAAAGGCATAATTCTCCAGGAGATATAGCAGTGGATCAAGTCTAAACCCGTCAATCCATTAGCCATGAGGGCTCTAATCTTGGCGTGAGCCGGCTCGTGCCTTGCACGTTCAGAAGTAGATAGCCGTCTGGGAAGCTCGGAAGTTGTCTTGAGCCAGGAGGGGTGATAACCTGGCAGCGGATGTTCGCCCTCCGGGGAGGTATCCTTGCAATAGAACCAAGTTTTATTCCAATCCTTTGGATGACTCAGCATTGGTACAGCCGGAAAGGTGATATCCCGGCGCCTCTGAATAGAAATTCCACCAAGTACTAAGCTCGGGCCGGCCTTTACTTCAGTTTGCCGGTTTGCATAAACGAACTCTCAGAAGAGACCTACAGACGGCTGAGTTTGCAGATAGACCTCGCTGAGCACTTGGAAGTTGCATATGTTGGAGACGAAGTTGGGGGCAAGATCTTGAGGGTGCAGCTTATAGAAATGAAGGATATCCCAGAAGAATTTTGAGCCGGGGAGTACGAATCCACGTTCGATATGATCCAAAAAACAACCACCTCGCCCTCCTGAGGAGTGGGCTTCAGTTCATTACCCGACACCCACCAATTAATGACCTCTTTGGTAGGAAGGGTGCCCGCAAGTACAAAATCCATCAGAAATTCTTCGGTAATACAAGAACCGACCCAGTTGCAGGAGTTAGACGCGCGAGACATGGCGGCAGTTTTTAACTGTGCAAGGTAACCATATACGGCGAGTCAAGAAAATGGTGAATAAACATGGGTGGCTTAAAAGCTTATGATCTTAAGGATGAGATGCCAAGATCCGGTTGATGAGAGCTGGAACAGCATGGCGGGTCAACATCATGAAAGGACAGAGTGAAATTCGTCTAAGTACTGAAAACAGGTTCCGCGAGATATTGCTAGATTGCAGATCTACAAAAACAAAAGAAATGTCTATATTTCCAGACCTAGAGATGACCGGTGAAAGACTGAAAACTACGGGCGGAGCCGTGGTGAGTCTAAATAGCATTAGTATCGATCTCCTACCTAGCGGCGCCATGGGGACAGAATATGGTCGAGGGCTCATGGACTAAACGTGGCTGGCATTGGTAGGAACCCGAATTCTAAAAACCGCGGTGGCGGAGCTCCATGAATATCCTACCGGAACCGTTGCGGATCCGAGAAGAGAAGGACTCACCGGCGACGACATGATGGAAGCGGAAAGTACTCTGGTCCGCGTCAGGTTGATGCAGCGGCCTGGTCGATGACGAGGAGGAGACGGCGCCGGAGCGGAAGGCGCTGGAAACGGGAGCGTCGGGAGCAAGCGGGAGAAGGCAAATGCCATCCCGGGTGGTCTTATTTAATAGGGAAAAGGCAGAACGGGCGCGAAAATCCAGGCGTCGGATGTCGTTTAACCGAGGCGGATGCCTCGATTCACAGGATATTCATTTAATAGGAAGATTCGTTGCGTGCGTCAGAGGATCTTTTTTACAGGTATGAGATGACGTCACGACGGGTCATTTTGGGGCGACTCACCGAGGAGTAAGAAGAAAGGCTGAAGTGAGCAGGCTCAAATCAACCTGGGGCCTAATGTTGGGGATATGACCCCACGGTGAGACCCGCCCGGAGGGCTCCGGATCATAGCAAGCGGCTCGTATGCCAGCCCAAGAGTAAGCTGTGAAGACTTAAGGCCCAAGACACATGGTGGCTTGACAGGATGGGCCGGAAGGTGGCCCGGATGGAGAAGACTCGGGCGCATAAGCCGCACGGGGACAACTTGGTCAGGAAAGGGAAGAGAAGATAGAGGTAGACTCGGACATGTAACGAGAGTCGGTTACAACTTGTATGACCCGTGGTCTTGACCTCCTATATAAAGGCAAGACCCAGGGCGACTTAAGGATCAGGTGATCGAGAACAAGGTCAAGCAATAGCTCCCTTGTAATCGATATATCAAGCAATACAAGCACAAGCAGGATGTCGGCTATTACCTCGACTTGTTGCGCCGAACCTGGGTAAACTCGTGTCCTTTGAGTCCATCACGTTAGCAATGGACCCGAACCGAAGTCCGTTCACCTGGACATCTGCCATGATAAAACCTCAAAAAAGATGGTGCTAGATGACTATGAGATTTCCCACCTAAGAACTTCCGAAAAACTTTCTGGTTATGCAATCCGGTGTGGGGGATACAAGGAGGAAATATATCACACAACTAGCAATCCTACACCCCAACTGTATCCATCCTTCAACACATAACCAGAGGCTTTTGCAAATTCATCTAACTCGAGTCCTCGAACTCACAACGATACTAAACCATGTTGGTACCCCGGACGCCTCCCCAGTACTGGGTGACTCCGACCTTATCTCACCACGACAAGTATTGAAGTAATTTCGAACACTCTCCGTCCTGAGATATCAAGGAAGCTGAATGATAACGATGTGCCAACATTCCCTAGAGCTCGACTCCTCAGAATAAATCAAGTCAGACATGAGGCACCAAGACAGAACCCTGTCACATCGGTATCATATAGACTCCAAAATACCCGCGTGATCCTAAAAATTTGTTTGAGCGAGAAGAGGAGTAAAATCAAAATTCCTAAGTCGGGTACCTCACCGGAGCATAGAAGAGGAGTAAAAAGAATCGTACTCTCCGATATAACTAGGCTCAGAATAGTTTTAACTAGACTCGACTCGGCCAAGTTTGATCAAGAAAAGGCTCCTATGGTCGTATGGCTCTGATACCAACTTGTCATGCCCAAGATGCGTGCCTATCCATTTTAAGGCATGAGGGCCTCGCTAGGGATAGAGGCGCATCTTACTGTTCACAAGTATAGTATCATTGCATCATACATTACAGAAGAGATGAGAATACAAGTTGGCTTACACTCGCCACATACTAAATTGCATTTCCACACAGAGTTCAAATCATCAAGATGAAAGCAGGGTCCGACTATGGATGAAATCAAACGATTAAACATATGCAAATGACACTATCTCGCTATCCCAAAGATCATGACCATGGTCCCCTACTCATCCGGGTAAGTCCCGTACATCCTGCCTCTTTCCTTGTCATATTCCCACTGGAGCTGGGTCAGATCATCATGCACATACTCATCTGTACCTGTACCTGGAGTGTTGTAGTAAACTGTGAGCCACAAGGACTCGGCAATCAAGCGCCCGGGTACCAAGACTATTCAAGCTTAAAGGTTGGGATGGGGAATGTGTTTAGCTTGCCGCAACACTAAGCATTTATGGTGGCTAACTTACATAACAAGAACGTAAATATGAGTGGCCTACGATGAGCGATCGAATCTAGTATGACCTCTATGATATCCTGAACACTTACTTACGTCAATCATAACCCCACCATGTCCTCTCTCGGATCATGTTCACGAGCAGAGACGATCACGATTACTCACACAGTTGGTGTATTTTATTAGAGTTTACTTCAAGTTTACTATAACCGGGTGTTAAACAAATACCCAAGTTGCCACATAACCGCGGGCACGGCTTTCCGAAAGATTTGACCCTGCAGGGGTGCTCCAACTAATCCATCACAAATTAACCACACTCTGCGGGAATAGCCTCGACCATGGATCTCGTGGTCATCATAGGTAATTCCAAAGGAATTCCAACACCTCGAGAAAACCCAAAGAAAGTCAGAGTCCACACGCAAGACACTCGATAAAGGTAAAACAAATCCAGCAAGACCACCCGACATGTCGACGAACCCGATAAGAGCCACGTATCTCGTTCTCAGGACACAACGGATAAGCGACGTGTACGAAGGCCTGATAGAAATCTCCCAAGTTGCCTTGGGTTGGCCCCACACAGTGCTCTAGTTTGGACCAACACTCATGAGGAGCACTGCCCCGGGGGTTGATTAATTATCCACGGGGTTGCAAAGACCTGTGCAAATTTTATTAAGTTAATAGGCAAATGTAGTACCAATGTTGGGTCTTGCTAGACAAGTTTTAATCTCAACCAAATAAACAAGGGGGGTCCCCATAACAACCCCGAGCATGTTAGGAGCGCAAAATATGGAAAACATAACACCGGTAACAAGAAACTATGGCGGTAACAGCGGAACAAATCACCTAGCAAAAGGCCAAGCCTTCCACCAATACCAAGATATATATGTGCATTAAATTAAATAACAGATAATATTGTCATATTGCCGAATCCATGTTATCACATGGAACAACCTTTACCTGCAACTAAGAACACTATAAGAGAGGCTGACCAGCGCTAACTTAGCCAATCAAAGGTTTGCTAGGAGGTGGAGGGTTAGAGGCTTACATGGCAATTAGGAGGCTGATATTCAGGTGGTAGGTAGCACAATTGTAATGATTAGAGCGAGAAACTAGCAAGCGAAAATAGTATTGGGATCCGGGTACGATCATCTTGCATGTTGGTTTTTCAGCAAAACAAGTAGCGGGATCCTCGTAGTGGTACTCTCCTGGGTCCTCGTACTCAATATCAACACTCGCGTCTACCCAATAGAAACAGCAACAATAAACCTCCAACCAAGGTGCCATGGAAACCAAGATGATGCATGATTCATTTATGAAGAATTAAACATGGCAATCCAAAACTATTCATGTTTCACATGCAAGGATTGGTTATTAATGAATCTGGACAGAACCTCATGTTAAGTTATTTAGACATGCATGAACATGGAAAATATGGATGCATCATGCTGAATCGATAGAAATGCATATAAAGAATGCAAGAAACGGAGTTACGGTTCTCACAATACGCTCACGACAAGGTATGAAGGCAAAACACAAGACAACAAGGCCATGGGATAATTCTTGGCATTCCAAGGTAGCCACTGGTTAGGCAATGAAAAACCAACCACAATAGAGCCAAAGATCAAGCAATTCCATGGAGTATAGCTCCCAGAAGTCACAAAACAATAAAACCAATCAATCTGCCACAAAACAGCAACATAGCAACTTACACAACCCACATGTTGAGCTACAGGAATCCTACAGCCACAAATAAGGTATTGACAGAAACTACACAACATGCTTATCAAATTATCCAACTACACAATCTGAAAAGGAGGAACACATCACTAAGCATGAGGCTATCAAGTTGGCATGATGAAACAGTTTTCTGGGACTGTGAAAATAACAGTTTTCTGGAATCTGAGTTAATCTGGTAGCATGTTGACAGCATAAGTTAAAGGTGCTAGAGACCACCTCTTGGCATGAAAATTAACAGGGTGTTATTAGACAACATCTACTCAAAATTACTAGCACTGAGCATGAGCTAATTCTCAACATATCACAAGATGTCAACCACTCTTCATGGCATAAAAATAACAGCAGATTCTTAGACTTGGAAATATTTAGCATGGTGAAAACAGTAACATCAAGTTAGCTACTTTGCAGCAAAGGGGTATGTCAGGTGGGGAAACCCACTAGTCCCCCCCCACACTCTCTAATCACACACACAACAAAGCAAGCACACCATGCTCTATATATGCCCAAGGGCATATGAGCACAAATCCTGTCATGAACATACCACCCATGAGGGGGTATTCAACCACACACACACAAGCACCATATATTCATAAACATGTGGCACATACACCTCTCACATGCACAAGTGCACTAGGCACATACATAGGGGCACAAACACTAGCCCTACACATGCATATGCACTCACCACATGGGTGCAACAGCCACACACACACTCACAACTACACCTGCCTATATACAACATAAGCATACACCTACATAAGTGTGTACGCATGAGCACACACACTCATACACACACATACACACTCTGCAACTATACATATACATACACATACGTATGTATGCATACGCACACACACATACACATACTACCCTAACCATGCTCATAATAAACAGAAATGACAAACCACCAACCCTACTTGCATCTACACACACAAATACATATGTGGCAAGGAAGGAAACAAAAGAAACAAAGAAAAACAAAACAAACAAAAGGGGGAGGGTTCGGGGTCGAACCCATGACCTCCTAGTCATCTCCCCTAGCTCCCACCACTCTGCTACGCACGCGTTTGTTAACAGAGGAGGGGCTCTGCCTCTCATACACACACAAACACACACTAAACTTATTGACGAAACTGAAACTGCACACGCACGGCGACAGAGCAGCGGCGGTGAGCGGCTCCGGCGATCTACGACACTAGCGGCGCGATAGGAAGGACGCGGGGATCGCGGGGAGTACGGGGACTCCATACCCGCACTCACACACGGAGAAGACCCCGGCAACAGAGCACCCCGAGCTCGAACAGGGGCGCAGCGGCGATGAGCACAATGGCGACACAGGCCAAAAGGGGAGGAGGACGGCACGTCGACTGCTCACCTAGGGGAGGACGATGGCGACCCTGACACGTGAAGAGGAAGGAGAGGCGGGGACACGACATCGACGAGGAGGAAGAAGGCCAGCGACGACTCGCTCCCTTGCGGACGACGGCGGTGGCAATTCGCACTGCGGGGAGGTTCTCCTCACCTCCTAGCGGCGGAAATGGAATGCGAGGAGGATCCCCGAGCTCCACGCCATCACCACCGAGGACGAGACCCACAGGAGACGCGGCGATGGCGGCGAAGACGACCGGCGACCCACTCTGAAACTCTCTGCTCTCGTTGAAACCTTACCTGATGGGGGAAAGAAGGAGAGGAAGGAGGGAGATATAGATGGAGATGGGTGCTGCGGTGGCGGAGGGGGGGAGAGGAAACCTAGCCGAGGGGGCACACACGCCGAGGTGGGCTATATACCCACGGGCTGACGGCGACGGCGACGGAAAAGGCGACGACGGACCTGCCTCTCTCACACTGAACCTGATAGCGATGACAGGCTGAGCAGGTAGCCGTTCCCCGAGCGGGGTGGGCCATGGGGAAGGCAAGCCCACTCTGACTCTCTCTCTCAAACAAATAAACCAGAGAAGTTTATCTCTTTTTTTAAAATACCACACACAAGAAAAAAAACCCAGATAAAATTAGCGGGAATTTGTGCAGAACAAAAATAGCTTTGCAAAGAAAATAAAATGCACTATTTAATAAAGAAATTAAGATGATTTTTAGGACAAGTAATTTTAATACTTTTTAAAATAACAGCCCCTGTTTATTTAAAACACACAAGCATACCAACTTCAAACATCAAAACAACCATACTCAAAATTCATAATACATATAGGGCTACCTCTTGAACATTTTTAAGAAGTTTAATTGCAAGTTAAATCTGTTTATGAAATAACATGGGAAATAAAGGCATTAGTTGGGGTTTTTGTTGAAAAGGAAAAGAGAGTGGAAGAGAAGGAGATTGCACACCTACATACCACCACACCACACACAAGACAAGATCACAACCAACCCCTCACACAAGGTCACATAAGAATCAAGAATGCATGATGGATGAAATGATGCATGATGCATGAATGGCATGGTATGACAAGGTGCAATTCATTCCTTAAGCTCATGACACAAGGTTCATACAACAGATTACATGCCAAAAAAGGTAGGGACAACACTTGGGCTGTCACACAGCATCTTCATAATGAATCACCGGAGAAGAATAACAATGAGAACAAGGAATATGAGGATAGATCTTGAAATTAAACTCCTGAGAATCCTCACAAGAACTCACCGGATACAAAATGGAAGAGGTGATAGCGAAAGCATTGATGAAGAGAAAGCACTTGGATGAGAATTAATCATTGAAGAAAAAGGGCGGGAGGGTGGAAAAAACAAAGAAAACTTGGGACGGATGAAATGAACTCCGGAAAGAATAAGAGGATTGATCTTGGAATATTGAAGAGGATAGAATTCACTTGAAGAGAGCACACCACATGAAAAGAATTGAAAAGATAACTTGATTGAGCACAAGAATTAGCGATCCCACAGAAATATGAGAACACTACTTCAAAATGATACAAGATCACCAGTTGACATCAAAGCAACTCGAATTACCATATACAAAACAAAACAAAGGATGAGGCTTATGAAACAAGCTGGAAACAAATGCATAACAGAGATTTCGTCCGATATTTTTGTGGTAAGGTTCGCATGGGCTCGATCGTACATGGGATTTTCATATTGAAATGATGGTCAAATATGCTCCCTAGGCATAGAGAACTACAAGGCTTGACAAAGCATAAATCGAGACTATCCTCTGTAAGAAAGATCGTGAACAAACGAATCCACTAGATGTCGAACCCCAACCTCACATCATGATCTGTTGGAAGATAGCTTAGGTAACTACTTGAATTCCCACCTAAGAAGTTCCGAAAACTGTTTGGTTATGCAATCGGGTGTTGGGGATACAAGGAGGAAATGTCTCACACAACTAACAAATCTACACCCCAACTGTATCCATCCTTCAACACATAACCAGAGGCTTCCGGAAATCCATCTAACTCGGATCCTCGAAACACAATGATACTAACCATGGTGGTGCCCCGAACGCCTCCCCAGTACTGGGTGACTCCAACCTTATCTCACCACGACAAGTGTTGAAGCAATTCCAAACACCCTCCGTCCTGAGATACTAAGGAAGCTGAATGATAACGATGTGTCAAGAACTTCCTAGAGCTCGACTCCTCGGAAGAAATCAAGTCATACAAGAGGCACGAAGACACAACTCTGTCACATCGACATCATATAGTTTCCAAAATACCCACGTGATCCTAAAAACAATTTGAGGGAGAAGAGGAGTAGAATCAAAATTCCTAAGTCGAATACCTCACCAGAGTATAGAAGAGGAGTAAAAAGAATACTACTCTCTGATATAACTAGACTCAAAATAGTTTTCACTAGACTCGACTCGGCCAAGTTCGATCAATCAAGGGGGCTCCTAGGTCGGTACTGGCTCTGATACCAACTTGTCACGCCCAAGATGTGATCCTATCCTTATTTCGGCACGAGGGCCTCGACGGGGATAGAAGCGCATCTTGTCGTGTTGCAAGAATGGATATCATTACAAGTACATGTACAGAAGAGATGATTATATGGAATTGGCTTACACTCGCCACAAGATCACATCAATACAACAACATGTTCAAACATCATACAGAAGAGCAGGGTCCGACTACAGACAAAAACAAACGACAAAATGACATCCATCCTTGTTATCCCAGGCTGCCACCTGGAACCCATCCTAGATTGATGATGAAGAAGAAGAACTCCAACTCAAACAAGCATCGCTCTTACATCAAATCATCGCATTACCTATACCTGCAACTGTTGTTGTAGTAATCTGTGAGCCACAGGGACTCAGCAATCTCATTTCCAAGGGTATCAAGACTATTAAAGCTTAATGGGTGAGGTAGGGTTAAGTGGTGAGGCTGCAGCAACCGACTAAGCATTTATTTGAGTGGCTAACTTACGATTACAGAAAATAAAGTATGGTAGTCTATGCATAACGGGCATGAACTAGTAATGATCACTAACTGATCCTGAACACCTACTTACATCAAACATAACCCCACCGTGTTCTGTCTCGGATAAGGACTCACGAGAAGAGATAGCCATGGTTATGCACACAGTTGGTGTATTTTATTTGAGTTTACTTCAAGTTTGCTATGACCAGGTGTTAAACAAAGTATCGAATTTTTCCACATAACCGCGGGCACGGCTTTCTGAAAGATTTAACCCTGCAGGGGTGCTTAAACTCATCCATCATAAATTAACTACACGCAGCCGGAATAACCTCGACCACGGATCTCATGATCTTCCTAGGCAATTCCATAGGAAATCCGACACCTCAAGATAGCCCAAAGAAGATTAGAGTTCCTCACGCAAGATGTTCGAGAAAGGTAAAATAAATCCAACAAGACCGCCCGAAGTGTCGACAACCCCGATAGGAGCCGCGTATCTCGTTCTCAGGGCACGACAGATGAGCTATGCCTACAATGGCCTGATAGAAATCTCCCGAGTTGCCCCGGTTGGCCCCGCACAGTGCTCTATTTTGGACCAACACTCATGAGGAGCACTGGCCTGGGGGTTGATTAATTATCCGCGGGTGCCAGCGGGTCCCTATGCAATTTATTAGTTATTAGGCAAATTTAGTACCAATGTTGGGCCTTGCCAGATAAGTTTTATCCCAAAACGAAAATCAAGGGGGTCCCCATAACAACCCCAAGCATGTTAGGAGCACTCAGTTATGGAACATAACACCGGTTCACAAGTAACTAGGGCGGCAAAAGTGGAACAAAACACCGAGCAAAAGGCCAAGCCTTCCACCCTTTACCAAGTGTATATGTGCATTAAATTAAATAGCAATCATATTGTGATAACAAAAGAATGTCCATGTTGACACATGGAAGCAATTGCACCTGCAACTAGAAACGCTATAAGAAGGGCTGAGCAAGCGGTAACACAGCCAAACAATGGTTTGCTGGGAGGTGGAGGTTAGAGTCTTATCATGGCAATGTTGGGAGGCTTGAAAAACAAGTGGTAGGTATCATGACATAGCAATAGAAAAACAAGACATCTAGCATGGCAATGATAGTAGTGGTATCCAGGGAAATGTGTCATCTTGCCTGAGATCCCGCTCGGAAGAAGAACGAGACCATGAAGAAGATGAGCCAACGTAGTCGAACGAAACCTCACACTCCGAACGCTTTCGGAACTCTATCGAGAAGAAGCAATTCGAAACAGACAATCAACACACGATGGACCACAACATATGCATGACATGATGCGCAAACAAATATGATGCATGTCCAGTTTAATATGCAACACATGGCATGGCATGGCAAGCACAACAAACAACTACTACATATTAAGTGAAGTTCAATATGCAACGAGTTGCATATTGACGAAACTTCACGTTCGAATAATTTAGTTCACTCCCGTTTATGTACTCATCAATATTAAATGTTGTTAGACATGGAAAGAGGTCAAGCATAAACAACTACAACAACTAGGCATTTTAAATGAGGTCGAAAGCAACAAATAAAAATTCCGGAACGACCTCATATGCATATTATGAATTTGGTCCAGATCTGAACTAACCACCTTTTAGAGTTGTACAGCAAAATAAATGTCACCATGAGATGCTACACATTTTTCTAGACAAGTTACATATATAAAACATTTTCAACGGAGCTATGGTTCAAAAGTTATTAAATAATTCATATCGGCATGGCAATTATGCAAATTAATGCAAACAACAATGTTAAACATTTTTATCACATGTGTGAGTTGGTTATTTTGCATCTACACGAAATTCTAAGCACTTTTCATGTATAAAGTTTTTTAATCCGATGCACGGTTAAAAAGTTATTAACCATTTAAAAACATGGGTTTTTTCTGCAATTCTAAAATTCACAGGTTAATTAGAAAATTCACATGATAGGGAAAAAACAAGCACGGGCTGAATCTACACATGGGGCCAACAGCAGCATGGGCGACAAATAGCTAAACATGCTCAAGGCGGGGAATAGGCGGCGCTCACCCTGGGCCTTGGGCCGACTGGTGCAGAGAGCTGGGCCGCGGGAGGCGGATCTGGGCCGGTGGAGGGGCGAGGCCCACGAGGCCGGCGAGTGACGCACTCGTCGTCTCTCTGCTCACGCTCGAGCAGAGGATGCTAGTGGCAAATAAGCCGGCCATGGCGCGACGGGGCAAGGGCCGAGGCCGGGGAAGGGCGCCGGGTTCGGATCCGGCCTTGGGGCCGCCGGATCTGGCCGAAGGTCGGTGGCGGTAGCGACGGCTTGGGGTGGTGAGCTGGGCATCCATGGCGGCGGGGACCTATGGGAGAGAGAGTGGTAAGGCGCAGGGGGAGGAGAAGGGGAAGGAGGAGAGGGGCGGCGAGGTCCGGGCGGCGCTCGCCGGCGATGGGGCTCCGACGGCCCTCTGGTGAGGTGGTGGGGTCGGGAAGGCTTGGGCGAAGCGGGGCACGGGTGCTCGCTTGGGTGCCTGCGGGGAGCGGCGGCGACGCTTCGGATCGGGCCCGGGACGGGCCCCGGATGGGTCTAGGCGGGCCAGCGGCGCTGGGAGGAGGGAGGGTGCGATGGGAGGCTGGTAGAGACACGATTTTCGAGGCAAGCTAGGCTAGGGTTGCCCAATTAGGCAGGGAAGGGGGATTAAATAGGAAATGTGGCTAGGTTAGGGGGATTTTTGCACCGATTCGAGCCGTGCGATCGCAATCGGACGACTCCGGTCATGGGGTTGGGTTAGGTGGGCTAGGTGGGCTGTGTAGAGGGTGTGCGGGCTGAGGAGAGAGGGAGATGTGCAGCCTGTGACATGATTTGAAACACCGATAAAACGTTCGATAAATAAATAGATGATCGCATTGCTAAAGTCATCCGCTGAGGTATCAAACGACCTCTGAATGCGATGAAATTTGGCAGGCGGTCTAGCTACACTATAATAAGACCGCACGCCAACTTTCAACCCAATCCAGGAATATTTTTGCGTGCCTTTTAAAAAAAACGATGCCGTGGGCGTGTGCGTGTGTGGTTGGTCTCAAAACGGGCAACGGCAAGAACGGAGAGAACCAGCAACTACGAATAGATGCAAGTTTTCGAAAACAAGTGATGATGCTGTGCAGATGCTGCGAATGATGCGATGATGAATGCGACAACCAGACGAAACACATGACAATAATGGAATAAAAGGGGAATCTTCTGGATTGTCGGTCCCAGGCTGTTACATACCTGGTCGCTCATAATCCAGACCAAGGGAGATGGGCTTAGAGACGTGAGCCTAGCCATATGGCGGCCTACCAAGATGGGCCGAGGCAAGGCCCGGACGAGAGAAGGCATGAAGACCCTGGCAGTTAAGCCACCCGGAGACGGCTTGCCCAGGAAGGCAAGGCGACATAGAGATAGAGTCAGACACATTGTAAGAGTCGGTATGACACTTGTAACCCGTGGTCTTGGCCTCCTATATAAAGGCAGAGACCAGGGGGTTACTTAGACAGAAACCAACTAATCAAGAACTAGGTCAAGCGAATCCGCTCCCTTGTAATCGATACTCCAATCAATACAATGCAAGCAAGACGTAGGCTTTTACCTCCTCCGGAGGGGCTAAACCTGGTTAAACTCGTGTCCTTCGTCCCAACCAACCCCTTTGTGTCCATCACCTTAGCAATGGACTCGAACTTAAGTCCTCGGACATATGCCATGACAAAACCACGATAGTTGGCGCCCACCGTGGGGCCTGCGCTCGATGGTGTTGAGTTCTCAAAGGGCTCTCTTCCAGGGATCGAGGGATACGTTGTCGGCAAGATGAACAAGAGTCGCTACGGCCGGCTCTACATCGACGACGCCGGCTGGGGCCCCAAGACCGACTCTGTCGAGTACGGTTTTCGAGTCCCCTTCGGTGGAATCCACATTTTCATCAGGAAGATCGACAGATATGCACCCGAGCCGAACGTCTGCACCAACATCGTCGGGCCGGCTCGGTGCACGCAACCCGCTTGACACGTGGAACCCGCTCGTGTTAACCCGGGCAGGAAGCATGTCTTCGTCGGTTTTACTCAAGGCGCGGATCTTGAGGGGTCCATGTCACAGGAAACTCTCGTATGTTCGGAGGAAGAATCTTCGAGCGGAGAGACGGAATCAATCTACCCGCTTCACGATGGCAGGCTCGGGGGCTACGACGAGCTCTACCCCGAGTCGGAGTATCATGAGTCAGAGGAACATGGGCCACCGATGCATGCGGCCGTCTTCATGGCGGGTTCAGCACCAGGCACGAGCAGTACAACCGCTAGGGAAGCCGGGTTGGGCTGACCCATCGCCGGCTCAAGTTCTCCTAGATCTCCTGAATGAGCTCACAACCTGATGACAACTAAGGTCACGGTAGAGAATCAAGCCACCCGGAACACAGAGATCGCAAGGCTAAAGGACCAGATGAATGAAGTCCAACAAGGGATCAGTGTGCTGAAGGCTCAGATGGACGTAGAGACAGAGCGCCTAAGGGCGAACGCTTTCCGCCTTGAGCTGGAGCAGCAATCTGCGGCAATAGTTCAGCGGATGAGGCATCAGTCCCGCTTGCCGGAACTGTTCGAGGCCAGGAATCTTTTTAACACGCCGGGGATGGGACGGACCACGGAAGCACCAGAGAGTCGGCCGGCGGCTTGACAGCAGCGCCCTAACACACCCCGACGGAACTAGCCCTCACTAATGGCTTTCCCAATCCCGGCGGGTCACTATTCAAACCCGGCAGAGAACATGGTGGCGGCAGCAACCCAGCTCGGTATGATTCCTATCCCGGACGAGGCGCCCTTCACAGAAGAGGTGCGGAACGCTATTGGATACCTGCAGAAGGCGATGGCCCAGCAGGATAAGTACACATACAGCCGGAGTCGTGTGCACTCAACCCCCATCCCTAGCCGCAGCTTCAGCCGACATGATGAGTTGCCGGTGGTTTCTAGCAGTGATCAACACCGGGACCCGCCACGAGACGATTAGGCGGTTCTGGATGCTCAAGCGTTGGTGGACCGGGCGAGGGCATAGCGCGAGGCGGCGGCTCACCAAGAACCAACACCTTCCATCTTGGTAGGAGCATGGGTAACCATCAGGGCCGTGGGAGTGCCGTGCCTAGTACCGGCTTTGCGGAACGAACTTCTGCCGAAAGATTTCAAGGGCCAACGCAAGGTCCCAAATTACACCACGGACCTGCCTGCAAAAGCGTGGATTAAGAGCTATGAGATGGCGATGGAGATGTTAGACGTCAACGATGCAGTATGTGCCAAGTATTTTATTATGATGCTGGAAGGGCCAGCTTGCACGTGGTTGAAGGGCTTTCCACCCAACACCATTAGTTCCTGGGCCGAGTTAAAAGCGAAATTCATCAAAAACTTCCAAGAGACATGCAAGCAGCCCATGACGATTGTGGATTTGGATCATTGCGTGCAACAGGACAATGAGTTAGCTCATCATTGGGTCTGACGGGTCTCAACCGTCATCAACTCGTCTGAACAGATTACGGCGGCTCAAGCAGTTTTGATTCTGGAGAAGAATTGCCACTTTACGCCTCTAAAGCAGAAGCTTGGCCGGCTCAAGCGCTCGTGTCAGGACATGGGGGAGCTCATTTTGGCTCTCACGAAGTACGCCGATCCAGGCTCTAACAAGGAGAAGCCCCGTTAGAGCAAGAAGAGTAACAACGGCAAGGGTCCAATAGGCAATGGCAACCAGAACAAGAGGAAGAATCCAGATGGTGGGTCAGAACTGGTGGCCAACGCCAGCGCCGGGAACAATCGTGCTAAGGGCAATGGGAACTTCAGATAACCCTTTAACAAGGGTAAAACTCCTTTCAATTTGGAGGAGATGCTCAACAAGCCTTGTCCGGAGCACAGCCGACCCGATAGGGCGGCGGGTCACACATGGAGAAATTGCCACATTATGCAAAAGTTTCGAGACTACAGCCTACGGCAGCATAACAACAACGGTGGTGGCCTGCCAGGCAGCTCAGGGCCAGGTGGGTCAGGAGCCGGCTCAGGTTCTAGCGGTTCAGGATCCGGCTATCAGGGCCAGGGCCATCAAGGAGGGCATCAACAACAATCTAGTGGCAATAATCAGCAGCAAGGTAACCATTCTGGGCATCAGAGTAATCCGAAGTAGCTCAGTTAGGGTTAGTATCATGTTTTTACAACCAGCTTTAACAGGCGAGATTAGAAGCTGCGCAAGCGCGCGATTAGTGCGATTACGCCGGCTCTCCCACAATACTTGAAGTGGTCCGAGTATGACATAACTTGGAGCAGAGAGGATCACTCGCCGCGTGTTGACGACCCGGTGCGGATGGCTTTTGTAGTTGCCCCCCAAGTTGGAGGATATGTTTTTACTAAGGTGCTTATGGATGGTGGCAGCAACATTAATATTCTGTACTATAACACTTTCCGTCAGATGAAGTTGCTTGATAAGGATCTTAGGCCTTCCTCGACGGTCTTTCACATTGTGGTGCCTAGCAAGTCAGCTTATCCAGTGGGTAAGATCTCTTTGGAAGTTGCCTTTGGTGATGAATACAATTACAGTTTGGAGACCTTGTGTTTTGAAGTGGTCAAGATCAAAAGTCCATATCATGCCCTATTTGGAGATCCGGCTTATGCCAAGTTCATGGCTAGGCCTTGCTGTGTCTAAGTACAGCTCAGGATGCCAAGTCTAAATGGGACGATTACAGTGCATGGTGATCGGGAGACAGTTATGAGTGTGAGGAAGGAGACACAACTTATTCAGAGTCGAGTTGCGCAGAAGCAGAGCTCAAGTTTTATAAGGAAAATGTTGACCCGAAGGACATGACTCCGCTCAAAAATCCCACCACAGAATCTGAGCCGCCCCTCAAGTTTTCGGCGGATGACACCAAGCTAGTGGATTTTACTCTGGGCGACTCATCTTAGCAGTTTACTATTGGGGCCCATATTGATCCCAAATAGGAAAGCACGCTCATCGAATTCATCCATGAGAATCGGGACATCTTTTCATCGAAGCCGTTTGACATGCCGGGTGTACCGAGAGAGTTCGCTGAGCACCACCTTAATGTGGATCCTAAGTTTAAACTGATCAAACAGTTCCTACGGCGGTTCAATGAAGAGAGGCGCAAGGCTATCGGGGAAGAGGTGTCCCTGCTTCTGGCGGCGGGTTTCATCATCGAAGTGTTCCACCCAGAGTGGCTTGCCAACCAGGTGCTAGTGCTTAATAAGAACGACACGTGGCATATGTGTGCGGATTACACGGATCTTAACAAGGCCTGTCCGGCTGACCCGTTTGCTCTCCCCTGTATTGACTAGATCATCGATGCAACGATGGGTTGAGAGAGTCTATGCTTCCTAGATGCTTATTTTGGCTATCATGAGATCAGGATGGCAGTCAAGGACCAAGAGAAGATGGCTTTGATCACGCCTTTTGGTGCCTTCTGTTACGTGTCCATGCCTTTTGGGCTCAAGAGTGCCTAGGCGACTTACCAGCGTTGTGTGCAAAATTGTCTTCACAGCCAAATTGGGCGCAACGTTCATGCATACGTGGATGACCTTGTGATTAAGTCCAGGAAGAAGGAGACTCTGCTTGACGACCTGAAGGAGACTTTTGACAACTTACGGGTCTACAAAATGATGCTTAACCCAGCTAAGTGTGTTTTCGGTGTTCCTGCAGGAAAGCTCTTGGGATTCCTAGTCTCTAAGTGTGGCATTGAGGCTAATCCAGATAAGATCGAGGCTATCACTTCCCTGCTTGAGCCGGCATGCATCAATGATGTTCAACGCCTGGTGGGACGTATCGCTGCGTTAAGCCGGTTCATAAGCTGCCTTGGGGAGAAGGCCATCCCTTTGTACCAGATGATGAAGAAGACACACAACTTTTTTTGGAGTGTGGCGGTGGGTGAGGCGTTTGAGGCCCTCAAGAGGTAGCTCACAGAGCCGCCAATCTTAGTGGCTCTGGCTGAGAAGGAACCTTTGCTCTTATACGTGGCGGCTAATAACAGGGCAGTCAGCGTCGCGATCATTGTTGAGTGTAAGGAAGCAAGGAAGGAATATCCGGTTCAAAGGCCAGTTTATTATATCAGTGAAGTCCTGACAGAGTCCAAGCAGAGATATCCACATTGGCAGAAGATGGTATATAAGGGGTTAATGGCCAATCGTAAACTGAAGCATTACTTCCTAGGGCACCAGATCACAGTGGTTAGCTCTGCCCCGTTCGGAGACATAATTCAAAACAGAGAAGCCACCGACAGGATTGCTAAGTGGGCATTGGGGCTTGGACCTCTTAATCTGAAATACGTGCCTCGCACGGCGGTCAAGTCTCAAGCCTTAGTGGATTTCATAAATGACTGGACGGAGTGTCAGGCGCCCGAGGAAAATACGGATAACACAAATTGGACAATCCACTTTGATGGGTCTAGGCAGCTGGAAGGATCAGGGGCAAGGGTTATCTTAACTTCCCCCAAAGGTGACAAGTTCTGTTACGTGTTAAGGTTGATGTTTCCTTGTACTAATAATGCAGCTGAGTACGAAGCTTTGATTCATGGCCTCCGGGTGGCTAAGGAGATGAACCTGAGTCGGGTTAGATGTCTCAGCGACTCAGACCTCGTAGTCCAGCAAATATCAGGCACCTGGGATTCCAAGGACCCGCGGATGGCGGCTTATCGTTAGGCGGTGGATGTCATTGCTGGTCATTTCAAGGGTTATCAGGTGGATCATATTGATCGTCGGAGGAACGAGGCAGCTGACGCCCTGTCAAGGCTGGGTTCTCAGCGTAAGCCAGTACCGCCTAACATTTTCTTAGATGTATTATATCACCCGTCAGTTAAGTTACCTTTAGAGGAAGACTTGGCCATACCTGACCCGGAGGGGAAACTAGTGGCGGCTCTACATGCTATTCCTGACTAGACCGTGCTTTACATGGCGTACTTGACTTGCCGCGAGTTACCTGATGATGAAAATTTGGCCAGACAGGTCACCAGGCGGTCTAAGTCTATGACAATAATCAATGGTGAGTTACATAAGTGCAGCATCACTGGTGTTTTTCATCGTTGTGTTTCACCTAAAGAAGGCAAGGAAATCTTGAATGAAATTCATGTGGGTGATTGTGGTCATCACACCGGCTCAAAATCTCCGGTAGCCAAGGCCTTTCGTCATGGTTTCTTTTGGTTGGCGGCTCATAAAGATGCGGAGGACTTGGTTCGCAAGTGCGATGGATGTCAGAAGGTTGGCCGGCGTGCTCACGTCCCTGCTCAGGAATTGTGCATGATTCCAATTACTTGGCTGTTTGCAGTCTGGGGGCTTCATATGGTCGGGCCTTTCAAGAGATCCAAGGACAAGAAGACCCACCTCTAGGTGGTAGTGGACAAATTTACCAAGTGGGTAGAAGCTGAGCCGGTCAGCAAGTGTGATGCGGCTATGGGAGTTCAGTTTGTTAAAAAGCTAATCTACCGCTTTGGTTACCCTCACAGTATCATCACAGATAATGGTACGAACTTGTCCAAGGGGGCTATGCAAGAGTTCTGTGAAAGTGAGCACATCCGACTTGATGTTTCTACGGTTGCTCATCCACAGTCAAATGGTCAGGCAGAGTGTGCTAACCAGGAAATCTTGAGAGGTATCAAACCCCGGCTTATGGTTCCTTTGCAGAGCACGCCCGGTTGTTGGGTAGAGGAGTTTCCGTCCGTCTTATGGAGCATCAGAACCACTCCCAACATATCAACAAGTTATACACCTTTCTTCATGGTTTACGGTGCAGAAGTCGTGTTACCAAGTGATATCCGTCATGATTCGCCATGGGTGGTGGCTTACGTTGAGGCTGATAATGAAACAGCACGTCAAGACGCGTTGGATGCCTTGGAGGAAGAACGTGATGTGGCAGCGGCTCGATCGGTGATTTATCGGCAAGACCTGTGTCGCTATGATAGCCGTAGAGTCAAGACCGAGACGTTTCAAGAAGGCGACTTAGTGTTGCGGTTGATTCAAGATCAGACAAATGCACACAAGTTATCCCCTCCATGGGAAGGACCTTTCGTGGTCAGCAGAAATCTCAACAACGGGTCATATTATCTCATTGACATACGAGACGAGTCAAGGACTTCTAGGCAGGAGACGCGCCAGCCGTGGAACATAGCACATCTACGGCCTTATTATACCTAAGTCGTTGAGACTTCACATTGTACACCATCATTATACATATCATATATATATATGAATAAATTTGGCATCCCTACAAGCCGGGGCCTCTGCCGTTTCGCATATCTCAGTTTGTGCAAAAAGCTCAACTAGGGGGCTTCCAACCCGCCGGGTTTAGCTTATCACACCCTGTTGATCGGCTCTTAAGCCAAATCGTTGACTCTGTCAACATGATCGTCTAGGGGGCTTCTAACCCATCGAGTTTAGCTTATCAGACCCTATTGATCGTCTCTTAAGCCAAACAATTGACTCGGTCAACAAGGTCGTCTAGGGGGCTTCTAACCCATCGGGTTTAGCTTATCAGACCCTATCGATCGGCTCTTAAGCCAAATAGTTGACTCCATCAACATGATCGTCTAGGGGGCTTCTAACCCACCGGGTTTAGCTTATTAGACCCTATCGATCGGCTCTTAAGCCAAATAGTTGACTCCATTAACACGTCGGGTTTAGCTTATCAGACCCTATCGATCGGCACTTAAGCCAAACAGTTGACTCCGTCAACAAGGTCGTCGAGGAGGCTTCTAACCCGCCAGGTTTAGCTTATCAGACCCTATCGATCGGCTCTTAAGCCAAACAGTTGACTTTGTCAACAAGGTCATCTAGGGCTTTCCAACCCGCCGAGTTTAGCTTATTAGACCCTATTGATCAGCTCTTAAGCCAATCAGTTGACTCTATCAAAAAGGTCATTTGGGGGCTTCCAACCCACCGGGTTTAGCTTACATACCCTCTTGATCAGCTCTTAAGCCACCAAGCTTAAACTTGCCTGTAAGCTAATGTTGCTCCGCTATGTGACCCACCGTACTCTTGCCAGTTAATCTCGCTTAGAGACCTTGAGCCGGTTCAAAGAAGTTGACGGCCAATCTCGTTAAAGACCCTGTAGTGGCTAAGGTTAAACCGACGGTTCTTGTAATGTGAGGGCTGACTTATGGAAAGCGAGGATAAACTCTCTCATATGCTGCCGACTCTCCGCTATGTGGCCCGTTCATATTCTTAGACAGTTAATCTTTTAAAGACCCTGCACTGTTTAAGGTTAAAACAACGGATTTATGTCACGTGGGAGGCAGTTTATGAGCTACCAGGGTACTCATGCCCTGCCGTGTCTCTTTCTGTGACGTTACACTTCCTATCAGTTAATCTCGTTTAGAGACCCTGAGCCATTCTAAGAAATTGATGGCCAATATCGATAGAGACAGTGTACTGATTAGGAGTTTTAATTAGCGGGTCCACCTATAAGAACCGGCACATGAGTTCAAACATTTTCAAAAAAACAAATCAGGAAAGATATAACATCTCTGGGTTGTCCTATTCTAAGCCGCCCTACTAAACAATATGGAACATATTATGTTTTCACAGGTTGGTTATCTCAAAAAGAGCCACCATGACATCTGGTATAATTGGAAGGACAAGGCGGACACGATATGTTAAAGTCGTGCGATTTCCTATGTGCACGATGGCATAGTTCAGGCAAGACAGAGTTTTTACTAAAGGCCTATTACAATGCTCTCCACATAGATCAAAAGCAAGGACTTAAATTTTTTACATCGCCCCAAATTTCGGCGGGCCACGAAGTCGGGTTATATCATGATTTGTCAAGATTGATCAGCTAGACGGCGAGTCATCTTGCGGTGGGTCTTTGACCTCCTTGAACTGGAGATTGTCCACGTCCCAGTTGCAGTTGGTTAAAGCTTCAAAGTTCGCTTCTTCAAAGAGGGGAGACAAGTCAATATCAGGGGCAAAGAGGTGCTTACGGCGTGCAGGAGTTAAATCCTTTGCCTCGAAAGTCAGGCCGCACACTCATTTGTTTTCAGTGTTGTAAGCCGCCTGAAACGTTGACAAGTTCACCTCTTCCGCTAACACTGATGCAAGGACCCTGGAGGTTTTCATGCAACGAGCATAGTCGACTTCGGTGAATTCTAAGCCGTCATCCTTCTTTGACGGGAAGCCATCCATTATCTCTTCAGGAGTCAGCTCCAGGGCAAACGCCAAAGCCCGACTTATTACCACAATGGCTCCCTTTCTGGTGGCTGATATTTTGAGCTCTTGGATTTGCTTTGGCAGGGTGGATAACACTTCAATCACTCCCTTCATAGACTCCGGGATACTCTCTTTATTAAGCATCGCTTTGATCGTGCAGAGAGTTCCGCAGTACAGCTATTCTGATAGTGTGTAGACGGCTTTCAGTGACAACAGGCTATCAGTATCGAGTTGATGGCTCCTTTGACGTACATGAGACGGATTTTTGGTTATAAGCCGCCTGTATAATTCTTTATACAAGGATATTGGCTAAGTCTTTAATACTTACCAAACATAGCAGCAGACATCTTGGCAATATGGCGCTTCAGGGCATGCAGTTCATCGGTTACCTCCATGAGCCGCTGGTCAGCGTCATCTACATGTTGAACCAAGGCAGTTTGCTCCGTCTCAGTAGCTTTCTTGAAAGCGGTGAAAGCAACTTTAGCTTTTACAAGTTCTTCGGTGGTGAGCTGGAACTTCTCCTCTGCTGCACTCCTGGTGGCTTGCTGAGAGGCCAGATTGCTCTTTAAGCCGGTTAGTTCAGACTCGGCATTGCTTAAAGCTTCATGTGATAGATAATAAGTAAAAGAGGTGTAAATCGCCAGGATAACATATGGCCAGATAGTTAAGTAACAAGTATAATGCAAGTCTCAAGCAGATTGCAAGCAATATACTTGACACTTGGGGGCTAATGTTTATTTGTTCTCCAAGACTACAAGTAAGTCCCGGCTCATCTTCATCAAGCTAAGACGGAGCTTGGGGGCTGCATCCATATTTCCTAAATCTATCAAGTTCCGGCTCATATTTGTCATAGATAAGCCGACACTTGGGGGCAACATTTGGCTCTTTGTTCTCTACTACAATGAAGTTCTGGCTCATATTCGTCAAAGATGAGCCGACACTTGGTGGCTACATTTGGCTCTTTATTCTCTACTACAATGAAGTTCCGGCTCATATTTGTCAAAGATAAGCCAGCACTTGGGGGCTACATTTGGCTCTTTGTTCTCTACTACAATGAAGTTCCAGCTCATATTTGTCAAAGATAAGCCGGCACGTGGGGGTACATATGGCTTCTTATTCATATCTACAGGGAAGTTCAGGCCCATTATTTCTATACTGACCTGAACTTGGGGGCTACAATTGATCAACTACTTAAACACTAAAGTACCGGCTCAATATTTCCATTTTATGCCGATACTTGGGGGCTACAGGCTAAGTGGGTTTGTGTCAATCATGGATTGGAAGACCCAGTTTACCATTATCAAATATTAAACTGGCTCTTGGGGGCTATATAAGGATATAAGAAAGGAAGAGGTACCTCATATTTTTTCTTCATCAGGTCAACAAGCTTGAGCTCCATGTTCCGGCTTGTGGAGAGGCGGTTCAGATAACCGGAATGTAGTTCATCAACAGTCAACTTCTCTAGCACAAGGAGCTCAAAATCCAACTTGTCAAAGGCTTCAGTTTTCTCAGTGTGCTTTGTCAGCACACGAGGTTGTGGAGTTTGAAAGCCGGTGCCGGCAATGATGACGTCCGGAGTATCCAAGTCGTCAACGGCCGTTGAAGGGCTTGGCGGCTTAGAATTGGTCCTCAAAGGGCTCTCAGTGGCCGTCTCATGGGCCGCCGGCTCGACAAAACGACAAGCGTCGGGGGGCACATCCTTTGAGGCAACATAAGGATCAACATGTGTAACTAGAGAGTTGGGCTTGGCAGCCTCCGGTTCTTGGGTAGTGGCAGTCGAGGTAGACCCTACAGTTTTCCTTCGCTTTGCTTGAGCCCTGGAAAGCATAGAAGATTATTGTATAAAATCAAGGGTAACAAAGATAGGATGCAAGCATGAAAGCACATACTCTGGGTTGATCTTCAGAGGCGGCAGCTTGGTTGCCGTAGAGTCGCCTGAAGAAGGGGGTGATTCCTGAAAGTAGTTAAAGCAATATAAAGACAAATTTAAGTTATAAGGCAAGGTTGACCAAACTAAGCTAAGTTGAAAAAATACCTTAGTTGGCCATTTCTGTTGAACTAGAGAGTTGGACAACCCGGCCATAAGGTCTTCAGAGCCGGCGCTCCGGGTTTGGCATCGGGAGAGGCGTTGTTGCTTTTTCAAAAGAAAATTGGGGTCTAAGTAAGCAAGAGGATGAGAAAATGGGAATTTTCGGATGACCTGCCGTATCTTCTTTGGTGGAAGATGTTTTGAGTCAGATGAAACATATGTTACCTCAGGAACGTTGGCGTGGCTTGTCTCCCTTTTGCCATGTGAATTATTATTTTCAATAAGGCGTATGAAGAGACAACCAAGAGAGTCAAGTTCTACCTCTAAGTCGTCAGCCTTAGGCTGTTCTTGAGGTGCAGGTTTCTTCTTTCGGCCAATAGCTTTATCCTTCGATTTATTCGGAGGAGGGACGTATTTCTTCTTCCAGAAGCTGGAGTTAGCCTGAAAGTATAAGCCGTCGAAAGAGGTTAAAGATTGCGAATGCGCATGAATAGCTAACATGGAAGTAAGGAGCTTGAGAGTCGACCTTACATCTCGGGTCGGGTTTGCGGCACAGAAGGGTGGCAGCCCAATGGTGTGGCAAGATCATTGAGACTCATGGACAAGGCTCTTGATGGCGACAAAATATCATCTTCATGTAACGCGGTAGGATTAATGCAGAGGGGGTCATTGGCATCACCCGTATATTCACACATGAGACAGCTTCTTCGGCCCAAAGGCATGACTTTCCAAGAGACCCAGTAGTGGGTCAGATCCATCCCTGTCAGACCATTGGCCATAAGGGCTCTAATTTTGGCATAAGTCGGAGCATACTTCGCCCGTTCGGAAGCCGACATACGGTCAGGGAGTTCAGTATTGGTGTGGAGTCGGTTGGACGATAACCCGCCAATGGACATTCTCCCTCTAGAGAGGTGTCTTTGCAATAAAACCAGGTTTTGTTCCAATCCTTAGGGTGACTTGGCATTCGAATAGCCGGAAAGACCATATCCCATCTTCTTTGAATGGAGATTCTGCCGAGCTCCATGCTTGGGCCGGCTGCTACCTCTGTCTGACGGTTTGCATAAAAGAACACACGGAAGAAGTCAACCGACGGCTCTTCTTGTAAGTAAACCTCAGAGAGAATTTGGAAGTTGCACATGTTTGAGATGGAATTGGGTGCAATGTCTTGAGGATGCATCTTGAAGAAATGAAGGTCGTCTCAAAAAAACTTAGAGTCGGGTGGGCTGAAACAACATGCAAGATGGTCTGCGAATACGAGTACTTCGCCCTCCTGGGGGATGGGTTTCTTTTCTTTGCTTGGTACCTTCCAATGGATGACGTCTTTGGATGGCAAGGTCCCTGCGTCTATGAAATCCTTCAAAAAGTCCTCAGAGACTGCGGAACCGATCTAGTTATAGGAAGAGGACGCACAAGGCATAATGGCGTCTTAAAACTACGGAAAGTAATATATCGCAGCGAGTTAGAAGGTCACAAAAAACTAAGGGCGGCTGATGAAATCTAAGTTTTACGAAGCTAAGCCATAGGTGCAGTTCCTGGCGAGAGCCAGAAGTTTCATGGCGGGTTACGTTGTAGGGCAACGGAGGAAAATACAGCTAAGTGCGGAAAACAGGATTCACATTTTATCTTTGCAGTGACAGATCTACGGACAGAGGAAAAAGCATATTTATTTTAACCTAACGATGAACGGAGGAACTGGCAATATTCGCGGACAGTAGCAGGAAACAACTATCGATCTACCTTAAATTATTGGTGATTTCCTACAGTTTACCACATCAGGGAGAAATTCATTACAAGATTCATTGGGTATTATGTCGTTTGGCATTACGAAGAGCTCGTGTTCTAATGGACTAAAGAACTCCATGGATTCATTACCCTAAGCTAGAGATCTAGGGGATGGAAAAGGACGTACCGGAAGTAAGGCGACGGATGCGGGCAATGTTCTGGTACGCTCAGGTTGATGCAACGGCCTCGGGTGATGACGGCGATGAAGCTTCACTGGAGCGAGAGAGCTTGGGGCCAACAACGTCCAGAGGAAGAAGAAGAGGCGTAGGAGGCGGAGGAAATGAGAAAGTCCCTTCGCAGTCCTATTTAAGAGGCTAAAAAGAGGAAACGGGCACGGGAATCAAGGCGACCGAAACTGACTGACCGAGACGGACGCCTCGATTTTCGGGTCGTCGGTATAATCATAAAGATCTGCTGTGGTCATTAGGGAATCTTTTTGGCATATCTAGTATGACGTCACAGCAGGTTACATTTCTTACTTTTAGGTAATGAAAAGTGAGGCTTGCCGCCAAGTAACATGGACAATTGACATGAGAAAGCTCAAATCAACCTGGGGCCTAATGTTGGGGATATAACCCCGTGGTGAGACCCGCCCAGGTGGGGCCGGGTCATACCTTGTCGGGACCCCGATCCTAAGTCATATGAATCCAGACTGTAACATATCACATCACTTTGCGGCCTTACACACAGTAAGCTCCACGGCTGTAGCCTCACCTTAGCCAGGACCGTTTGCGTTTTCTAGCTCACGTATGTGAACATGTAGCTGGTAACCAAACGACAGAGAACCTGGGCCGACATAACTAGTCATAGAACCCAAGTGGCACATCCGAACGGAAACAGGCATACATAACCCAGTAATGCAGGTGTCGGCCTCATGCGTGTGTAGACGAGTCATAGCAAGCTACAAGGACTCCATTATGCTGTGGGACATAAATGTCATCACTACACGTAGACGAGTCGTAGCAGGCTACAGGGACTCCATTACACTGCGAGACATTTCCTCGAAGGGACAGACACAGCAGCAAAGAAGGATACATGTCAGTCAATCAATGTGTACAGGCTACAGGGACTCCATTACACTACCAAGGCTCGATGGAAGCACAAAGAGGCAGTTTCCCGTAAAGAGTACTACTAAAGGCACATGACTAGGTGTCGGATCCCATACATACCGTTGCACGTCACACGTATGCTCGACATGCCCGATATGCATAGATACAACTATGGCATCACAACATAACCATACAACAACACAACTTTTATTTAAGAGGCTCAGAAGAGCCTTGCATAATATGTTCTTACAGATAGGGGTCACAAGACCCAACACTCAAGTCATACAAACCAAGCGGACGCATAAAGCTGTCTGAGTAAAGACAGATGAAAGGGGGAAAAGGCACCTGGCCTGACTATCTATAGCCCGCCACAAGGCATAGGGTCGCAGCTGGGACACCAGATATTCGGCATCATCGACATCTAGATAGAACCCACCTGATGGGTCCTGAGTCTCATCTGCAACATTTATTAAGCAAACATGAGTACAAACGTACTCAGCAAGTCTTCAAAACAGACCTAGACTATTCATGCTCATGTATCAACAAGGGGAGTGGTGGAGTTTATGCAGCAATGCCAGCTTTGAATCATGGCTAACCTACACTACTCAATTTTAAATCTTCGTTTAAATTTTAGATATCGCACACGAGTCCACTAACTCCATAACAATACACCACCATGGATTCACTTCCCTCTCCTGGGAGAGTGCCATTCATGGTACTCACACTTGTCTTGAATTTTTATGAGTATCCATTTGATTATCTATGAACAACATAAGTTTTCCACGTAGTCCATATCCGAGGACGTGGCTATTCAAATAGTTTCATACCCTGTAGGGGTGTACTTCTTCACATACGCTCTCTCCACTTATCGCTATGTGCTCATAAAACCATGCACCTCGGCAACCTTCAAGCGGAAGCCCAACGAGGGAGTCAGCCATGACCGTCAATCACATAAGACCTCTAGTCCAGGCTATCGCCTATTTGAGACTGAACCCGCACGGAAGTCCGACCGAAGATTCCGCTACGGCCCCAAACGATGTGCGCAGGGTTCCCAAGCCCACCATTAGGGTGACCCTTGGTACACCGTGCCACTACCTACCGCGTCATAACACACCCCTAGGGTCAGCGCTATGCACGGCCTCCAGCATGCTATAAACACCAGAAACTACTTGCAACTCCTAGACCAAGGACTAAGAGAATGATAAGTCGAGCGGGGTCATATTTCAGGGCCCAGCATGTGGTAGTATCTAGTCTTCGATTACAAACACGGAACTCAGTTCCTAAGAACGGTCCCAATGAGAAAACCCACTATGTACTCCTACATAGCCTCTCATTGCTACCTTTACCAAATCGGGTTCATCATAAGCTTATCATATCAGAGCAACATGGTTTTACTCCAGTTTATCTCCCAGATGAATCAGACCTGACACAACTCAAAGCATAGCAAGCATAGCAGGCAAAGTCAGCTAAGCACATCATGGCACAAGCATCTACCAGGTATGCTAGGTTGCAAGGTTTAGCTATTTACTGTGACAATGACAGGTCATGCAAAAGAATAGGTTCATCTACCGTGTATGACAGACAAGTGAACGTTTGTCCTAATGCAATAAACAAGAGCAGGAGCGAGAGAGTGGGATGTTACCGGAATGATCAAAGGGGTTGCTTGCCTTGTTGGATAGCGGGAAGGTTTTCTCCATCATTGGAATAATCGGAGGTATCCTCAAAAGCAGGGCCTACCGCAATGCAGATAAATAGCAATCAATACACGCAAGTGCAACAATATGATGCATGATCATGACATGGCAGCATGTATGGATGAGCTAAAGCAACTATTGTCCAAGTTAATTTGAAGTGAGTTTGAATATAGGTTCAAAGTCGTTCTCCATTTCATATTTCATACATTAACCTATTAGTAATTGTCAACATTCAACTACATAGGTTGCTCTAACATGCATGATAATAGCACCATTGGATTCATTGCATTTTTCCGATAAATTTTCAGATATAAATTATTTTCATCTGAGTTACAGATTAATTTATATGAATTTTAGAAGTTTTAAACATTTTCTGGAAATTGATTAAATATAAAATGCCTTATTGCATCAACCTGACGTCACTTTGACGTCAGCCTGGTCTAATGACCGGTCCAGATCAAACCTGACAGCCAAGGCCCACACGTCAGCGACACGGGGCTAATCCCCACGATGACCGGGGTTTGACCCACAGCTGGGGCCTGATGTCAATGGCTAATGACCCCCTTTAGTGGGGCGGTTAGCACTAACCGGCCGGCCACGTTGGCGCCCACCGGAGCGGGGCCGGCGGCGACCAAAACCACGGCGGAGGACCGTCGGGGTTGGTCGGAAACGTGCCATAGGGCATGGTTTGGCGCGTAGTCGGGACCCCGATCCTAAGTCATAAGAATCCAGACTGTAACACATCACATCACTTTGCGGCATCACGCACGGTAAGTTCCACTGCTGCAGCCTTACCTTAGCCGGTACTATTTGCGTCTTTTGGCTCACGTATGTGAACATGCCGTTGGCAATCAAAGGATAGAGAACCCGGGCCGACATAACTAGTCATAGAACCCAAGCGGCACATCCGTACGGAAACAGGCATACATAACCCAGCAATGCAGGTGTCGGCCTCAAGCGTGTGTAGACGAGTCATAGCAAGCTACAGGGACTCCGTTACGTCATGAGACACGAATGCCATCACTGCACGTAGACGAGTCGTAGCAGGCTACAGGGACTCCATTACACTACGAGACATTTCCCCGAAGGGACGAACATAGCAGCAAAGAAGGATACATGTCGGTCAATCAATGTGTCCGGAGCAGTAGCAAGCTACCATGGCTCGATGGAAGCACAAAGAGGCAGTTTCCCGTAAAGAGTACTACTAAAGGCACACGACTAGGTGTCGGATCCCATACATACCGTTGCACGTAACACATAAGCACGACATTCACGATATGCATAGATACAACCATGGCATCACAACATAACCATACGACAACATGACTTTTATTTAAGAGGCTCAGACGAGCCTTGCATAATATGTTATTACAGATAGGGGTCACATAACCCGACACTCAAGTCATACAAACAAGTTCATACAAACCAAGCGGAAGCTTAAGCTATCTGAGTACAGACAGACGAAAGGGGTAAAAAGGCACATGTGCTGACTATCTATAGCCCGCCACAGGGCATAAGGTCGTAGCTGGGCCACCAGCTATTCGGCATCGTCGACATCCAGATAGAACCCACCTGATGGGTCCTGGGTCTCATCTGCAACATTTATTAAGCAAACGTGAGTACAAACGTACTCAGCAAGTCTTTAGAATAGACCTAGTCTAATCATGCTCATGTATCATCAAGGAGGTGGTGGAGTTTATGCAACAATGCCAGCTTTGACTCATGGCTAACGTACACTACTCAAAATTAACTCTTTATTACAATTTTAGATATCACACACGAGTCCACTAACTCCACGACAATATATCACCATGGATTCACTTCCCTCTCCTAGGAGAGTGCCATCCACGGTACTCACACTTGTCTTGATATTTTATGAGTATCCATTTGATTATCTATAAACAACATAAGTTCTCCAAGTAGTCCATATCCGAGGACGCGGCTATTCGAATAGTTTCATACCCTGCAGGGGTGTACTTCTTCACACATGCTCTCGCCACTTATCGTTGTGTGCTCATAAAACCATGCACCTCGGCAACCTTCAAGCGGATGCCCAGCGAGGGAGTCGGCCACGACCGTCAATCACATAAGACCTCTAGTCTAGGCTATCGCCTATTTGAGACTGAACCCACACGGAAGTCCGGTCGAAGTTTTCGCTACGGCCCCAAACGATGTGCGCAGGGTTCCCAAGCCCACCATTCGGGTGACCCTTGGTACACCGTGCCACTGCCTACCGCGTCGTAACCCACCCCTAAGTTCAGCGCTACGCACGGCCTCCACCATGCTATAAACACCAGAAACTACTTGCAACTCCTGGACCAAGGACTAAGCGACTGATAAGTCGAGAGGGGTCGAGTTACCGGAACCCAATGTGTGGTAGAAACTAGTCTTGGATCACAAACACAGAACTTGGTTCCTAAGAACGGTCCCAATGATACAACCCGCTATGTACTCCTACATAGCCTCTCATCGCTACCTTTACCAAATTGAGTTCATCATTATATCACCACATCAGAACAACATCATTTCACTCAGTTCATCACCTAGATGAATCAGACCTGACCCAACTCTAAGCATAACAAGCATAGAAGGCAAAGTAAGCTAAGCACATCATGGCACAAGCATCTACCAGGGGGTTTGACCCACCCTAGGGCCCACTGTCAATGGCAGGAGGCTAAACTAATTAGGGGGATTAGCCCCTTAATGACGGCCACGTCGGCGCCCATCGGAGCGGGGCTGGCGGCGACCATCCACACGGCGGCGTCTCACTGGAATAGCGCCTCCGGCGGCCATTTGGTGCGCGGAGGGCACCGGGAGGGGGGCCGTGCACTGGCGCGTCTGGCAGGACACCTAGGGGGGCTCGAGGGCCACCAGAACGGCGGCCACGTCGAGCTGCGCGGCAGCGATGACTTGGGCAGGAGCAGCTGCGGTTCTACAGGCTGCAGGAGGCGGAGCTTAGGGCGGTAACGGCCTCGTGGAAACTCCACGAGCACGAGCCCGTGGCCAGGAGCGAGCTTTGGCCGCTGTGGCCATGGGGCGGCGAGCTCCTCTCGGCTCCAGCGACAAATGGGGCTGGAGGGGGGAAATGACGACAAGGCTAGGGGGAAAGGGGTCGGGGCCTCACCGGAGAGGCTTCTGGCGCCTTAGCGGGGTCAGGGACACATGAGAGACGGCGAATCGCCAGCGGCTTCGCTCCGGTGAGGAGGGGAACACACGAGAGGGAGAGGGGAAATGGCGAGGGGGAAACAGCTGGAGCGGCGGCCGAGCCTATCCCCTCGCCAGCATGATGAGGAGGCGGCTAGGCAGGCAGGGTGGAGGTGGCCAGCGCTGCCACCGCCGGCTGCAGGGCGGCACGCAGCTTCTTCTCCTCCTGGCAGGAGGAAGAAGACGCTGCTGCCCCTATGGGTCGGGCCCCTTCCTTAGGTTAGCCCAGGTGGGCTTCTTTCCTTTCTTTTTTTTCAATTCTTTTCTAACTTATGACATTTGTTTATTTTATTTGTAGTTACGAATGACTTTGTAAAATATCCTAAACATTTTATATATTGAAGTTTGAATATTTCAGACTTATCAGAAAAGTTTCAAAATAATTTGAAAACTAAATTAATGATAATGCTTTATTTAATATTTTCCAGGGGCTTTATCATTTATTTCTAAATTGCTTTAGGTGTTCAAATAATTAAAATGATCCCTATTATAATCATCTCCAAATATACCAGACATAGGGAACATTTTTAGTGGGTATTTTGGATTTGTTGAATTTTCACCAAGTTTGAATTGTTTGGATTCAAAATGAGCTTGGGGTTTCTTTTTCTCCCCATTTCATATTGATGCAAAGATGAAACATGATGCAAACACATGTTATACTATGACACCTAGCTAGGGATGTGACAATTCACCCCCACTCAAAAGAATCTCGTCCCGAGATTTTGAAGTCGTCGGGAAGAGCGTGGGGTACTCTAGTCGAAGACGATCTTGTCTTTCCCATGTGGCCTCCTTTTCAAAATGGTGTGACCACTGAACCTTGAGAAACTTGATGTTCCGACGCCGAGTGGTACGCTCAGCTTGATCAAGAATACGAACAGGGTATTCTCGATATGTAAGGTTATCTTGGAGATCATGTGCTACGTGGTCTACCTCACGGACAGGGTCTGAGAAGCAATGCCTGAGTTGCGAGACGTGGAAGACATCATGAACCTTGGAAAGATGCGGTGGAAGTTCCAATTGGTAGGCAACCTCTCCTCGTTTAGCAAGAATGCGAAAGGGTCCAATTTAACGAGGAGCCAACTTGCTCTTGATACCAAATTGATGGGTACCCTTCAGAGGTGTAACCCGAAGGTAAGCCTTCTCGTCAACTTCATAGGTCACAGCCTTATGATGGCGATCATATTGGCTCTTTTGACGAGATTGGGCTGTTTTCAACTTTTCACGAATGTGAACTTGCTCCTCTGCATCTTGGATCTTGTCCGGGCCAAAGCGTTGCCTCTCTCCTGTTTTCGACCAGTTAAGAGGTGTTCGACACCTTGGTCCATAGAGAACTTCAAAAGGGTCTTTACCCAAGCTTGATTGATAACTATTGTTATAAGCAAATTTGGCAAATGGAAGACACTTCTCCAAGTTCAAACCAAAAGATATAACACAAGCTCGGAGCATGTCTTCGATAATTTGATTGACTCGCTCAACTTGACCACTTGATTGCGGGTGGAAAGCAGTGCTAAAGGATAGATGAGTCCCCATAGCGGTTGGAAAACATTCCCAAAATCGGGAAGTAAAGATACTTCCATGGTCTGAGTTAATCTCCAAAGGAACACCATGAAGAGAAACTATTCGAGAACCATATAACTCTGCTAGCTAGCTAGCAGTTATACTCTCCCGAACAGGAAGAAAATGAGGCACTTTGGAAAGACCGTCGATGACCACAAAGATAGCATTATTCCCTCTCTTGGTCCTGGGAAATCCGGTAATGAAATCCATGCCGACCTTATCCCATTTCCATTCAGGAATAGCTTAAGGGTGAAGGGTGCCAGCAGGCCTTTGATGTTATGCTTTCACGCGATGACAAACGTCGTAGTTAGCAACGAACTGAGAAATTTCTCTCTTCATCCTAGTCCACCAGAACCTCTAGCGCAGGCACTGATACATCTTGGTACTACCCGGATGAATTGAGAGAGGACAATCATGAGCCTCCTTAAGGATCAACTATCATAAATGTTGCTTCTTCGGGATCACCAAACGGTTCTCAAAGAGGACAACACCCCGATCATCTTCCGAGAAGCATCTAACATTACCCTTCTTAATGTTTTTCTTGATACGAGATATCCCGACATCATGCTTCTGGGCTTCTATAATTTGATCCTTAAGTGTAGGTTTCATCACCAAGTTGGATAGGAATCCTTGAGGAACAAGGTGAAGGTTTAACTTCCGAAATTCCTCATGGAGAAGTGGTTGACCTTGTTGTAACATCAGATTGTTACAATAAGACTTACAACTTAGTGCATCAGCCATGACATTGGCTTTCCCCGGGGTGTAAGTTATCCCCAAGTCGTAATCTGTAATCAACTCTACCCACCGTCTTTGCCTGAGATTCAAATCCGGCTGGGTGAATATATATTTTAGACTTTGGTGATCTGTGAAAATTTTGCAATGATTACCCAGAAGGTAATGTCGCCAGGTTTTCAGTGCATGGATTACAGCTGCAAGCTCAAGATCATGTGTTGGATAATTAGCCTCATGTGGACACAACTGTCGAGATGCATATGCAATCACATGACGATATTGCATGAGAATGCAACCTAATCCTTGTCGCGAGGCGTCGCAATAGATAACAAAGTCCTTAGAGAAATCAGGTGGCACCAGAACGGGAGCAGAGATCAGTCGTCTTTTCAACTCCTGAAAACTGTGCTCGCATTGTGGAGTCCACTCGAAGTTTTTATCTTTCTTGAGGAGTTCAGTCAGAGGTTTTGCAACCTTGGAGAAATTCTCGACAAAGCGGCGGCAATAGCTCGCTAAGCCAAGAAAACTTCGAACTTTCTTAACCGATTCAGGTGAGTCCAATCAAGGACGGCCCAAACTCTCTCGGGATTGACAGCAATACCTTTACCAGGTATCACGTGGCCCAGATAGGTCACTTCTGGCAACCAAAATTCACACTTGGATAATTTGGCGTACAGGCGGTGCTCTCGAAGTTTCATCGATACCAGCCTTAGATGCTCGACATGTTCTTGTTCGTTCTTCGAGTAGATGAGTATATCGTCGAGGTAAACCCCGACGAATCTATCTAGATACTCCATGAAGATCGAATTCATCAAGCGAGAGAAGGTGGCTGGGGCATTGGTTAAACCGAAGGACATGATGTTGTACTCGTATTGGCCATAACGAGTAACAAAAGCCATTTTTCGAATGTCCCCGTTCCTAATTCTGATTTGATGGTATCCCAACCTCAAATCCATTTTGGAGAAGACAGAGGATCCAGCGAGTTGATCATACAAGTCGTTGATCCTGGGGAGCGGATACTTGTTCTTAATGGTGACTAGATTCACTGACCGATAATCCACAACCATCTAATCCGAACCATCCTTCTTCTTAATGAAGAGGACGGGACAAGCCCAAGGAGAAGAACTGGGATGGATGAAACCTTTCTTCAAAGCCTCATCGAGTTGGATCTTAAGTTCGGCTAGTTCTAAGGGCGCCATCTCATAGGGTCTTCTAGCTATTGGGATAGTCCCTGGGATGAGCTCTATCACAAACTCAACATCTGTGACACGAGGAATTCCTGGCAGTTCTTCTGGAAAGACATCCGGAAAGTCACAGACTACTGGAATATCTTCTAACTCTAGAAGAGGGTTAGCATTGAGGGAATAGAGTTGGCGCTTGGTTGTTCGAGTGGAGACATTAACTATCTCACCCGATGGATGTGTAAGTTGAACATTCCTAGAATGAGTATCAATCTTGGCATGGTGGTCTTTCATCCAATCCATACCTAGATTGATATTGATGTCCGAAGACTTGAGGGCTATCAAAGATGCTAGGAAGACTAATCTATCCACCAGAATCTCATTATCATGTCTCACTCTAGAAGTTTGCCATTTTGAACCCGGAGTCTGCACTAATAAAGGAGTAGGCATATCACAAAAACACATGTTATGCAACTGTGCATAACTTTCTGAGATAAAAGAATCAGATGCCCCGGTATCAAATAAAACAGAAGCTGGATGACTATTGACAAGGAGCATACCTAGGATAACATCAGGATCCTCAAGGGCTTCCTCGGCAGACACATAGTTCACTCGTCCACGAACAGGAGCTGGCTTCACAAAGAAGGCTTTTCCTGGCTTTCCACATCCGGCGGGCTTAGCATTATTCCGGGGACACTCACAGGAGTAGTGTCCTGGTTCTCCACACTTATAGCAAACCATGGTGGCACGAGGAGCAACATTGGTAGGCGGTCCTCCAAATGGCCTGACTGGAGGGTTGGGCTGAACTGGGCGAGGCGCCTGGAAGGATGGCCTCACATTGTATTTTGGCAGCAGAGCTGCGTTGGGCACCCAGACCTGGCGTTTATTGGGGCCCGAGCCAGGTGCGGGGTTGAAGTCACTATTGTGCTTTCTCGTGGCCTCATAATTAGTCTGTCCAGTCTCGGCATTGATAGCCTTGTTTATGAGAGCTTGGAAAGTGGTGCACTCATTGAGGCGTAGGTCTCGATGGAGCTCAGGATTAAGTCCCTTGCGAAACCTAGCCTGCTTCTTGGCATCAGTAGAAACTTCCTCAGGAGCATAGCGAGCAAGGTTTCCAAACTCAAGACTATAAGCATCCACTAACAGTCTGTCCTGGGTGAAGGCACAGAATTCCTCTCTCTTATGATCCATCAGCCCTTCCGGGATGTGATGGGTACAAAATGCGGCACTGAACTCCACCCAAGTAGGTGCGGGGCCTGCGGGACACATGGCTTCAAAATTTTCCCACCACAGATTGGCGGGACCTTCCAGAAGGTAAGTTGCAAAGGTCACCCTGTTGGCCTCGGTCACATTGGCAACCCGGATCTTGCGATACATGCTAGCCAGCTAGTCATCCGCGTCGAGTGGGTCGATCGAATGATGATACTTGGGTGGGCACAGTCTGATAAAATCACCAAGTGATACACCATCATTGAGGTCATTGCGGGGAGCACGTGTTGTGTTCTGCTCGATTCTTTCCAACAGCTTGTTGGTCCCCCTCTTGTTCCTTTCGACTTCAAGCTTTACTTTCGCCAAGGAAGGCACATGTGGCAGATCATCTTGCCTTGGCTGGCTTCCCTCGCCCTGCTCAGGGGCAGGCACGGGGTTATTCCTTGTTGCCACCATCCTGGAGAAACAAACCCACAACTTAATCATAGGGGACAACAACTCTAAGACATGAGATAAGGAATGTACTGGACAACATGGCATGCAGGGTAAACACCAGTCAACATGGTAAAACAACTACCATATGAACACCATGATTCATACACACCATGACATAGTTCAGTACAAGCCGAGCTGAAATACAACTATGGAGAGATGACACAACTCATCGGAGGCATTATGAGCTTCCTATACATTATCTATCTACACCTCTGGAACTCAACTCTCAACCTCATCATATCCCACAAGACACGCAAGACTGTGGTGATACGATTACTACCATACTAGAACTAACATCACCGTAGAATGCCTCATACAGGTTACCCCCATGACCCGAGAGCTGAACCTGAGGATCTGGAAACACTCTAGCCTGTGATCCCTGGGAGCCATAAGGACACAGATGTGGCCTTGATCCCCTTTTCGGTGGCAACAGCGGTCCTCGAAGAGGGGTGATGCCTCCAACATCGGGCCAGTCTACGTGTGCTGGCAGATGAGTCCGCGATGGGGTCAGCATCTCCAAATCTTCATAGCATGTCTGCACGACAGGTGCCAACTGCGTCAGGGTTGTCAAAAGACGTGCAAGGGTGGCATAAAGCTCCATGCGAAGGGCACGTGCATCACGATCCCTGTTCTCCAACATCTGAGCGATCACCTGCAGCCTAGGGTCCTCATGGGAATGATCATAGTAGACTGCACTAAGATAGCCATCCTCTCCTCCCATAGAAGCAGGAACATAGCAGAACTCGGTGTTCTAAAGCAGACCATGGTGGAACCTCATGATAGTCAGCATGGTGTAAGCAGCCTCCTGAACTGCCATATATATGGTGACACCTAATCCATAAGTCCAGTGAAGCGGCTCTGCAACTCCAGGGTATGAAGGATAAATCTTGACGGTACACAGATACTGACTCTGGTTGAAATCTCGATACTGTTCCTCCACTGTGTACTCTGGGTACCAACGATATCCAGCCTCCATCATGACTCTAACCAACATGGCCGTGTGACCCGGTACATTGATGCACCTGGTCAGACGGACCACCTGACGGGAAGGACGAGGGGGCATCTGAAACAGAGAATGATGCAAAGACATTAGAGACTCTAGCAGAAATTGGGCAGCATAACGGCTGTAATTGCTCAAAAAGGATTTTGAGACAACTGCAAAATATTGGAAAAGCATAACCACTCGACTTTCTAGACTCAAATCTCTTCTCCATCTGTTTGTCACACCAACAATACTTGAGTACCCACATTCACTTGCAACAAGCTAGCTAGTGGTCCATGGTTAGTAACTCGGCATCCTAAGCAATGGATGAGTAGCCTAGTTCTTATCCCCGAAGAAAAGATGAGAATGACTCAGCATAGAATAACTTGGGAAGAGGAGTAAAAAGAGCCTTACGTTCCCTTCCACAATCAATTCCCCTACTTTTCTATAGTGTTTCTAGACTCAACTTCGACCGGTTTGGCTTGGTAGTCCTACAGCCAGTCAGGCTTTGGTACCAACGCTGTCGGGACCCCGATCCTAAGTCATAAGAATCCAGACTGTAACATATCACATCACTTTGCGGCCTCACGCACGGTAAGTTCCACGGCTGCAGCCTTACCTTAGCCAGGACCATTTGCGTCTTTTGGCTCACATATGTGAACATGTCGCTGGCAATCAAACGACAGAGAACCCGGGCCGACATGACTAGTCACAGACCCCAAGCGGCACATCCGGATGGAAACAGGCATACATAACCCAGCAATGCAGGTGTCGGCCTCAAGCGTGTGTAGATGAGTCATAGCAAGCTACAGGGACTCCATTACGTCGTGAGACATGAATGCCATCACTGCACGTAGACAAGTCGTGGCAGGCTACAGGGACTCCATTACACTGCGAGACATTTCCCCGAAGGGACAAACACATCAGCAAAGAAGGATACATGCCAGTCAATCAATGTGTCTGGAGCAGTAGCAAGCTACCATGGCTCGGTGGAAGCATAAAGAGACAGTTTCCCGTAAAGAGTACTACTAAAGGCACATGACTAGGTGTCGGATCCCATACATACTGTTGCACGTCACACGTACGCACGACATGCCCGATATGCATAGATACAACCATGGCATCACAACATAACCATCCACAACATGACTTTTAATAAGAGGCTCAGACGAGCCTTGCATAATATGTTCTTACAGATAGGGGTCACATAACCCGACACTCAAGTCATACAAACCAAGCTGAAGCTTAAGCTGTCTGAGTACAGACAGACGAAAGGGGTAAAAAGGCACATGGCCTGACTATCTACAGCCCGCCACAGGGCATAAGGTGGTAGCTGGGACACCAGCTATTCGGCATCGTCGACATCTAGATAGAACCCACCTGATGGGTCCCGGGTCTCATCTGCAACATTTATTAAGCAAACGTGAGTACAAACATACTCAGCAAGTCTTTAGAACAGACCTAGTCTAACCATGCTCATGTATCATCAAGGAGGTGGTGGATTTTATGCAGCAATGCCAACTTTGACTCATGGCTAACCTACACTACTCAAATTTTAACTCTTTATTACAATTTTAGATATCGCACACGAGTCCACTAACTCTACGACAATACATCACCATGGATTCACTTCCCTCTCCTAGGAGAGTGCCATCCACGGTACTCACACTTGTCTTGATATTTTTATGAGTATCCATTTGATTATCTATGAACATTATAAGTTCTCCAAGTAGTCCATATCCGAGGACGCGGCTATTCGAATAGTTTCATACCCTGCAGGGGTGTACATCTTCACACACGCTCTCGCCACTTATCGTTGTGTGCTCATAAAGCCATGCACCTCGGCAACCTTCAAGCGGATGCCCAGCGAGGGAGTCGGCCATGACCGTCAATCACATAAGACCTCTAGTCCAGGCTATCACCTATTTAAGACTGAACCCGCACGGAAGTCTGGCCGAAGTTTCCGCTACGGCCCCAAACGATGTGCGCAGGGTTCCCAAGCCCACCATTCAGGTGACCCTTTGTACACCGTGCCACTGCCTACCGCGTCGTAACCCACCCCTAGGGTCAGCGCTACGCATGGCCTCTAGCATGCTATAAACACCAGAAACTACTTGGAACTCCTGGACCAAGGACTAAGCGACTGATAAGTCGAGAGGGGTTGAGTTACCGAAACCCAATGTGTGGTAGCAACTAGTATTGGATCACAAACACGGAACTCAATTCCTAAGAATGGTCCCAATGAGACAACCAGCTATGTACTCCTACATAGCCTCTCATCGCTACATTTACCAAATCGAGTTCATCATTATATCACCACATCACAACAACATCGTTTCACTCAGTTCATCACCCAGATGAATCAGACCTGACCCAACTCTAAGCATAGAAAGCATATCAGGCAAAGTAAGCTAAGCACATCATGGCACAAGCATCTACCAGGTATGCTAGGTTGCAAGGTTTAGCTATTTACTGTGACAATGTCATGTTATGCAGCAGAATAGGATCATCTACCATGTATGATTGACATGTGATCGACTGTCCTAATGTAGTAAACAAGAGCAGGAGCGAGAGAGTGGGATGTTATCAGAATGATCAAAGGGGTTGCTTGCCTTGCTGGGTAGCGGAAAGGTTCTCTCCTTCGTCGAGATACTCGAGGGTATCCTCAGAAGTAGGGCCTACCGCAATGCAGATAAGAAACGATCAACACACGCAAGTGCAACAATATGATGCATGATCATGGCATGATAGCATGTATGGATGAGCTAATGCAACTAGTGTTCATGTTGATTTGAAATGAAGTTGAATATAGATTCAAAATCATTCTGTATTTCAAATTCCATATACTAACCTATTAGTAAATGTCAATGTTCACCTATTTAGATTGCTCTAAGATGCATGACAGTAGCACCATTGGATTCATTGGATTTTTTTGATAAATTTTCATATATAAATTATTTTCATCTAATTTAAAGATTAATTTATAAGAATTTTTGAAGTTCTGAATAATTTCTGGAATTATTTATAAACTAGAAAAGGGAAAAATGACATCAGCTTGACGTCACTGTGACGTCAGCTGATCAGCTGACCTGGCTAGAGTCAAACCTGACGTGCGGGGCCCGCACGTCAGTGTCTCAAGCTTAACCTCCGCGCTGACCAAGGGGTTGTACCCACCTAGGGCCCACTGTCAATGGCAGGAGGCTAAACTAATTAGGGGAATTAGCCCCCTAATGACGGCCACGTCGGCGCCCACCGGAGCAGGGCCGGCGGCGACCATCCGCACGACGGCGTCTCGCCGAAATCGCGCATCCGGTGACCATTTGGCGCGCGAAGGGCACCGGGAGGCGGCCCGTGCACTGGCGCGTCTAGCAGGGCACCTAGGGGGGCTCGGGGGCCACCGGAACGGCGGCCACGTCGAGCTGCACGGCAGCGACAGCTCGGGCAGGAGCAGCTACGGCGCTACAGGCTGCAGGAGGCGGAGCTGAGGGCGGCAACGGCCTCCTGGAAGCTCCACGAGCACGAGCCCATGGCCAGGAGCGAGCTTTAGCGGCGAGCTCCTCTCGGCTCCAGCAACAAACAGGGCTGGAGGGGGGAAACGGCGATGAGACTGGGGGGAAAGGGGTCGGGGCCTCACCGGAGAGGCTTCTGGCGACTTAGGGGGGTCGGGGGCGCACGGGAGACGGCGAATCACCGGCCGCTTTGCTCCGGCGAGGAGGGGAACAGAGGAGAGGGAGAGGTGAAATGGCGAGGGGGAAACAGCTGGAGTGGCGGCCGAGCCTATCCCCTCGCCAGCTCGACGAGGAGGCGGCCAGGCAAGCAGGGTGGAGGTGGCCAGCGCGGCCACCGCCGGCTGCAGGGGCGGCACACAGCTGCTTCTCCTCCTGGCAGGAGGAAGAAGACGCTACTGCCCTGTGGGCCGGGCCCCTTCCTTAGGTTAGCCCAGGTGGGCTTCATTCCTTTTTTTTTCAATTCGTTTCTAACTTTTGACATTTTTTTTATTTTATTTGCAGTTACAAATGACTTTGTAAAATATCCAAAACATTTTATATATTGAAGTTTGAATATTTCAGACTTATCTGAAAAGTTTCAAAATAATTTGAAAACTAAATTAACGATAATGCTTTATTTAATATTTTCCAGGGGCTTTATCATTTATTTCTAAATTGCTTAGGTGTTCAAATAATTAAAATGATCCCTGTTATAATCATGTCCAAATTTACCAGACATAGGGAACATTTTTAGTGGGCATTTTGGATTTGTTGAATTTTCACCAAGTTTGAATTATTTGGATTCAAAGTGAGCTTGGGGTTTCTTTTTCTCCCCATTTCATATTGATGCAAAGATGAAACATGATGCAAACACATGCTATACTAGGACACCTAGCTAGGGATGTGACACGCATGGAGGGCACTGGCGGGAACCTCGTGCTCGAGCGCGTCGAGTGAGGTTGGACAGGGGACTCGGGGTCGCTAGAGATGGCGGCCACGATGAGCTCGGCGGCGACGAGGTCGGGGGAGGTCCGGACGGGGCGAATCGCCGAGGCGGGCTCCAGTGGACGGCGGGGAAGAACGACGATGGCTCGGCGTTGAGGGGCTCCCGGCATCTTCTGGCTCCACAGGGAGGGTGAGGGGAACGTGTAGGAGCTCTGGGATGCGACAAGGGGGCTCTAGCTAGGCGGGCAGCGATGGTGAGCTCGAGCAGAGCTCGGCCATGGCGAGGGGGGAGGAGAGGGAGAAGCGAGTTGAATGAAGAGAAGGCGAGGCCGGCTCGATCCGTACGCCTCTCTTGGGGTTATCCGCGACGCCTCGCTGGTCGGGAACGGCCAGGCAGGCAGGTGGCATGGCGGCACACCTGCGCGCGCGCGCCGGCCACACGCCATGTCCACTGGTGCTAGGAGGAAGAAGACCCTCCTGCCCCCGATGGGCTGGGCCATAGATGGGCTGCCAGGTAAGGTTTGCCTCCTCTTTTTTACTTTTTTTCTTTTCTATTTATCTTCTCTGGGTTTTAAAATATTTGGTCAAAACCCTAAAGGCAAAAACCCTGAAATTTATTTTTGGGGTCTAACCATAATGTTGCTAAGCCCCATAATAAGTTTCAACACTTTTGGAAGAATTAAAATACTTATAGTCATTTAACTATCATTTTCAGATGCATTCATGATTTATTTAAAAATACAAAATAATTATTTGGAAGTTCAGCATCCCTGGTATGTTGTTCCCAACATTTATCAGAAATGGTGAACATTTTAGATGGGCATTTTGGATTTGTTGGTTTTTCACAATCATTAAGTTCGTTTGATTCAAATGAAGTGTTTGGGGTTTCTTTCGATCCCCATTTCAAATTGATGCAACAATTGAAATATGATGCACACACATGCTGTCCTAAGACAACTAGCTAGGGATGTGACAACTCACCCCCACTCAAAAGAATCTCGTCCCGAGATTTTGAAGTCGTCGGGAAGAGCGCGGGGTAGTCTAGTCAAAGATGATCTTCTCTTTCCCATTTGGCCTCCTTTTCATAATGGTGTGACCACTGAACCTTGAGTAACTTGATGTTCCGACACCGAGTGGTATGCTCAGATTGATCAAGAATACAAACAGGGTATTCTCGATATGTAAGCTTATCTTGGAGATCAAGCGCTTCGTGGTCTACTTCACGGACAAGGTCCGAGAAACAACGCCTGAGTTGTGAGACGTGGAAGACATCATGAACCTTGGAAAGATGCGGCAGAAGTTCTAATTGGTAGGCAACCTCTCCTCGTTTAGCAATAATGCAAAAAGGTCCAATGTAACGAGGAGCCAACTTGCCCTTGATACCGAATCGATGGGTACCCTTCAGAGGTGTAACCCGAATATAAGCCTTCTCATCAACTTCATAGGTCACAGCCTTATGATGGCGATCATATTGGCTCTTTTGACGAGATTGGGTTGTTTTCAACTTTTCACGAATAATGCGAACTTGCTCCTCTGCATCCTGGATCATATCCGGGCCAAAGAGTTGCCTCTCTCTGGTTTCTGACCAGTAAAGAGGTGTTCGACACCTTTGTCCATAGAGAACTTCAAAAGGGGCTTTGCCCAAGCTTGATTGATAACTATTGTTATAAGCAAATTCGGCAAATGGAAGACATTTCTCCCAATTCATACCGAAGGATATAACACAAGCTTGGAGCATGTCTTTGAGGATTTGATTGACTCGCTCAACTTGACCACTTGATTGCGGGTGGAAAGCAGTGCTAAAGGATAAATCAGTCCCCATAGCGGTTTGGAAACTTTCCCAAAATTGGGAAGTAAAGATACTTCCGCGGTCTAGGTAAATCTCCAATGGAACACCATGAAGAGAAACTATTCGAGAAACATATAACTCCGCTAGCTGGCTAGTAGTTATACTCTCCCGAACAGGAAGAAAATGAGCCACTTTGGAAAGGCGATCGATGACCACTAAGACAGCATTATTCCCTCTCTTAGTCCTGGGAAATCCAGTAATGAAGTCCATACCGACCTTATCCCATTTCCAATCAGGAATAGCTAAAGGTTGAAGGGTGCCAGCAGGCCTTTGATGTTCTGCTTTCACGCGACGACCAACATCGCAGTTAGCAACGAACTGGGCAATTTCTCTCTTCATCATAGTCCACCAAAACCTCTGGCGTAGGTCCTGATACATCTTGGTACTACCCGGATGAATTGTGAGAGGGGAATCACGAGCCTCCTTAAGAATCAGCTATCGAAAATGTTGGCTCTTGGGAACCACCAAACGGTTTTGGAAGAACACCACACCTTGTTCATCAATAGAGAAATCCTTAGCGATACCGCTAATGAGGTTCTCTTTGATCCGGGAAATACCCTTATCATGCTTTTGGCTAGCTATAATTTGATCCTTAAGAGTAGGTTTCGCCAGCAAGTTGGAAAGGAATCCTTGAGGAACAATATGGAGGTTCAACTTCCGAAATTCCTCATAGAGAAGTGGTTGACTTTGTTGTAACATCAGATTGTTACAATAAGATTTATGACTTAGTGCTTCAGCCATGACATTGGCTTTCCCTGGGGTGTAGGTTATCCCTAAGTCGTAATATGTAATCAACTCAACCCACCGTCTTTGCCTAAGATTCAAATCCGGCTAGGTGAAGATATATTTCAGACTTTGGTGATCAGTGTAAATTCTGCAACGATTACCCAGAAGATAATGTCACCAGGTTTTCAGTGCATGGACCATAGCTACAAGCTCAAGATGATGTGTTGGATAATCATCCTCATGTGGACGCAATTGTCGAGATGCGTATGCAATCACATGACAATCTTGCATGAGAATGCAACCTAATCCTTGTCGCGAGGCATCGCAATAGATAACAAAGTCCTTAGAGAAATCTGGTGGCACTAGAATGGGAGTAGAGGTCAGTCGTCTTTTCAACTCCGGAAAACTATGCTCGCATTGTGGAGTCCACTCGAACTTTTTATCTTTCTTGAGGAGTTCAGTCAGAGGTTTCGCAACCTTGGAGAAATTCTCGACAAAGCGGCGACAATAGGTCACTAAGCCAAGGAAACTCCGAACTTGCTTAATCGATTCAGGTTGAATCCAATCAAGGACGGCCTGAAATCTCTCGGGATTGATAGCAATACCTTTACCAGAGATTACATGGCCTAGGTAGGTCACTTCTGGCAACCAAAATTCACACTTGGAGAATTTGGCGTACAGACGATTCTCTCGAAGTTTCATCAATACCAGCCTTAGATGCTCAACATGTTCCTGTTCATTCTTCGAGTAGATGAGTATGTCGTCGAGGTAAACCACGACGAATTTATCCCAATACTCCATGAAGATCGAATTCATCAAGCGAGAGAAGGTGGCTGGGGCATTGGTTAAACCGAAGGACATGATGGTGTACTCGTATTGGCCATAACGAGTAACAAAAGCCGTTTTTGGAATGTCCCCGTTTCTAATTCTGATTTGATGGTATCCCAACCTCAAATCAATTTTGGAAAAGATAGAGGATCCAGCGAGTTGATCACACAAATCATTTATCCTGGGGAGCCGATACTTGTTCTTTATGGTGACCAGATTCACTGGCCGATAATCCACAACCATCCGATCCGATCCATCCTTTCTCTTAACGAAGAGGACGGGGCAAGGCCAAGGAGAAGAACTAGGACAAGTGAAACCCTTCTTCAAAGCCTCATCGAGTTGAATCTTAAGTTCGGCTAGTTCTAAGGGTGCCATCTTATAGGGTCTTCTGGCTATTGGGACGGTCCCTTGAATGAGCTCTATCACAAACTCAACATCTCTGAGAGGTGGAATTCCTGGCAATTCTTTTGGAAAGACATCCGGAAAGTCACGGACTACCGGAATATCTTCTAGTTCTGGAAGAGGGCTAGCATTGAGGGAATAGAGTTGGCGCTTGGCTGCTCGAGTGGAGACATTAACTATCTCCTCGATGGATGTGTAAGTTGAACATTCCTAGTATGAGTATCGATCTTAGCATAGTGGGCTTTCATCCAGTCAATGCCTCAGATGATATTGATGTTCGAAGACTTGAGGGCTATCAAAGATGCTAGGAAGACTAACCTATCCACAATAATCTCATTGTCATGGCTCTCTCTAGAGGTTTGCCATTTTAAACCAGGAGTCTGAACTACTAAAGGAGTAGGCATATCACAAAAAGACATGTTATGCAACTATGCATAACTTTCTAAGATGAAAGAATGAGATGCCCCAGTATCAAAAAGAACAGATGTTGGATGACTATTGACAAGGAGCGTACCTAGGATAGCATCCGGATCCTCAAGGGCTTCCTCAGTAGAGTCATAGTTCACTCGTCCGCAAGCAGGAGTTGGCTTCACATAGAAGGCTTTTCCCGGCTTCCCATGTCCAGTTGGCTTAGCATTGTTCTGAGGACACTCACGGGAGTAGTGTCCTAGTTCCCCACATTTGTAGCAGACCACGGTGGCACGGGGAGCAACATTGGCAGGAAGACCTCCAAATGGCCTGGCTGGAAGGTTGGACTGAGCTGGGCGAGGCGCCTGGAAGGATGGCCTCGCGGTGTATCTTGGTAGCAGAGCTGCGTTGGGCACCCACACCTGGCGTTTGTTGGAGCCCGAGCCAGATGCGGGACTGAAGTCACGGTTGTACTTCCTAGTGGCCTCATAGACAGTCTGTCCAGTCTCGGCATTGATAGCCTTGTAGACGATAGCCTGGAAGGTTGTGCACTCATGCAGGTGCAGATCTCGACGGAGCTCAGAATGAAGTCCCTTGCGGAACCTGGCATGTTTGTTGGCATCAGTTGAAACTTCCTCCGGAGCATAACGAGCAAGATTGCCGAACTCACAGCCATAGGCATCCACTGACAGTCTGCCCTGGGTGAAAGTACAAAACTCCTCTCTCTTGCGATCCATCAGCCCTTTCGAGATGTGATGGGTACGGAATGTCATGCTAAATTCCGCCCAAGTTGGTGCGGGGCCTGAAGGATGCATGGCTTCATAATTTTCCCACCACAGATTGGCGGGTCCTTCCAGAAAGTAAGTAGCAAAGGTCACCTTGTTGGCCTCGGATACATTGGCAGCCCGGACTTTGTGGAACATGCTGGTCAGCCAGTCATCTGCGTCGAGTGGGTCGACCGAATGATGATACTTAGATGGGCAGAGCTTGACAAAATCACCGAGAGACACGCTGTCATTGTGATCATTGCAGGGAGCATGCCCTGTGTTCTACTCAATTCGTTCCAGCAGCCTGTTGGTCTCCCTTTTGTTCCGTTCATCCTCAAGCATCACTTCTGCCAGAGAGGGCGCGTGTGGCAGGTTCTCTTGCCTTGGCTGGCTTCCCTCGCCCTGCTCGGGGGCAGGCACGGGGTTATTCCTAGTTGCCATCATCCTGGGAAAACAAACCCACAGCTTAGACATAGAGGACATCAACTCTAAGACATGAGATAAGGAATGTACTGGACAACATGGCATGCAGGGTAAATACCCAAACAACATGGTAATAACAACTGCCATATGAACACCATGATTCATACACACCATGACATAGTTCAGTACAAGCCCAAGCTGAAATACAAACTACGGAGAAATGACAAAACTCATCAGAGGCATTACAAGCTTCCTATACATTATCTATCAACACCTCCGGAACTCAACTCTCAACCATAGTCATATCCCACAAGACACGCAGGACCGTGGCGATACGACTACTACCATACTAGTACTAACGTCCACGTACTCAAGCATCACCGTAGAATGCCTCATATAGGTTACCCTTGTGGCTCGGGAGCTGAACCTGAGGATCTGGAAACACTCTAACATGTGATCCCTAGAAACCGTAAGGACACGGATGTGGCCTTGGTCCCCTTGTTGGCGGCAACAGCGGTCCTCGAAGAGGGGTGATGCCTCCAACATTGGGCGAGTCTACGTGTGCTGGCAGTTGAGCCCGCGATAGGTTCAGTATCTCCAAATCTCCATAGCCTGTCTGCATGACAGGTGCTAGCTACGTTAGGGTTGTCCAAAGGCGTGCACAGGTAGCATAAAGCTCCATGCGAAGGGCACGTGCATCACGATCCCTGTTCTCCAACATCTGAGCGGTCACCTGCAGCCTAGGGTCCTCATGAGAATGATCATAGTAGGCTGTGCTAAGATAGCTATCCTCTCCTCCCAGAGAAGCAGGAACATAACAGAACTCTGTGTTCTGAAGCAGACCATGGTGAAACCTCATGATGGTCAACATGGTGTAGGCGGCCTCCTGAATTGCCATGTCTATGGTGACACCTAATCCATAAGTCTAGTGAAGCGGCTTAACAGTACACAGATACTGGCTCTAGTTGAAATCTTGATACTGTTCCTCCACTGTGTACTCTGGGTACCAACGGTAACCAGCCTCCATCATAACTCTAACCAACATGGTCGTGTGACCCGGTACATCGATGCACCTAGTCAGAAGGACCACCTGACGGGAAGGACGAGGGGGCATCTGAAAAAGAGAATGATGCAAAGACATTAGAGACTCTAGCAGAAATTGGATAGCATAACGGTTGTAAATTGCTCAAAAAGGTTTTTGAGACAACTACAAAAGATTGGAAAAGCATCACCACTCGACTACCTAGACTCAAATCTCTTCTCCAACTGTTTGTCACACCAACAATACTCAAGTACCGACATTCACTTGCAAACAAGCTAGCTAATAGTCCATGGTTAGTAACTCGTCATTCTAAGCAATAGATGAGAAGCCTAGTTCTTATCCTCATAGAAAATATGAGAATGAATGAAAATAGAATCACTTGGGAAGAGTACTAAATAGAGCCTTACATTCCCTTCCACAATCAATTCCCCTACTTTTCTATAGTGTTTCTAGACTCAACTTCGACCGGTTTGGCTTGGTAGTCCTACGGTCAGTCAGGCTCTGATACCAATGCTGTCGGGACCCCGATCCTAAGTCATATGAATCCAGACTGTAGCATATCACATCACTTTGTGACCTTACGCACGGTAAGCTCCACGGGTGCAGCCTCACCTTAGCCGGACCATTTGCGTCTTTTGGCTCACGTATGTGAACATGTCGCTGGCAATCAAACAACAGAGAACCCGGGCCGACATGACTAGTCATAGAACCTAAGTGGCACATCCGAACGGAAACAGGCATACGTAACCCAACAATGCAGGTGTCGGGCTCAAGCGTGTGTAGACGAGTGATAGCAACCTACAAGGACTCCATTACACCATGGGACATAAATGTCATCACTGCATGTAGACGAGTCGTAGCAGGCTACAGGGACTCCATTACACTGCGAGACATTTCCCCGAAGGGACAGACAAAGCAGCAAAGAAGGATACATGTCGGTCAATCAATGTGTCCAGAGCAGTAGCAAGCTACCAAGGCTCGATGGAAGCACAAAGAGGCAGTTTCCCGTAAAGAGTACTACTAAAGGCACATGACTAGGTGTCAGATCCCATACATACCGTTGCACGTCACACGTACGCACGACATGCTCGATATGCATAGATACAACTATGGCATCACAACATAACCATACAACAACACAAATTTTATTTAAGAGGCTCAGAAGAGCCTTGCATAATATGTTCTTATAGATAGGGGTCACAGGACCCGACACTCAAGTCATACAAACAAGTTCATACAAACCAAACGGAAGCATAAAGTTGTCTGAGTACAGACAGATGAAAGGGGGAAAAGGCACATGGCCTGACTATCTACAGCCTGCCACAGGGCATAGGGTCGTAGTTGGGACACCAGCTATTCGGCATCGTCGACATCTAGATAGAACCCACCTAATGGGTCCTGAGTCTCATCTGCAACATTTATTAAGAAAATGTCAGTACAAACGTACTCAGCAAGTCTTTAAAACAGACCTAGACTATTCATGCTCATGTATCAACAAGGGGAGTGGTGGAGTTTATGCGGCAATGCCAGCTTTGACTCATGGCTAACCTACACTACTCAATTTTAACTCTTTGTTTAAATTTTAGATATCGCACACGAGTCCACTAACTCCATAACAATACACCGCCATGGATTCACTTCCCTCTCCTGGGAGAGTGCCATTCACGGTACTCACACTTGTCTTGATATTTTTTGAGTATCCTTCTGATTATCTATGAACAACATAAGTTTTCCAAGTAGGCCATATCCGAGGACGCGGCTATTCGAATAGTTTCATACCCTGCAGGGGTATACTTCTTCACATATGCTCTCGTCACTTATCGTTGTGTGCTCATAAAACCATGCACCTTGGCAACCTTCAAGCGGAAGCCCAACGAGGGAGTCAGCCACGCCCGTCAATCACATAAGACCTCTAGTCCTGGCTATCGCCTATTTGAGACTGAACCCGCACGGAAGTCCGACCGAAGTTTCTGCTACGGCACCAAACGATGTGCGCAGGGTTCCCAAGCCTACCATTAGGGTGACCCTTGGTACACCGTGCCACTACCTACCGCGTCGTAACACATCCCTAGGGTTAGCGCTACGCACGGCCTCCAGCATGCTATGAACACCAGAAACTACTTGCAACTCCTAGACCTAGGACTAAGCGAATGATAAGTCGAGCGGGGTCATATTTTGGGTCCCAGCATGTGGTAGTATCTAGTCTTGGATTACAACCATGGAACTCAATTCCTAAGAATGGTCCCAATGAGACAACCCGCTATGTACTCCTACATAGCCTCTCATCGCTACCTTTACCAAATCGGGTTCATCATAAGCTTATCACATCAGAACAACATGGTTTCACTCCAGTTCATCTCCCAAATGAATCAGACCTAACACAACTCTAAGCATAGCAAGCATAGCAAGAAAAGTAAGCTAAGAACATCATGGCACAAGCATCTACCAGGTATGCTAGGTTGCAAGGTTTAGCTATTTACTGCGACAATGACAGGTCATGCAAAAGAATAGGCTCATCTACCGTGTATGATAGACAAGTGAACGTTTGTCCTAATGCAATAAACAAGAGAAGGAGCAGGAGAGTGGGATGTTATCGGAATGATCAAAGGGGTTGCTTGCCTTGCTGGGTAGCGGGAAGGTTTTTTCCTTCGTTGGAATACTCGGAGGTATCCAGAGAAGCAGGGCCTACCTCAATGCAGATAAATAGCAATCAATACACGCAAGTGCAACAATATGATGCATGATCATGACATGGCAGCATGTATGGATGAGCTAATGCAACTATTGTCCAAGTTAATTTGAAGTGAGTTTGAATATAGGTTCAAAGTCGTTCTCCATTTCATATTTCATATATTAACCTATTAGTAAACGTCAATATTCAACTACATAGGTTTCTCTAACATGCATGGTAATAGCACCATTGGATTCGTTGCATTTTTCTGATAAATTTTCATATATAAATTATTTTCATCCGAGTTACAGATTAATTTATATGAATTTTAGAAGTTTTAAATACTTTCTGGAATTTGTTAAATATAAAATGCCTTATTGCATCAACCTGACGTCACTGTGACGTCAGCCTGGCCTAACGACCAGTCCAGGTCAAACCTGACAGCTAGGGCCCACACGTCAACGACACGGGGCTATTCCCCGCGCTGACCGGGGTTTGACCCGCAGCTGGGGCCCGCAGTGAGCGGCTAATGACCCCAATTAGCGGGGCGGTTAGCACTAACTAGCCGGCCACGTCCGCGCCCGCCGGAGCGGGGCCGGCGGTGACCAAAACCACAGCAGAGGACCGTCAGGGTTGGTTGGAAACGTGCCATAGGGCACGGTTTGGTGCGCGGAGGGCATTGGCGAGAACCTCGTGCTCGACCACGTCGAGTGAGGCTAGACAGGGGGCTCGGGATCGTCGGCGATGGCGGCCACGAGGTCGGGGGAGGTCCGGACGGGGCAAATCACCGAGGCGGGCTCCGATAGCCGGCGGGTAAAAACGGTGACGGCTCGGCGTTGAGGGGCTCCCGGCGTCTTCTGGCTCCACAGGGAGGGCGAGGCAAACGCGGAGGAGCTCTAGGATGCGAGAGGGGGGCTCTATCTAGGCGGTCAGCGACGGCGAGCTCGAGTAGAGCTTGGCCATGGAGAGGGGGGAGGAGAGGGAGAAGCGAGGGGAAGGAAGAGAAGGCGAGGCCGGCTCGATCTGGATGCCTCTCGCGGGGTCATCCGCGACGCCTCGCTGGCCGGGAACGGCCAGGCAGGCAGGCGGCATGGCGGCACGCCCGCACGTGCGCCGGCCACACGCCATGTCCACTGGCGCTAGGAGGAAGAAGACCCTCCTGCCCCCGGTGGGCTGGGCCGCAGATGGGCTACCGGTTAAGGTTTGCCTCCTCTCTTTTTCATTTTTTTCTTTTCTATTTATCTGCTCTGGGTTTAAAAATATTTGGGCAAAACCCTAAAGGCAAAAACCCTGAAATTAATTTTTGGGGTCTAACCATAATGTTGCTAAGCCCCATAATAAGTTTGAGCTCTTTTGGAAGAATTAAAATACTTATAGTCATTTAACTATCATTTTCAGATGCATTCATGATTTATTTAAAAATACAAAATAATTATTTGGAAGTTCAGCACCCCTGGTATGTTGTTCCCAACATTTATAAGAAATGGTGAACATTTTAGATGGGCATTTTGGATTTGTTGGTTTTTCACAATCATTAAGTTGGTTTGATTCAAATGAGGTGTTTTGGGTTCTTTTGATCCCCATTTCAAATTGATGCAACAATTGAATTATCATGCACACACATGCTGTCCTAAGACAACTAGATAGATATGTGACATACCTGGCGGCTCATAATCCAGACCAAGGCAGATGGGCTTAGAGACGTGAGCCTAGACATATGGTGGCCTACCAAGATGGGCCGAGGCAAGGCCCAGACGAGAGATGGCATGAAGACTCGGGCGGTTAAGCCGCCCGGAGACGGCTTGCCCAGGAAGTCAAGGTGACATAGAGATAGATTCAGACATGTTGTAAGAGTTGGTATGAGACTTGTAACCCGTGGTCTTGGCGTTCTATATAAAGGCAGAGACCCGGGGTGACATAGATAGAAACCAACTAATCAAGAACTAGGTCAAGCGAATCCGCTCCCTTGTAATCGATACTCCAATCAATACAATGCAAGTAGGACGTAGGCTTTTACCTCCTCCAGAGGGGCTGAACCTGGGTAAACTCGTGTCCTTCGTCCCAACCAAACCCTTTGAGTCCATCGCCTGAGCAATGGCCTCGAACTTAAGTCCTCAAATATCTGCCATGACAAAACCATGATAGTAAGTATTTGCGAATTCTGAAAAAAAATCCTTAGTCTGGTGAAAATGCTCCCAGCGGCTTATAAAATATGTCTTTCTTTGCAGGCCAGAGAACTCGCCAACTGTCAAACAATAGTCTACTGAAGCTGAAAGCCGTATACACTCTTACAGAGCAGCTCTATTGTGGAACCCTATGCACCATCAAAGCTGTAATGGATAAAAAAGGTGTCCCCAAACTTATGAAGGAAGTGACAGAAGTCCTCTCAACCAACCCAAAATAGTTGGAAGAACTTAAAAAATCAGCCGCCCCTAAGGGCGCAATGGCTGCACTGAGCTGGTCCCTGGCCTTCGCTCCTGAACTTACTCCTGAAGATATGATGGACGGCTTTCCTTTGCTAAAGGATGATGGATCAGAGTTCACTCAGGAACACTATGCCAAATTTGCGAAGGCGTCTCGAGTCTTGGCTACCAAGCTCGTTGAAGAGACCGACCTGTCCACCTACCAGGCAGCTTACACTGAGATCAGAAAACGAGTGCAAGGGTCCACTTACGAAGCCAAAGACTTGATTCATGCATGCCGTAAGCACCTCTTTGCTCCTGATATTGACCCGTCTCCAATCTTTCACGATGAAGCTGAATTTGAGGCGTTAACCAACTGCAACTGGGATATGGAAAACCTTCACATCCAGGAGACCGAATGCCCGGCGCGGATGACCCGACTGCGAGCTGAAGTGACCCGGCCTTGTTGTTCTGTTTGGTTAAAATTTATCCAGAAAACTTTTAAGTCCATAAAATTTATTAGGCTCTTCCGGAGCTTTGTAATAGCAGTAGCTAAAACTGATTGCTTTTGTCCTGCCTTCGTGCACATGTTGGAATTTGAATAGCTGTATATGCTTATCCATCCTTCATTATTGCTTTGGTCATCTTTCTTTTCACTTGATAATGGCTTTATCATAAAAGACAAGGCCTACAAAAACAAACAAGACATAAAATATATACTCTCCGTCATTGTTAAGGCGGGTTTTAAAGGCACAACCTAAACAAGTTAACTTTCTTCCTTTATGATCTTGCTTTTTTTCAATTTGAAAACTTAGGCATGACTGCCCAAACGTCATATGTCGGTTCTCACATGGCACAGATTCGTTGTTTTAACCTTCACTATTTTAGGGTCCTAAAGAAGATTGACTGTTAAGAGTACGACGAGCCATATAGTGGAGGGACTACAGCAGGGCATGAGTACCCCTAGACCCATAAGCCGGCTCTTATGTGACATAAATCCATCATTTTAACCTTAAATAGTTCAAGGTCTTTAAAAAGATTGATGGAATAAGAGTATGAAAGGGACACAAGGCGGAGAGTCTACAGCAGGTAGGTGAGTTTATCCTCGCTTTCCGTAAGCCGACCCTCACATGACATAAGCCGCCGTTTTAACCTTAACCAGTATAGGGTCTCATGGCAAGATTGACTATCAAGTACTTTGATCAGCTCAGGGTCTTTAAGTCGGGATTAACTAGTAAGAGTTCAGCGGGTCACCTGGCGGAGTGGCATCATGCATAGAGGCAGGTTTAACCCGGTCAGGCTATGGCTGAAAAGCCGATCGAGAGGGTGTGAAAGCTAAACCCGGTGGGTTGGAAGCCCCCAAATGACCTTGTTGAAGTATCAACTTTCCTGCACAATCTTTTTGCACGAAACACGACAAAGGCCCCGAACTGTGGGGATGTCGAGTTTATTATATTGAAAAGGGTAGATACAATGATGGATATATGTACATTGATGAGAGTCAATGACTCATGTGTAGTAAGGCCGGAGATGAGCAATATTCCATGGCCTGTTGGTCCCTATCCAGAGGTGTCTGACTCGTCGCTTTCCCGTATATATATGAGGTAATATGACCCGTTGTTGAGATTTCTGCTGACCATGTAAGGTCCTTCCCAAGGGAGAGATAACTTATGCATATTTGTCTGATCTTGAATCAGTCGTAACACCAAGTCGCCTTCTTGAAACATCCTGGTCTTGACTCTGCGGCTATCATAGCGACGAACCTCTTGGTGGTAAATCACCGATCGTGCTGCTGCAAGATCCCACTTTTCCTCCAAAGCATCCAGCGTGTCTTGACGCGCCGTCTCGTTGTCAGCTTCAATGTAAGCCACCACTCTAGGCGAGCCATGACAAATATCACTTGGCAGAACGGCTTCCGCACCATAAATCATGAAGAAAGGCGTGTACCCTGTTGATCTATTGGGGGTAATTCGGATACTCCAAAGAACTGGCGATAACTCCTCCACCCAACAAACCAGCGTTCTCTCCAGCGGAACCATAAGCCGGGGTTTTATTCCTCTCAAGATCTCTTGATTGGCCTGCTCTGCCTGACCATTGGACTGCGGATGAGTGATGACGGAAACATCAAGCTGGATGTGTTCACTTCCACAAAATGCTTTCAAATCCCCCTTGGATAAATTTGTTCCGTTGTCTGTGATGATACTGTGCGGATAACCAAAACGATAGATCAATTTCTTGACAAATTGAACAGCCGTGGCTGCATCACACTTGCCAACCGGCTTTGCTTCCACCCACTTGGTAAACTTGTCAACTGCCACCAAAAAGTGGATCTTCTTATCTTTAGATCTCTTGAAAGGCCCAACCATATCAAGCCCCTAGACCGCAAACGGATAGGTTATAGAAATCTTCCGCAATTCTTGAGCCGGCACGTGAGCATGTCATCCAAATTTCTGACATCCATCGCACTTGGTGAACAGTCCTCTGCATCCTTGTGAGTCGTCAACCAAAAGAAACCATGCCAGAAAGCTTTTGCCACCAAAGACTTTGAGACGGCGTGATGACCGCACTCACCGGCATGTATTTCATTTAGAATCTCCTTACCCTTTTCGGGGGAAACGCGGTGTTGAAATACACTGGTTACCCTGCATTTATGTAGCTCGCCATTGATGATAGTCATAGACTTAGACAGCCTCACGATCTGCCTCGCCAAGGTCTCATCATCGGGTAACTCCCCGCGAGTTAGATATGCCAGATAAGGTAATGTCCAATCAGGAATAGCATGTAGGGCCGCCACCAACTGCCCCTCCGGGTCAGGTATAGCTAGATCCTCAGAAGGCAATTTAACAAAGGGGTGATGCAACATGTCCAAAAAGACATTAGGTGGAACCGGCTTACGTTGAGAGCCCAGCCTTGATAATGCATCAGACGCCTTGTTCTTTCGACGGTCAATATGATCCACCTAATAACCTTTGAAGTGGCCAGCGATGATATCCACCGCCTGACGATAAGCCGCCATATGTGGGTCTTTGGAATTCCACGTGCCTAAGACTTGCTGAGCCACGAGGTCTGAGTCGCCCAGGCATCTAGCCCGGCCCAGATTCATCTCCTTCGCCACACAGAGCCCGTGAAGCAAAGCTTCATACTCAGATGCATTGTTAGTACAAGTAAACATTAACATTAACACATAACAAAACTTGTCACCTCTAGGGGAGGTTAAGACAACCCCAGCCCCCGATCCTTCCAATTGCCTGGATCCGTCGAAGTGAATTGTCTAGTATGTGTTGTCTGGCTTCTCCTAGGGCGATTGACTCTCTGTCCAATCATTTATCAAATCCACCAAGGCTTGAGACTTGACAGCCGTATGAGGCACATACTTCAAATTAAGGGGCCCAAGCTCTAGTGCCCACTTAGCAATCCTGCCAGTAGCTTCTCTATATTGGATGATATCTCCCAATCGAGCAGAGCTAACCACTGTGATCTGCTGTCCAAGGAAATAATGCTTCAACTTGCGGTTTGCCATGAACACCCCATAGATAGATTTCTGCCAACACAGGTATCTTTGTTTGGATTCTATCAAGACCTCACTAACATAGTAAACCGGCCTCTAGACTGGATACTCCTTCCCTGTTTCCTTATGTTCCACCACAGCCACATCACTGACTGCCCTATTGTTAGCCGCCACGTATAAGAGCAAAGGTTCTTTCTCTACCGGAGCAGCTAAAATTGGCGGCTCAGCCAACTATTTCTTGAGTGCCTCAACGCTTTATCCACAATCTTGATCCAGACAAAGTCATCCATCTTTTCCATCATCTGATATAAAGGAATAGCCTTCTCGCCCAGGTGGTTGATGAAGCGGCTTAAAGCGGCAATACGACCCGCCAAACACTGCACATCATTAATGCTCGTCGACTTAGACAATGATGTGATGGCCTTTATCTTATTCGGGTTAACCTAAATACCTCACTCTGAAACTAAGAAACCCAAGAGCTTGTCTGCAGGAACACCAAACACACACTTAGTCGGGTTAAGCATCATCTTGTAGACCCATAAGTTGTCGAACATCTCTTTGAAGTCGTCAAGCAGAGTCTCCTTCTTCCTTGACTTAACCACAATATCATCCACATAAGCATGAACATTGCGCCCAATCTAACTATGGAGGCAATTTTGCACACTATGTTCATAAGTCGCATGTGCACTTTTAAGCCCAAAAGGCATAGACACATAGCAGAAAGCTCCAAAAGGTGTTATAAAAGATGTCTTCTCTTGGTCCTTTACTACCATCTTCATCTGGTGATAACCCGAATAAGCATCCAGAAAACATAGACTCTCACAACCCATCGTTGCATCAATGATTTGGTCGATATGGGGGAGAGCAAACGGGTCAACTCGACAGGCTTTGTTAAGATCTATGTAGTCCACACACATATGCCACGTGCCATTCTTTTTTAGCACAAGCACGGGATTAGCTAACCACTCCAGGTGAAAAACCTCCACGATGAACCCTGCTGCCAAGAGCCCAGCCACCTCGTCTCCAATTGCTTTACGTTGTTCTTCATTGAAACGACAAAGAAACTGTTTAATCGGCTTAAACTTGGTATCCACATTAAGGTGGTGCTCAGCAAATTCTCTTGGTACACCCAGCATGTCTGAAGGCTTCCATGCAAAGATGTCCCGATTCTCACGGATGAATTCGATGAGCGTGCTTTCCTACGTAGGTTCCAGGCTAGTCCCAATAGTGAACTGTTTCGATGATTCGCCCGAAGCGAAGTCCACCAGCTTTGTATTCCCCGCCACAGATTTTAGGGCGGCTCAGACTCTATGCTGAGATTCTTTAACAGAGTCATATCCACTGGGTCAACATTGTCCTTGTAAAACTTAAGCCCACTTCAGCACAACTTGACTCGGCATAGGCCATGTCACCTTCTTCACATTTAAGAGCCACCTTCCGATCACTATGTACTGCTATCTTCCCCTTGAGAGCCGGCATCTTGAGCTGTAAGTATACATAATAAGGCCTGGCCATAAATTTTGCAAAAGCCGGACAGACAAATAAGGCGTGATACGGGCTCTTAATTTTCACCACTTCAAACCACAAAGTCTCCACTCTGTAATTGTAATCATCCCCGAATGCTACCTCAATAACATTCTTGCCCACCGGGTAAGTTGATTTGCCCATCACGACACTATGAAAGACTATTGACGATGGCTTAAGAGCCTTGTCGGTTAGCTCCATCCGATGAAAGGTGTCATAGTACAAGATGTTGATGCTACTGCCACCATCCACCACTACCTTTGTAAACTTATAGCCTCCTACCTGAGGTGCCACCACCAACGCCAAGTGCCCCGGGTTATCGACCCGCGACGGGTGATCCTCCCTACTCCATGAGATCAGATACTCTCACCACTTAAAATACCGCGGGAGAGCTGGCGTTGCCATGTTAACTTCCATCTTATGTAGCTTTTGATCCCGTTTGTCCAGGCTTGTAGTAAAAATGTGATGCTGGCCTCCACTGAGCTGCTTCGAGTTACTCAGATACCCTGACTGATTGTTTTGTTGCTGACCACCATTGCCAGGCTGTTGTGCTGACCACCTTGATTACCTTGCCCCTGATAACCTGAACCTGAGCGCCTCCACCGAAGCCAGCCCCTGAGCCGCCTGCACCTGAATGGCCCGATGACCCATTGCTGTATTACGATGTTGATTAAAGTTGTAGTTCTTGAACTCCCGCATAATGTTATAGTCCCTCCATTTGTGACCGGCTGGCCTACCGGGTTGACTATGCTTCGGGCAAGGCTTACTGAGCATTTCCTCCAAGTCAAAGGGGGCTTTACCTGTGTTAAAGGGCGGCTTACCATTACCTTTAGCACGATTGTTCCTAGTGCCGGCGTTTGCCACCAATTCTGACCCGCCATCTGTATTCTTTCTCTTCCCGGATTGTTATTTCCTGCCCCGTTCTGCTGTTGACTCTTTCCATTGTTATTCTTCTTACCCTTAGACGATTTCTCATCATCGGAGCCCAGATCTTTAGAAGTATCTGAATCCACATACTTTGTGAGAGCCGTCATCAGCTCACCCATGTCCTGACAAGAATGCTTCAGCCGCCCGAGCTTTTGCTTAAGGGGTAAGAAGTGACATTTTTCTCTAAAATCAGAACCGCCTGAGACGCTGAAATGTTCTCGGGTGAGTGGATAACCGTCAAAACACACTGGACCCAATGATGGGCCGACTCATCCTCATGTTGTACACAATGGTCAAGATCCACAATTCTCATAGGCTGCTTGCATGTTCCCGGGAAGTTCTTAATGAAACGTGCCTTCAACTCAGCCCAAGACGTAATGGTATTGGGAGGCAAACCCTTTAACCACGTGCGAGTTGTTCCTTCTAACATCATGATGAAGTACTTTGCACAAACCGCCTCGTTGATGTCCAACATCTCCATGGCGAGCTCATAACTTTCAGTCCAAGTCTCAAGGGGTAAATCAACTGTATAGTTAGGCACCTTACGTGGCCCCTTAAAGTCCTTGGACAAATGCGCGTTCTGCAAAGCCACCATCAGGCAGGGCACACCAACGCCCCTGGATGAGACTCCAGCTCCCATTGAGATGGAAGGGATTATCGGAACCAGCTCAGGCTTTACCGGGTAATCTTTCACCGGAGTCGCTCCCCGATGAGCTGGACCCCTATCCACGATCTCCTGAGCATTAATTCGAGACGAGTTATCATTAGGCGGGTTGCGTCTTTGCTCGCTGCTGGAAACACCTGGCGACTCTATGCACCGGTTGTAGCTACGGCTTGGGATGGGCATGGAGTGCACACGACTCCGGCGGTATGTGTACTTTTCCTGCTGAGCCACCGCTGTCTGCAACAATCCAATGGTGTTTCGTGCCTCCTCAGTGAACGGCATCCCTTCGGGGAAGGGGAGTGCATTGAGCCTAGCAGCTGCTGCTATAATGTTCTCCACCAGGTTAGAATAATGGCCAGGTGGTGTCATAAGGTGCCACGATGGAGTCCGATCCCTCCGGGGTGGGTATGGCTGCCATGGGACCTCCATGGCCTGGCTTATGGCTGGTGGCGCGCTCGGCCCTGCTTCGGGAATGTTGAAGAGGTTTTGGGGTTGAAGCTACATGGGGAGGCTGACTTGGGTCCTCCTCCGAAGCATGCTGGTCTAAGGTAAAATGGAGAGCATCTGCCCTCAAACGTTCTGACTGAGCATTCATCTGAACTTGCAATATGTTGATATCCTCCTGGGCCTAAGTCATCAGTACCTTAATCCTGGTGATTTTGGCATTGTGCTCTACCTGATTTCCAGGTGTGACCTTAGTTGCCATCAAGATTGTTAGCTCCTCCATTAGTTCTAGCAAGACCTGAGATGGCGGCTTGGCAGGCCCGACATCTGGTGTGGCGACTCTCGCCGCTGCTCCGGACGTCATGCTATTGAAAGCCGGCGACGAGCCTGCCATGAAGCCGTTGGCTCGGCTCGGAGGGTCATAGGGCTCTGGAATACTATCGCCATCGCCAAGACCACTGTCGTGAAGCTGATAAATTGATTCTGCCTCTCCACTGGAGGATCCATCATCTAAGAGGACGAAAGTTTCCCCCTGACACAGAATCTTCACTGCCTTGCATGAAGCCGCAGAAGATGCTCCTCTTCCCGGGTTTAACACGGGCGGGTTGCGCACGCCGGGCCAGCTCGATGAGGTCGGTGCAGATGTCCAGCCCGGGCATAGATCCGCCAATCTTTCCAATGAACACGTGAATTCTGCTGAAGGGAACCAGGTACCCGTACTCGATTGAGTCGGCCTCTGGTCCCCATCCAGCATCGTCGATGTAGAGCTTGCCGCTACGACTCTTAGTCATCATGTTGATGGTGTATCCCTCGAAGAGAGCCCTTCGAGAACTTCACACCATCGCGCGCTAGCCCCATGATGGGCGTCAACTGTCATGGCAGATGTCCTAGGACTTAGGTTCGAGGCCATTGCTAAGGCGGTGGACTCAAAGGGGTTGAACGGGATGAGAGACACGAGTTTACCCAGGTTCAGCCTCTCGGAAAGAGGTAAAAGCCTACATCCTGCTTTGTGTTGTATTGGTGGAGTATCGATTACAAGGGAGGGGATTTGCTTGACCTAGCTATCAATCAATTATTTTTTGTCCTAAGTCAGCGCAAGGTCTCACCTTTATATAGTTAGGTCGAGGCCATAGGGTTACAAGAGTCCAAACCGACTTATACAAGGTGTTCAATCTTGTCTCCAAGCCTCCTTGCCTTCCCAGGCAAGCCGTCTCCGGGAGGCTTACGCGCCTGGCTCTCGCTCCATCTTCCAACTTTGGGCCTCAACCTTGGGCCATAAAGTGAGTCACCATGTAGTCTTGTCTTCAATCCTCTGGCCCACTTAACGGCCTTGACTATGAGCCACCAGGTGTAACCCGGCCCCTCCTGGGCTGGTCTCTCCACAGGGTTATATCCCCAACATTATTCATATGAGTACCCTAACCCTCATCCTGTGAAACGGCGTGCACTAGCTTCAATGCCTCCTTTCTCATATGGACCTCATAGAATCATGAACTCTTTGCCAACCCTTCAGATGTGGGTGGTGAAGAAATTGAACTAATCTCTTATGCAGGTTCAGGTCTCCAGACAAACTAGAACGTGTGATGAATTTTCTAGAGACCCGAGCAAATGTTTGAAAGGACGCAAGCTAATCATGCAGAAATGAATTCTTCATTTCTCACGTCCTCACACTGCTTTACTTATAATGTTGTGTGATGAAATTATCTTGATGAATTTGATGTCATATTATTCGCTCTGAAGCATATGAGTTCGTAAGTTGTACTAATTCATCTGCATGATGAAACTCCTAAAGCTACTGAGTGGGTTCTCGACAGTGGATGCACCAACCACATGACTCGTGATAACTATCTATTTATGGATATACCACTTGCCCCATGATACGTCTCCAACATATCTATAATTTATGAAGTATTCATGCCATGTTTACAATAATTCTATATGATTTTGGTATGATTTTATTAGAACTAACCCGGACTGATGTTGTTTTCAGCAAAACTACCACGGTGTCGTTTTTTGTGCAGAACTAAAAGTTCTCGGAATAGTCTGAAAATTTAGTGTGCTTTTTTGGACCAAAAGAGACCCCTAAGCATTGGAGTTGGGCCAGGAGAGGCACAAGGAGGCCACAAGCTAGGAGGGCACGACCATCTGCCTGGCCACGTCTAGGTGGCTTGCCGGCGCCTCGTGGCCTCTGTTGACATGAAACCGATGCCCAAAAATCCTATAAATACCAAAACCTCCATAAAGAAACCTAGATTGGGAGTTCCGCCACTGCAAACCTCTAGAGCCATGAAAAACCAATCTTGGCCCTCTCTGGCACCCTTCCGAAGGGGGTCACCATCACCGGAGGCCATCTTCATCATCCTAGAGGGGCCATCAACACCATGGAGGCCAAGGACCAGAGGGAGAACCTCTCCCCACTGAGGAGGAGGCCATGGAGGAGGAAGCACAATGGGAGACCCTCTCCCCCTCTCTCCTGATGGTGTTGGAGTGCCATCGGCAGAACCATCGCCGCCGTGATCGTCTTCATCAACATCACCTTCTTCATCACCATCCTCATCTCCTTTTAGTGGTCCACTCTCCCGCACCCTACTGTAATCCCTTACTTGAACATGGTGCTTTATACCACATATTATGATCCAATGATGTGTTGCCATCCTATGATGCTTTGAGTAGATTTCTTTTGTCCTTTGGGTTGATTGATGATCTAGATTGGTTTGAGTTGTATGTTTATTTTGGTGTTATCCTATCGTGCCTTCCGTGCCGCGCACACGTGAAGGATTCCCGCTATAGGGTGTTGCAATATGTTCATGATTCGCTTATAGTGGGTTGCTTGAGTGACAGAAGCATAAACCCAACGGTTGTTGCGTATGGGATAAAGGGGACTTGATGCTTTAATGCTCTGGTTGGGTTTTACCTTAATGATCTTTAGTAGTTGTAGATGCTTGCTAGACTTCTAATCAAAAGTGCATATGATTCAAGTAGATAAAGTTTGTTAGCTTATGCCTCTCCCTCTTATAAAATTGCAATGATGATTTCCGATCTTGTTAACAATTGCCTAGGACAATTCCGCACACCGACCCATCATTATTCCACACTCGCTATTTGTAATATATTGTAATATATTCTAACTTTATGATAACATCACCTATTTTTATATTTTAGTTCTCCGATATCATGCAAAGCTATCCTCTTCATACCCACAACGTAGTTTTATTTCTCGTTTCTAGTTGGAAGCAAACGTTCGGTGTACGTAGAGTCGTATCCGTGGCAGATAGGACTTGAGAGAATATTGATCTTACCTTTAGCTCCTTGTGGGTTCGTCACTCCATACTTATCACTTCCACCTTTGGAAATTTCTACGATGATTCTTTGCACTTGGGGATTATCAAGCTCTTTTCTGGCGCCGTTGCCAGGGAGCAATAGCGTGGGGTTGATATTCTCGTGTGTGCTTGTTTGCTTTCTTCACTAAGTAGATTTTGTTTTATGTTTTTTTACTTTCTTAAGTTGTGGGTGAAACAAACAAACAAAATTAAATAGTGAAAAATACAAAAAGATTTACTTGCCCCTTATGCCTAAGAAGTTTTTCAAAAGGATAAGTGATTGGAAGGTTGTGCATTGCAGAAGTGAGGGTCGACCTTGAACACTTGTGTTCATGCTCATGGAAACAATGTAAAAAAATTCATGGAAGTGTCTAAAAAATAATTACCCCTTGTATATATCCATTCTAATAATGTGCCAAGATTTGCTTTTAGGATGATCAGATTGCTTGTTTGGTGTGTGCAGTGCAAAAACAGAAACTTTTGATGTAGTGCATATCACGGTACTTATGAATGTGCAGTGCATAAGTACCGTGTGCAGTGCAGTGCATATCACGGTAATTAAATTCATGAATGCTCTTTGTGCTTCACTTATATCTTTTGAGTATGGCTTTATAGAATGCTTCGCGTGCTTCACTTATATATTTTCATCTTGGATATTGGTTAATACATATTAATTGTAGAATTCTCTATGAACTTCACTTATATATTTTAGAGTATGAATAAAATGATCATCGGAATTTGGCTTGGAAGAGTATCATTAAAATGTCATGCCTAGCTAAAAAGGCATTAAAGAAAAGTGCTTGTCGGGAGACAACCCAACACTTTTACTTTTTGTTTTGACATGTTCACATGATTAATATACTGTATTAATCATGTTTTGTCCCTTTTAGTTCAACTAATTGCCAAGTAAAGCCTTTGGGATAGTGTGGATACTTGCTTGTTTGGTTCTTTGAAAAAACAGAAAGTTTTGCGTCCAGTATATGAATTATATGATTTTACTGGAGAGTCAAAAAATTCTGAAATTTTTACACAACATTGCTATGAAAATTATGTTATATTTACTAGTTTTTAAGAATTTTTAGTGTTAGGGAAGTTTGGTGACCATACAAATCTTTCCAGACTGTTCTGTTTTTGACAGATTCTGTTTTGCATGCATAGTTTGCTTCTTCCAAGTGTTCCTATAGATTATATTGAGTAATATAAATTATGGGAATGATAGAATACAGTAGGTATCATGTGGTAACATTTATGAATCTTGTCTCGACAGTACCTAAGTGAATGATTTATCTTTATTACACTAAACCTTCTCAAATTTTGTTAAGTTTTGTGTGATTGTAATTTTCAAGTTTTGGGTGAGATACCGATATGAGGGGAATAAGGACTGACAAGAACCCAAGCTTGGTGATGACCAAGGCACCCCCAAGGTAATATTCAAGGAATACTCAAGCGTCTAAGCTTGGGGATGCCCCGGAAGGGATCCCCTCTTTTGTCTTCAACACTATCGGTATATCTTACTTGGAGCTATATTTTTATTAATCTCATAATATGAGTTTTGCTTGGATCTTCATTTTATTTTGTTGTTCCCTGTTAGGTGTTATTTATAATCTTTTTTTCAATAAAAATTTACAAGAATTGCCTTAGGATGCTTGCATTGCATGTTTGATGTGTGTTGTGTAAAAAACATAAACTTTTGTTGTACTGTTTGAATTTTCATATTTTACTGGAACGCAGAAAGTTTCTGACATTTTTACAGAGGTACGCAGAAAGTGTTGTGATATAAATTCCTTAGCATTTCCTAAATGTTCATATTTTTTAGAGTTACATAGGTACACTGGTTTAATAAATTGCTACAGACTATTCTGTTTAGAAAGATTGCTGTCATAGTTTTGTTATCTACTTATCCTATAGTTTCCATAGCATATATTGGTAGGTATAAATTGTGGACATGATAGTATACAATATCGAATGTTTGAAAATTATTATGCAACTTTTCTTAGCAGTACATGAAGTGTTGATTTGTTCTTATGTGTACTAACCTATCTCACGAGTTCTTTTTGAGTTTTGTGTGGATGAAGTTTTTGAGAATAGGTGAAACCGGGATATGAGAGGATTGAAAAAGATACAAAATCTCAAGATTGGGGATGCCCAAGGCACCCCAAGAAAATATTTCAATAACTCTCAATTATCTAAGCTTGGGGATGCTATGCATCTCACCTCTGTTCATCAACAATTATCGGTTAGCCTATGTCGAGGCTAAATTTTATGCGTTCACATAATGCATGCTATTCTTGGAGTGCCATTTCATTTTGTTTGTTGTTTCAATAAAATCATTGGATATGAAATTTTTAATAAGAGAGAGTCCTCACATGGCTATTTAACTAATTGACTACACATTGATCTTCACTTATATCTTTTTGGAGTAGTTTGTCATTCACTCTCGTGCTTCACTTATATCCTATGAGTAAATGGTTGAACGAATTGAATATCATAAATTTGAAATAAAAATGCTTCATATACTTATGCCATGGGGAGTAATGACTTCACACATAATAATTATAGGTGGTAAAATTTATTGAAAATTAGCAAACACCGCATTGGTCACTTGAACAATTCATGAAAGAATATTGAAGGAAGAGAGAATTCACATATAAATATACTATCTTGGACATCTTCTATGATTGTGAGCCCCATTAATTATTTTCAAACTTGATCAAATTAGTTAAAGTTGGAAAAGGAAGACAACGTAATGAGTTATGCTTGGGTATATGTGTATAGAAGTTATACTGTTATGGATCCTCCGACATGTGGTACTTGCTTCCACCTCATACTAGCCAAAACGTCTGCACCAAGTAGAAATACTACTTGTTCATTGATATGTCTCCAACATATCTATAATTTATGAAGTATTAATGCCATGTTAACAATAATTCTATATGATTTTGGTATGCTTTTATTAGAACTAACCTAGACTGACGATGTCTTCAGCATAACTACCATGGTGTCGTTTTTTGTGCAGAAATAAAAGTTCTCAGAATGGGCTGAAAATTTACTATGATTTTTTTGGACCAAAAGAGACCTCCGAAGCATTGGAGTTGGGCCAGAAGAGCCACAAGGAGGTCACAAACCTCCCAGGCGTGGCCACCCACCCTAGCCGCGCCTAGCAGGCTTGTCACCGCCTCGTGGCCCCCTTGACGTGAGATCGATGCCAAAAAATCCTGTAAATACAGAAACGTTTGAAAAGAAACCTAGACCGGGAGTTCTGCCGCCGCAAACAGCCTATAGCCACGAAAAACGAATTGACAGCCCATTCCGGCACCCTGACGGAGAAGGAAACCATCACCGGAGGCCATCTTCATCATCCCGACGCTCTCCATGGCGAGGAGGGAGTAGATTACCCTCGGGGCTGAGGGTATGTAACAGTAGCTATGTGTAGGATCTCTCTCTCGTGTTCTTGAGATGGCACGATATTGATGTACCGCGAGCTTTATTGATATAGATGAATCAAATGGAGTTTTCCCTCTCTATCTTCTTGTGATGAATTGAGTTTTCCCTTTGAAGTTTTCTTATCTGATTGAGTCTTTAAGGATTTGAGAACACTTGATGTATGTCTTGCGATGGGATATTCGTGGTGACAATGGGATGTTCTATTGATCGACCTGATGTATGTTTTGGTGATCAACTTGCGGGTTCGGTGACCTTGACTATGTATATTCATAGGGGTTGGCACATGTTTTTGTCTTGACTTTCCGGTAGAAAATTTGGGGCACTCTTTGAATTTATTTATTTTGGATTGAACATGATGAATCTGAAATTATGTGATGCATATCATATAATCAAGCCCATGGGTACTTGTGGTGACATTGGACTATCTAGGTGACATTAGGGTTTTGGTTGATGTGTATCTTAAGGTGTTATTTTATTACGAACTCTAGGGCTGTCCGTGACAATTATAGGGATAGCTCATAAGATGATCAGAAAAAGTAAATTTGAGGTGGTTTCATACCCTACAATAATTTCTTCGTTAGTTCTCTGCTATTTGTAACTTTGGAGTGAACTCTTTGTCGCACGAGAGGGACTTACATATGATTCAACTATGTCAATATTGTTGAGAGAAATTGCACTAGTGAAAGTATGGACCCTAGGCCTTGTTTCCAAGCATTTATACAATGTTTTGCTTGTTGTTTAATATTTGTTACCTTGCTGTTTTTATAGTTTCAGATTACAAAAACCTATATCTACCATCCATATTACACTTGTATCACCATCTCTTCGCCAAACTAGTGCACCTATATAATTTACCATTGTATTGGGTGTGTTGGGGACAGAAGACACTCTTTGTTATTTGGTTGCAGGGTTGTTAGAGAGAGACCATCTTCAACCTATGCCTCCTGCGGATTGATATACCTTAGGTCATCCACTTGAGGGAAAATTGCTACTGTCCTACAAAACTCTACGCTTGGAGTCCCAACACGAGTCTACAAGAAGAAGGTTGTGTACTAGACATCATGGATCCAAACACCCTTAAACCAATTTTGCCATGAGAGTCCACCATACCTACCTATGGATTGAGTAAGATCCTTCAAGTAAGTTGTCATCGGTGCAAAAAGCAATAAAAATTGCTCCTAAATATGTATGATCTTTTATTGTAAGGGAAAATAAGCGTTGTACGAACTTGTGATGGTAAAGAAATAAAATCAATAGACTGCTTAATAAAGGTTGCTATCACAAAGGGAAATACAACATGACGTTCCTTTGCATTAAGGGTTTGCACATCCAAAAACAAAAAACGCATGACAACCTCTACTTCCCACTGCGAAGGGCCTATCTTTTACTTTCTAGTACTTACCTTTACGCAAGAGTCATGGTGATCTTCACCACTTCCTATATTTTGGCCTTTTCTCTTGGCAAGCGTCATGTGTTGGGGAAGATCTGCATATATGGCCATTCAAACATATTTGATCATGAATTATTATTGTTGACAATTATCAATATGATAAATAAGTTGGGAGGCAAAACTTTAAAGCCCCTATCTTTCTCTATGTTCGACGGATGCCATTTGCTCTAAAAATATGTTGTGAGTGTTAGCAATCATGGAGACTATATGATGGTTGAGTATGTGAAATTTTCTTAATCAAAGCTCTTACATAGACCCTTCCTGAAAAAGAGATGAATTGCAATTGTTTGGTGACTGAAAGCATAGTTTGTTAGTTTTTAAGAAACTTTATGGTTTATACTTTAACATGTGAATAGCTTGCTACTTGCTCATGAGAAGTTTTATGAGATGAGCTATTGTTTATGATACAGAATGATGCTAGAAAAAGTGATTGGAATTATCATTGATCAAACTTGTGCACTTGCTAGCATTCACACTTCATAAATTATTTCTTTTATCATTTACCTACTCGAAGACGAGCATGAATTAAGCTTGGGGATGCTGATACGTCTCCAACATATCTATAATTTATGTAGTATTCATGCCATGTTTACAAAAATTATATATGTTTTTGGTATGATTTTATTAGAACTAACCCGGACTGGTGTTGTTTTCAGCAGAACTACCATGGTGTCGTTTTTTGTGCAGAACTAAAAGTTCTCGGAATGGGCTGAAAATTTAGTATGATTTTTTTGGACCAAAAGAGACCCCCGAAGCATTGGAGTTGGGCCAGAAGAGCCACGAGGAGGCCATAAGCTAGGAGGGCGCGACCACCCCCTGGTCACGCCTAGGTGGCTTGTCGTCGCCTCATGGCCCCCTTGACGTGAAACCGATGCCAAAAATTCCTATAAATACCAAAACCTCTGGAAAGAAACCTAGATCGGGAGTTCCGCTGCCGCAAACCTCTAGAGCCACAAAAAACCAATCTTGGCCCTCTTCGGCACCTTGTAGGAGGGGGTCACTATCACCGGAGGCCATCTTCATCATCCCGGAGGGTCCATCAACACCATGGAGGCCAAGGACCAGAGGGAGAACCTCTCCCCACCGAGTGGGGAGGCCATGGAGGAGGAGGCACAAGGGGGAGACCCTCTCCCCCTCATTCCTGGTGGTTCCAGAGTGCCACCGGGGGAACCATCGCCGCAGTGATCGTCTTTCTCAACATCACCTTCTTCATCACCATCCTCATCTCCTTTTAGCGGTCCACTCTCCCGCACCCTGCTGTAATCCCCTACTTGAACATGGTCCTTTATGCCACATATTATGATCCAATGATGTGTTGCCATCCTATGATGTTTTGAGTACATTTTTTTTCCTTTGGGTTGATTGATGATCTGGATTGGTTTGAGCTGTATGTTTATTTTGATGATGTCCTATTGTGCCTTCCGTGCCATGCACACGTGAAGGATTCCCGCCGTAGGGTGTTGCAATACGTTCATGATTCGCTTATAGTGGGTTGCTTGAGTGACAAAAGCATAAACCCGAGTAAGGGGGTTGTTGCGTATGGGATAAAGGGGACTTGATGCTTTAATGCTATGGTTGTGTTTTACCTTAATGATCTTTAGTAGTTATGGATTCTTGCTAGAGTTCCAATCATAAGTGCATATGATCCAAGTAGAGAAAGTATGTTAGCTTATGCCTCTCCCTCATGTAAAATTGCAATAATGATTTCCGATCTTGTTAACAATTGCCTAGGACAATTCCGCACACCGACCCATCATTATTCCACACTTGCTATTTGTAATATATTGTAATATATTCTAAATTTATGATAACAACACCTATGTTTATATTTTAGTTCTCTAATATCATGCAAAGCTATCCTCTTCATACCAACAACGTAGTTTTATTTCTCGTTTCTAGTTGGAAGTAAACGTTCGGTGTACGTAGAGTCGTATCCGTGGCAGATAGGACTTGAGAGAATATTGATCTTACCTTTAGCTCCTTCTGGGTTCGACACTCCATGCTTATCACTTCTACCTTTGGAAATTTCTACGATGATTCCTTGCACTTAGGGATTATCACCCCATCTCATCTGAAGCATATAACCTACGCTGACAAAGGAAAAAAGCAAGGTATTGGGTCTAGGTAAGGTTACTATCTCAAAGGACCGACACATGGATAAGGTGATGCTTGTCGAATCCCTCGGGTTCAACCTCGTGTCTGTCTCAATACTTTGTGATCTTTATATGGTTGTCATCTTTGGAAAATATCGTTGTGTTGTCATCATGGAATACAAAAACTCCAAAGCTTCAAAGGCTTTAGGAGAGGAGACTTGTATATTGTCGGTTTCTCTATAGGTCCTCAGCCTGCCACGTGCCTACTTGCAAAGTCTTCAGAAGGCTGGTTGTGGCATCGTCGACTTGGACATGCTGGTATGAGGAACTTGCACACGCTCGTGAAGAAAAGCACGTCATTGGCATTGAAGGTGTCAAATTCCTCAAGGGCTACCTCTGTGGTGCTTTTGAGTCTGGAAAGATGACCAGATCCAAGCATCCCTCGAAGATAATCATGACCTCTACTCGACCCTTTGAATTGCTTCACATGGATCTGCTTGGCCGCACTCATTATGCCACACTAAAAAATACTTCATGTTTGTATGGCTTTGCTATTGTTGATGATTACTCTCGTTACACTTGGGTGCATATTATTCTGTACAAGTTTGAAGTGTGGGATGTCTTCAGAAGATTTTCTTCAAGGGCCTCAACAAACTTTGGCATCAAGATCAAGCACATCAGGAGTGATAATGGGACTGAGTTCAAGAATACTGGTCTTGATGAATATCTTGATGAACTTGGTATTACTCATGAGTTATCTGCCCCATATACTCCTCAGCAGAAGGACGTCGTGGAGCACAAGAACAGGACTCTTGTTGACATGGCTCGCACTATGCGTGATGAATACAAGACTCCTCATTGCTTCTGGCCCGAGGCAATTAACACTACTTGCCACATCATTAACAGGGTATATCTTCACAAATTCTTCAAGAAGACTTTATATGAACTCATCACTGACAAGAAACCCAAAGTGAGTTATTTCAAAGTCTTCGGTGCTAAATACTGGATTAGAGATCCTCACCACAGTTTTAAATTTGCACCGGAGGCACATGAAGGTTTTATGAATGGTTACGGAAAGGACTCGCACACCTACGAAGTCTTTAACACCTACCACAACAAGGTTGTTGAAACTGTAGATGTGTGGTTCGATGAAACTAACGGCTCACAAAGAGAACACCTGCCTCCTGTGATAGATAAAATGTCTCCTAGGGAATCCATTAAGTTGAAGGCAACTGAAGATATCATACCCATTGAAGAACCTCAACGTACTGAGGAAGTCATCCCTACTAATCAAGACATTCACGCTGATACACGTGAAGAAAATGGTGCTGAAGCAAATCCCCAGCCTCGTCAACCTGCTCATCCAAGAGATGCAAATGAAGTGCAGATTGACAAAATCCTCGACGATATCAATGCATCAGGTCCCCTCACACACTCAAAAGCTTCACATTTTCTAACTTTTGTGGGCATTTCTCTTTTGTCTCTACCATAGAGCCCACCAAAGTTGATGAAGCATTCAAGGAGCCTGAGTGGATTCAAGCTATGCAAGAGGAATTGCATCAATTCACACTCAACAACGTGTGGGAACTTGTCAAATCGCCATATCCTCACAAGCATAACATCATAGGTACAAATTAAATCTACCACAACAAGTAAGACTAAAATGGCCTAGTGGTGAGGAATAAGGCTCATCTTGTAGCTCAGGGCTACACACGGGTTGAAGGAATTGACTTTGATGAAACTTTTGCACATGTTGCTAGACTTGAAGCAATTCGCATATTGCTTGCTTATGCTAACCATCATGATATCATCTTGTATCAAATGGATGTGAAAAGTGCATTCCTCAATGGTAAGCTTGAGGAAGAAGTATATGTTGCTCACCCCGAGGTTTTGAAGACCCTAAGCATGCTGACAAAGTCTTCAGACACAACAAGGCCCTCTATGGCCTCAAGCAGGCCCCACGAGCATGGTATGACACTCTGAAAGAATTCCTCATCAAGAAAGGCTTCAAACCCGGTTCACTCGACCCAAATCTTTAACAAAATCCTATCACAATGAATTATGTGTGTGCCAAATATATGTAGAAGATATCATCTTTAGCTGTACTGACAAACATTATAGTGATGAATTTTCTTATATGTTGAGTGAATAATATCAAATGTCTATGATGGGGGAGTTGAAATTCTTCTTAGGTCTTCAAATTCGTCAACAACAGAATGGCATCTTCATCTCTCAAGAGAAATACCTCAAGGATGTACTGAAGAAATTCAACATGCAAGACTACAAAGGCGTCAAAACTCCAATGCCTTCAAAGGGCCACCTCTGCACTGACGAAAATGGTAAAGATTTCGATCAGAAGGTATATTGCTCCATGATTGGCTCTTTATTGTATCTATGTGCATCTAGGCCAGATATTATGCTTAGTTTTTGCATGTGTGCCTGATTCCAAGCAACACTGAAGGAATCAGACCATAAGGCTGTGAAACATATTCTTTGATACTTAGCTCACATACCAATGCTTGGATTATGGTATCCTAAGGGCTCAAATCTTCACCTCGTCGGATACTCAGATGCTGACTATGCTGGAGATCGTGTGGATCACAAGTGAACCTCAGGCACATGTCATTTCCTTGGACGATCCTTAGTATGTTGGTCATCGAAGAAGCAGAACTACGTGTCACTATCTACTGCTGAAGCTGAGTACATTGTTGCTTTTTCATGATGCGCTCAGTTGTTGTGGATGTAGAAAACCCTCAAGGACTACGACATCAAGATGAAGAATGTGCCTCTCTACTTCGACAATGAGAGCGCAATCAAGATTGCTCACAACCAAGTTCAGCACTCCAAGACCAAGCACATCCAGTTTCGTCATCATTTTCTTCGAGATCATCTACTCAAGGGAGACATATCCATCAACCACGTGGACACTAAAGAACAACTAGCTGATATCTTCACTAGGCCCTTGGATGAAAAGAGATTTTGCAAGTTGTAGTGTGAGCTAAATATCTTAGAATCTTCGAATGTTCTTTGAAAAGACACACATCCTAACACTTATGCAAAATTGATGACTTAGATGTGCAACACATGAAGTAACATTTTTCTACAATCAATGAAGAATAACCCTCTAAGTGTGAAGAAAATAATGAAGAATTTGATTCTCACAACCCTACGACAATTGTACGCGGTGTTTGAAATCATCATTCTTATACGGTGGGTCACGCCACCAACCATAGTTGAAATTCTTCAAAGTTGAGGTTTTCGTCATTTTGCAAATTCTTCAATTTTTCAAATTCCTCAAGTTTGCAAATTCCTAAAAAATTCAAATTCTTCAAACTATGCAAATAATGTTCTTCATTGACTATATACATATATATTTGAGTTTTCAATGTCCTCAATAGCATCCACTTATTGCTAATTCTTCAAGTCGATTTTCATCTAAGTGAATGTGATCGGACCCATTCCCCCTCTATGCTAAACTCAACCCAGTCTGTTCACAAATTCTTCATATGCATTCTAGTTTGAAACTCATTCAAAGTCTTCACTATGTCCTGATCAGCTGAAGAATTTGCGAACGGTAAAATTTTCACTTTCAAAATTTTGGTGCTTCCTGCTCAAACCATTTCGATTCCCACGACTGGATAACCCACGATCCCCCACTATCTCAACTACACAGTATGTGGGTGACACATGTCGCGTGGAGCGCAAGGGTCAGGGGCAATCTAGTCCAAAATCTTCGGACTAGTTAGTTTTCACTTCGGCTATAAATACCCCTTCCCTTCTCCCTTGCTCGAGTTACTCCTCCTTTCCCGTCTACCAAGCTCACACCTAGCACGACCACTAAAATTATCATCGCCGGAGAGGAAGAGCTTCACTGCCTCAACCTCACTATCGTTGTACTCACATCGGCCACGGAAGTCTTCACCCTGCCGCCGATGTATCTATGTCCCTCTGCCAAGATAGGGCGTGGGAGATCTGGATGGACAAACTCCTTAGTTTTTCATCTCTCTATTCGTCGTGTTCTTCATCGGGGTAATAAAATCTGATTTTACTGCCCTACTTTGATCTTCATAATCTTCACAAAAACCTCAAAAGGTGTTTATTTTTCAAGAATCCACTTCTTAAACACCTCACATGTTTCATTCCCTTGATGTGTTTCTCAAAGTCATGATTTTCTTCAAGATTCCTCAATTGTGTGGATCCTCAAAATCTGCACAACTCTAGAACCTAAGACAAGAGCACTTAGTGAAATTCCTCAAGCCATCAGTGGTCAAAATCCTCAAACTTGATACTTTTTCAAAAAGTTCTGAGAATGCATATGACCTCTTTGAATTCTTCGCACCTATACTCTGTTCACAGGTACAAAATGTCTGCTGATGAATCCCTAGGTTATCATCAACTTAACTCATTTGCAATGTTCTTTGAAGAAAAGTTGCACACTACCTCACAATCCTAAAAAGTTCAAATTCCTTAGTCAAAGAAAATGCCTGATGGGAAAAGGCCTCAGAAAGGAAGAAAGAAACCTGAAGTGCAAACTGCATTTGAGACACCTGATGATTTATATGAGGAATATTGCACACCTGGTGAAGAAACTCATGGCAAGGAAACCCAAAAGCAGCGAAAGATCCATATACAGAAAATAGAGAGGAGTTGGGCACCCGAATGGAAAGAATATCGATATGTCACTCCTAAATATATGAAGAAAATCGCTATTAAATCCCCTTGCAACAGGCCACCCTTGGCTCCAGGCCAACGTGTTGATCCCACTAGTCTCAAAACTGGTGAAGACTTTCCTCGTGAATGGGAAAGGCAACAAGCCAAGTTGGCGAAGAAGGCAAAAGAGGCTGTGAAGAAATTCAATGAAGACTCTGCTGCTGGTGATGCTACTGCCAGAGCCTCTGCTAGTGCAACTGCTCCGAAGAAATCCATTGTGAAGAAGTCTGCTATGAAGCCAAAGTCCTCAGCTTCCAAGTCCTCAAAGCAGAATCCTCAAGCATCTTCTTCAAAGGCGGTCCCACTGCCTTCTCTAGCTACACAAACCTCAGCCACAACCATAAAGTCCTCAACTCTAGTGCATCTTGCAACATGTCAGAGGACTACTAGTTATTCAATTGCTTCAGGGGCTTCAACAAGTTCATCAGCCCAAGAACATTCCTCAACTAGTCCTTCTCTGCTAAAGGTGAAAGCTATTGTTGGACGAGGTGCTCGACCAAGTCCTCATCCAAAGAGAGTTTTGTTCTATGTACCATCAAATTCTTTAGATGATGAAGCTGATGATGAAGCTGATGATGAGGAACTTGAGGAAATCATTAGGAACAATTAAGAGAGAGTGGCTCAAGCAAAGGGTACCCAAATTCCTCTCTTGTTGAACCCAAAGACTGTGCTAAACTTCATTGATATCTGGCACAAGGACCCTAATACTCCACCTAATGATTTGAACCCGCCTCCTGGTCTGGATCATGTCCTCACTGCTTTCATTGCTGATGAAAAGTGGAAGTATGAGAAAGCTTGACGAACCAGAAAGGCTCAGTACAAGAAGGAGCACTTCTTGAAGAGTAATGTTCTGAATCTAACTCCAGAACAACTAGTGTCTGTGCAAACTGAGATCAAAGGCCTCAGCAATGAATTCAATCTCTACTATGCTGGTTGGCAAGGTGCCAAGGTCAGATTTTTCAAAGTGACTGACACAGCCATCAAGGACCACAACGAGAGGGTTGCAGCTTGATCGCAACCACAAATTACTCAGGCTCCAACTTTTGCTTAGCCTGCTGAAGAAACTGCAAGTGCAGCTGAAGAAATTCAGGCTGCTGAAGAAACTGTCAGGGCAACCTTCACTGTTGCGCCTAAAGAAATTGCCAGGCCAGTCGAAGCTTTTGCTGCGCCTAAAGAAATTGAGTCAACGAGGGCGACTTCATCGGTCGTGTCTGAAGAAATTTCTCCAACTTCACCCCCTGCTCAAACTGCAAAGTCTTCATAGGTGAAGAAAATCAACCTTCCTTCTTCATCTGAAGTGAAGAAAACAAAGGCAGCGGAGAAAAAGGCTGCATAGAAAAGAAAAGCATCAACTTCAGATTCGTCAGATGTGAAGAAGTTGAAGACTATGTCAAGTTCTTCAAACGAACCCATTGATGCTACTCCAATCTCCTCCATGCATGCCTATAAGATTGTTCCATTTAGTGTTGACTATGTCATCCCAAATGAAGAAGATGAAGAAAATCATTATGTTGCTTCCTCAGAGCAGATTGATGAAGAAAAAGAGGTGGAAGTAAATGCTTCAACCCCTCAGGTATCATCGCCCCAGCTTAAGTTAACTACTGGAGAGGCTGGCAGTGAAGAAATTGAAGAGGATGTGGACATTGCAAATACCACTCCATTGATCAATGATGAATATTGGGGAGCTGCTCACCCCAATTCACCAATGACCACTCCCCTCACCCTAATTCCTCAGTCACCTTCTCAGACTGAGGAAATTCAAACAGACACTGAAGGTCTAGCCACACCACTAGCATCAATTCCTGAAGATATTCCAGCTGCATCAGCTGAAGAAATTCATGCCGAGAGTGCACCTGAGGAAATTGCCGCTCAAAATCCTCAATATGAAGAAGTTCCTATCATGACAAAGGAAATTGTCAGCCGTTTCAAGCCAAATCTTCAGCCGAAGCCAAAGTTGCCATTCAAAGGCTCAAAGCGCCTCAAATTCATCAAGCCGAATTTCTTCGATGAACACATATTCTTCACGGGGCCAAATCCATATGCCTCAGCAAGGGCCGAACGCACAAGATTTTGGACTCCCTCGCAGATGAATTTCAATGCATCAGTATTGTTTGACAAAGAGAAAGTTTTCAAGCATCACCAAATTCCTCATGTGGATATGGAATCCATTCCGTGCTTCACTCATGTGCTCCCAGTCCTTCATGATTTTGGAATTCTTCCCTTCTGCGTTGACATATGCGACTGGAATGAAGAGCTAATTCTTCAATTCTATGAAACCTTGCACATCTCAGGTGATGTTTTTGATGTCAATTCATGGTTTCTGGACTGGATGACTGGATCCACTCACTAAACTACCCCATCCACTGAATTGCTTCGAGTTGTGCCAATAGCAATTCCTTCAGAAGGAGCATGTTGCATCTATGATGAACCTGAACTGTCCAACCACTTGATGCAAGTGCTGATGAAGCCTTTGGCTCCCGAGAAACATCAAAGTACCACCTTCCTTGTGAAGGATTTGCTCTATGTTCCCAGGACCATATACCGCATATTGACCAAAATCCTCAATCCTATCAAGGGTCACAACTCTGAGGAAGAAGTGGAGGGAATCATGAAGAATATGCTATTCAACATAATTCATGGGATTCCCATCAACTATCATGATTTCTTCATGAGGACTTTGACCAATGCTCCTATATAACCATTAGAGTTGAATCCTTACGCTCCCTGGATCATGAAATTCATCAGATCAAGGTCTTCAATTCCCTTCAAGGCTGACTTTCAGAACCACTTCAGCTTTCTGCCTCCAATCGAAGTCCTCAAAAATACTTTTTCCTCAATTGAGGAAAAGGCAAAGTTGTTGTTGATGAAGATACTCGTCCATTGGATGGTCAATTCTGGAAAGCTCCTTCATATTCCACCAATGATGACTCTGCCACACAAGATTATGTTGTAAAAGCCTCAGTGCAAAATCGTCAAGTTGTTGTCCATCGTGTGATGACCGATTGCAAGCTTCTCCTAAGTCTTCATCAGAAGGTTGATCGCAATCACAAGTGGGTCAAGCGTCAGTTTGGTTCACTTCTTCGAGACATGACTGTCACGCACAACACTATGAGAAAGAACCAATACTACCTTCATGAAGTCTTCAACCGCACTTGGGCCATTCTGTCTCACCTCAAGACTCCTGAATAACTCAAGGAGATGGACCTTGAGCAAAACCTTGACTGGGCTCGTCCTCCTCTAAAGAAATTCAAGAAAGTTCAAGTTCCTCAGCTGGTTACAAGCTCATCTACTTCATCACGCCAGACGGATGAAGCTAAGGAAATTGACGACATTGTTGCGGGCCCTGCATCGATAGATGACCCCGACAACGCTGGCGCTCCTCCATCACCTTCAAGATGAAGTTCTTCAGGTGCATTAGTCCTCATTTTTCGTCCCTTTTGGTCTTCGATGACAAAGGGGGAGAAATTTTGAGTTAGTCTTCAAGCGGGTCTCTGTATATGGGCTATTTTTTTGTTTAAGTTACAACTCTCGCTCTTCTGAAGCTTTTGTTGGTTGAGTTGTAAACTTAAGTCCAATAGTGGTCTGACACTTTTGAAATGCTTTCTGCATGCTATTTCCTCAAATTACCTTAATACACGCATGTTGAATTTCATCAGACAGCATTTTTCATCGTGCATTTCAATTACTTATGATATATTTTTAAATGTGTGTATGAATTACAAGATATAGGGGGAGTTCTCCATGTTTTTAACCTGCCATGTGCATTTGCAGTCCAAAGCTAACTCCTCAAATATGCACATCTTCAGGGGGAGTTCTTCTATATCTTGCAATCAAATTCCTCAACCTCAGTTCTTACACTTCATATGTTTATCCTCATTAAAAACTTAACCTATTTGTCATCAATCACCAAAAAGGGGAGATTTTAGTGCATCTAGTGCCCCTTAGTGATTTTGGTGTATTGAAGACTTATAGGTTAAGGAACTAATGTGTTTGTCAGTGGACACATTCTCTATAAGTTGACGAGGAGTTTGATATATTTGGAGATTATCGACCCCTAAAAATGAATGTCTTAAAATGAAGACTTTGGTGAAGACTTTGCTGAAGACTTTGGTATTCCTTGAAGACGTTGAAAATGAAGAAGTCAGTGTGACCTTGAAGATATGAGCGAGGACTATGAAGCGTGAATACTTTTGTTTTCGTAGTTTCATTTCCTTTCTTTGAGTCATAGGAAACACCATACTATTAAAGGGGGCCGAGGTAATACTAAGGAAAATTTCCAACTGATGCTTAACTCAAAGCTTCAACCTATCCAATCCTTTGAGTGAAGCCTTTGGAAATCTCTTGTAGCTCAGTCATGTTCTGTAGTGATAGAGACGATGTTCTTATGGTCTCTGAGGAAATTGGTCTGACTGAGGAGTTAGGATTTCGCGAGTGCGAATTTCCTACAAGTGAGGAATATGATAAGCCTTGAGGAATTTACACTTCAAATTCCAGCCGTTGCTGTGCTTAACGCCAGCTGTCACCAATCATCTTATCCTCGTAACGGTCATATCATTGGGGGCATTTATGTCTTATCATGTCAGGTTGCACCCTGGCTATAAATATCCACCCCCCACAATCACTAGTTGGTTGGCTGATCCGAGAGAGAACTGACACTTGTAATTTGAGAGCAACCCATCCTCTGAGGACTTCGAGAGAAAATCATCAGTGAGGAAAACCCCCAAAACCAAACCACCAAACCCAAAGTGATTGAGCATCACTGAAGAGATTGTTCCTGTGTGGAACAGATTCTTTTTACCTTTGAAGACAGTGTATCTTCTAGACAGTTAGGCGTCATGGTCTAGTGCATCATGCAGTCAATTGGGGATCACTGGGTGACCGTTGTCTAGAGCATACAATACTCGATTGTGGATCGCTAGGTGACCAGTTTGTGAGTGTTTTGGAAGTCTACCATGAAGACTTACCACGAGTGTTGGGCGAGGACTATGTGACCTTAGCTCAAGGAGAATACAGTAAGGACTGTGTGTCCTGGGACCGTGTGTCCTATGGTTTAAATTCCAGTCCGCTCCAAACCAGACGTATGACTGTCACAGCAGTTGGAACTAGGTCATCAAACCATTGTCTTCATTGAGCTAGCTGGTTCCATTTTCTCAACCCTTCTATTTCCTCGTATACTTGTTGATGAAATTGATCGTTACTATTTGAAGAATTTGACTAAAGACTTTCTCAATTTCCTCATCTCAAATTCTTCAGTCACCTTGTTCTTCACCTGCTTATCCTATATCACGTTACCTGTAATCTCTGCATGCTTAATTTCATCATGATGACTAAGATATTGCTATGTTTCTCATGCACTTGAGTACTTATTCCGCTGCTAGTTGTTCGTCACATTTCAAATTCCTCAAGTTGAAATTCCTAAGTGATGAGTTTGTAAAAATCGCCTATTCACCCCCCCCCCCCGTCTAGTCGATATAATGCACTTTCAGGGTCCAACCTCATCATTGATATTATTGGGAGTATTTCTATTCCTAACCAACTACATCGTCCACGAGCACCATCTCTCGTCAAACCCTCTTTGCTACAACACCAACCATAGGAAGGACCGGTCCAAACGATCATATGCTTTTTGGAAGTCCAACTTGAGGTAGATGTCCTTATGGCCCCGCAATGCCACCTCATGGAAAATTTCATGGAGGGTCTGGATCCCATCATGGATCCACCGGCTCTTCAGTAAGGCAGTTTGGAGATGGTGGGCAATCCGCCATAGGGGCGAAGCGAGTTGCACATACTTTCACAACAATTCGTTCTAGAATGTTGATCATCATGACCGGCCTAAAGTGTCTGAAATCTGTCGCCCAAACTAGTTTGAGGATAAGGGATATGACACCATAGTTAATACGACACATGTCGAATTCCAAATATATAATTTGTGGAACATAGGCATGATGGCCGGCAGTAAGATATCCCAGAACTTATGGAGGAAAGCCATCAGAAGGCCATCCGGTCCCAGGGTTGACCCTGCCTTTATGGAGGTGATGGATCGCCCCACCTCCTCTGGCGAGAATGGAAGAGTCAATTCTTCATTCTCACTATCAGAGACCCTATCCTCCGTAGGTTAGAATTCCTCGGCAAGGGAAACCCCCTCCAATCGGGACTCCGCCATGAAGAGATCCTTATAGAAAGAGTAAATGTGGGAACTAATTTAGTTCGAATGCTCCAAGAGGGTATCTCCCTCTCAAAGACACAAAATGTGCACTTCTGCCTATGTCCATCGGCAATAGCCTGGTAGTAAGCGGCGTCTCCCTTAAGAAGCCAATTCTGACCCCCACGTCATTGCGAAAAACTACCGGGTCCGTCGTCCGTCCTGTCCAACACCCTAATATGATCCAACAGGTCCCCTTTTGGGGCCCTAAGCTCCGCGCCAAGATTGGGCCCCCATCCCCGCATGAACTTCCTAGCCATTTTGGCACTATGATGCCAAACATCCACGTCACTGAATACACATGGTGGGGAAGCCGCGGCCTCGAGCCACCGGCCCTTGACCAACTCAACGAAGCTCGGTTCCAACAACCATAAAGCTTTGAAGTGGAAGCGACGCGGTTGCAGCGGGTCCCCCTCCCTGAAGGAGGAAAGCAAGGGGGGTTGTCGTGGTTTTGTCACGGCAGATGTCCAAGGACTTAGGTTCGAGGCCATCACTAAGGTGATGGAATCAAACAGGTTGGTTGGGACGAAGGACACGAGTTTACCCAGGTTCGGCCCCTCAAGAAGAGGTAAAAGCCTACATCCTTCTTGTGTTGTGTTGATTGGAGTATCAATTACAAGGGCGCGGATTCACTTGACCTAGTTCTCGATTAGTTTGTTCCTGTCTAAGTCGCCCCAGGTCTCACCTTTATATAGGAGGTCAAGACCACGGGTTACACAAGTCTCATACCGACTCTTACAACATGTCTGACTCTGTCTCTATGTCACCTTGCCTTCCTGGGCAAGCCGTCTCTGGGAGGCTTAACCACCCGGGTCTTCATGCCTTCTTTGTCTGGGCCTTGCCTAGGCCCATCTTGGTAAGCCACCATATGTCTAGGCTTGCGTCTCTAGGCCCATCTGCCTTGATCGGACTTATGAGCCGCCAGGTATGACCCGACCCCACCTGGGCGGGTCTTACCACAGGGTTATATCCCCAACATTAGGCCCCAGGTTGATTTGAGCTTGCTCATGTCAATCGTCCATTTTTCTTGGCAGCGAGTCTCACTCTTACCACCTAAAAGTAAGATATGTAACCCACCATGATGTCATATCAGATATGCCAAAAAGATTCTCTAACAACCACAACGGATCTTTCGTCATTAAACCGACGACCCGAAAATCAAGGCGTCCATTTCGGTCGGTCAATTTTGGTCGCCTTGATTCCTGCACATGTTTTCCTCTTTCCAGCCTCTTAAATAGGATCCCGAAAGGTTCCTTCTCATTTCCTCTGCTTCCTATGCCTCTTCTTCTTCCTGTCGACGCCGCCACCGCCAAGCTCCCTTGCTCCGGTGAAGCCTCGTCGTCGTCGTCGCCCGAGGCCGCTACATCAACCTGAATGTACCAGAGCATTGCCCGCATCCGTCGCCTCACTTCCGGTACGTCCTTCTCCATCCCCTAGATCTATAGCTTAGGGTAATAAATCTATGGAGTTCTTCAGTCCGTTAGAACGCGAGTTCTTCATAATGCCAAACGACATAGTACCCAATGAATCTCGTAATGAATCTCTTCCTATTGCGGTAAATCATAGGAAATCACCAATAATTCAGCACAGATCTGTAATTGCTTCCCTGTACTGTCTTCAAACCTTGCTAGTTCTTCCCTCAGTTCATCACTAGGTCTAACATAAATTCGTTGTTCCTACGTCTATAGATCTGTCGCTGCAACGATAATGTGTGAATCATGTTTTCCACACTTAGATGTATTTCAATTTGTTGCCCTGCAATCTTGACCCACCATTGAGCTTCCAGCTCTCGCCATGAATTACGCTGGTGGCTTAGCTTCGTAGAGCTTAGATTTAATCAACCATCCTCAGTCACCTATCACCTTCTAACTCGCCGCGTGTTGCTACTTTCCATAGTTGTAAGACGCCATTATGCCTCGTGCATCCTTTTCCTTTAACTGGGTCGGCTCCGCAGTCTCTAAGGACCTTTTGAAAGATTTTGTAGACGCGGGGACCTTGCCAGCCAAAGATGTCATCCACTGGCGGGTTCCAGGCAAAGAGAAGAAACCCATCCCCCAAGAGGGCGAAGTAGTCATATTCGCAGACCATCTTGCACGCGGCTTCAGCCCGCCCGACTCTAAAATTTTCCGAGACGTCCTTCATTTCTTCAAGTTGCATCCTCAAGATATTGCACCCAATTCCGTCTCAAACATGTGCAACTTCCAAATTCTCTATGAAGTTTACTTACAAGAAGAGTTGTCGGTTGACCTCTTCCGTGAGTTCTTTTATGCAAACCGCCAGACATAAGTGGCAGCTGGCCCAAGCCTGGAGCTTGGCGGAATTTCTATTCAAAGGAGACGGGACATGAACTTCCCGGCGGTTCGAATGCCAAGCCACCTGAAGGACTGGAACAAAACCTGGTTTTATTGCAAAGATACCTCTCCAGCGGGAGAACGTCCATTGCCAGGCTATCGTCCGACCCGACTCCGCACCAATACTGAACTCCCTAATCGGATGTCAGCCTCTGAACAAGCGAAGTATGCTCCGGCTTATGCCAAAATTAGAGCCCTTATGGCCAATGGTCTGATAGGGATGGATCTGACCCGCTGCTGGGTCTGTTGGAAAGTCATGCCTCTGAGCCGGAGAAGTCGTCTCATGTGTGAATATACGGGTGATGCCAATGACCCCCTCTGCTTTAATCCTACCACGTTGATAGAATATGATATCGTTACCGCCATCAAAAGCCTTGTCCTTGAGTCTCAAGAATCTTGCCGCACCATTGGGTTACCACCTTTCTGTGCCGCAAACCCGGCCCTGGATGTAAGGGCGACTCTCAATCTCCTTACTTTCGTGTTACTTATTCATGTATGTTTGCAATCTTAAACTCTTCCGGTGGCTTTTACTTTTAGGCTAACTCCAGCTTCTGGAAGAAGAAATACATTCCTCCTCCGAAGAAGTCGACGGAAAAGGTCGTCGGCCGAAAGAAGAAGCCTGCACCTCAAGAACAGCCTGAGGCTGACGACTCAGAGGTAGAACTTGACTCTCTTGGCCGTCTCTTCATATGCCTTATTGACAATAATAATTCAGGACGAAACGAAGACAAGCCATGCCAACGTTCCTAAGGTAACCTATGTTTCATCTGACTCAAAACATCTTCCACCAAAGAAGATACGGCGGGTCGTCCGAAAATTCCCATGTTCTCATCCTCCTGCTTATTTAGACCCCAACTTTCTTTTGAAAAAGCAACAACACCTCTCCCGATGCCAAACCTAGAGTGCCGGCTCTGAAGACCTTATGGTCGGGTTGTTCAACTCTCCAGTTCAACGGAAACGGCCGGCTGAGGTATTTTGTTCAACTTAGCTTAGTTTGGTCAACTTTGCCTTTATAACTTGACTCTATCTTTATATTGCTTTAACTGCTCTTAGGAATCGCCCCCTTCATCAAGCAACTCTACGACAACCAAGCTGCCGCCTCTGAAGATCAACCCAGAGTATGTGCTTTCATGCTTCCATCCTATCTTTGTTACCCTTGAATTTTATACAATAACCTTCTATGCTTTCCAGGGCTCAAGCAAAGCGAAGGAAAATCGTCGGGTCTACCTCGGCCCCCACTGCCCAAGAACCGAAGGCTGCCAAGCCAGACTCTCCGGTTGCACATGATGATCCTTCTGCTGCCTCAAAGGATGTGCCCGAAGACGCTTGTCGTTCTGTCGAGATGGCGGGCCATGAGACGGCCACTGAGAGCCCTCCGAGGACCAACTCTAAGCCGCCAAGCCCTTCAACGGCCGTTGATGACTTGGATACTCCGTACGTCATCATTACCGGCACCGGATTTCAAACTGCTCAACCTCGTGTGTTGACAAAGCACACTGAGAAAACTGAAGCCTCTGACAAGCTGGATTTTGAGCTCCCCGTGCTAGAGAAGTTGACTGTTGATGAACTACACGCCGGTTATCTGAACCATCTTTCCACAAGCCGGAACATGGAGCTCAAGCTTGTTAATCTGATGAAGAAAAAATATGAGGTACCCCTTCCTTTCCTTATATACTTATATAGCCCCCAAGAGCCGGTTTAATATTTGATAATGGTAATCTGGGTCTTCCAATCCATGCTTGACACAAAACCACTTAGCTTGTAGCCCCCAAGTATCGTCTTAATATGTAAATATTGAGACGATATTCTGTTTTAAGTAGTTGATCAAATATAACCCCCAAGTTCGGGTCCGTATAGAAATAATGAGCCGAATTTCCCTGTAAATTTGAACAAAGAGCCAAATGTAGCCCCCAAGTGTCGGCTTATCTTTGACAAATATGAGCCAGAACTTCATGATAGATTTAGGAAACAAAGATGCAGCCCCCGAGTTCTGTCTTAGTTTGATGAAGACGAGTCGGGACTTACTTGTAGTCTTGGAGAACAAATAAACATTAGCCCCCAAGTGTCAAGTATATTGCTTGCAATCTGCTTGAGACTTGCATTATACTTGTTAACTTAACCATCTGACAATATGTTATCCTGGCGACTTACACCTCTTTTACTTATTATCTGTCACAGGAAGCTTTAAGCAATGCTGAGTCTACACTGACCGGCTTAAAGAGCAATTTGGCCTCCCAGCAAGCCGCCGGGAGTGCAGCAGAGGAGAAGTTCCGACTCACCGCCGAAGAACTTGTAAAAGTTAAAGCTGATTTTGCCGCCTTCCAGAAAACTGTTGAGACAGAGCAAACTGCCCTGGCCCAACGTGCAGATGATGCTGACCAGCGGCTCATGGTTATATCCGATGAACTGCATGCCTTGAAGTGCCATATTGCAAAGATGTATGTTGTTATCTTTGGTAAGTACTAAAGACGTAGCCAATATCCTTGTGTGAAGAATTATACAAGCGGCTTATAACCAAAAATCCGTCTTATGCAGGTCAAAGGAGCCCTCAACTCGCTACTGACAGCCTGTTGTCGCTGAAAGCCGTCTACACACTATCAGAACAGTTGTACTACAGAACTCTCTGCACGATCAAAGTGATGCTTAACAAATAGAGTGTCCCCCAGTCTATGAAGGGAGTCATGGGAGTGTTATCCACCCTACCCAAGCAAATCTAGGAGCTCAAAAAATCTGCCACCAGAAAAGGAGTCATTGCGGCAATAAGCCGGTATTTGGCGTTTGCCCTAGAGCTGACTCCTGAAGAGATGATGGATGGTTTCCCGTCAAAGAAGGATGACGGCTCAGAATTCACCGAAGCCAACTATGATCGTTGCATGAAGGCCTCCAGGGTCCTTGCATCAATGTTAGCGGAAGAGGTGAACGTATCAACATTTCAGACGGCTTACAATGCCGAAAACAAATGAGTGCGCAGCCCGACTTTCGAGGCCAAGGATTTAACTCCTGCACGCCGTAAGCACCTCTTTGCCCCTGATATTGACCCATCTACCCTCTTTCAAGAAGAAAACTTTAAAGCTTTAACCAACTACAACTGGGACGTGGACAATCTCCAGATCAAGGAGGTCAAAGACCCGCCACAGGATGACTCGTTGTCCAACTGATCAATCTTGACAAATCATGATATAACCCGGCTTCATGACCCACCGAAATTTGGGGCGGTGTAAAAACTTGAAGTCCTGGCTTTTGACCTCTGTGGAGAGCATTGTAATAGGCCTTTAGTAAAAACTTTGTCTTGCCCGAATTGTGTCATCGTGCACATAGGAAATTGCACGGCTTTAACATATTGTGTCTGCCTTGTGCTTCAATTCATACCAGATGTCGTGGCGACTCTTCTTAGGAAAAACAACCTGTGAGAGCTCTCAAAATATTTGCCATACTGTTAGGAGGACGTCTTATAATAGCACAACCCGGAGATGCTATATCTCTCCTGATTTGTTTTTTTTTTGAATTTTTTTTAACAACTCATGTGCCGGTTCTTCTGGGTGGACTTGCTAATTAAAACTCCTAATCAGTACAGGGTCTCTATCGAGATTGGTCGTCAATTTCTTAGAACAGCTTAGGGTCTCCAAGCGAGATTAACCGATAGGAAGTGTAACGTCCTAGAAAGAGACACGGCAGGGCATGAGTACCCTGATAGCTCATAAACTGCCTCTCACGTGACATAATTCCATCGTTTTAACCTTAAACAGTGCAGTGTCTTAAAAAGATTAACTGTCTAAGAGTACGAAAGGGCCACATAGCAGAGAGTCGGCAGTAGATGAGAGAGTTTATCCTTGCTTTCCGTAAGCTGACCCTCACGTGACAAGAACCGCCAGTTTAACCTTAATCAGTACAGGGTCTCTAATGAGATTGGCTGTCCATTTCTTTGAACCGGCTTAGGGTCTCTAAGCGAGATTAACTAGTAAGAGTTCGGCGGGTCACATAGCGGAGCAGCATCAGCTTACAGGCAGGTTTAACTCTGGTGGCTTAAGAGCCGATCAAGAGGGTACGTAAGCTAAACCCGGTGGGTTGGAAGCCCCCAAATGACCTTGTTGACGGAGTCAACTGCTTGGCTTAACAGCCGATCGATAGGGTCTGATAAGCTAAACCCGGCGGGTTGGAAACCCCTAGACGACCTTGCTGACAGAGTCAACTGTTTGGCTTAAGAGCCGGTCGATAGGGTCTGATAATCTAAACCCAGCAGGTTGGAATCCCCCTAGACGACCTAGTTGACAGAGTCAACTATTTGGCTTAAGCGCCGATCGATGGGGTCTCATAAGCTAAACCCGGCGGGTTGGAAGCCCCCTAGACGACCTTGTTGACAGAGTCAAATGTTTGGCTTAAGCGTCGATCGATAGGGTCTGATAAGCTAAACCCAACGGGTTGGAAGCCCCTAGATGGCATGCTGACGGAGTCAACTTTTTGGCTTAAAAGTCGATCAACAGGGTCTGATAAGCTAAACCTGGCGGGTTAGAAGCCCCCTAGTTGACGTTTTTGCACAAACTGAGATATGCAAAACGACAGAGGCCCCTGCTTGCAGGGTTGCCAACTTTATTCATATATATATATATATATATATATATATATATATGATATGTACAATGTGAAGTCTCAACGACTCAGATATACTAAGGCCACAGATGCGCTATGTTCCACGGCCGGCGGGTCTCCTGCCCAGAAGTGCTTGACTCATCTCGTATGTTAATGAGGTAATATGACCAGTTGTTGAGATTTCTGCTGAACACGAAAGGTCCTTCCCATGGAGGGGATAAGTTGTGTGCATATGTCTAATCTTGAATCAACCACAACACTAAGTTGCCTTGTTGAAACGTCTGGGTCTTGACTCTGCGGCTATGATAGCAACGCAGGTCTTGCTGATAAATCGCGGATCGAGCTGCCACCACATCATGTTCTTCCTCCAAGGCATCCAACGCGTCTTGACGTGTTGTTTTATTATCGGCCTCAATGTAAGCCGCCACCCATGGCGAGTCATGACGGATATCACTTGGTAACACGGCTTCTGCGCCATAAACCATGAAGAAAGGTGTATAACCTGTTGGTCTATTGGGAGTGGTTCTGATGCTCCATAAGACGGACGGAAACTCCTCCACCCAACAACCCGGCGTGCGCTGCAAAGGAACCATAAGCCGGGGTTTGATACCTCTCAAGATTTCCTGGTTAGCACGCTCTGCCTGACCATTTGACCGTGGATGAGAAACCGCAAAAACGTCAAGTCGGATGTGCTCACTTTCACAGAACACTCGCATAGCCCCCTTGGATAAGTTCGTACCATTGTCTGTGATGATACTGTGAGAGTAACCAAAGCGGTAGATTAGCTTTTTAACAAATTGAACTGCCATAGCCGCGCCACACTTGCTAGCCGGCTCAGCTTCTACCCACTTGGTAAATTTGTCCATTGCCACCAGGAGGTGGGTCTTCTTGTCCTTGGATCTCTTGAAAGGCCCGACCACATCAAGCCCACAGACTGCAAACAGCCAAGTAATTGGAATCATGCGCAATTCTTGAGCCGAGACGTGAGCACGTCGGTCGAACTTCTGACATGCATCGCACTTGCGAACCAAGTCCTCCGCATCTTTATGAGCCGTCATCCAGAAGAAACCATGTTGAAAAGACTTGGCCACTAGAGATTTTGAGCCGGCATGATGACCACAATCGCTAGCATGAATTTCATTCAAGATTTCCTTGCCTCTTCAGGTAAAACACAATGTTGAAAGACGCCAGTGACGCTGCACTTATGTAACACACCATTGATTATTGTCATAGACTTAGACCGCCTAATGATCTGTCTGGCCAGATTTTCATCATCGGGTAACTCGCCACGAGTCAAGTACGCCAAGTAAGACGCGGTCCAGTCAGGAATAGCATGTAGAGCCGCCACCAGCTACCCCTCCGGGTCAGGTAGGGCCAAGTCTTCCTCTGAAGGTAACTTAACTGACGGGTGATATAATACATCTAAGAAAACGCTAGGGGGTATCGGCTTACGCTGAGAACCCAGCCTTGACACGGCGTTAGCCGCCTCCTTCCTGTGATGATCAATATGATCCACCTGATAACCCTTGAAATGACCAGCGATGACATCCACCGCATGATAATAAGCCGCCACCCGTGGGTCCTTGGAGTCCCAGGTGCCTGACACTTGCTGGGCTACTAGGTCTGAGTCGCTGAGACATTTAACACGGCTCAGGTTCATCTCCTTAGTCACCCGGAGGCCATGAAGCAGATCTTCGTACTCAGCTCCATTATTAGTACAAGGAAACATCAACCTTAACACGTAACAGAACTTGTCACCTTTGGGGGAAGTTAAGACAACCCCTGCCCCTGCTCCTTCCAGTTGCCTGGATCCATCAAAGTGGATTGTCCAATACGTGTTATCTGGCTTTTCCTCGGGCGCTTGACACTCCGTCCAGTCGTTTATGAAATCCACTAATGCTTCAGACTTGACCGCCGTGTGAGGCACGTATTTCATATTAAGAGGTCCAAGCTCCAATGCCCACTTAGCAATCCTGCCGGTGGCCTCTCTATATTGAATTATGTCTCCCAACGGGGCAGAGCTAACCATTGTGATCTGGTGCCCTAGGAAGTAATGCTTCAGCTTACGATTGGCCATGAACACCCCATATACCAGCTTTTGCCAATGTGGATACCTCTGCTTGTACTCTGTCAGGACTTCGCTAATATAATAAACCGGCCTTTGAACCAGATATTCCTTCCCTGCTTCCTTACGCTCAACAACGATCACAGTGCTGACTGCCCTGTTATTAGCCACCACGTATAAGAGTAAAGGTTCCTTCTCAGTCGGAGCCACTAAGACTAGTGGCTTTGTGAGCTGCCTCTTGAGGGCCTCAAACGCTTCACCCGCTGCCGCACTCCAGACAATGTTATTTGTCTTCTTCATCATCTGGTACAAAGGGATGGCCTTCTCACCAAGGTGGCTTATGAACTGGCTTAACACAGTGATCCGTCCCGCCAGGCGCTGAACATCATTGATGCATGTCGGCTTAGACAGGGAAGTGATAGCCTTGATCTTATCTGGATTAGCCTTAATGCCACACTCAGAGACTAGGAATCCCAAAAGCTTGCCTGCAGGAACACCGAAAACACACTTAGTCAGGTTAAGCATCATCTTGTAGACCCGTAAGTTGTCAAAAGTCTACTTCAGGTCGTCAAGCAGAGGCTCCTTCTTCTTGGACCTAATCACAATGTCATCCACGTATGCATGAACGTTGCGCCCAATTTGGCTGTGAAGACAATTATGCACACAACGCTAGTAAGTCACCTGGGCACTCTTGAGCCCAAAAGGCATAGACACATAGCAGAAGGCACCAAAAAGCATGATGAAAGCCGTCTTCTCTTGGTCCTTGACTGCCATATTGATCTGATGATAGCCAGAATAAGCATCCAGGAAACATAAACTCTCACAACCCGCCGTTGCATCGATGATCTGGTCAATGCATGGGAGAGCAAACGGGTCAGTTGGACAGGTTTGTTAAGATCCGTGTAATCCACACACATCCGCCACGTGCCATTCTTCTTAAGCACTAGCATCGGGTTAGCAAGCCACTTTGGGTGAAATACTTCAATGATGAAACCCGCCGCCAGGAGCCGGGCCACCTCTTCTACAACTGCCTTGCGCCTCTCTTCATTGAACCGCCATAGAAACTGTTTGACCGGCTTAAACTTAGGATCCACATTAAGGTGGTGCTCAGCGAACTCTCTCGATATACCCGAGATGTCAGAAGGCTTCCATGCAAAGATGTCCCGATTCTCACGGATGAATTCGATGAGTGCGCTTTCCTATTATGGATCCATATTGGCCCCAATAGTAAACTGTTACGATGAGTCACCCGGAGTAAAATCCACCAGCTTGGTATCATCCACCAAAAACTTGAGGGGCGGCTCAGATTCTGTGGTGGGCTTTTTGAGCGGAGTCATGTCCTCCGGATCAACATTTTCCTTATAGAACTTGAGCTCTGCTTCCGTGCAACTTGACTCTGCATATGCCGCGTCTCCTTCCTCACACTCAATAGTCGTCTCCCGATCACCATGCACCGTAATCGTTCCTTTTAGACCTGGCATCTTGAGCTGCAAGTAAACATAGCAAGGCCTAGCCATGAACTTGGCGTAAGCCGGACGTCCAAACAGGGCATGATACAGACTTTTGATCTTGACCACCTCAAAACACAAGGTCTCAACCCTCTAGTTGTATTCGTCACCGAAGGCGACTTCCAAAGATATCTTCCCCACTGGATAAGCTGACTTGCCAGGCACCACACCATGAAAGACTGTCGAGGAAGGCCTAAGATCCTTATCAAGCAACTTCATCCAGCGTAAAGTATCATAGTACAAGATGTTAATGTTGCTGCCACCATCCATAAGTACCTTAGTAAACACATATCCTCCCACTTGGGGGGCAACTACCAAAGCCAGCCGGCCCGGGTCGTCAACGCATGGCGGGTGATCCTCCCTGCTCCAAGTTATGTCATACTCCGACCACTTCAAGAATTGTGGGAGAGCTCGCATGGTCGCATTAACTGCCCACTTGCGCAACTTCTGATCTCGCCTGTTAAGACTGGTTGTAAAGACATGATACTGACCCAAGCTGAGCTGCTTTGGATTACTCTGATACCACGATTGGTTATTCTGCTACTGACTGTTGCTACCAAACTGTTGATGATACCCTCCTTGGTTGCCCTAGCCCTGATAGCCGGATCCTAAACCACCAGACCCAAGTTTGGCTCCAGACCCGCCTGGTCCAGAGCCGCCTGGCGGGCCACCACCATCATTGTTATGCTACCGCAAGCTGTAGTCCCGAAATTTTTGCATAATGTGGCAATTCCTCCACGTGTGACCTGTCACCCTATCGGGCCGGCTGTGCTCTGGACAAGGTTTATTGAGCATCTCCTCTAAATTAAAAGGAGTTTTACCCTTATTAAAGGGTTGTCTGAAGTTCACGTTGCCCTTAGCACGATTGTTCCCAGCGCTGGCGTTGGCCACCAATTCGGACCCGCCATCTAGGTTCTTCCTCTTTCTCTGGTTGCCATTGCCTGCTGGACCCTTGTCGTTGTTACTCTTGCTCTGACTGGGCTTCTCCTCGTTAGAGCCTGGATCTTTCATATTGTCATAGTCGGCGTACTTCATGAGAGCTGCCATGAGCTCCCCCATGTCCTGACACGAGCGCTTGAGCCAACCGAGCTTCTGCTTCAGAGGCGTAAAGTGGCAATTCTTCTCCAGAATCAAAACTGCTTGAGCCGCCGTAATATGTTCAGACGAGTGGATGACGGTTGAGACCCGTCGGACCCAATGATGAGCCGACTCATTCTCCTGCTGCACACAATGATCCAAATCCACAATCCTCATGGGCTGCTTGCACGTCCCTTGGAAGTTTTTGATGAATTTGGCTTTTAACTCGGCCTAGGAATTAATGTTGTTGGGTGGCAAGCCCATCAACCATGTGCGAGTCGGCCCTTCCAGCATCATAATAAAATACTTGGCACATACTGCGTCGTTGACGTCTAACATCTCCATCGCCAGCTCATAACTCTCAATCCACGCCTTTGGAGGCAGGTCCGTGGCGTAATCTGGGACCTTGCGAGGGCCCTTGAAATCTTTCGGCAGATGCTCGTTCCGCAAAGCCGGTACTAGGCACGGCACTCCCACAGCCATGGTGATTACCCCTGCTCCTACCGAGATGGAAGGTGTTGGTTCTTGACGAGCCATTGCCGCCTCATGTTGTGCCCTCGCCCAGTCCACTAGCGCCTGAGCATCCAGAACCGCCTGATCATCTCGTGGCGGGCCCCGGTGTCGATCACTGCTAGAAACCGCCGGCGACTCATAACGCCGGCTGAAGCTGCGGCTAGGGATGGGGTTGAGTGCACACGACTCCGGCTCTAGGTGTACTTCTCTTGCTGGGCCATCGCCGTCTACAGGTATCCAATAGCGTTTCGCACCTCTTCTGTGAAGGGCGCCTCGTCCGGGATAGAAATCATATCGAGCTGGGTTGTCGCCGCCACCATGTTCTCTGCCGGGTTTGAATAGTGACCCGTCGGCATTGGGAAAGCCATTGGTGAGGGTTGGTTCCGTCGAGGCGGGTTAGGGCGCTACTATCGAGCCGCTGGCCGACTCTCTGGTGCTTCTGCAGTCCGTCCCGTCCCCGGCATGTTAAAAAGATTCCTGGCCTCGAGCTGTTTCGGCAAGCGAGACTGATGCCTCATCCGCTGAACCGCCGCTGCAGATTGCTGCTCTAGCTCAAGGCGGAAAGCGTTCGCCCTACGGCACTCTGCCTCTGCGTCCATCTGAGCCTTCATCATGCTGATCCCTTGTTTGACTTCAGTCATCTGGTCCTTTAGCCTTGTGATCTCTTTGTTCCGGGCGGCTTGATTGTCTACCGTGACCTCAGTTACCATCAGGGCTGTGAGCTCATTCATAAGATCCAGGAGAACTTGAGCCGGCGATGGGTCAGCCCCCAACCCGGCTGCCCCAACTGCTATACTGCTAGTGCCTGGTGCTGAACCCGCCATGAAGACAGCCGCATGCATCGGCGGCCCATGGTCCTCCGGCTCATGATACTCCGACTCAGGGTAAAGTTCGTGGTAGCCCCCAAGCCTGCCATCATGAAGCGGGTAGATTGATTCTGTCTCTCCGTTCGAAGATTCATCCTCCGAATAGACGAGAGTTTCCTGTGACATGGCCCCCTCAAGATCTGCGCCTTGAGTAAAACTGACAAAGACATGCTTCCTGCCCGGGTTAACACGAGTGGGTTGCATGCATCGAGCGGGTTGCATGCGCCAAGCCGGCTCAATGATGTTGGTGCAGACGTCCGGCCCGGGTGTAGATCCGCCGACCTTGCCAATGAAAACGTGGATTCAGGGGACTCAGAAACTGTACTCGACAGAGTCGGCTTCGGAGCCCCAGCCGGCATCGTTAATGTAGAGCCGGCCGCGGCGACTCTTGTTCATCCTGCCGACAACGTATCCCTCGATCCCTAGAAGAGAGCCCTTTGAGAACTCAACACCACCGAGCGCTAGCCCCACGGTGGGCACCAACTGTCATGGTTTTGTCACGGCAGATGTTCGAGGACTTAGGATCAAGGCCATCGCTAAGGTGATGGACTCAAAGGGGTTGGTTGGGACGAAGGACACGAGTTTACCCAGGTTTGGCCCCTAAAGAAGAGGTAAAAGCCTACATCCTGCTTGTGTTGTATTGATTGGAGTATCGATTACAAGGGAGTGGATTCGCTTGACCTAGTTCTCGATTAGTCGGTTCCTGTCTAAGTCGCCCCGAGTCTCGCCTTTATATAGGAGGTCAAGACCACGGGTTACACAAGTCTCATACCGACTCTTACAATGTGTCTGACTCTATCTCTATGTCGCATTGCCTTCCTGGGCAAGCCATCTCTGGGCGGCTTAACCGCCCGGGTCTTCATGCCTTTTTTATCTGGGCCTTGCCTAGGCCCATCTTGGTAAGCCGCCATATGTCTAGGCTTGCGTCTCCAGGCCCATCTGCCTTGATCTGGCTTATGAGCGGCCAGGAATGACCCAGCCCCACCTGGTCAGGTCTTACCATGGGGTTATATGCCCAACAGGGTTGGTAAGAGCCGGTCCTAGTAACAACCCTGAGCGAACACAATGGGAACATGTGCTTCCATTGAGCCAAGACAAGGAGCCTATCACGCACACTTCGGATAGAGTCCACTTGCTTGTTCGTCCACGTGAACCTAGCCCCTACACAGGTCGAATCTCCGGTGTTTCTGTACCATCCCAAGATCATGCTGGTACACACACGGTACATCAATGTATATATCAAAGGGAAATCACACAGCATTTATTAATCGTAAATCTCATATCGAGTCCTTTATTACAATAAAGATTACAATAAAGTGGTTGGAGGCCAACTCATGAGAATATCTAAATCTTGCGAAAGCATCGAAGGTAGATGAGTCCATCTGACTCCAAGGGCATCTCACCGAGCGTAGAGCGTATCCTCACTCCTGGTCGGAAAAGTACTCTGTAACATGATACGTTGCAGTCGTGTAGGTCAGCATATGGAATATGCCGGCAAAGTCACAAGAGAGGGGTGAAAAGATAATCATCTAATCTACATGCATATATGGCAGGTGGGGTAGTAAGTTTTTGCATAAAGCCAATTTTTCCTACATCAAGAGAGGGGTTAAGCAACAATTATTACTAAGTTGGTTGATTAATGAGATGGTTCCACCAACCATTTCTCATACCCAAGTCATTAATACCCACATTATCATATTAATTGTGTTGAGAATTCCGGAAGTTTCAGTTCCTTTGGCTCAAACTGTCCATGACCGTGGACACGGCTAATCGATTAGGTTGAGTACTCTGCAGAGTTTTGCACACGTTCCCCACAAGATTTGGTCGCCTCCGTTTGATTTCTCGCACTTCAGGGTGTTTGAGAAATGGATGACCAAAACATGGTCTTCCAAAGGGTTTCCCTGCGACTCTGTCGGTGCCCATCCTTTCCTACCGTTCTTCTACATCTCGTAGCACCGCCTGTCCAGGGTCACCATGATATCCAACCAAGCCAGAGCCCATAATGACTTGTGGCTATGCAGGTAAGCCTTGGGTCTTGAAGCATCCATCCATCTCTTTGTGCCTGGGTGGACCTTTCCGCATGAATACTGGCACATCTCCAGCATCATCTAGGCTAACCACTGGTTTCTCCAGGGCGCCGTTCAACCATCATCCACCCAGAGGTAAGTTGAAAACTTGAAGTCTTGAAGACTTGATCATCTTGTAGGTCTTGAAATTATTAACTCTCAAATCTCATGAATCACACAACCAACCCCGTCTACTAATAGCATAGCAAAAAGTAAAACAACGTTTCCCGGGGCCAATGTGTCAAAGGGGTTGAGGGGGGGTACCTACCACATGATACTACAACAAGTAACCAAGTTTCCAATTACCTACTTTGCATGCAATTGGGGGGATGGTAGAACTAATGCAATAAAACATGGGTAAAGAATGATCAAAGTGACTTGCCTGATTGATGATCTTCGTACATGAGTGACTCTAGGTAACAAGCTTCGCACTCCGGATGATCTAACGAATCAAACAAGAGCACTCAATAATCATACAACAAAATTATTTGTAACTCACAAAATCAGAAATGAACTAGTAAACAATCAAGACAAAACAATGCACAAATCACAAGCAAGAAAACACACAAAGTTTTGTTTTCAAAAAGGTGATGGGTAAACCACTATTAACATAATAAAACTACTTGTATGAACAAAACAATAGTTGACAGCAAGGAAACAATAAATTTTTTTATTAATAAACAGAATAAAATCCATTTAAAGTTTTGTTAAGAAAAATCTTGGTATGGTTTTAAAAGTTTTGATAAACACTACTATATGAGGTAACTATAGTTTTACTAACAAAGAGTAAAACAAAACTTATTATTAATTAATAAACATTATATTAACAGAAAAATAATTTACTAAAAACTCTTCTTAGAAAACAGAATTTAATTATATAAAACTTTGTTAAAAGAAAACTATTACTAACTAGTTTGTTTTATAAAAATTATACCTAGTTGAAAAATGAGTTGAGATTCCTATAACAATAAAGAAATAAACTAAGAAATTTTATATTTTTATTTACAGAAAGTAAAACACCTAATGCTTAAGCAACAGAACCTACTAAAACAAATTATAACTAATCTGATTTAAACTAACTAAAAACTAAATTAAGTAAACTATACTAACTACTAGGCAGAATCTGTTTATAGCTAGAACACTAAACAAATTCATCCTAAAAATCCTCAAACTAAGCATGATGATAGTCCTAACTAATACCAAGCAGTAGAAAAAAGATTCATATCAAAATCTATTTTTAAACTCTAGTTATTCAGATTTGAGTAGTTTGAGCAAATTTGAAAAAAATTGATTAAATTCAAATTTTAGAGTTCAATTTTAAAATCTAAGACTACAGGGTGAAACTACATGAAATATGTGAGCTAATGCAAAAATAATTAACTAAAAACATTAATTAGTTTAAAAGTTACAACAAAAATAAAAACAGAAGACATTCTGTTTCTGAAGAACACAACAGAAAAGAAAAACAAAACTAACGGACGGCCAGGGTGACGTGGCGAGCGGTGATTGGCTGAGCTGGCGCAAGCGCGGAAACTAGCTAGCGGTGGCCGATCCCTAGAGAAAAACGGTTCGCCGTTTTAAGTCTTCTAATCAGGGCCGTTGATCCACGATCGAACGGGAGAGAGTAGGGAAGGGGGCTCACAGCGTGTGGGGTCGCCGGCGAGGAAGTTCTCCGGTGAGGCCGAGGCGGTGAGGTCATCGGGGCGGCGCTCCGGTGGTCGAGGGAGGCATCGAAGGGGCCCAGGCGACAGCGGCTGACGTCCGGCGTCGATTGGCGGCGTCGGACGGACGAGGGGATGACGGAGTCGACGGGCAGGAGCTTGGAGAGCTTCGGCCGTCGTCCGAAGTCCGGCGAGGTGGCGTGGGCATTCTGGTGCAGGGGAAAAGGGGCTCGGGGAGGGGACGGAGTGCGGAGGAGGGTCCGCTCTTATATAGGCCGCGGGTGGGGGTCGGGGAGGGAAGGAGAGGAAGATCCGGGCGAGGAGGATTCTCCGGCGACGGCGGCGCGCGCGGGAGGAAGGAGATGGCCATGGCATTCCAGCGGTCGGTCGGGTGGGTCCTGCTGTCAGTGAGAGGAGAGAGGTTTTTGGGGCGTCGGTCGGCCGATAATTAGGGGGGTCGGGTATTAACTACGGTGGGCCGGCCCGATTCGATTTAATTTCTTGCCTTTTTTAATATCCAGCAAAATCAAATGCCTTTAATGCATAAAATATAATTCCAATTATAGGATTATTATATATCAAAATTAACAGAATAATAAATTCCATTTAATGAACATTTTTTTCTGTCATTTGAATAATTTGAAAAAATAATATTTTCAGAAATTGCCTATTTGCTTTTAAATCCTTTTGCAAATATATTTTTCAAAATACCCCTGGATTTTATTGTTCAAATAAATCACCAAATAGTCCCTGGTGTGGAGTGTCATGTTCTTCCCCTCTTATTTGAACTTTTTACCAAGGTTTTTTTCAATTAGGTGAAAGCAACTTAGGTGAAATAGAAAGGGCTTTCAGAAAGTCAGAAGAAGCATTTCAACTATTTCATACATTCAAGCAATGATGATGATGATGCATAGCTATATTTCATAACATTCCAAAATGGAATTTTGGGATGTTACACGGGCTATCTCACGCAAGGCCATGTACGCAATGTAGTGGTGTATAAACGCATGCGCATGCAGTCCACATTCAGGGAGATCTTGTCCGAGGCCATCATAATAAGGTTGAAATCGCTGGCCACCACAACCGGAGTGGAGCACCATTCCACCTTATCCTCCAGCTCAGCCGAAAAGTCTATAACCTCCCATGGCCATCCGGTCCATAGATGATGATCACCTCGCAATTGAGGTTCACATGCCGATTAGTGACATACATACTCAGGAAGAACTCCCCTCGGTCCATGCCCTCGACCGAGAAGGAGACCTCCCTGATCCCCAAAAAAATGCCGCCAAATTTCTCAACCACGGGAAACCACCGCCAGTTAAAATGTTGCAGGGAGAGACCATGTAGTTCTTGAATGGAGAAGTCATGGTTGATAATATCTTGCAAGCCAACTATGTCTATGTCTTCCTATCGCAGATGCTCTATAAGTTGACATCTTGAGCCAAGATGGTCAAAGCCTCGGATGTTCCGACATAGAAACTTCATATTGGAACATCAGAGGTAATAATAGCCCCTCGGGCAGGGCCAATCTAGCCCGCTTGTCAATTGCAGATGGGGAGTTTGCTTAGCCAGATGGACGCGTCGCCCCCGCGCATGGGGGGCCCATCGACTAGAGGCTCCTGTTAGGGAGCCCCAACACTAGCCCCACATACCACCCTTTGGTGCTTCATGGGGAGGAGACACGTAGGGGGCCAACCAATTAGAACCCTCTCCCGTGGAGGGCATCCAGAGGGAGCAATCCCGGACGTCTCACCAATCAGCCCCATGCCAACCCCGACCACTCTATGGCCAGGCTTAGTGCTTACCTGGACACTTAGATCCCCGCGCGACACGTGAGTGCGGACCTCTGCAAGCGCCCCATCAAGCAACTCCTCGGTAGAAATGGTGGCGGTCTGCTCAAGATGAGGACCCTTCTCATCGCGAAACACAATGTCAAAGTCCATGGCCATATAGTCCAGATGCGCAAGAGGAACTGACCCAAGAACCGCAAATCTAGAACCAAAACATGATGGACTAAGGGGGACGGGGGAAGTACCTAGAGTGAGGACACGAGTAGATGCCACATGGCAGCCTTTGATACGTCTCCGACGTATCTATAATTTTTTATTTTTTCATGTTGTTATATTATTAATCTTGGATACTTTATATGCAATTATATGCTATTTTATATCATTTTTGGGACTAAACTATTAACCTAGTGCCCAGTGCCAGTTCCTGTTTTTTCTGAACGTATGGGGCAATGGATGGAGAGAGCAAGATCGATGCGAGCATCGGCAGTGTACTCCAAGCTACCGAACATAACCACCTGGTCAGGGGCAAAGCTCTTAATCCGTTCGGGGCGACCGGTGGAACCAGTGTGAAGGACCACACTTCCGAACGCAAAAGCTGGTCGGGGACAAAGATGTCATCGCAATTGATGTCATTGTTGATCTAAAGACGAGCCATTGATCCAGATCAATCACTAAACATGACCTGTATGGGCCACCAATGTCAGTGCTAAACTCGGCGGATCTCGGGTAGGGGGTCTAGAGCTCTAGATCTAAGAACAATGGTAACATGCAGAATAGGGAGACGATGTTTACCCAGGTTCAGGCCCTCTTGAAGAGTTAAAACCTTATGTCCTCCTTTGATTTTATTTATGATGAGGTATCAAGTAAAGGTTGATGATCTACCTCGAGATTGTTGTGTAAGCTCCAAACCCTAAGGTGAATAGGTTGTCCCCTACGACTAAACCCCTGGGCGGAGCTATGTTACATATTTAGGTCGGTTGTAGACATGCCAAATATAGAGCCATCCTTGGGTTGAATGCCAGGTCTTCTGTGGTTTCCCTTCTTAATACGGGCAAGTCTTGATTGTTGGTGAACGTTGCATGGGAAACAAAAAAAATCCTACGCTTCACCGAGATCAATCTAGGAAATGAGCATCTATGAGAGGGGAGAGTGGATCTACATACCCTTGTAGATCGCTAAGCGGGAAGCGTTAATAAACGTGGTTGATGTAGTCGAACGTCTTTGCGATCCAAATCACCGAGCGTCCCGCGATCCAATCACGATCCGTCCCGATCTAGCGCCGAACGGACGGCACCTTCGTGTTCAGCACACGTATGGCTTGATGACGACCTCCGCCTTCTTGATCCAGCAAGAGGGAGCGGAGAGGTAGACGAGTTCTCCAGCAGCGCGACGGCGTTGCGGCGATGGTGGTGGAGTAATTCCGGCAGGGCTTCGCCTAAGCACCGCTGAAAACCGATCTAGAGGAGAAACTATGATCTAGAGGACAGGTAGCACGTGGCTGTTTTTATGTGTCCAAAAAACCCTCAAACCTCTAGTATATATAGGAGGAGGGGAGGAGGAGGCTTGGCCTGCAAGGGTCCAGCCCCTAGCTTCGGCCGAAGAGGGAGGGAGGTGTCCTCCTCCTCCACTCCTAGTAGGATTAGGACTCCTTCCTTATTTCCCACTTTTGCCTTCTTTCCCCCTTGGGTTTTCTTCCCTAGTCGCATGGGCTTCCTGTGGGCCTTCAGACAGCCCACTAAGGGCTGGTATTCCTTCTCCAAAAGCCCATGTAGCCTCTTGGGTCGAAATACCCCTCCCGATGGTCCCCCGGTACCCTCCTGGCACTCCCGGTACACTACCGATGAGCCCGAAACTTTTCCGGTGACCAAAACAGGACTTCCTATGTATCAATCTTTACCTCCGAACCACTCCGGAGCTCCTCGTGATGTCCAGGATCTCATCCGGGACTATGAACAACCTTCAGTCACCACCATACATAATTCTATACTACTGAAATGTCACCAAACCTTAAGTGTGTAGACCCTGCGGGTTCGAGAACTATGTAGACATGACCAAGACACCTCTACGGTCAATAAACAATAGCGGGATTTGGATGCCCATATTGATTCCTACATATTCTACTAAGATCTTTATCGGTTGAACCTGTATGTCAAGGATTCAGTTAATCCCGTATGATGTTCCCTTTGTTCTTCGGTATGTTACTTGCCCAAGATTCGATCATCGGTATCTCCATACCTAGTTCAACCTCATTACCGGCAAGTCTCTTTACTTGTTTCCGTAATACAAGATCCCATGGCTAACACTTAGTCACATTGCTTGCAGGGCTTATTGTGATGATGTATTACCGAGTGGGCCTTGAGATACTTCTCCATCACACGGAGTAACAAATCCCAGTGTTTATCCATGCCAACCCAACAGACACCCTCGGAGATACCTGTAGAGTACCTTTGTAGTCACCCAATTATGTTGCGATGTTTGATACACACAAGGCACTCCTCCGGTGTCCGTGAGTTGCATGATCTCATGGTCATAGGAACATATACTTGACATGTAGAAACTGTAGCAATAAACTGACACGATCATATGCTACGTTTATAGTTTGGGTCTTGTCCATCACATCATTCTCCTAATGATGTGATCCCATTATCAAATGACATCTCATGTCAATGGCTAGGAAGCCTTGACCATCTTTGATCAACGAGCTAGTTTACTAGAGGCACACTAGAGACAAAGTGTTGTCTATATATCCACACATGCAATGTGTTTCCAGTCAATACAATTATAGCATGGATAATAAACAATTATCATGATCAAGGAAATATAATAATAACCATTTTATCATTACCTCTAGGGCATAATTCCAACAGTCTCCCACTTGCACTAGAGTCAATAATCTAGCTCACATCACTATGTGATTTACATTGTAATGAATTGAACACCCATACAGCTCTGGCGTTGATCACGTTTAGCCCTTGGAAGAGGTTTAGTCAATGGGTCTGCAACATTCAGATCCGTGTGCACTTTGCAAATATTTATGCCCTTCTCCTTGATGTAATCGCAGATGGAATTGAAGCGTCACTTTTATGTGTCTGGTCCTCTTGTGAAACCTTGGTTCCCTGGCAAGAGCAATGGCACCAGTATCACAGAACAGAGTCATTGGATTCAGTGCACTGGGCTCTACTCCAAGATCTATCATGAACTGCTTCATCCAGACACCTTCCTTCGCTGCCTCTAAGGCTGCGATGTACTCTGCTTCGCATGTATAATCGGCTACCACGCTTTGCTTGGAACTGCACCAGCTTACCGCTCCCCCGGTGAGAATAAATACGTATCCAGTTTGTGACTCAAAGTCATCCGGATCAGTGTCAAATCTTGCATCGACGTAACCCTTTACGACGAGCTCTTGATCACCTCCATAAACGAGAAACATTTCCTTAGTCCTTTTCAGGTACTTAAGGATATTCTTGACCGCCGTCTAGAGCTCCATTCCAGGATCACTTTGAAACCTTCTGGCCATACTTATGGGAAGGCTGACATCGGGTCTTGTGCACAAAATTGCATACATGATAGAGCCTATGGCTGAAGCATAGGGGATGACACTCATCTTCTCTCTATCTTCTGCAATCAATGGGCATTGAGTCTTACTCAACTTCACACCTTGTAACACAAGCAAGAACTCCTTCTTGGACTGATCCATTTTGAACTTCTTCAAACCTTTATCAAGGTATGTGCTTTGTGAAAGTGCTATCAAGCGTCTCGATCTATCTCTATAGATCTTAATGCCTAATATGAAAGCAGCTTCTCCCAGGTCCTTCATTGAAAAACTCTTGTTCAAATATTCCTTCACGCTTTCCAGCATTTCTATATTGTTTCCAATCAGCAATATGTCATCCACATATAATATTAGAAATGCTATAGAGCTCCCACTCACTTTCTTGTACATACAAGCTTTTCCATAAACTTGCATAAACCCAAACGCTTTGATCACCTCATCAAAGCGCTTATTCCAACTCTGAGATGCTTGCACCAGTCCATAAATGGATTGCTGGAGTTTGCAAAGTTTGTCAGCATTCTCTGGATCGACAAAACCTTCTGGTTGCATCATATACAACTCTTCCCCTAGGAAACTGTTGAGGAACGTTGTTTTGACATCCATCTGCCAAATTTCATAGTCGAAATATGCAGCTATTGCTAACATGATTCTGACGGACTTAAGCATCGCTACGGGTCAGAAGGTCTCATCGTAGTCAACAAGATCCATTTGTTTTGAATGGCCTTTCACCCTTCAGGTAATACTTCCAAAGTCCACACTTTGTTTTCATACATGGATCCCATCTCAGATTTCATGGTCTCTAACCATTTCTTGGAATCTGGGCCCATCATCGCTCCTTCATAGCTTGTAGGTTCATTGTTGTCCAACAACATGACCTCCAAGACAGGGTTGCCATACCACTCAGGAGCAGTACGCGCCCTTGTCGACCTACGAGGTTCGATAGTAACTTGATCTGAAGCTTCATCATCATCATCATTAAATTCCTCTTCAACTGTTGTAGGCTCCACATAAACATCTTTCTGCGCTGCGCTACTCTCTGGTTGAAGTAAAGGTTCAACAACCTCATCAAGCTCTAGTTTCCTCCCACTCAATTCTTTCGAGAGAAACTCTTTCTCAAGAAATGTTCCGTTCTTAGCGACAAACACTTTGCCTTTGGATATGAGATAGAAGGCATACCCAACTGTCTCTTTTGGGTATCCTATGAGACACATTTCTCCGCTTTGGGTTCCAGCTTTTCGGGCTGAAGCTTTTTGACATAAGCATCACATCCCCAAACTTTAAGAAACAACAACTTTGGCTTCTTGCCAAACCACATTTCATATGGCATCGTCTCAACGGATTTCGATGGTGCCCTATTTAAAGTGAATGCAGTTGTCTCTAATGCATAACCCCAAAATGATAGTGGCAAATCGGCAAGAGACATCATAGAACGCACCATATCTAATAAGGTTCGATTACGACATTCGGACACACCATTACGCTGTGGTGTTCTAGGCAGTGTCAATTGTGAAACAATTCCACACTGTCTTAAGTGAACTTAGATATTCTCCTCCTTGATCAGACCTCGGGAATTTAATCTTCTTGTTCTGATGATTCTCAACTTTACTCTGAAATTGCTTGAACTTTTCGAACGTTCCAGACTAGTGTTTCATTAAGTAAATATACCCATATCTACTTAAGTCATCAGTGAAGGTGAGAAAATAACGATATCCACCGCACGCCGCAACATTCATTGGACCTCACACGTCAGTATGTGTGATTTCCAACAAGTCACTTGGTCGTTCCATTGTACCAGAGAACGACATTTTAGTCCTCTTGCCCATGAGGCATGGTTCACATGTGTCAAGTGATTCAAAATCAAGTGACTCCAAAAGTCCATCAACATGGAGCTTCTTCATGCATTTTACACCAATATGACCTAAAGGGCAGTGCCACAAGAAAGTGGTATTATCACTATCAACTCTACATCTTTTGGCATCAATTTTATGAACGTGTGTATCATCACTATCAAGATTCAATATGAATAAACCCCTAACATTGGGTGCATGACCATAAAAGATATTACTCATATAAATAGAACAACCATTATTCTCTAATTTAAATGAGTAACCGTCTCACAATAAACAAGATCTAGATATAATGTTCATGCTTAACGCAGGCACTAAATAAGAATTATTCAGGTTCATCACTACTCCCGATGGTAATCGAAGAGAGAGCATGCCGACGGCGATCACATCAACCTTGGAACCAGTTCCCACGCGCATCGTCACTTCGTCCTTCGCCAGCCTTCGTCTATTCCGTAGTTCCTGTTTTGAGTTGCAAATGTGAGCAACCAAACCGGTATCAAATACCCAGGCACTACAATGAGAGCTAGTAAGGTACACATCAATAACATGTATATCATATATACCTTGTTTGTTGTTGGCTGCCTTCTTGTCAGCTAGATACTTGGGGCGGTTCTGCTTCTAGTGACTAGTTCCCTTGCAATGAAAGCACTCAGTTTCTGGCTTGGGTCCAGCCTTGGGTATCTTCACGGGAGGAGAAACTGCTTTGCCACCCTTCTTGGAGTTACCCTTCTTTCCCTTGCCATTCTTCTTGAAACTAGTGGTTTTATTGACCATCAACACTTGATGTTCTTTCTGGATTTCAGACTCAGCGGCTTTTAGCATCGCAAACAGCTCGGCGACCGACTTGTTCATCCCGTGCATGTTATAGTTCAGCATGAAGCTCTTGCAGCTTGGTGGCAATGATTGAAGAACTCTATCAGTGATCACCTCTGGCGGAAGGGGCATCCCGAACTGTGCAAGACGAGTCGAATACCCAAACATTCTGAGTATATGTTCACTGATAGACCCGTTCTCCTCCATTTTGCAAGCGTAGAACTTATCGGAGGTCTCATACCTCTCAATCCGGGCATTCTTCTTAAAGCTAAACTCCAACTCCTGGAACATCTCATATGCTCCATGACGTTCAAAACGTCTTTGAAGTCTCGGTTCTAAGCCATACAATATTGCACACTGAACTATTGAGTAATCTCCAGAACGTGCCTCCCAAGCGTTCTTAACGTCTTCGGATGACATGTATGCGGGTTGGTTACCAAGCGGTGCATCAAGGACATATGCCTTCTTGGAAGCCGTGAGGATAATCCTCAGATTACGGGCCCAGTCCACAAAGTTACTTCCATCATCTTTCAAGTTAGCTTTCTCTAGGAACGCATTAAAATTCAGGGGTGCTACTGCGCGAGCCATTGATCTACAACATAAATAAGAAAAGGTTACTAAGAATATTGTTCAAGATAATGAGTTTAGTTAATCAAATTACTAAATCTCCCACTCAAATTGACATCCCTCAGGTCATCTGAGTGATACATGATCCAAATTCACCAACTCAAGTCTGATCATCACGTGAGTTGAGGTGGTTTTAATGGTGAACATCATCATGTTGATCATATCTACTATATGACTCATGTTTGACCTTTCGGTCTCTTGTGTTCCGAGGCCATGTCTGTACATGCTAGGCTCGTCAAGTTTAACCTGAGTGTTCTGCACGTGCAACACTGGCTTGCACCCGTTGTATGTGAACGTAGAGTCTATCACACCCGATCATCACATGGTGTCTCGACACGACGAACTTTCGCAACGGTGCACACTCGGGGAGAACAAAATTTTACCTTGAAATTTAAGTGAGGGATCACCTTATAATGTTACCGTCGTCCTAAGCAAAACAAGGTGCATAAAAGGATTAACATCACATGCAAATCATAAGTGACATGATATGGCCATGAACTTGTGCTTTTGATCTCCATCTTGAAAGCATCGGCATGATCTCCATCGTCACCGACATAACACCATGATCTCCATCATCATGATCTCCATCATTGTGTCGCCATCGGGGTTGTCACTCCCACCATGCTCATACTACTATAGCTATCGTTTAGCGATAAAGTAAAGCATTATATAGCGCTTAATGATTGACACACAGGTCATACAATAATTAAAGACAACCCTATGGCTCCTGCCGGTTGCCGTACTCATCGACATGCAAGTCGTGATATTCTATACAACACATGATCAACTCATACATCACATATATCTCATCATGTAACTGGCCATATCACATCACAACATACCCTGCAAAAACAAGTTAGACATCCTCTAATTGTTGTTGCAAGTTTTGCATGGCTGCTACGGGTATCTAGCAAGAACAATTCTCACCTATGCAAAACCACAAGGTGATACATAAATTGCTTTTCAACCTTCTCAAGGACCGCCTTTGTCAGATCTGATCCAACTAAAGTAGGAGAAACAGACACCTGCCAGCCATCTTTGTGCAACGAAGTTACACGTCAGTCGATGGAATCGGTCTCTCGTAAGTGTACGAGTAAGGTTGGTCCGGTCCGCTTCATCCCACAATACCGCTGAACCAAAACACGACCAAGGGAGGAATCAATCTAAGCATCAACACCCACAAACTCTTTGTGTTCTACTCGAGATCTCATCTACACATAGGCCTAGCTCATGATGCCATTGTTGGTGAACGTTGCATGGGAAACAAAAAATTTCCTACGCTTCACCGAGATCAATCTAGGAGATGAGCATATAGGAGAGGGGAGAGGGGATCTACATACCCTTGTAGATTGCTAGGCGAGAAGCGTTAAGAAACGCGGTTGATGTAGTTGAACGTCTTCGCGATCCAAATTGCCGAGCGTCCCACGATCCAATCATGATCCGTCCCGATCTAGCGCCGAATGGACGGCACCTCTGCGTTCAGCACACGTACGGCTTGATGACGATCTCTACCTTCTTGATCCAGCAAGAGGGAGCAGAGAGGTAGACGAGTTCTCCGGCAGTGCGACGGCATTGCGGCGATGGTGGTGGAGTAATTCCAGCAGGGCTTCGCCTAAGCACCGCTGAAAACCAATCTAGAGGAGAAACTACGATCTAGAGGAGAGATGGCACGTGGCTGTTTTCTTTGTCCAAAAAACCCTCAAACCTCTAGTATATATAGGAGGAGGGGAGCAGGAGGCTTGTCCCCCAAGGGGGCAGCCCCTAGCTTCGGCCGAAGTGGGAGGGAGGAGTCCTCCTCCTCCACTCCTAGTAGGATTAGGACTCCTTCCTTATTTCCCACTTTTGCCTTCTTTCCACCTTGGGTTTCTTCCCTAGCCACATGTGATTCCTGTGGGCCTTCGGCCAGCCAACTAAGGGCTAGTATTCCTTATCCCACAGCCCATGTAGCCTCTTGGGTCGAAATACCCCTCCCGATGGTCCCACGGTACCCTCCCGGCACTCCCGGTATACTATCAATGAGCCCGAAACTTTTCCGGTGACCAAAATAGGACTTCCTATATATCAATCTTTACCCCCCGGACCATTCCAGAGATCCTCGTGACATCCGAGATCTCATATGGGACTCCGAACAACCTTCGGTCACCACCATACATAACTCTATACTACCGAAACGTCACCAAACCTTAAATGTGCAGACCCTGCGGGTTCGAGAACTATGTAGACATGACCAAGACACCTCTACGGTCGATAACCAATAGTGGGACTTGGATGCCCATATTGATTCCTACATATTCTATGAAGATCTTTATCGGTCGAACCTCCATGTCAAGGATTCAGTTAACCCAGTATGATGTTTCCTTTGTTCTTCGGTATGTTACTTGCCCGAGATTCTGACGCTTCAGTATCTCCATACCTAGTTCAACCTCGTTACCGGCAAGTCTCTTTACTCATTTCCGTAATACAAGATCCCATGGATAACACTTAGTCACATTGCTTGCAAGGCTTATTGTGATGTTGTATTACCGAGTGGGCCTTGAGATACCTCTCCGTCACACGGAATAACAAATCCCAGTGTTGATCCATGCCAACCCAACAGACACCCTCGGAGATACCTGTAGAGCACCTTTATAGTCACTCAGTTACGTTGCGACGTTTGATACACACAAGGCACTCCTCCGGTGTCCGTGAGTTGCATGATCTCATGGTCATAGGAACATATACTTGACATGTAGAAAACTGTAGCAATAAACTGACACGATCATATGCTACGTTTATAGTTTGGGTCTTGTCCATCACATCATTCTCCTAATGATGTGATCTCGTTATCAAATGACATCTCATGTCAATGGCTAGGAAACCTTGACCATCTTTGATCAACGAGCTAGTTTACTAGAGGCACACGAGGGACAAAGTGTTGTCTATATATCCACACATGCAATGTGTTTCCAGTCAATACAATTATAGCATGGATAATAAACAATTATCATGAACAAGGAAATATAATAATAACCATTTTATCATTGCCTCTAGGGCATAATTCCAACATTGATGCCCTACCGTCCTTCGGGCAGTGGCTTATTGGGCCCTTAGTTCGGTCCATACAAACCGATCATTTCCGAACTGGTACCACATAGTCCACGACACCCTCAGGGGTGGTCCGCCACTATAGGAGCTTGCGCTACCTACCCGTGACGTCGTTGCCTACATGCCACAATGACAAGCAGCCGATCGGCCCACGGTCGACGAGACTCGGGAGCCAGCGGGCTCCACGGAAGCCAGAGACGCCGGCAGTCGGGTCCCGCCCCCATTCTTATGTATTTTTTGTAACCTGGGAGGTCCAAGTATAAGACCTCCCAAAAGCCCCAGAGAGGGGGTCGGCCCTTTCATCACACAGACACACACATACGAGGTGAAGAAGCTGAGCTAGAGCGCTTTTTCCTCCTCTCGAACAGCTCAAGGAGCACCCGCGTACTCTGTGCTATCGCCATAGTCATCCTTGCATGACTAGGGGTTTTACCTCTCTGAAGGGACCTGAACATGAGTGAATTGCAGAAAACCACCACATTGAAGCATAGGTTTTGCATAAAAACCATTTTACGAATTTTTGCCAGGAACCACTCATTCTCAGTCTAATCTTTTGTAGAAAACACTGATCGGTCGCTTTGGACATTTTAACCTCGATTATAACATGTGGAGCCTACATTTGCTAACATGGCATAACTGTTGGTTCTAAGTAGAGTTTGATAGGGTTTGATATAAATTTACCAAATAGTCCCTAGTATTTTGCGTATACACCCTTCAATCAAAATACAAAAACGCAATCACCCCTTGCTCCTCACCTGCTCATTTCACCTGAACATCAGCCGCCCCACCTGCTCGTCGTGCCCACGGCCGGGCAAACTTATGGGTTGTTGCCCACGTGCGCTGGTCCTAGGAGCAACGACGACGCTACTGCCATGCTGGCCTTGATGCACGCTGTCATGAACCGCATTGCGCCGGCTCGCTTCGTCTGCGCCGTAATGGCGCACCGCCGCTGGCCGCCGTTTCTCTGTCCACCTCGCGCCTCCTCGTCTCCGTTCCTCGTCATGGGAAGCAAACGCAAAAGGGGAGGAGCCTGTCAGTTCAGTTTCTTCGTCCACCCCACGCCTCCTCGTCGCCCTTCCTCCTCGTGGGCGTGCGCGGCTGTGGCTCCCTCATGGCGATGTCCAACCAGCAGGACCTCATGGGCTTCCTCGACTTCGTTGTTCTAGAACTCTTCGATGTCGTCTTTCGCCGCCTTGGCGACCCTGTCGACGTCACCCGCACCGCCAACATCTACCGCCCATGGTGCAGGTTTCGTACCCCCTCCCCTCCCCACCTCTCCTTCCCACACGCGCACCCTGGTGGCCACCGCGCACATCTTACCGTCTACGCATGCCAAGCTCTCCACGTGTGTCGGCTGCTCGCCGGAGGGGAATTGAGTCGATGCGGGAGAGGGGGAAGGAAAAAAGGAGATGACCATCTTGTATCACGTCTAACACCGCCTCGCTTGAACAGTCAGGCCACGTTAGCTTTTGCGGGACCTGCATGTCATAATCGTCATCAAACGGATCAAAAAGGACAAACAATGTTTTTTGCAAAAGATTCGACACAAAATTAGTGTTTTTTATCCCAATATGTAAACCAGTATTTTCTGCAAACCTATGAATCAATGCGGTGGTTTTCTTCGGTTCACTCCTTAAACTTGAATACGTCTGTGTCCCTCACATGCGCTTTCGAATGTCGTTGATTCCCGTCTGCTACTAATTACTCAATAAGACACTCATGGCATCTGCCGTAGAAATACCACCACAGAAATCAAACGCTGTGATTTTTCTGTTTCCTTATTACCTGAGGAGCATCTCACCCTTTTTTTCAAGCGCGACTAACTCTGTCCGTTGATTTCTGATCAGACCGCAGCGCACTCTCACTGTACAGGCTTATCCCTCCAGCAGAGGAGGTCTTCCTCCGCATAGGATAGGCCAGAACCCAAATCCACAGCCATGGCGCTCCTCCTGTCCCCCACCGTCTCCTTCCTCGCCCCCTCCTCCTCCTCCGCTCCTCGTGCCCGAGCTCTCTCCAGCTCTACCGCCACCGCCGCCAGCAATAATGTCGTCCCTTACCTCGGTAAGCTGCCCTTATGCCTCATCCTGCCATTGCCCCGTACGTTCGTTGAGGTTCCATGGCTACGGCTAAGAACTTACTGGGTGATCCCTTGTTGCGAAATCTGATGACGAAATCGGTGGATGAATTAGTTCGGGCGTGCGTTATTTTAGTCGCCGCGTTTCTGCTTCTCCTCGATGGGAATGGCTCGTCCGGGAATTTTTTTCAAACAATCTGTCTACCTCAGTTTCTTGGAAAAATGTTCGTTTTTCTCTGCTAGCCTGCATTTACGAATTTACCTCAGAAGGTCGCTCCTTTCGAACTTCGTGCTACTATAAATTGCCTTATGAGCATACGCTACCGCTACGGGTACTTGATGATATCAGTAAGCACACATCGCTAGCAGTTCCTTCTAATGATAGTAGCGAGCACACTAAAATTAGCTACTGCGCATTACATATGCCATGAGCCATGTGACATACATGAGCCGAGTAGAATGGTTGACCATGTATGCTAAAAAAGAAAATCAGTTATTTATTTACTTTTTCTAGTATTTTTCTGATTTTACTATTCATACCGGGTGCATGTGGAACCATGTCGCAAAAATTCTTGTCCACGAATCATGTGACATACCATTGTTCCAAATATCGGTCAGTTAATCGGCATCTCGGTCAGTTAATTGCTACTCGGTGGGTCACCGAATAGCCGATTAACTGATTTATCGGCTGATTAACTGAAAAATTCGCTTATTTATCTCTACTTAGCACACAACCGGTATGGTACCAGTTACCGATATCCTGAACATCTGACATATATGAGCCCAGAGTTTCAATGTTTACATCAGTGTAAGCGTATATAGATCCTACTAAGTGTCGTTTGTTATTGCTCTTCTTGTAGCCTCGAGACTTCAGTGCAAGAGTACCGCCTCAGTCAGCCATGTTTCTCTTGCCAAGAGGATGCCTGTAGTTGTCCACGCCTCTGCAGAGGCTGGTGCAGCCGATGCAGCGGAGCAACCAGAGAAGCCAAAACCTGCGGCTTCGATTGAGGACATGCCGCTCGAGTCCAAGCAGCAGATGATCCTGGAGCAGAGGGCACGGATGAAGGTGGCCAAGAAGCTGAGGCAGCGGCGCAAGCGGCTCGTCCAAAAGAGGCGGCTGAGGAAGAAGGGCAGGTGGCCACCGTCCAAGATGAAGAAGCTCAAGAACGTCTGACCGGCACATGGTGTCAGACAGCTGGTCCTTGCCGTTCCTCTGTAAACCTACGTGTTTCGTTCCTCTACTCCATTGGTGTTTGTTTCGTTTGTACAATTTTTCTGTTCTGAAACATATAATTGGTTATAATGCAATTAAATTCTCATCGTAATGAAACCTTTTTGCTTGTCCATAGCAGCAGATTGATGTGCTGTTATCTGTGGTTAGTCTATGTTGTACAACTGTCTGTCTGAATCATGTTTTGGGGTGTACTTTTTTCTTCCTTTTTCCGTTTGTTATTCTGTAAAATTCTAATTTATTTCAAATATGCTATTGGAATGCCGACTACTCCTTGGATACCCATCTTCCCTCGGATATGCAGTGGCTTCATCAGACTTGAAAGGAACGTAGTTTTTTTTTTTTCGGATAACATAAACATCAGTTTTCAGACAAGTCTCGTGCTGCTGACAGTCTGCTCTTTCAGACGAGTTTCCACTGGCTTTGATAGATCAAACGAATCTCTGTTTGCTTGCCCAGTTGGTTACGCTGCCCTTGACGCTCAAGTAAGGAACAACAACATACGCCCCCTCAAACTCTTTAGTCTCTACAATCCTCTAAGTACATCCCAGTTCACTGAACTACAATAGCCACCCCTGTTCAAGAATTCATGCGATTAACCAGTTAACTTGCTGATTAATCCCTATTCGTAGGGTCATCGAGTAGCCGATTAAGTGATTAATCGCCTGATTAATTGATTAAAAGGCCGATTAATTTGCCGATTATCCTATTAATCCTCTACTCGTCAACCAACCGAGCAGCTATCAGTTAACGATTTCCTTAACAATGATAGCCACAATGTTTTTTTCATCTGTCTATTTATGACAATCACCGTATGCTTGGTCAGTCGGATGCATCAAGTTCCCACTGAAAGAATAACTGAAGAGCAGGAACACCACGGCTTATGTTGATTCTGAGTCTGCCTGTTCAGTCAGTAGGCAAGCCTGAAACATGATGGCAGGCAGGCAGGCAGGCAGAATATAGAGAGAACTGGATGCGGCATCCCTCCCTTGTACTTTCTCCCTTTCGTCGACGATCCATTTCACCGTAAATAAGATATTGGCATCCCAAAGCAAGAAGGGAAAAAAGGCAGTACTCTGAAATAATAGTACGTACAGTATGAAGCAAATCCTTCAGAGAAAAAAAAGAAGAAATACACTGTTAATTTGTTATTAAGAAAATGTGTATTCCTGCTGCCTGAGGTGAGAGCTCAACAACCAGATAACGAGTGTCACCTGCCAAAGGCAATTCGATAAGGTGCCTGAAAATGACCTGCCCCAGCGTTGTCCAACACTAGGCAGCACCGACATGGTTAGCACTGCCGCGCAGCTTTAACAACATGTGCGGTTAAATACCATGACCACACGGCAAAAGATTCTTGGCCAACATTACGATCCACCGTATGCTCTTTAACCGCCGAGGCCTACGTCAGGAGGTCCAATATTTCCTATGCTCTTCATGCTGTGCATGGAACCGCTTCAAATATGTTTAAGAAAGCCACGGACATGGGTCTTCTTGCACCCCTGGCACGGACCGGACTAAAGCAAAAATTATCCATGTTTGCTGATGATGTCACCATCTTCCTCAAACCGACGGCATCGGACCTTATGGCGTGTGCGGCCATACTCAAACTGTTCGGGCAAGCGTCAGGGCTGAAGGCCAACCTCGTGAAAACCGCGGCCATTCCTATCTGGTGCACCGATGGAGAGACCCAGCTGGTGAGTGACATGCTGGGCTGTTCAACCACCAATTTCCCGTGCAAGTACTTGGGCCTTCCTCCATCCATCAGAAAGCAAACGGCGGCACAGCTTAGAGGGCTCGTGGACCAGCTCGCTGCGCGACTGCCACACTGGAAGGCAGCATCCTTGCCTACGAACAACAGGTTGATACTAGTTAAATCCGTCCTAAATGCGATTCCAATCCACTCGGTGCTCGCCATGGGACTGCCGCCGAAGACCCTTGCAGCCATGGCCAAAATCTATCGCGGGTTCCTCTGGTGTGGCAAGGCCGAGGCCGGTGGAGGCAAATGTGTCGTCGCATGGGACACTGTTTGCAGACCTAAGTGGGCCGGCGGCCTGGGCATCATGGACATGCGATGGATGAATAGAGCGCTTCAAACGAGGTGGCTTTGGCTTTAGAAGACAAATGAGAGCAGACCTTGGGCAGAGTTCGATATTTCCGTCCCGAAGGAATCGTGACAACTATTCCATGCAGCTATGCAAGCGGTGCTTGGTGACGGGAAGAGCACCTTGTTTTGTGAGGATCGTTGGCTTCGCGAAACCAGAATTCGGGATGTGGTGCCAAGGCTGTACGAGCGAGCATCGGCTCGGGCAAAAGCCTCCCGATCGGTACATGACACGATCACCACGGGAAGCTGGGCCCGAGATCTTGGGCCTTCCATCGACCCGGCCACCCTTGAGCAATTTATGGCCGTTTGGCCCATGGTCGTGGACACCGAGTTAGACAATCAAGTACGCGACACCATCGACTGGACTTGGGACAAGAATGGGCAGTTCTCTGCAAAGTTAGCTTACCAGGCAAAATTTTGGGGTCTCAAGGTTGCTCCCGCGGCCACATTCACTTGGGCCTCTCGCGCGCCACTGAGATGCCGTTTCTTCGCTTGGCTGGCAGCCATGAACCGGTGTTGGACCTCGGACAGACTGGCACGCAGAGGGTTACCACACCGAGCGGCTTGTCCCTTTTGCGACCAACAGGAAGAAACAATCGATCACCTACTTCTCCATTGCGTCTTCGCGAAAGGCGTATGGTCCAGGATCTTACCCCCATTGGGAATGGGGCATGGTCAACCACGTGTCGGAGAACCCATCATTGACTGGTGTGCTAGGAACGGTCAGGACCATCCACCGAGGCAGCGGGCAAGGACGGCACGTGCTATTTGCCTGCTTATCATGTGGCAGCTATCGAAACACCAAAATGCGATAGTGTTTGACAGCAAGACTCCATGCCTGCAAGACGTACTACGCACGATAGTGAGGGAATGTGAACTGTGGCAGGAGGCAGGGCTGATTCGCGATGAAGCCGAACTAGATAGTCTACGAGTAGCGGCACTAGGGTGGACGCAAGGAGAGTAGTCGGCTAGCTGTTCGGGTGGAGAGGGGTGTGAGTTCTTTGTAAACACACCTTGTAACTGTGGAGGGTCTCCCCCTTTTCCTCCTTTAATATATGATACGCACGCTCATGCGTATTCGAGAGAAAAAAACATTACATCCACCACTTTCCTTGTGATATGCTAGTATCTAAATTAGTTATCTTCCTGATCAGCAACCACTGGTGAAGAAGCAGTAGAGTCCAAATGCTTACTTGTCAGCTCTAATCATGGGCGGAAGCACTAAGTAAAGCTTCAGATATAAGTATCAAAAACCTTTTTTTACTCCCACATCCGAGAGAATCGCTGCAACAGTAGGGCTAAGTGTCATAGCGCATATATTCCACCCCCAGTGCCAAGCAATCTCTTTAGAAGATCTGTGCAGCATTTGGATATCATCTCAGATGCCCATGTGGTCGATCAAGGACGACGAGAAAGTAGTTTCCATGAGAAGCTTCTATATATCTATCCATATGTACTAGTCTAGACCCAACAAGAAAAGGAAAAAAAAGCAAGGTAAAGCAGCAACACCAGAGAAAAGGAACATAAAGAGAGTTCAGATGAATCGGATTCCGATAAACAAACCAAAAGGAAGGAGGCCCAGCTACAAATTGGGCCGGCGCATCATATCGATCACTCCATCTGTATGTAGCAGAAAACTAGGAGCGAGGGATCAATGGTGAACCACGCGCACTTCGTCATCCTTGTCCTCGCCTACCGCCTCCTGGTATCCCTCTCAGCTAAAGCACAGCACACCAAAGAGGTAGCTCTAGACTCCATGCTAGTAGTAGTATAGAATTATGGACTGCATGCATGTGTTTCTCTCAACCCATCAAGTGGTAGGAGTTGATCGATTGTTGCCAATGCCATGCCATGGTTTGTTTGATGGGCATCATCGTTTCAGTCGTATGTCGTCTACATGGGGAGTCCTTCCGGGTTCGAAGGAGCCGGCGACGTGGAGGCGGTGCGTGCCGCCCACCTTGAGATGATGTCGTCCGTCATGGCGAACGACAAGCAGGATCCACGGGCGTCCACGCTCTCGCTGATGCATAGCTACCACCACGCGTTCGAGGGCTTCGCCGTCGAGCTCACCGAGGAGGAGGCTGCCGCGATGTCCGGTTCGGCCTGGCCTCCCGTCCATTCGTTGCGGTTTTGTCAGTTGTGATGATGATCCTGCTCTAGTGAGTTGATGGTGATTTTGTTTTGTTTGCTTGTTGCACGTTGCATGACCAGACCACGAGAGGGGGATGTCCGTCTTTCGGGACCGCGCTCTGCAGCTGCACACCACGCGGTCGTGGGACTTCCTTGACACGCAGTTCGGGCTCCGCACCAACCGCCTCGGTCGTCGGGCCTTCGGCGATGTCATCATTGGCGTCATCGATACCGGTACGTGCGTGACTTATGACATCGGCATTGCCTGCCATCCCTTCTGAGTTCTGATCCGCACGCCCAATCCTTTTTGATTTGGTGTCATACGTCATCATTCATTAGGTGTCTGGCCGGAGTTGCAGAGCTTCAACGATGCTGGGATGGGGGACGTGCCGGCGAGGTGGCGAGGCCTGTGCATGGAAGGCCCGGACTTCAAGAAGAGCAGCTGCAACAAGTATGTAACGAAACAACACTTGCCATGTTGTGCACTGCATGACGCATGAGCACGGCTTAAATTCTGTGCCACAGGAAGCTCATCGGGGCTCGTTACTACGACATCCAGCCCGGCTCGGCGGCGCCCATGTCGTCTAACGCCTCCCTTGGAGTGGTAACGGCCGTGATGACCGGCTCGCCGCGAGACACCGTTGGTCATGACACGCACTGCGCTTCGACGGCTGAGGGCGCGGTCGTGGCGGACGCGGAGTACTACGGCCTGGCCCGGGGCGCAGCCAAGGGCAGCGCGCCCGCGAGCCGCGTGGCCACGTACAAGGTGTGCAGCATGGGCGGGTGCTCCAGCTCGGCATTGCTCAAGGCCATCGACGACGCGGTGAGCGACGACGTGGACGTGATCTCCATCTCCATCGGCATGAGCTCCGCCTTCGCGTCCGACTTCCTCAGCGACCCCATCGCGCTCGGCGCGTTCCATGCGCACCAGAGGGGCGTCCTGGTGGTCTGCTCCAGCGGCAACGACGGTCCCAATCCCTACACGGTCGTCAACTCCGCGCCGTGGATCCTCACCGTCGCCGCTTCCAGCATCGATCGCACCTTTCAGTCCAGCATCGTCCTCGGCAACGAGAACGTCGTCAAGGTACGCATTGATTGCCATTACCATGCTTCTTGTTCTTGCAACCTGATGTCCGGATCCTAACCGTGAGGCGCCATGTTAGGGAGTCGCCATCAACTTCTCCAACCAAATCCTCAGCGGAGATAGCTTTCCTCTAGTGTTCGGAGCACAAGCGGCAGGCCGGTACACGCCGGTGTCCGAGGCAAGGTACTTTTTTAGTATCTTGGACCTTGAAGATAGCTTACCACATTGCAGCGTCACGGGTGCAGAGTGGAGAGTGCAGACAGATGAATTTTGAGAGTGTCACGAATTGCATTGCAGCAACTGTTATCCGGGATCGCTGGACGTGCAAAAGGTCGCCGGGAAGATTGTGGTGTGCGTGGGCACCAACTCGATGGTGTCATGGTGGGTGAAGAAGCTGGTGGCGGAGGGGTCCGGGGCGAGTGGGCTGGTGTTGATCGACAACACGGAGAAGGACGTGTCGTTCGATGCCGACAGCTTCGCCTTCTCCCAGGTGGGCGCCGACTTGGGCGCACAGATCCTCGAGTACATCAACTCCACCAAGTGAGTCTTGTTTTTGACGCGTCCAATGGGCGCGTGAGAGCCAGAAAGGTCATCTGAGCGGCTGACTAAAGTGGAAATTACCTGTCCCCTCGTCCATAAAAAGGAAAGTGGTTAAATCCCATACATAAAAAATGGCTAATCAAGCATCCATCCGTGCATACCTTCTTCATTAAATGCAATCCCAACCTTGTCTTGTTGTGTATTAAATTTAGACTTTCAATTTTTCAAAAAGTGACATCTTTAAAACCGCGTCTCAGAATTAATATCCGTCTTCACCGTTGGAACCCTCACGAGATGCTCTTCGAAACTAGATCCTGCATGAGCATGTTTGGACGGAAAAAAATGCGCAATTTAAGTCCTATTTTGTGCAACTATTAGCAGTCAATGTGCAACTACATGACAGTCGATGTGCAATTTTCTATCTATTCATGGACGTGCAGTTTTCACTCATGCGAATAGTTATGAACACATTTAATTTGGGTTTTCATTTTTATAAAAAAATGGATGTGCAACTACCTGATAATGGATGTGCAACTACCTGATGTAATTCTATGCAATTTAGCCTTCGTTTTATGCAACTGGCTAGTAGTGGATGTGCAACTTTCTGCCTATCACGTGAAAGTGTAGTTTTCACTAATGGCACATTCACCCCCAAGCTACCTCCTCCAGCGAGATGTTCAAATTCGTGTTTTGTCCGGACCAACTGCCTAGTAGTTCATGTGCAACGTCCCTCCTATCTGTGAATGTGGTTTTACTGTTTGCTACATCGGCCAACTATCTAGTAATGGATGTGCAACTTCAGATACTGTCACCGTCAACTGTCTACCAGTGATGTGCAACTATCTCTCATACCTCATGGAAGTGCAATTTCCCTACTGTAACTCAGAACCACCCCTCTAGTGGGATGTGCAACTTTAGCGTCCTGTTTATATGCAACTTTTACTACTCTCGTCAATATGTAAATTTTCACTACCCCCATGAATGTGAATTTTCACCATCCAACTATCCATGCCTTTGAGATGTGCAACTTTAATATTGCTCCGGCTAACTGCCTAGGAGGCTTTGTGCAACTCAGTTTGTTGCCTCAGCCAACCGAAATTACATATCCACAAATAGTTAGGGGAAGGAGTTACACATCGAGTAATAGGGAGTTGACTCGAACAATAGACTAAGTTGCACTAATCACTAGTAGGAAATGTGGTGCCTGGTGTGTCAATTGTAAAAAAAATTACACATCCACGAGTAGGGACAAAGGGTTGCACATCGAGTACTACATAGTTGGTCGGGACAGTAGACTAGTTGCACACCAAGTTTTCATGGTTGCTAGGTTGCAACCTCATGCGAAGTTAGATTATGCAGCTTCAAAAACTGGTTTAAATTTTTTTTACACCATGCAGTACTAAAGTTGCACAATGCAGTGCTAAAGTTGCACCATATAGCACTATAGTTGGCATACAGAAAAATTCGTCGAAATATACCCATGCGGGATCTAGTTTTAAAGATCTCGTCGCGAAGAATCCAACGATGAAGACAGATCTGAATTCCGACGCACGGTTTGAAAGATATGTTTTTTTTCAAAATTTAAAAACCCTAAATAAATGCACACAACAGTCTGTGGCCGGCCGCTACAGCGAGCACGCGTGCACTTTCAAGCTTTAGTTTTTTTCCATGATCTCCACCAAGTGAGTCACCAACGAGAGTTTCTCCTTCCGTTTTAACTTTTATAAGTGGTGACCAGAAAGTAAGTAAAGTGATCGATGTTTCCCTGATCCAGGAATCCGACGACCGTGATCCTCTCAACCGAGGACGTCAAGCTGTTCAAGCCCACGCCCATGGTGGCGTCCTTCTCAGCGCGCGGCCCTGGTGGTCTCACCGAATCCATCCTCAAGGTCCGTAATATTAATTCACATGATTGAGATCAACATGTGTCTCGAAGATCCAATCTGGCATTTGTAGCTGCATTCTGATGTTCCGTTTTTTTGGGTGACAGCCTGATCTAATGGCGCCCGGGGTCAGCATCCTCCCCGCCACGATGCCGTCCACGGACAAGGCGGACATCCCTGCCGGCAAGAAGCCCTCGGCATTCGCCATCAAGTCCGGCACTTCCATGGCCTGCCCGCACGTCGCAGGCGCCGGCGCCTTCGTCAAGTCGGCCCACCCGGGCTGGTCCCCGTCCATGATCAGATCAGCTCTCATGACCATAGGTATATATATAATATGGGCACGTGCCCCTTCAATCAGCCTCGACAAAGCTAAGCTATCGACATTTCTAACCAAAACGATCGTGGATGCACTACAGCGACGACGAGAAACAACCTCGGACAGCGGGTTGCAAGCAACACCGGCGAGGTGGCGACCGGGCATGACATGGGCGCTGGCGAGATCAGCCCGCTGCGGGCGCTCAGCCCGGGCCTAGTGTTCGGCACCACCTCCAAGGACTACCTCGACTTCCTATGCTACTACGGCTACAAGGCCAAGCTCGTTCGCATGGTCTCCGGCGACCCCGGGTTCACCTGCCCTCGTGGAGCTCCCTCGCCAGATCTCATCGCCACGGGCATCAACTACCCATCCATCTCCGTGCCGAGGCTCGCGGCCGGGAAGGCGGTCACTGTGTCACGCACCGCCATGAACGTGGGCCCCTCGAACGCCACGTACATGGCGACTGTTGAGGCGCCGGCAGGCCTCTCTTTGAAGGTGTTGCCCGAGCGGTTGTTGTTCTCAAGGCGGTGGACAACAGCGGCGTACGAGGTGAGTTTCGCAAGCACCAGAGCCAGGAAGGGGTATGCTTACGGCGCCGTCACCTGGTTAGATGGCGCGCACTCGGTCCGGACGCCTTTTGCGGTTAATATCGTGTGATTGTGTGCGTGTTTTTTGCGGGGATATTGGGTTGGCCTCTTCATTTTCTTTACAGAAATGTATCTGGAGATGGAGCACCCAATTCACTTTTATTTGGTTTGTTGTTCTATATGCTTTCTGGGCTGCCATTGACCAACTTTCCTCGCATAAAGCCTTTGGGCCGGATGGGTTCACGGTCGAGTTCTTTAAAAGTTGTTGGAGCGTCATAAAAGAAGATGTCATGGCAATGAATAACCGGTTCTCCGCCCTTCAGGTTGCGAATTTCCAGTGGTTGAATTCGGCAAACATTGTGCTCCTCTCAAAAAAGGATGGTCCTCAACTTTCGCCCTATGAGTCTAATCCATGCTAACGTGAATATTATTGCCAAGATGTTACCAACAAGGAGCATACATGATAATTTCATGTTTGTTCACAGCTATGTGCGCTGGCTGCATCACCGTAAAAAGTCCGCCATACTCCTCAAGCTTGACATCAAGAAGGCCTTTCACTCGGTGTGTTGGGACTATATTTTGGATCTCCTCCAGCAGCGTGGGTTCCCCTTCCGCTTCCGTAACTGGGTTACGGCGCTTCTCTCCACTTCCTCCTCGAGGGTGCTCCTCAATGGCATTCCAAGCGACCCCATTTGACATGGTTATGGGCTCAGGCAAGGTGGCACCCTCTCTCCGCTGCTCTTCGTCATTGCAATCGACCCCCTCACACGTCTCATCTAGTTGGCCATCAAGAGGGGGGACTTGCACCCCTTGGGGGCATGGGGAACTCTTCCGCTCATCTCTCTACGCGGATGACGCTGCCATTTTCGTGGCCCCTATCAAACAGGATATCCAAGCTTTCTCTTCCATCCTTAACGAGTTTGGGGAGGTCACAGGGTTGAGGATGAATTTCCACAAATACCAATATGCACCTATCCGTTGTGGGGGGAATTGACCTCGATGATATCATGCATAGCCTGCCGGCGATCAGAGCTTCCTTTCCCATGCGCTACCTTGAGTTGCCGCTTTCGGTGAGGCGCCTCAAGCAGGTGCATTTTCAGCACTTGGAGGATAAGGTGGCGTCCAAGCCCCCCTCGTGACAGGGGAGATACATCACCACCATCACTCGTGCCACGCTGGTGAAGGCGGTTCTAGCGGCAGTGGTAATTTATCACATCACTCCACTTGACATACCGGTCGAGGTGTTGCAATTCATCGACAAGCTCAAGAGGGCCTTTCTCTGGGCAGGGACGGATAAGGTCTCTAGAGGAAAATGCAAAACAAAATGGGAGGTGGTGTGTCGGCCTACTACCCTTGGGGGTCTTGGGATCATGCACTTGGGCAAGTTTGCACGTGCTCTGTGCCTAAGGTGGCCTTGGCTCGAATGGGCCATGCCTATGTTTTGCCTCAAGACTAAGTTAACATGACTCAAAAATTAGGGCTAATTAAAACTTTTTGAGTGCCTATGAGTGTTTGACCGGTGTGCTATTTGCCGATTGTTTGATTGTTTGCTTGTGCTCTATATTCATAAAACTTCCTCATACCATCAAGAACTCTTTTCCTTGACCCCAACTCTTGTCCAATGATCATACCATGTGTATAGGACCTAAAACTATTTTTCTCAAATATTATTCTGGCCAAAAAGCATTTATTCAAATTTGGTTTTCAGAAAACCATGAGTTGAGGTTTGTACTACAAGTCCTCACATTGGGTGGGATATTTTACACCAAAGGCTTTATTTGAAACCTACTATATAGGACTTACCAAAACTATTAAATATTAATTTTAAAGATTATTTTGGATTGCTAGCCCCTTTTTGGTCCAAACAAGGGTGTAAGTCCTGACTGGTTATGGTGAAACATCATCAGAGGTAGTTCACCCTGATTGCCAAGCCTCAGACCTTGGGGATTAGATGGTTGTTCTATACTCTGAATAGTCAGCTTATCTAGAACCCCGCTGAAACCTTCCCACATGGTAGAACCTGTTTTGGCACCAAGTCTCTAAGCTTAGTCCTAGAGACGAGAATCAGCCCAAACCTTGCGACGCATGGCTACGGATAGACAAGTAGACTGAACACTCGAAGAGCAGCGAGGAACGTGTGTTCCCTACAATGAAGACTAGTGACCGAGATGTATGAAGGACACACCTGGGAAACTTACTCAAGCAGAAGATTGCGACGACAAGCCTACGATGACGCGCTTCAACACTCTTGAGGATGAAGACCACCTGCGACTGAAGGTCACCTGCCTTAAGGAAGACAAGGACTTCCTCATAGACAAGAAGCTCCACCAAGACTCGACCCTTCTATTCTAACCCGAGACATCTAGATGTCACTAACTAGCACCCGTAAACCCGGTACCAGCACACAGACACACTACTTGGCCACGTATTTTGACTTTGGAATACACAAGCAAGCCAGGCCCTTGCGAGAACCTCGTCCACCAAACCCTTAACCATTAGACAAGCCTAGCATATTGCAAGAACCCCATTCACCCTTAGACAAAGACAACGATGCACTCAAAGACATATCATCAGTCACTTCAAGATCCAAAAGGAAAACCACGCCAGAGCAGAAGCAACATGGAACGTGAAGACTACCTCACCTGTGAATCCCCACACCTTTTCTACGCCTAGCCTAGAAATCTCGGGGACGAGATTCTTGTAAGGGGAGTAGGTCTGCCACACCTTGTGTTTTGCCTCATGACTAAGTTAACATGACTCAAAACTTAAGGCCAATTAAAACTTTTTCAATGCCTATGAATGTTTGACTGGTGTGCTATTTTCCGATTGTTTGATTGTTTGCTTGTGCTCTATATTCATAAAGTTTCCCCCTACCATCAAAAAATCTTTTCCTTGATCTCAACTCTTGTCCAATGATCATACCATGTGTATAGGACCTAAAACTATTTTTATCAAATATTATTTTGGCCAAAAAGCATTTATTCGAATTAGGTTTTCAAAAAACCCTGAGTTGAGGTTTGTACTACAAGTCCTCACATTGGTGGGGTATTTTACACCAAAGGCTTTATTTGAAACCTACTATATATAGGACTTACCAAAACTACCAAATATTATTTTTAAAGATTATTTTCCTATATTATTTAAAGGATTTTCATTAAGGCTAGAAATGGTCTTTTATAGGGAAAAAATATTTTTATGCTTTCAAAAATATTTGCGAAAATTCAGGAAACCTCAATGGACATATATTGTTCATATATAAGAGTTTTAACACATGGTCATGTTCAAAATAGTGGGCAAAACCCTTCAAAACCATTTCTGCCTATTTCAAGCATTTGAAATATTTCTATAAGAATTATTCTCAAATAAAAATATATTCTAGCATGTCACATATGACATATGTGATCATTTTGCCAAGTTTCATATCAACCCCAATTGATTTGGTTCACCAAAATATTCCAAAACCCTCTCTGTCCAGATTCAAATTTGAGCAACTCTACATTGCCAACTGTCCCCTTTTGTTCCCAAACTTTTTGGACATGATCTAATACTCAAATAGTGCCTCCACACCAAGTGGTGAATCAAGGAGAACATATTAACTTGTCCAAATCCCCTCAAACCAAATTCTATTGATTTCAAGAATTGGGAATGTTTGCATTATCAAGTTTCCCCATTTTGTCCCAAACTTTTTGTGCATGGTCTAATACCCAAATAATGCCACCACAAAAAGTGGTGCATTTTGGAGAATAGCTTCGCATGCCTAGATCTACAGAAACCCGATTCTGTTAGTTTCTAGGGTTTATAAAATTTGCATTAGCAACTTTCATCAAATGAGCCCCAAATCGGTGATCAACCCCAATTCTATCTATCATTTGATCCTGTTACGCTTGATAGCAACAAGAACCAATTTTCTAGCTCAAACACTCATCAAACACCTTCTGCTCATTTACCAAACTTTTTGTTTGTGCCCCTTCCACCATTCTCCTTGACCCCAACTTTTACCACATCACCTCATATGCCTCACCCACCTATAGTAAGACTTGCAAGCCTTTGGCACAATGATTGTAGAGTGAACTCCCCACTTTTCTACCATGGATAGTAGTTTCTTCCCTTCTTCTTTGCCTTCCCTCTCACCTAGTGAGTCCCCAAGGTATCCAAGGTCAATTATGCAGCATTTTCTTCTTCCCTAAGTTGCTGGACACTAGAGGACACGCCCCTGGCACATAAACTATGCCATGGCATGCAAAGGTCGCGCTCTACAGCACGCTAAAGTGCAATCTGGCACTATAGCGACATCCATCCTGAGCACCCGACCACCTCGTGCTTCCCCCACTCGCCGACAACACCCCCTTGGCATCCGCACGCACGCTAAGGCATCAACCCTCGTCCTTCCCTTCCTTGCTGAGCTTGCCCTCGCACGCACTCTGCCACCAAGCCAATGACCGAGCCCACATGCGCGCCCTCCTCTGACCGTGTCGGCCGCGCGTGCCATATAGGAATCTTCCCCTGGACCTCTTCCGTCCCTCCTCGATGCCAGAGTGAGGCCAAGGATAGTTGTGAGCGCATGATCACAACACCCGAAGCGGATGCGAGGCGCACCTGAGCCCCTCTCGGTCACCCCTCTACTTCTACCTCTCCACGGGCTCCTTATCGCGCGCAATGCCGCTCTGCTCGCCCCCAAGAGGTCCCCTTCTCAAGCCGTTGGAAATCTTGAGCTCCACTTCCCCCTCCATGGCTGCCATGTTGCCATTTGGGCCTCTACCAAATTGGCAAAGTCCCGGTCTCCTCCTTCCTCTTGAACCTCTCTAAAGCACCCCCAGAACCACCACACTCCTCCAACGTGCCCCTTTTCACTCCCCGATGTCCGGAACACCGCCCCCCACGATCACCGTAGCCGGCCTCCGCCGCGGCCAAGTCCTCGCCTTCCCCAGTGCTTCCCTGTGAAAGGTGACCCCCCAAGAGGATGCGGTCCCTCTCCCGGAGCATGCCAGTAGTCGGAGCTCCACCGGAGGCAGCCCGAGGTGCTTGGGCGAGGCCGGCGGGGGCACTGCCCTGCCTCCCCTATTTCTTCCCGGCCCGAGCGGGAGGAGGATGGAGAACCCGACAGGTGGGGCCCGCCTGTAAGTGGTTGCGGCCCGGTCCCCCCTTTTCAAGTGAAAGCACGCCCTCAGGTTCACGCCTCCTCACAGAGGAGGCACATTACTCAGAATAGGCCTCCAACATGGCCCATCATGCGCCCGATCGAGCCACTAGGTCGGCCCAGTCCGTGTCCCGCGCCCTGAGCGTGTTTTAGCCCATTAGGTAAAACCATTTCTATTTTCTATTTCTCAGAAACTTGTAAAATCTCCATAAAATTAATCCTAAGTCCAAATTTGATGATTCAAATTCCTACAAGTTCCAAAAATCTTTGCCTAACCAAATATGTGCATTGCACATTTTCCTAGAAGAGTTTCCTGTACACCTATATGATTAAACCTATTTTTGATTTTCCAAAAGAGTTTCCTAGGAAGCTCACCCGAACTCCAAATGCAATGATTCTAACTCCTAGCTGGTCCTAAATTCATACACTAAGTCGTGAACATTTTTCCTTACACCTCTTCTTCGATCTAGAATATTGAGCCATTTCTTCATATAGGAACCACTTGTTAAATATCTAGAATATTCATATCAACTCCAACTCCAGTGATACCACTTCCATAATTCTTCTAAAATCATTTCTAGGTTAATGAGTGCCTCCACTCATTTTTATAAAAACATTTTCTATGGACACCTTATAGGACCATCAATTCCTTCATTTCCACCATTCAAGACTCCCCCTTGACCCACATCCAATAAAACCTCCTCGTTTATTTTTCTCATAACCAGAGGCATCCGAGAAAAATAAAACTCCTATTTATAGAGCACTTTTATTTTTCTGCTTGTGGTGTTGCTTATTATGGTTGTTTCCAGCGATAGTTGATGAAGTAGATAGAATGACCGGAGTGGACGAGAAGCGTGTGAAGACCTCGAAGACTTTGCTGAGCCAGGCAAGCAGTCCTTTGACCATGACTATTAAACCCTTTGATTGCATGTCATATAGCACTTGTTGTTCCGATGAATTGATCATGTTGGTGAGCTACTCCCCTTCGGTGGGATGCCTCATACACTTTATCATTGATACTTGCATTGTGTATGACCCTACCGTCCTTATTATGGTTGTGCGGGTGGGAGTAGATAGAATTCTTAGTAGATGCTACGCAAGTGGGATCGAGGATATGTATGGTGACGGAAATTAAATGATTTCAAATACTTTTTTGAAAACCTTGTCGGGTGCCACTAATGCCCGAGGGAGATGATGATGAGCTAGGTAACCACATGATAAAGAAGTGGTGTACCAAAGCAAGTGAGTGTGTGTTTTCAAAAACGGAGAGATTTAGGATTTACTAACCATCCCAATGTTACATGTACAACCACGATACTCCTTATGGGACAACGCTTTGTTGATTAACTTGGTGGGTACTAGCATAGATCCTACATTACTAGTGGCGGGAGTGACGAGGTCACTCTTGATACGGGGTCATGCCTGGTAGGGCGACCATGCGTTGTCTTTACAGGCACCAGGCACACTGTTGCATGCCCTCATGGATGATACATGTGATGTACATCATGAGGGATGACACCAATGAGTGGACTCTTTGTTTAGTATCACTAGGGGAAAGGCATTGTTCTGGTGCTTACCTCGGGTATGAAAAATACCGCGAGTCGTGGATGACACGGAAGTTCCCCAAGTGTTGTGGGTATAGTGTGCAACCTCTGCAGAGTGTAAAACCCGAATAGCCGTGTCCATAGTCATGGACAGTTGGAGGTCCTACTTAAACTACATCCGATGCTTTCACAAACTTGGTGTGTGTGTGTGGAACAAAAGATGATACTTCAGTTAAGTCGGAGGACTTGACATGATGACTGAACATGAGATGTTCAACCCCTGGTTATGGCGATATCTGTAATTTGTTCATATGGATAGCTGCCAACTGTTGATGCATGCTTACATAGTTACTTGATCATGTCACTGCACTCAAAATTAGCTTTCTGCAAAATACCTACTTAGTACTATATCATGCATTGTTATTGCCTCGTTACAACATGGGTTGCTTGCGAGTACATTCAAAGTACTCATTGGCTTGCCACTGGTTATTTGATTGGATAGACATGAAAGACTAAGTTATGATGAAGATTATCTTGGTGATGGGCATGCGAGCTAGGACGTTTCACAGTCAGGATGCCTGTAGGGTTAAGGCAGATGGCATGGGTTCACACTATTGTTGAAGATTTCCGCTGCAATCATATGAAGACTTGGCCATAGAGGTCGTATTTGAGTAAACCAATATGTAATGGATTTAAGACTATTGTTATTTCAGTTTCTGTGTGTTCAGTGAGCATTGATCTCTAGGATCAGTGCGCACGTACATACGGTGATTGATGTCTACTACGCAACCTTCTTCTTGTAGACTCGTGTTGGGCCCCCAAGTGTAGAGTTTTGTAGGACAGTGGCAAATTTCCCTCAAGTGGATGACCTAAGGTTTATCAATCTGTGGGAGGTGTAGGATGAACATGGTCTCTCTCAAACTACCCTGCAACCAAATAACAAAGATTCTCTTGTGTCCCCAACACACCCAATACAATGCTAAATTGTATAGGTGCACTAGTTCGATGAAGAGATGGTGATACAAGTGTAATATGGATGGTAGATATAGGTTTTTGTAATATCAAAATATAAAAATAACAAGGTAACTGATGATAAAAGTCAGCACAAACAGTATTGCAATGCTTAGAAACAAGGCCAAGGGTTCATACTTTCAGCAGTGCAATTTCTCTCAACAATATTGACATAGTTGAATCATATGTAAATACCTCTCGTGTGACAAAGAATTCACTCCAAAGTTACAAATAGCAGAGAAATAACGTAGAAATTATTGTAGGGTACGAAACCACCTCAAAGTTATATTTTCTGATCAATCTTATGAGCTATCCCTATAAGTGTCACGAACAGCCCTAGAGTTCGTACTAAAATAACACCTTAAGACACACATCAACCAAAATCATAATGTCACCTAGATACTCCAATGTCACCACGACTACCCATGGGCTTGATTATACGATATGCATCACACAATTTCAGATTCATCATGTTCAATCCATCAAAAAGAACTTCAAAGAGTGCCCCAAAGTTTCTACCGGAGATTCAAGACGCAAACATGTGCCAACCCCTATGCATAGATTCCCAAGGTCACAGAACCCACAAGTTGATCACGAAAACATACATCAAGTGGATCAACAGAACATCCCATTGTCACCACAGATATCCCATCTCAAGACATACATCAAGTGTTCTCAAATCCTTAAAGACTCAATCCGATAAGAAAATTTCAAAGGGAAAACTCAATTCATCACAAGAAGATAGAGAGGGGAAAACTCCATATGATTCATCTATATCAGTAAAGCTCGCGGTACATCAAGATCGTGCCATCTCAAGAACACAAGAGAGAGAGAGAGATCCAACACATAGCTACGATTGGTTTTTCGTGGCTACAGAGGCTTGCGGTGGCGGAACTCCCGATCTAGGTTTCTTTCTGGGTTTTTTAGTATTTATAGGAATTTTCTGCTTTGGTCTCACGTCAAGGGGGTGCTCGAGGAGTCCACAAGCCACAAGGGCGCTGCCTACGGGGGGGGCGCCTAGTAGGCTTGTGGCCTCCTCGTCCACTTCCTGGCCCAACTCTTGTGCTCCGGGGGTCTCGTTTGTTCCATAAAAATCACCGTAAATTTTCAGCCCATTCCGAGAACTTTTATTTCTGCACAAAAAATGACATCATGGTAGTTCTATTGAAAACAACGTCAGTCCGGGTCAGTTCTAATAAAATCATACCAAAACCAAATAGTATTATCGTAAACATGGCATGAATACTTCATAAATTTTAGATACGTTGGAGACGTATCAACATCCCCAAGCTTAATTCCCACTCGTCCTCGAGTAGGTAAATGATAAAAGAAATAATTTATGAAGCGTGAATGCTAGCATAGTGCATAAATTTTAACAATGATAGTTCCAAAAACTTTTTCTAGCATCATTATATATCATAAACAGTATCTCATCTCATAAAACTTCTCATGATGAAGTAACAAGTATTCACATGTTAAAGTATAGACCATAAATTTTCTTAAAAACTAACAAACTATGCTTTCAGTCACCAAACAATTGCAATTCATCTTATTTTCATGAAGGGTCCTTGTAAGAGCTTTGATTTAGCAAATTCCACATACTCAACTATCATATAGTCTTCCATGATTTCTAACACTCAAAGCATATTTTTAGAGCAAATGTCATCCATCGAACACAGAGAAAGATAGGGGCTTAAAAGTTTCGCCTCCCAACTTATTTATCATATAGATAATTGTCAAAAATAATAATTCATGATAAAATATATTTGAATGGCCATATATGCTTGGATATTTATCCACCACATGATGCTTGCGAAGAGAAAAAGACGAAATATAGGAAGTGGTGAAGGTCACCATGACTCTTTTATAAAGGTAAGTACTAGAAAGTAAAAGATAGGCCCTTCGCAGAGTGAAGCATTGATTTGTAGAGGTGCCAGAGCTTGAGCTTTTAAAACAGAGATGAATAATAAATTTGAGCGGTATGCTTTCATTGTCAACACAACAACTGAAAGATCTCGGTATCTTCCATTCTAGATACATTATAGGCGGTTCCCAAACAGAATGGTAAAGTTTTTACTCCCCCTCCACCAATCAATCACACTCCACGGCGAGTCGAATCCATGGGTACCGTCCATACAAACAATAATCCTGGGGGAGTTTTGTTTCATTACATTTTGATTTGATTTTTGAGCATGGAACTAGGCATCCCGAATACCAGCCACTTTCTCGTGAATGATAGTGAATCAACACATATCATGAGAATAACACACCTAGCATGGAAGATACTGACAGCCCTTAGTCACTATATGAGCGATTCGGGCATACAAAACAAAATATTATTTGAAGGTTTAGAGTTTGGCACATGCAAATTTACTTGGAACGACAGGTAAATACCGCATATAGATAGGTATGGTGGACTCATGTGGAATAACTTTGGGTTTAAGAGAGTTTGGTTGCACAAGTAGTATTTCTACTTAGTGCGGAAGTTTTGGCTAGTTTTAGGTGGAAGCAAGCACCACATGTTGGAGGATCCATAACAATACAACTTCTATACAAATATAACCAAACATAACTCATTACGTTTTCTTCCTTGTCCAACTTCAACTAATTTGGTCAAGTTTGAAAATAATTAATGGGACTCACACTCTTAGAAGATGTCCAAGATAGTATATTTATATGTGAAATCTCTCTTCCTTCAATATTCTTTCATGAATGGTTCAAGTGACCAATGCGGTGTTTGCTAACTTTCAATTAATTTTACCACCTATACTTCTTATATGTGAAGTCATTAATCCCCATGGGATAAGCATAAAAAAATATAATTCAATCGTTTACTCATAGATAAAGTGAAGCACGAGAGTAAATGACAAAACTACTCCAAAACATATATGTCAAGATCAATGAGTAGTCAAACAATTAAGTAGCTATGTGAGGACTTTCTCTTTATATCTCTAAATAAAGATTTTCAGATCTGAGTATTTTATTTAGACAACAAGCAAAATAAAAATAGCACTCCAAGAATATGACGCATCATGTGAACGAATAAAAATTTAGGCTCAACATAGGCTAACCGATAATTATTGATGAAGAGAGGTGGGATGCGTAGCATCCCCAAGCTTAGATACTTGAGAGTTCTTGAAATATTTACTTGGGGTGCCTTGGGCATCCCCAATCTTGAGCTTTTGTATCTTGTTCAATCCTCTCATATCTCGGTTTCACCTATTCTCAAAAACTTCATCCACACAAAACTCAAAAAGAACTCGTGAGATAGGTTAGTACACATAAGAACAAATCAACACTTCATGTACTGCCAATACAAGTTGCACAATAATTTTCAAACATAAGGTAATGTATACTATCATTTCCATAATTTATATCTACCAATGTACACTATGAAAACTATAGGATAAGTAGATAACAAAACTATGACAGCAATCTGTCTAAACAGAACAGACTGTAGAAATTTATTAAACCAGTGTACTTCTGTAACTCTAAAAATTATGAAAATTTAGGACATGCTATAAAATGTATATGACAATACTGTGTAATTTTTTTAGAAACTTTCCACGTAACAGTTAAAATATGAAAAATGGAACACTACAACAGAAGTTTCTGTTTTTACCCAGCACATATCAAAACATGCAATGCAAGCATCCTAAGGCAATTCTTGGAATATTAATTAAAAAACAAGATTATAAATAACACCTAACAGATAACAACCAAAATAAAATGACACTCCAAGAAAAACTCATATTATGTGACGAATAAAAATATAGCTCCAAGTAAGATATACCGATAGTGTTGAAGACGAAAGAGGGGATGCCTTCTGGGGCATCCCCAAGCTTAGGCGCTTGAGTATTCCCTGGATATTACATTGGGGGTGCCTTGGGAATCCCCAAGATTAGGTTCTTGTCACTCCTTATTCTCCTCATATTGGTGTCTCACCCAAAACTTGAAAACTTCAATCACACAAAACTTAACGGAACTTTGTGAGAAAGGTTAGTGTAATAAAGATAGATCATTCACTTAGGTACTATCAAGACAAGATTCATAATTGTTATAACATAATACCTACTATATTACATCATTACCACAATTTATATCACCGAATATAAGCTATGGAAACACTAAAACAAGCAAACTATGCATGCAAAACAGAATGTGTCAAAAACAGAACAGTCTGTAAAGATCTGAATGATCACCATACTTCCCTGACTAAAAATTCTGAAAAATTAGGACAACTAAAGGAATTTTCATGTAAATATTTTTTAAAAATTTCAGAATTTTTTGACGCTCCAGTAAAATCAGACAATTCATATAGTGGACACAAAACTTTCTATTTTTGCACATAATCAAACAAAGAAGTTTCCACACTATCCCAAAGGCTTTACTTGGCACTTTATTGAAATAAAAGACGTAAAACATGATTAATATAGTATCTTAACCATGTGAACACATCAAAACAGAAAGTAAAAGTGTTGGATCGATATGCTAGGACACACAATACATAAGAATATCAGATAACAAATGCATCATTTACTAAAATGTATGATCCAGAATTTATAAAGTATTACAATATCGTACCACATAGCTAGCTTTATTAAATAATGACAACGGAAATGTAGCATAAACGAATGATGAATCCCATCAATGCCCGTTGGAGAAAATGTTGGGTGAAGACTCGCAACCCTACTGTATCTCAATGATCATCTGAAAATCGTGCAACATGATAAGTTGCAGCCACAAAGGGTCAATACATTGAATGCATTGGAAAATCACACATAATGATATATAGCAAACCTACATCTACAAGCAAGGTATGACAAACATAATACTCAAGTTGGTTTGCAAAAGTATGTCTTCACCTACCTCCACTAACTAATCAAGGTTCACACACCACAATCGATAAACCCATAGAAGAGAAAACACAATCCTACGATGAAATGAAAAAGATCTTCAAGAAGTCTCAAGTGCGCTTAGTCATGGCTCATTCTCTAGGGACAATAGAGTGCTCAGCCAATGACGCATTCACCCGATTTCAATCCCGACAACTCAAGTGTGCTCAGCCACAGTGCATTCTCTAGGGACAATAGAGCGCTCAGCGAGTGATGCATTCACTCGAGCAAAATCCCCGAACCTACAGCTATAAACAGATAGGCTCACCACTTCCACGAATGACTCAACACCCAACTACATCTACCATAACAATCCAAGCATATGTCAAAGCATACAAGCAACACATGCATGGTAGAAATAGATGATCATAATCAATAGTGCAAACTTGCCTGGAATAGTGCTGAGGTACTTTAACGCTTAATTCTGATTCGCTTCACACTCCGGACAATCTATATGTTTAAATAGGCATCGATAAATAAAACGTACTCACATAACATCAAACGAAAGTCAACAGGAAATAATTTAAATAAAATGTAATAATAGTAACATATCAGTAGGTAAATATAAGCTACAAGCTAGTAGCATCACAACGCAAAAAGAATAAACTAAATGTGATAAACGGTTTGAAAGATATGGCATCCGGAAGGTTGAATTCAAATATAATCAAATTCAAATTTGAACTGTTTAAAAGTGTGAAAAATTGGTTCTACCTGATTCTACTATCAATATGAATGCATATGAAAAAGAATCGATAAATTTCGATATACGGATCTCAAGTTATAGCCAAACAAAAATTATGCAAAAATCTGAAAAACTGTTGGAACTGTTGCTGCGGCTATTGTGGTGTTGCCACGGCGGAAGGAGAGATGTCTCTGGAATAGAACTAATGTACATACAGAAAACGTGTTGGAAGCTATGAGATTCAGTATTTATAAGTGAAGGAGGAGGTGTGGCTTCACGTCATCACGTGGCTTACAGGTAGAAGCAGGAGGCGGTGGTGCTCGTGCTAGTACAGGACTTGTTCCTGTAACAAACAAGGAGAGGAGCTAGCGCACAGGTGGTTCCTTTGGATGTTGGGCCAAGAGCATGGGTGACCCAAGAAGAGAACAGACAGAGAAAATAAGGAGTGGGCTCTGCCCAGTTAAGTGGGAGATAAGAAATTCTGTATGGGCTTGACCGCTGGTGCACTGCACAATGGGTTATCACACGCGCACGAGCAGAGGATAAGATCAAGGAACCTATAGTGCGACCAGATGAACAGTAAAACGGACAATAAGGTTTATAGTCTACCGGGAATAAATTTGTACAAATACTATATTAAATGAACACTAAAACTTACCAGAACTTACAGTAAAATATTAGACCAGTATAGAAAATACTGAACGTTTTCATCTCAAATACGCAACAGAATACACATAAGTTTTTTTGCGAAGAAGAAAAACTTGGGCATTATAAATCTTTCCTAAATATTTTTAAACTCTAGAGAAATATCCAAATAACTTTAAAATAATTTACAAAAATATATATATTGAAGGAGTCATATTTCCTTCTCTCATCATATTTCTCTTTGTTGGATTTGTGTTTTATGTTGAAAATCCAATAGGAAGAATATTTGATTACTTTCCAATTTAATTATTGAGGAAGTCGTGTTATCCTCTCTCATATTTTAACTAAAAATACTTTGAATATACTCAAACCCAAAATAAGATCCAAACGACCAATAGCGAAAGTTCTATTATTACCTCTCGATTTGAGATTCAAATAAACACCAAAAGTTTTAAATCCTTGCTAAAATTAGCTAAACACAAGCATCACAAGAAATTTTAAAGCAATCCTACTAACATTCCAAATTTGAATTTTTGGGATGTTAGAAATCTACCCCCCTTAAAATGAATCTCGTCCTCGAGATTCGAGCTGGCTAGCAACTGTTAGAGATGGGTACACTTGAAATCCATGTTCAAAACTCGAGGCTTGCTCCATGCTTGTTTCCAATATTCCTTGGCGGCACCTTCTTGGTTTAGAATAGATAGGATATATACATAATAAGGTCTAAGAGAAACACTACCCATATTGTTGGGGATATAACCCCGTGGTAAGACCCGTCCAGGTGGGGTCGGGTCATACCTGGCGGCTCATAATCAAGACCAGAGAAGCGGGTTGGAAGACATAGGCCTGACGGCTTACCAAGATGGGCCAAGACGGAGGCCCAGACAAAAGGTGGTATGAGACCCGGGCGGTTAAGCTGCCCGGAGACGGTTTGCCCAAGAAGGCAAGGCCACTTAGAGACAAGATTGTTTACGTTGTAAGAGTCGGTGTATGACTCGTGTAACCCAGGGCCTCGACCTCCTATATAAAGGTCAGACCCTGGGGAGGCTTAGACATAAATCGATCAATCGAGAACTAGGTCAAGCGAATTCGCTCCCTTGTAATCGATACTCCAATCAATACAACACAAGCAGGACATAGGCTTTTACCTCTTCTTGAGGGTTAGAACCTGGGTAAACTCATGTCCCTCGTCTCAACCAACCCCTTTGAGTCCATTACCTTAGTGATGGCCTCGAACTTAAGTCCTCAGACATCTGCCGTGACAAAACCATGACAGTTGGCGCCCACCGTGGGGCTAGCGCTCGGTGGTGTTGAGTTCTCAAAGGGCTCTCTCCGAGGGTTCGAGGGGTACGCTGTTGGCAGGATGAACAAGAGTCGCAGTGGCTGAATCTACATCGACGACACCGGCTAGGGTCTTGAGGCCGATTCAATTGAGTACGGTTTCCGTATCCCCTTCGGCGTAATCCATGTCTTCATCGGCAAGATCGGCGGATCCGAACCCGGGCCGGACGTCTGCGCCGACATTGTCGAGCCGGCTTAGTGCACGCAACCCACCCGACACGTGCAATCTGCCCGTGCTGACCCGGGTGAGAAGCATGTCTTCGTTGGTTTCACACAGGCCACGGATCTTGAAGATTCTATGTCGTAGGAAACTCTCATTTGTTCGGAGGATGGATCTTCGAGCGGAGAGATGGAATCAATTTACCAGCTGCACAATGGCGGGCTCGGGGGCTACGACGAGCCTTACCCTGAGTCAAAATATCACGAGCCGGAGGATTATGAGCCGCTGAGCCGTGCCGCCGTCTTCATGGCAGGATCAGGTCCTGCCCTGAGCAACATAGCCACCAAAGCAACGGGATCGGGGGCTGGTAGGCTGCCGACTCAGGTTCTTCTGGATCTGATGAATGAGCTTACAAACCTGATGGCCAAGGAGGTTACAGCTGAAAATCAAGCGGCCTGGAACACGGAGATCGCGAGGCTAAAGGATCAGATAACCAAAGTTCAATACGAGATCAACACAATGAAGGATCAGATGGAGGCATAGGTGGAGCGGCTTAGGGCGGATGCTTTCTGTCTGGAGCTGGAGCAGCAGTCTGCAACGGCAGTTCAAAGAATGAGGCATCAGTCCTGCTTGCCAGATCAGTATGAGGCCAGGAATCTTTTCAATACGCCGGGGACAGGACGAACGACAGAAGTACCTGGAAGCCGACCGACGGCTCAACAGCAAAACCCGCCCCAAAGGAACCAGGCCTCTCCAATGTCTTTCCCAACGCCGGTAGGTCATTATTCCAACCCGACAGAGAACATGGTTGTGGCAGTGACTCGACTTGGTACAATCCCTACCCGGACGAGGCGCCTCTCGCAGAGGAGGTGCAGAATGCTATTGGATACCTGCAGACGGCAATGGCCCACCAGGAGAAGTACACTTACAGCCGGAGTCACATGCACTCAACCCCCATCCCCAGCTGCAGCTACAACCGACACTATGGGTCACCGTTGGTTTCTAGCAGTGATAGACACCGGGACCCGCCATGAGATGACCGCGCGGCTCTGGATGCTCAGGCGCTAGTGGACCGGGCGAGAGCACAGCGAGAGGCAACGGCTCAGGCGTCGGCAGCGGCTCATCAAGAACCCGTACCTTCCATCTCGATAGGAGCAGGAATAACCTCCAGGGCCGTGGGAGTGCCATTCTTAGTGCCGGCTTTGCGGAACGAGCGTCTGCCGAAAGACTTCAAGGCCCCTCGCAAGGTCCCAAATTACACTGCTGACCTGCCTCTGGAGGCTTGGATTGAGAGCTATGAGCTGGCCATGGAGATGTTAGACGTCAACGACGCAGTATGTGCCAAGTATTTCATCATGATGATGGAAGGGCCGGCTCGCACATGGTTGAAGGGCTTGCCACCCAACACCATTAATTCCTGGGCCGAGTTGAAGGCAAAGTTCATCAAAAATTTCCAAGGAACATGCAAGCAGCCCATGATGATTATGGATTTGGATCATTGTGTGCAACAGGAGGATGAGTCGGCTCATCATTGGGTCCGGTGAGTCTCAACTATCATCCACTCATCTGAGCAGATTACGGTGGCTCAAGCGGTTTTGATTATGGAGAAGAATTGCCACTTTACGCCTCTAAAGCAGAAGCTTGGCCGGCTCAAGCGCTTGTGTCAAGATATGGGGAGCTCATGGCGGCTCTCACAAAGTATGTCGACTCTGACAATACGAAGGACCCAGGCTCTGATGAGGAGAAGCCTGGTCAGGGTAAGAAGAATAAAAATGGCAAGTGTGCGGCAGGCAGTGGCAACCATGGTAAGAGGAAGAACCCAAAAGGCGGGTCAGAATTGGTGGCAAACACTAGCACTGGGAACAATCATGTTAAGGGCAACGGGAACTTCAAACAGCCCTTTAATAAGGGTAAAACTCCGTTCAATCTGGAGGAGATGCTTAACAAACCTTGTCCGGAGCACAGCTGGCCAGATAGGGTGGCAGGTCATACATGGAGGAATTGCCACATCATGCGGTAGTTTCAGGATTATAGCCTACGGCAGCATCATAACAACGGTGGTGTCCTGCCAGGCGGCTCAGGGCTAGGCGGGTCAGGACCGGTCTTGGCCTCGGCGGCTTAGGGTCTGGGTATTAGGGTCAAAGCAATCAAGGAGGTCATCATCAACAATCTGGTGGCGGTAATCAACAGCAGAAGAACCAATCTGGGTATCAAAGTAATCCGAAGCAGCTTAGCATGGGTCAATATCATGTTTTTACAACCTGCCTTGACAAGCGCGACCAGAAGGTGCACAAGCTGGCGGTTAATGCAATCACGTCGGCTCTCCCACAATACTTGGTGGTCTGAGTATGACATAATTGGATCCGAGAGGATCACCCGCCGCGTGTTGACGATCCAGGGCGGCTGGCTTTGGTGGTTGCCCCCCAAGTTGGAGGATATGTGTTTACTAAGGTGCTTATGGATGGCGGTAGCAGCATCAACATCCTGTATTATGACACTTTTCGCCGGATGAAGTTGCTTGATAAGGATCTTAGGCCTTCTTCGAAAGTATTTCACGGGGTGGTGCCCAAAAAGTCAGCTTATCCAGTGGGTAAAATCTCCTTGGAGGTTGCCTTTGGCGACGAATATAACTACAGGGTGGAGTCCTTGTGTTTCGAGGTGGTCAAGATCAAAAGTCCATATCATGCCCTGTTTGGATGTTCGGCTTATGCCAAGTTCATGGCGAGGCCTTGCTATGTCTACCTGCAGCTCAAAATGCCAGGTTTAAACCGAACAATTACCATGCATGGGGATCAGAAGACGGCAATTGAGTGTGAGGCAGGAGATACAACCTACACAGAGTCAAGTTGTGCTGAAGCAGAACTCAAGTTCTATAAGGAAAATGTTGACCCGAAGGACATGACTCTGCTCAAAAAGCCTACTACGGAATCTGAGCCGCCCCTCAACTTTGTGGTGGATGATACCAAGTTGGTGGATTTCTCTCTGGGTGACTCATCCCAACAGTTCACTATTGGGGCCAATATGGATCCCAAATAGGAAAGCGCGCTCATCGAATTCATCCGTGAGAATCGGGACATCTTCGCATGGAAACCTTCTGACATGCCGGGTGTACCGAGAGAGTTCGCTGAGCACCACCTTAATGTGGATCCTAAGTTTAAGCCGGTTAAGAAGTTGCTCCGACGGTTTAATGAAGAACGACACAAAGCTATTGGGGAAGAGGTGTCCCGGCTTCTGGCAACAGGGTTCATCGTGGAAGTATTTCACCCAGCGTGGCTTGCTAACCCAGTGCTAGCTCTTAAGAAGAATGGCACGTGGCGTATGTGCGTGGATTACATGGATCTTAACAAAGCTTGTCCGGTTGACCCGTTTGCTCTCCCTCGTATCGACCAGATTATTCATGCAACGGTGGGTTGTGAGAGTTTATGCTTCCTGGATGCTTATTCAGGTTACCACCAGATCAAGATGGCAGTCAAAGACCAGGAGAAGACGGCTTTCATCAAGCCTTTTGGTGCTTTCTGCTATGTGTCTATGCCTTTTGGGCTCAAAAGTGCCCACGCGACTTACCAGCATTGTGTGCAGAACTGTCTTCACAGCCAAATTGGACGCAACGTTCATGCATATGTGGATGATATTGTGGTCAAGTCAAGGAAAAAGGAGACTCTACTTGACGACTTGAAGGAAACTTTCGGCAACTTATGAGTTTACAAGATGATGTTGAACCCGGCTAAGTGTGTCTTTGGAGTTCCTGCAGGCAAGCTTTTGGGTTTTCTCGTTTCTGGACGAGGCATCAAGGCTAATCCAAATAAGATAAAGGCTATTACCTCCCTGGCTGAGCCGGCATGCATCAATTATGTTCAGCGCCTGGTAGGTCAAATCGCTGCATTAAGCCAGTTCATAAGCCGCCTGGGTGAGAAGGCCATTCCTTTATACCAGATGATGAAAAAGACAGACAACTTTGTCTGGTTTACGACGGCGGGTGAAGCGTTTGAAGCACTCAAGAAGCAACTCACTGAGCTGCCGATCTTGGCTGCTCCGGCTGAGAAGGAACCTTTGCTCTTATACGTGGTAGCTAATAACAGGGCTGTTAGTGCCGCAATTGTTGTTGAGCTTAAGGAGGCAGGGAAAGAATATCCGGTTTAGAGGCTGGTTTACTACATCAGTGAAGTTCTGATAGAGTCCAAGCAGAGGTATCCAGATTGGCAGAAGCTAGTGTATTGGGTATTCATGGCGAACCGTAAGCTGAAGCATTATTTCCTGGGGCACCAGGTCACAGTGATGAGATTTGCCCTGTTGGGGGACATAATTTAAAATAGAGAAGCCATCGGCCGGATTGCTAAGTGGGCATTGGAGCCTGGACCTCTTAATCTGAAATACGTGCCTTGCACGACAGTCAAGTCTCAAGCCTTGGTGGATTTCATAAATGACTGGACAGAGGAGAAGCCGGATAACACATATTGGACGATTCACTTTGACGGATCCAGGCAACTGGAAGGATCAGGGGCTGGGGTTGTCTTAACCTCCCCTAAAGGTGATAAGTTCTGTTATGTGTTAAGGTTAATGTTTCCTTGTACTAACAATGCAGCTGAGTATGAAGATTTACTTCATGGCTCCGGGTCGCTAAAGAGATGAACCTGAGCTGGGTGCAATGTCTCGGCGACTCATATCTCGTTGCCCAGCAGGTTTGAGGCATGTGGGATTCCAAGGACCCGCGGATGGCGGCTTATCATTAGGTGGTCGATGTCATCGCTGGTCACTTCAAGGGATATCAGGTGGATCATATTGATCGTCGCAGAAATGAGGTGGCTGATGCATTGTCCAGGTTGGGCTCCTAGCGAAAGTCGGTGCCACCTAACGTATTCCTGGACGTGCTACATCACACATCAGTCAAGGTACCTTCAGAGGAAGACTTAGCTATACCTGACCTAGAGGGGTAGCTGGTGGCGGCTCTACATGCTATCCTTGACTAGACGCTGCCTTATTTAGCATACTTAACACACAACGAGTTACCTAAGGAGGAGACCTTGGCAAGATAGATCGTCCGGCGATCTAAGTCTATGACAATCATCAATGGCGAGTTACATAAGTGCAACATCACCGGTGTTTTTCAATGTTGTGTTTCACCTAAAGAAGGAAAAGAAATCTTGAATGAAATTCACGCTGGCGATTGTGGTCTTCACGCCGGCTCAAAATCTCTGGTGGCCAAAGCTTTTTGGCATGGTTTCTTCTGGTTGATGTCTCACAAGGATGCAGAAGACTTGGTTCTCAAGTGCGATGGCTGTCAAAAGTTCGGGTGACGTGCTCACGTGTCGGCTTAGGAATTGCGTATGATTCCAATTACTTGGCCATTTGCGGTCTGGGGGCTTGATATGGTCGGGCCCTTCAAGAGGTCCAAGGATAAGAAGACCCACCTCTTGGTGGCGGTGGACAAGTTTACTAAGTGGGTGGAGGCTGAGCCGGTTAGCAAGTGTGACGTAGCTACGACGGTTCTGTTTGTCAAAAAGTTGATTTACCGTTTCGGTTACCCTCATAGTATCATCACAGATAATGGTACGGACTTATCCAAGGGGGCTATGCAAGTGTTCTGTGAAAGTGAACACATCCGGCTTGACGTTTCTACGGTTGCTCATCCACAATCCAATGGTCAGGCAGAGCGTGCTAACCAGGAGATCTTGAGAGGTATCAAGCCCCGACTTATGGTTCCTTTGCAGCGAAGGCCGGGATGTTGGGTAGAGGATTTGCCATCAGTCTTATGAAGCATCAGAACTACTCCCAACAGATCAACAAACTATACGCCTTTCTTCATGGTTTATGGCGCAGAAGCCATATTACCAAGTGATATACGTCCTGACTCACCATGAGTGGTGGCTTACGTTGAGATGGATAATGAGACAGCATGTCGGGACGCATTGGATGCTTTGGATGAAGAGCGGGATCTAGCGGTTGGTCGATCGGCGATTTATCAGCAATACCTGCTACCATAGCCGTAGAGTTAAGACCCGTATGTTTCAAGAAGGTGACTTAGTGTTGCTTTCAATTCAAGATTAGACGGATGCGCACAAGTTATCCCCTCCACGGGAAGGGCCTTTTGTGGTCAGCAGAAATCTCAACAACGGGTCGTATTATCTTATTGATATCCGAGACGAGTCAAGCACTTCTGGGCAAGAGACCCACCGACCGTGGAATATAGCTCATCTACGGCCTTACTATACTTGAGTCATCAAAACTCGACATTGTACACCATCATTGTACATATCACATATATATAATAAAGTTGGCATCCCTGCACGTCGGGGCCTCTCCCGTTTAGCGTATCTCAGTTTGCGCAAAAGTTGACTCCGTCAACAAGGTTATCTGGAGGCTTCCAACCCACCGGGTTTAGCTTATCACGCCCTTTTGATCGGCTCTTAAGCCACAGTCAGGCGGGTTATATAACCAAAAGTTGACTCTATCAATAAGGTCATTTGGGAGCTTCCAACCCACCGGGTTTAGCTTACATACCCTCTTGATCGGCTCTTAAGCCGCTGCAAGTTTGAGTTAAACTTGCTTGTAAGATGCTGCTGCTCCGCTATGTGACCCGCCGAACTCTTACCAGTTAATCTCGCCTAGAGACCCTGAGCCGGTTCAAAGAGGTTGATGGCCAATCTCGATAGAGACCCTGTACTGGTTAAGGTTAAACCGACGGCTTTTGTCACGTGAGGACCGGCTTACGGAAAACGAGGACAAACTCACCCATCTACTGCCGACTCTCCGCTATGTGGCCCGTTTCGTACTCTTAGACAATTAATCTTTTAAAGACCCTACACTGTTTAAGGTTAAAACGACGGATTTATGTCACGTGAGAGGCAGTTTATGGGCTACGAGGGTACTCATGCCCTGTTGCATCTCTTTCTAGTTTGTTATGCTCCTATCAATTAATCTTGCTTAGAGACCCTAAGCTGTTCAAAGAAGTTGACGGCCAATCTCGATAGAGACCCTGTACTGTTAAAGAGTTCTAGTAGCGAGTCCACCCAGAAGAACCGGCTCCTGAGTTATTGAAAAAGCAAGGTCAGGAAATATTTAACATCTTTGGGTTGTGCTATTTTCAAGCCACCCTCACAGCAATGCAAAGTATATTTTGTTGTTTGTTTTCGCAGGTCTCACTACAGGAATCAGGCACTTTGCCGTCAGCCATCCCGAATGGCAAAGGCATGCATCCCAGACGGCAAAGGCTTTGCCGTTTGCTAGTAGACGGCCAACCGTCTAGCTGAATAAGCCACGATAAAGGGCGCTTTGCCATCTGCTGGCAGACGGCAAAAACCTTTGCATCTTTGCCGTCTGCCAACAGACGGCAAAGGGCATGGACGACACACATGGCAACGTAGCTCCGTTAAGGGCTTAACGGCATGCTTTGCCACCGCTGGCAGACGGCAAAGACCTTAGTTCTTTGCCGTCTGCTAGCGGATGACAAAGAACCCACCTAGCGGGGTGGGCCATTGCCCTAAGCTAGCCTCCACTAGGCAACACCCCACCTCTTTGTAGTATGCTAGATGACGGCAAAGATCTTTGCCATCAGCTAGCAGACGGCAAAGAACTTGCTGATGGCAAAGCCACCCTTTGCCGTCTGCTAGCTCTTTGCCGTTTGTTTTCTGCTAACTGATGGCAAAGCAACTCTTTGCCATCCGCTAGCAGACGACAAAGATGTGGCAGACGACAAATCTTCTGATTCCAGTAGTGTCTTGTCTCTTAAGATAAGCCGTCATAAAAACTGATGGCAAGCTATGAGTGAAGCAAAACACAGCTAAAAGATATATCAAGTTGTACACGTGCACGATGGCACGGTTCAGGCAGTCAAGGTTTTTCTAAGCCTATTACAAGGCTCTCCATAGAGCCCCCAAAACAAGACTTAAAGTTTTGTACACAGCTCAAATTTTGGCGGGTCAAGGAGCCGGGTTATACCATTGTAGTATCAATTTGCTCAACTGGCCGGCGGGTCATCCTGCGGCGGGTCTTGGACCTCCTCGATCTGAAGATTGTCCACGTCCCAGTTGTAGTTCATTAAAGCTTCAAAGTTGTCCTCTTCAAAGAGGGGCAACAGGTCAATGTCAGGGGCAAAGAGATGCTTACGGCATGCACGAGTTAAGTCCCTGGCCTCGAAGGTTGGGCAACACACTCGCTTGTTTTCAGCATTGTAGGCCGCCTGGTATGTTGACAGATCAACCTCTTCCGCTAACACTGATGCAAGGATCCTGGAAGCCTTCATACAGCGGGCGTAATCGGCTTCCGTGAATTCTGAGCCGTCGTCCTTCTTGGATGGAAAGCTGTCCATTATTTCTTCGGCATTCAGCTCCAGGGCAAAGGCCAGTGCCTGGCTTACCGCAGCAATTGCGCCCTTCCGAGCGTCTGATCGTTTGAGTTCTTGAATTTGCTTTGGTAGAGTTGATAAGAGCTCAGTGACTCCCTTCATGAACTTGGGGATACTCTCTTTATTCAGCATTGCTCTGATTGTGCAAAGAGTCCCGCAGTACAACTGCTCTGATAGAGTGTAGACGGCTTTCAGCTGCAGCAAGCTGTCGGCACCAAGCTGGCGGCTCCTTTGACCTGCAAAGATGAGTTTTGTGATATAAGTAGCATGCACATTCTTTTAAGTAATAATATTGGCTCAGGTTTTAGTACTTACCAAAGATAGCAACAATCATCTTTGAGATATGGTGCTTCAGGGAGTGCAACTCGTCCGATACGACCATGAGTCGCTGGTCAACATCGTCTGAACGTTTGGCCAGGGCAGTTTGCTTTGTCTCAGCAGCCTTCATGAAGGCAGCAAAATCAGATTTAACTTTTACAAGTTCTTCGGCAGCAAGCCGACACTTCTCTGCTTCGCTTCGGGCGGCTTGCTGGGAGGCAAGATTGCTCTTTAAGCCGGTCAGTTCAGACTCGGGTGTCTTGAGCTCTCAAAGCTTCCTGTGACATACCAAAGAAAATCAGGGATAAGTCGCCAAGATAACTTATTACCAGATGGTTACTTCAGGAAATATAATGCAAGTCTCAAGCAGATTGCAAGCAATATACTCGACACTTGGGGACTAATGTCTGTTTGCTCTCCAAGATCTACAATGAAGTTCTGGCTCATCTTCGTCAAGTTAAGCTGGCACTTGGGGGCTACATATGGCTCTTCATTCAATCTACAATGAAGTTCCGGCTCATCTTCGTCAAGTTAAGCCGACACTTGGGGGCTACATATGGCTCTTCATTCAATCTACAGGGAAGTTCCGGCCCACTATTTTTATACAAACCCGGACTTGGGGGCTACACTTGAGCAACCTATCAGCACTGAGTACCGGCTCAACATATACATGTTAAGCCGATACTTGGGGGTTGCAGGCTAAGTTGTTTCTACTTATGACATGGATTGGAAGACCAGGTTTACCATTTCCAAATATTAAACCAGCTCTTGGGGGCTACATAAAGGTATAAGGAAAGGAAGACATACCTCATATTTCTGCTTCATTAAGCCGACAAGTTTGAGCTCCATGCTCCGGCTTGTGGACACGGGGTTCAGATAACCATCATGTAGCTTGTCGGCAGTTAACTTCTCCAGGACGGGGAGCTCAAAGTTCAGGCTGTTAGAAGCTTTAGCCTTCTCGGCGTGTTTCGTCAGCACATGGGGCATGGGAGATTGGAAGCCAGTACCAGTGATAATGACGTCCGGAAGAATTGGTTCTTCGACGGATGTTGAAGGGCTTGGCGGCTTAGAACTGGTCCTAGGAGGACTATCAGTTGCCATCTCATGGGCCGCTAGCTCGGAGGACCGACGAGCGTCTTCAAGCGCATCCTTTGTGGCTGCAGAGGGCTCGGTGTGTGCCGCAGGAGAGTCCGGCTTGGCAGGCTCCGACTCTTGCGTAGTGGGGGCAGAAGTAGACCTGCCGGTCTTCCTTCGTTTTGCTTGAGCCCTAGAAAGCACAGAAGGTTATTATATAAAGTTCAAGGATGACAAAGGATATGATGCAAACAGGAAAGCACGTACTCCGGGTTGATCTTCAGAGGCAGCAACTTAGTTGCCGTAGAGTCGCCTGATGATGGAAGCGATTCCTGAAAAGACAGTTAAAGATATATAAGGCAAGGTAAAGTTATAATACAAAGTTGGCAAAGCTGAACTTAGTTAAAAGATTACCTCAGCCGGCCGTTTCCGCTGAGCCGGATAATTGGATAACCCGGCCACAAGATCTTCAGAGCCGGTGTGTGCTGTTGCTTTTTCAAAAGAAAATCCGGGTCTAAGTGAGCAAGAGGATGAGAAAGTGGGACTTTTCGGACGGCCCGCCGTATCTTCTTTGGTGGAAGGAGTTCTGAGTCAGATAAAATATAGATTACCTCAGGGACGTTTGCATGGCTTGTTTCCGATTTTTCCTGTGAGTAATCATTGTCAGCAAGATGCATAAAAAGGCAGCCAAGAGAGTCAAGTTCTACCTCCGAGTCATCAATGTCATGCTGCTCTGGGACAACAGTCTTCTTCTTACAAGCGCCGGTCTTCTCCTTAGACCTCTTCGTGGGAGGAATATATTTCTTCTTCCAAAAGCTATAGTTGGCCTGAAAGTGAGAGCCGCCACAAGAGGTTGAAGATCATTACATACATATATTGTTTACCCAGAGATAAAGAGATTTGGAGGATGTTCTTACATCTGGAGTCGGGTTAGAAGCGCAGAAAGGCTGTAGCCCGACAGAACAGCAAGCGTCTTGGGACTCACGGACAAGTGCCTTGATGGCAGCCACAATATTTTCTTCTGTCGGGGTGGTATGATTAAAGTAGAGAGGGTGTAACACCCCAAAAATTTAATCATGTTTTGTTAATTAAAATTTTGCCAGGAAATTAATTTTTTCTTTTCTAGATCATCTATTGATTTCAGAATCACTTCTTTCTTCTGAATTGTGGAGTTTTCCCTCCAAATAGAAACTTCTCAAAAATAATTGTTGGACTTGAATAGATCCTCAAGAAAATTTCTGTGTTTTTATATTTGGTCTATGGAGATATTTCAATAATTATTTTTTCTGAGATTTAATTATTCTAAAGTGGCTTCTCATAATTTTTAGAGCTTCTTTTGCACTACAACCATTTGATATCTTCATTTAAAAATTCTCCAAAAATTCTTAGATCACAGGTGATGTTTCTACATCACTTTTATGCAAAAACCTCTCTTAGTCATTCGGAGATTTTGAGATTTATCTCAAGTTTTCAAATCTGGTCCAGTTTGTAGTTTGCACTACAACCTATTTAAATATTACTTTAAAAATTCCATAAAAATTTGGAGATGTTAGTAGAAGTATATAATTCAATGTTATGCAGAGAAAGGGCCTTGTGTTTTGGAAAATTTGAGCAAACCATCCACATTCGTATTCTGGTCCAGTTGGGTGAATTGTACTGCAACCCTATTTTATTTTGCTCTAATGCCCATGAGATTTTTCCTACTTGAAGTTTACTCTACCAAAGCCTTAAGTCCAGGAGTTGACGTCCAGTGGAAAAACTTTTGATCATGCTATAGCCCCATTTAGTTTCTGTCCAGAAACTAAGTTTTACAAAACTTGCATTAGCAACTTTCTTGTCTTCATAAAACAACCATGCCATCATCACCAGCATCTAGAGAGACCCCAACCTGGAGGTTTTTTACCACCAGAAGAGTTATCTTTATGCCCATAGCTTTTTGTCGAGCACCTGGTATGCCTAAACAATTTTGGCATAGTTTTTGGTTTACATTGTGTATTTGATTTTCTTGCCAATCCAGAATGTCTAATAGAACCTAAGTGGCTATGATAGCCACCCTGTTAATTTGCATGTCCATCCAAGCCTTCTAGCCTACCCTGGCATATCGTCGAGCACCCTGTGTGCATACCTGGAGCGCGAGCAGAGCACGCATTTTGCACGTGCGGTCTCCCGAGCCGCCGCGTCCGCCTAGTGCTGCCCTGGCCTTTGCTCACCCGCAGAGATGCCCCTGACCCCTCCCTGCTGCTGGAGCTGCTCACTGGCGCCATGCAGCGTTGCCGCAGCAAGCCTTGGCGGCAAGCCTGCGGCAGCAGCGGGCCTCTACCATGGACGACACCGCCCCGACCACCCGAGCTCGCCAGCTGCCCTCTGGAATAGGCCGAGCTCATTCGCGAGCTCGTCCGCTAGTGCCCATCACCGCCACATTGCCCCAGGCAATAGAATGGCGGTTCACCGGCGTTCTTATCCTTGGAGCTACGGGAACCGACCCTAGCCGGCTATAAAATGAGCCCCGAGCGTGCCTAGCGATCCCAACAACCCCTGAACTGCCTTAGGAAGCCCTCCCCCTCTCAAATTTCACCCTGGAGTGAGGAAATACCAAGCGCCCTCCATGGACGAAGCCTCCTCTGCCATTGGAGAAGTTCTTCTCGACCTGGAGCTCCCCGAACGCTCCTCTCCCCTTCATCCAATGCGGGCCGCTCTGCTGAGCTCGTGGGTAGGCCAGACGTCAAGAACGGAGCCCTCTAGCGCCGGCAATCGCCGTTGGCGACTCGCCCCTACTTCTGTCCAGGCAAGCAGGAGGAAGGGGACAAACTCGACAAGTGGGCCTCACTTGTCGGTGTCTCTACCCAACCGCCAGTGGTGTCGGTTCCTGACTACGTCTCCCCCTCTCGAAAGCGTATTCACCACCGAACTGTTTTCTTTTCTAATTAATTTAAAAATCAGATTTTGACCTGATCTTTGACTAACTATAACTTTTAAAATATAACTCCAATGGACCTGATTCTTTTTCTGTTGTTTCCCAAATTCCATTTAGTTTATTGTCATATTTATTTGAAAATTTTCCAAAACAATTTTTTGTATTATTTTTGAATTGTGTGTTAATTAGAATGTTTTCAAATAGGAATTTGGAGTGAAGATAAAGTTGTGGAGTGCACCTCCATACATACACATTGAAGGCAAGCATTCTGAACCTTGGTATAATATTTGTCATGTGTTGCTTAATGTGACTATAACATTGAGATGACCTGAAGTATGCATTATTTCATGTGATGGTGTGATCATGTTTACTATTGCATGATGAAAATTCCTTGCTGTTGGAATTGATATACTTGTGAAAGTATTCACCCCCATATGTTGTTCATGCCTATCGGAAGGAATCGGGAAAAGTCTCTGTCTCGAGTGGACACGAGCTTGGTGCTGACATCTTGTTGGAGCGAGAGTGGTCAGTAAGGCATGAAGGGGTATGATGAGTGGTGATTCTGTCTAATGTCGTGGAATATGTTTGTTGTGCTAACCATGCAGAGAATACACAACCTCCTGAGTTGACGATAGATCGAGTTTGTCCCCGTTCTCCTTTTTTTTGTGCTGCCACAGGTCTTCTGCAGAGAATACGGTTTAGTAAGTTGCAAACCTCTTTCCATGTACACACCAAATAGAGGGGCTGTGATGAGGGTCCCATGGCCATGGATTAAAGCCAGTCATCCGGTCAGGGGGCATGGGTGTTTCCGGTTGGGACCGAGAGGGGGCACCCCTTAGAGCGCGCGATATAAATTTGATCCCATGCTATTCGAGGTGGCGGCCTCCCCGTCTTAAAGTTTTTCCTGAATGTTGCCTAGGGTGATACCTGGCATCGGGATGAGAAATGGGTGTGTACTGGTTAGGTGTGTTTTCTTCTAAAATATCGTAGACGGAACTAGTCCTTTGTGACTACTGAAATCCGCCGGTTGTCGATAAAGAGTACAACCTCTATAGAGTTAATATCTATTAGAATAGCCATGCCCGCGGTTAAGGACTACAGTCTGGGATGGGTCAAGTGTCGGTCTTAGGAGGAAAACTTCTAAACTGGAATATGAATCATGACGAGTGACAAATGATGATTGTTATTATTGTGGACTAACCATTTATATTGTTTGATTTATTGAGTATCCCTGGGAAGGTTCTACCTCCTGGATATTCATTGTGATTATTCTTGTCGCTCAGACGCCCGACTGAGGCATGCTTTATATTATTATCCTTTCGAGGCGTCGCTTCAGACACCCGATCGGTCTGTGTTACATCTATTCTCTAACTGCTTATTCATGTTTAATATGAATGACCTGCTTGCTTACATCATGAAGTTATATTTTGTTACTGGTTAAGTGACCGTGGATTAAGTTCAGTACATGAATACCACTACTATGTTATACCTGTTTTCATAATGTTTGCGAGTACATTCAAAGTACTCACTGGCTTGTCCCTGGCTATTGTCTTGGCTAGATTATGCATGTGGAGAGGAGCATTATGATGACAACCCCGGAACCTAGGCATTGAAGATTGCAGTCGCGCGAGGATAGGAGTTAACCAGGTCAGATATTCCTGTGGGAAATGGAGTCCCATAGATGCTGATGACCCTGAACCGCCTCTGCCATTAACCACTAGAAACCTTTTGTTGTACTCATAGACCATGACAGTCTTGTACTTCAGCTGTTGTAAATTTTGCTTGGAATTTCTTTATCAAGATGGTGTCTCATCAGCTAACAGTAATCCTGGGGCTGATTAGCACAAGGGCCATTTACTGGGACATTAATATCCTAGAAAACCGGTCCTGACAGAGGGTCATTGGCGCCACCCGTGTATTCACACATAAGCCGGTCCTGCCAGCTCAAAGGCATGACCTTCCAAGAGATCCAACAGTGGGTCAAGTCGATTCCTGTCAGACCGTTGGCCAGGAGGGCTCTAATTTTGGCAAAGGCCGGAGCATACTTCGCTCATGCAGAAGCTGACATCGGTCTGGGAGCTCAGTTGTGGTGCGAAGCCGGGTAGGACGATAACCCGGTAGTGGGTGTTCTCCCTCTAGAGACATATCCTTGCAATAAAACCAAGTCTTATTCCAGTCCTTGGGGTGGCTTGGCATTCGAACGGCCGGAAAGGCCATATACCGTCTTCTTTGAATGGAGAATCCGCCGAGCTCTAAGCTTGGGCCGGCTACTACTTCTGTCTAGCGGTTTACGTAAAAATACTCTCGGAAGAAGTCAATTGACAGCTCTTCTTGTAAGTAAATTTCACATAGGATTTGGAAGTTGCACATGTTTGAGACGGAGTTGGGTGCAATATCTTGAGGATGCAACTTGAAGAAATGGAGGACATCTTGGAAGAATTTATAGCCGGGCGGGCTGAAACCACGCGCAAGGTGGTCAGCAAATATGACTATCTCGCCCTCTTTAGGGATGGGTTTCTTCTCATTGCCCGGAACCCGCCAGTGAATGACATCCTTAGCCGACAAAGTAACCGTGTCTACGAAATCCTGCAAGAACTCTTCGGATATCGTAGAACCGACCCAGTTACAGGTTGAAGATGCCTGAGACATGACGGCGGGTTAAGACCGTGAAAGGTAATGGTACGCAGAGGATCATAAAGCATCTCAACAACTAAGACGGCTGAGGAAATTAAATATCATAATGCCAAGCTGCCGACATAGTGTGTTGGGAGAGCCGCCAAAGCAATGGCGGGTTAAGTTGACACAGTAGTGAGGGAAAATACAACTAAGTATGGATAAACAGGTTTCACAGGTTGTCTTTATAACTATAGATATACAAGCAGAGAAAAATCAAGTTTATTTCATCCCTAGCGACAAACTAAGGGAGACTAATAAGACTACGTACAGTAAGAGGGAACGGCTACAGATCCACACGGGGCCATTGAAGATTCTATGTAACCTACCGCAACGGGAGGATAAACACGGCAAGATCCATGGAGCTGTTCATCATTTAACATTACGGGAGAAACTTGCGTCCTAATGGGGCCAAGGAACTCAATGGATTTGAAGTGCTAGGCTACGGATTTAGATAAGGAAGAACGACTTACCGGAAGTGACACGGCGGACGCAGGCGATATTCTGGTCCGTTCAGGTTGATGCACCGGCCTGGGACGACGACGGCGATGGAGCTTCACCGGAGCGATGGTGTCAATAGGAAGAAGAATAAGCGTAGGCGATGGAGGAAATAAGAAGGACCCTTCGCAGTCCTATTTAAGAGGCTAGAAAGTTGAAATGGGCGCGGGAATCAAGGCAGCGAAAACTAACCGACCGTGACGGATGCCTCGATTTTCGGGCTTATAGTTTTAATGAAAAAGATCCGTTGTGGACGTCACGGAATCTTTTCGGCATATTTGATGTGACATCATAGCGGGTTACATATTTTTCTTTCAGGTGATGGAGTATGAGACTCGTCACCATGTGAGTTTCAAGATTGACCCGAGGAGGCTCAAATCAACTTGGGCCTAATGTTGGGGATAAAACCCTATGGTAAGACCCGCCCAAGTGGGGACGGGTCATACCTGGAGGCTCATAATCCAGACCAGAGAAGCAGGCTGGAAGACATAGGCCTGACGGCTTACCAAGATGGGCCAAGACGGAGGCCCAGACAGAAGGTGGTATCAGACCCGGGCGGTTAAGCCGCCCGGAGACGGTTTTCCCAATAAGGCAAGGCGACTTAGAGACAGGATTGTTTACGTTGTAAGAGTCGGTGTATGACTCGTGTAACCCAGGGCCTCGACCTCCTATACAAAGGTGAGACCCCGGGGTGACTTAGACAGAAACCGATCAATCGAGAACTAGGTCAAGCGAATTCGCTCCCTTGTAATTGATACTCCAATCAATACAACACAAGAAGGACGTATGCTTTTACCTCTTCTTGAGGAGCCGAACCTGGGTAAACTCGTGTCCCTCATCTCAATCAACCCCTTTCAGTCCATCACCTTAGCGATGTCCTCGAACTTAAGTCTTTAGACATCTACCGTGACAAAACCACGTCACATATGCTAGCAACAAAACTTCAAATCAAACAATTCACACAAGACGCACCACACAAGCATATCCTACAAGTAAGGTCATATCCACAAGAGATATGATCTCATCATACTACGCGTGAATCATTTGTAGAATTCAACATAGTAGTGGTGGTCTGCTAACCAAAATTTGTCAGGTGATACTTATGTAACAACAAGGATCATCTACACTTGGAAAAGGGAAGGTATAAGTATGAGAGTAAAAACTAACAAGTGGAGTAAGGTTGCAAAATAAGTTTTCACTCCCATGGCCTTTACTACTCCATTTTCTAGGGTCATGACGTACAGTCAACACATTGCTCTGATACCATCTGTAAAGACCCGAACCTAATAAGATTCGATGTCTCTGTGCTTACTATGCTAGTCCTTGGATCGATACGCTAGCACACACAGTACATAAGAATATCATATAACAAATGCATCATTTACTAAAACGTATGATCCAGGATTTATAAAGTATTACAATATCATACCACATAGCTAGCTTTATTAAATAATGACAGCAGAAATGCAGCATAAACAAACGATGAATCCCATCAATGCCCACCGTAGAAAATGTTGGGTGAAGACTCGCGACCCTACTATATCTCAATGATCATCTGAAAATCCTGCAACATGATAAGTTGCAGCCACAAAGGGTCAATACATTGAATGTATTGGCAAATCACACATAATGATATATAGCAAACCTACATCTACAAGCAAGGTATTAGAAACATAACACTCAAGTTGGTTTGTAGAAGTATCTCTTCACCTACCTCCACTAACCGATCAAGGTTCACACACCACAATCGATAAACCCACAGAAGAGAAAACACAATCCTACGATGAAATGACAAAGATCTTCAAGAAGTCTCAAGTGCGCTCAGTCATGTCTCATTCTCTACGGACAATAGAGCACTCAGCCAATGACGCATTCACCCGATTTCAATCCCGACAACTCAAGTGCGCTCAGCCACAGCGCATTCTCTAGGGACAATGGAGCGCTAAGCCAGTGACGCATTCACTCGAGCAAAAGCCCCGAACCTACAGCTATAAACAGATAGGCTCACCACTTCCACGAATGACTCAACACCCAACTACATCTACCATAACAATCCAAGCATATGTCAAAGCATACAAACAATACATGCATAGTAGAAATAGATGAGCATAATCAAAGTGCAAACTTGCATGGAACGGTGCTGAGGTACTCTAACGCTTAATTCTGATTCACTTCACACTCCAGACAATCTATATGTTTAAATAAGCATCGATAAATAAAACGTACTCACATAACATCAAACTAAAGTCAACAGAAAATAATTTAAATAAAATGTAA